>CM030011.1:69023916-70229313 GCA_017639485.1 Pluvialis apricaria | reverse complement strand
CTTTGAAAGGTTGCACTTTGATGCCCAATGGACAGATGTCAGCATAAAAAGGGGGGGGGGGGGAATCCAAGTTCTGCGATTGACAGAACAGCAGTGAGCTTGTGTGCAGAGACCAAATAAGCAATAGCAACACAGCTACCTCCTCACCCCTTTGCTTCCAAAAATTGTTTAGCAATAGCGTAGCTACAAAAGTGCCAGTCATGTGAAGTGCCCTAAGTCATCGCTACCTGCTCAGCAATGTAGCTATTCAACTACTTACACTAGCCCTTGCTCAGGAGCACCCACCACTGCTAGAAAGGAGGTCCCCAGCAAAATAATGCACTTGAAGCTGTAACACCAGTTAATGCCTTGGGTGTCAATTGTTTGAGGAATAGTGTGCTGTAGCTTAAACTACCACTGTCACTGCTGTTCCAGGGATAAACAGAAGGCTTCTGTCATCAGTGTTTTCAATCCAGCCCTTTTCACAAGCGCTGCTATTCAATTATAATGATTGTTTTGTTAAGTGTGGTTCTACTCGGAAAACTGACTCCATAAAAATAGGATCATGGAGTTCATGTTTATTGCATCTCAATGATTTCCAGATCAAATGCAGTCAGTTTACAAGCAAAAGAGATGTTTGGTTTGTTTTTCCAACTACCAGGTCTACAAACTCATGCTGGGATCTAGAAGTTAAGTTGTCATCTTTTTGGCTTATACGATTCCAAAAGGAACGAAAAAGGATTCTGCTCGCCCACTCCCGGAGTGGCTGCATATTTCCAGCTTCAACAGAGACAATAAGGAATAAAAATGAAGACAATATTTTCAAACCCACTTATCTAATTCTGCGCTTCAGAGCTCCAGAAAGGTAATCTGATTTTAAAAGCTACTCCAAGGGCAGCTTGAAGTGACAAGACTTAAGTACCACTTAAAATCTTACTGCATATTTAGGTACCTAAATAGTATGTACCTAACTTTAGGCACCCATTTTTCAAAATTGTTCCCCTTAATTTAGTCAGCAAATTAATCAGATTTGCATGTGATTACACATAGATAGCAGATCATTTCAGTAGGAAGGTGCTATTTTTATATAGACACTTGTCGGAGCAGAATTGCATGTTAAACTAAAATTTATGAGTCTGCAAGCTGAGTCTGTATTAACTATTTGACAGCTGCGAATTATTGCATTACAGACATCGCCAGCTTCCCTACACAGACACACGTGTGTACACGTAACTTCACCGTTTCCCAGCTGTCTGTCTGTAAAACCTCAGCATTGTAGCAGTTAGCAGGTTTCCTTCATGGCAGCTCCTACAGGTCGTAATCAGGTGTCTGAGCCCCACTGGCAGGCACGTGAAAGAAACTGTCTGTTCTAGGGGCCCAGGAACTCATGAAACCTGGTTTTCTGGGGATTAGCTTCCTACCACATCGAAAGACACATCCTCCAACTCTTTTCCATGTTCCCTATGAGTTCCCTATGGCAAAACCTCCACTTTTCAGCCATGCCTGTGCTTCTCCCCCCATTTCATCCCCCTGATACATTCAACTCTCTACTTCTGGGCTCCTGTGCCAACTGGTTTTGGATGCTACTGGTCAAACACATCCCCAGTGCTGCTCTGTAGATCCCAGTATGATGGTTGCCTTGAGCCTTGCAAAGATTTGCAGGAGTCTTAGCTAACAGCTGTATATGAAACATGGATTTATTGAGGGTAAACAAAGGAAACCCATTAACCTGTTGTCAGTAAGTGTTCCCCCATGACCCACGCTACAGTCGCGTTAATGCTGACCATCCCATCTAGATTTGGGCTTTGCCTCCCCCTGCCTTGAGCTGTTGGGAGTTAATGGCAATGTCTGATGGCAACCAAAGAGATAATGCAGAAGAGCTTACAGGAAAAGTGGGCTGAAAATAAAGGCTGGGAACATGGCCAGCGTTTACAGATGTACTGAGTTAACGAGTTCGAAGGAATTTTCCAAAATACTATCCAGTTTTACACACCCGGCCTTTCCACACTGCTTTCACAAGCCAGAGGTGCCTGCTTGCAGGGGCAGTCCTTCCAGAGCGTTATTGTGGCTTTCTCCCCTTCTCTGTGCCCCTCCAACAAGGACAAACAAGGGTGTTTAATTAAATCCAAATGTTATCATTTTTAGCTAAGTGTAAAATTGTTGATTTGGAAAGCACTGTGCCTGGCTTTCATCATTAAGGAGTGCTGTGATCGATGTAACATCAGGCCAATTACGGCAGTTACGGTGCTGAGAGACGTATTTCTGTTCTCTGGCTCTCTTTATATATTCAGGTGTAAAGTGAATGAAACTGCAGCAGCAAATGCTAATTGCGCCGCTTAGGACATATTCACTCCCAAGGAGCTCCTTCCAGGGCCCCGTCAATCACAGAACTACTTAGTGCCAGGCAATTGCCAATCCTTTCCCACTGCAGCCCCAGTCAAGGTCTTGCCCATGATGATGAAATCTGCCTGGAGATTTTAGAAACCCATAGTCACACAAGACAAGTTTGTTGCTCCTGCAAACAAGCCACTGCTGACTTGCCTTCATAAACTGTCAGGGGGATGCTGAAACGAGCACAGTGAGAAGGAAGGGGTGTACTTGTGGCTCACACTCCGTCCTCCAGATGATATTTTCCCAGCACGTAGTCACAGCTCGTGCTACTTGAGTCATCCTCATCTGAGAATGCAAATAGTTCCCAACCGGTAATTTAGCATTTCTGCTTGCAGGCTTAGAGCTTGGCTTCTCTCACGATGCTTCAAACTGAGTGGGGTCCTGGAGAGCCAGGGGCTGTTTGATGTTGGGGGAAGGGTCTGTGTATGCCCTTTATGTGCTTTGCAGAGAGGGAGCACCCAGGGCAAAGATGGCTGTCGGCAGCAGATCCTGACGCAGGGGCTGAAGGAGCTGGGAGCACCTGCCCATGGCACAATTTGGTCTGATGTTTGGGCAATGTTGCCCTGAAGAATAAACTTCTGCCCTGTAAAAGCTGAACCTCGTGCCCTGCTGTGGGAAGGGTGTTGTTCCAACCCCCAGTCTCGTAGCAATTTGATAAATCTTGAACAATCCTAATTTTCCTCCAGATTTGGCTCAGTATGGGAAAGTCTGTGTTGTAAAAAACTGGCCACTGCAGCTGCCTGAGGAAGGATGGTAGGCAATGAAATGATTTGGGTTGGGGGCAAAAGGGAGCTCTCCCAATACCACTGGCTTTAGACTTTGGATTAAAACCCTGTCCTTATTCATGCCGATGCAGAGAAGAGCAGCTCTACGCAGTTTTCAGAGAACTGCAGATTTATCCCACTGAAATCATCCTTCAGTTCCACACTTCTGTATGACTTTCTTCACAGCTTTTCTGTGAATTATTTCAATTCCTTATAAGAAGAAATGGATATGCCTTGCCTTTTACAGCACAGGACTTTACACCATTACTGACTCAGAACTGAATGCTTACTGCTGGATTCCCAAGAAAAATAACATTAAATTGGAGTTTAGGTTGAGTAAATTCAGATATATAAAGGCAAAAGTAGCATTTTGTGGGAAGTTGTAATTATTCCAGACAACCAAGAGAAATCCAGAAAATTCGGAGTTGAGTTAAATGCAGAAGCAAACCAAGATGGCTAAGGTATGGAAAGCAGTGTTAAGGCATACCACCAAAGTTGCAGAGAGCCTTCAGGGATGTCAGGAAACAAGTGCACAGCTATGGCTAGTGTGCAGTACTACAGATAGCTGCAGATTAACTCAATCTTGAAAGCCCATTCCATTTTTTTTTCTTTCCCTTATTAAATTATTCTAGTATGAGAAAAAGGAGACCATCTGCCTGTGGAGAGTAATGTGCAGGTATACCACATTAATCTGGCAATAAAGCCATCATAGACAATCCCTTCTCTCAAAGCCTCGGGGTGTATGTCTTACTCAAAAGTTGCTTATAAATTAATTTAGCCCAGGAAACAGTTACTGCCTGATAAACATGCGATGTTTCTAACCTTTTCATTTACCTATTCTCTTGCAAAGATAGGAGATGGTGGAGACGACCAAACATCAGTCCAAGTCCCAACCCCTTTCTGTGGCTCGTTTCAGAGATCTCTCCAGAAATTAACACTGAACCCACAATTGCATTTTATTCCTTGGAAGGAAATGGCCTCTTCTTCCTTGGCACACCCTCTCTGAGTGCCTGTGAAGGAAGTCACTCATGTCACAGCAAAGATAATAAAAGCTGCAGGTGGCCCAACATGTTAGACCTTCCCCCAGCTCCATGCGGCTCTGCCTGGGGTCTTGCTGTGCCAGCTCTTGTCCCCAGGAAGCTCTGACATTTTCCTTGGTGGTCCCAAGACAAGGAAGGATAATGGTTACCAGGGTTAGCCTGAAAGATTTGTTTTTGAATCCCGGCCACAGACGTAATGTGTGATCACACGCAAATTGTTTGCTCTTCCTGCATCTTGGTTCACCCATATGGTGGGGACAGCATGTTTCTTTACCTCCTTAGAGCAGCCACAGAGCCTGGAAGCAGCATCTTGTCTTTTCACTGGCCAAGAAAATTTCTTACCATCAGTGGTAAGTGGGTGTTTACTCTGTACGGTTTGCTCAAAGGGAAATTAAAAGGCAGAAAGAAAAGATGTAAAGCTGTTCTTGAAAGAAAACATGTCCATCTCTGGAAAACTGAAAAAATATTCAAGTGTCACTCATTTAGCAACGCTGCCAATTAAAGTCTTGAGCAATTAGTCTGCTGACTGCTTGAACTTCACTGGGTGTAATCTAACTTACCATCAGTCCAAGCCACAGGACGTTTCCAGCACATAGTGGTCGCAGAGAGCTATTCTCAGCTACCCCACTGTTTTGACCAAGTGAAGGCCTTCAGGTGCAACTCACCATCCAGTGCCAATTTTTAGTAGAGTAAATGACAGATAGGAGTGGAGAATATTACGTTCAGAAAGAAAACCAGCTTTTCTGAATCATCCCTGAGCTTTCAACACACACATCCTTGAGCAGGATCACTCGTATCCCAGAGCAGCCGCCATGGAGAGCAGTGTGCTTGGAGGCAAAGCGCATCTACCATGTTTGTGAAGGAAGAGAAGCACGGGAAAGCCAAGTCCCTCCTTGAGTTCATGCATGGGGTTATCAAAAGCTCAGGATAAGCCCCTCGTCTCTTGTGCAGAGCCCTGCACCACGCACCACACTGCCTCCCCTGAGAAAGACCAGGACTGAATCAGTCACTTGCTTATCCTCCACGTTGCAGATGTTTACAGGAGTTTTTACTAAACACTTCAAAAAGGTGCTTGTCTCAGGAGTCTGTTTACACATTCTCGATCTTCGGAGCTTTCAAACATGTCATTAGATCTGAAATTCCCACCACAGCAAGGTATGGAGTGGTACCACACGTGGTCTGGGTGGTGGAAGAGGCATTTAAGCGCTGAGTGTGTGTTAGACCAGATCTCTTCCTCCTCAAGCCTTCCTTACACCTGACAATTAGTGCACCAAATTTCCAAGCAATAATAGCTGCAAAAGTTGGCAGATTTGAAAATAAAACATGAAACCATGTACTAAATCACCTGGGCACTGGGGCATATAATTTCTCTACTTACAAGCCTGAAAGCTGCCAACGCAGTTGCAAAAAGGAGCTGCAGTGCGGGTCAACAAGCACAAGTCTTTTGTAAAACATTTTTTGCATGAGAAGCGAGAACACCTGGCTGCCAAAACTATCACCTTCAAATTTTAAGACATATGCCCCAACTCTGTGTGGGATTTTCAGTAAAATGAGGTTGAAGATACTCTTCTCCATAGGAAAACCTACACATTGAAATCTGGAGTAATCAGTTGTTGGTCTCTACTCAGGTGAGACTCAGATGAAGCAGAATTGGTACCAAATTACCTCTCACATTTAAAGTACTTGTCCTATATGGCTGCACATGAGTTGCTAAGCAGGGCATGGAGAGAAAGCTGGCAGCCAGTAGTGTTTGACATGTAGCTAAAAAGGAGGATGGCTTTGGAAAAGAAGAGAAAGGTTCCCCCTGCCCCCAGTCTTCTAGAGTCAGAGTCACTTCTAGACCAAACCCAATATTGCTAAAGAGGAGACTCATTAGTGGCACTATAGCTTCCCACTTTGGGAATACTGGGTTTGATGGAGTCTATGATTTCAAATTGGGTCAGCTAACCAATAACGTAGCCAAAGAAATTCAAAAGAAGTTAGTACAAAAAATGGGGAAAAAATAGCAATGGGCAGCAGAGAAATGTTATATGAAGGTATTAATGACTAGATGATCTTTGTCCTTCATCCCACTTTCCTGCAAAGGAAACCACAGTACTTGTAGCTATGAGTCAAATTTGTTCCTCCAGACAGTAGAAGCATCCAAGATCTCAAATGCATCTCCGCCACAATGGGTCCCAGCCACATGCTCTTCTGGCATAGAATGCCAAATTCCAAGGCATTTCCAAGGCCTTCTTTAGGCCAAGACTTGGATTTTATTGTGAGGGGACTTGTGCTGAAAGCCAGTCAAGTCATAAAGAGACGTGCTCATCTCTGAGCTCTCCAGGCTGGAGTCTTATCTCTTTATAGGAGGCTCATGTTAGAGAACTTGTGTAATCTGGGAGACAATGCTTATCATTTACTCAGGCTGCAGACCTTTTAATTCAAGCCACAGATAAACATTATTGCTTGAAAACAGGGTAATCCAACTACCCCATAATCTTCCTTTAACCCAACTGGAATTTACAGGTATTCAATGAAATACATAGGACTTGCCTAAAAGAACAAGATTGCATGATAGCTCAGAACTGCCAGGCCTTTCCAGCTGAAAGCACAGTGGGGTGAAAACAGACAGTTAATCAGTGAAAATGAGGACAATGAGTCAAAAAAATAGAAAGTGAGAAAGGAAGACTCTTGTGCTTTTTAACGAAAATATTATCCTGCTAAATTGCACGATTAAAAGTCAAACGAAGGAAATTCAAACGTGGCACAAGTTAAAAGAATTACATTTTTATACAGAATTTTTTAATTCTGTCTTCTAAATAGTCAATAATCTGTTGCACATAAAACTGTAGGATGGTAATTGGAAACAGAGTCTAGTCCCATGACAGGAAATAAACTCTTATCAATGACTTTTGCAGATCTCAGTCAAACGGTTGGGAAATTGGCAGTCCTGGAAATTAATATGTAAGATCATGATCTTAGAGAAGGATATAGCAAACACACTTATCTGTAATGAGTCCATACTGTTTTTTTGCCATAAAGATAACCCTTGAATAAGAAATCCAGTCATTTCCTGGTTCGGACTTTGTCAGGATTCCTGGTAACAGCATTGAGGAGAAAACTCACGTAATTTGTTTGGCAAACTGAGACAGACTCCAGCTTCCAAGCAAGTGCAAACAAGAGATTTTCTAGCATCTCATGAGCTGAGCTAAAGACAATAACAGAGCATTATATAACGTGACAGAAACCCATTTTCCCCACAATCCATTAGTGCAGCTGAATCACTCAATTCTGCAAACTGCGCTGATCGTTCAACATTAATTGGGGCAAATTAAGTTATAATTTATGACTTTTCTCCTTCATAATTACTTATGGAAGGAAATCGTGAGGAACTAACAATTAACATGGTGGGAAATATCTTCAGAATAATTTGTTGCACACGAGTGTCTTTTCTTTTCCTTCCATTTTCTCTCTGCTTACAGACAGACTAGTAACTTACCTCCCAGTTACTTGGGTCATCATTTACAGCTATGCCCCAATATCCAACTCACGGGAGACAGAAAATTCACAGCCCACTTGCCCACTTCCTCTAGATGCATGGATAGGACCTATGTCCATATTTGTATGAGAGACACCCAATAGCCAGTGGACATCCTCGGATGATACTACAGTGGGAAGTGTTTTTAGAAAAAAAAAAAAGAAAAAAAAATATAGAGAAGAAACCAGTACAGCAAGCAGATCTGGAGACCAAGGGAGGAGTTCATGAGTCTGAGTCTGATGCATCATTACAGACTGGCAGTGCTCGCACAGTATGACTTGTGCACAGGGCCTGTGCCTCTCTTCTTCCAGAATGAAGATTTGGACCTTTAATGAAATCAAGAAACTGTTTCAAACAAGACCAATAACTACTGCTTATCTTATATGCACAGAAAAGGAAATTTAACTTAGGCTCAAAGGCAAATTACAAAGAGAAAGAACACCTCTAGCAATGTAACCTCATAACCAATTATTCCTTTCACAGCCTATTATTCCTTGCACATTGTCAGTCCTCTTCAGTTAAATGCCCTGTGCTATTTTAAAGACTATAAATCAGTGCCAGTTCAAATGCATGTCACAAATTCATGCAGATGAGGAAGACATACATTTAAGCCATAATTCTTTATTCCAGGCTAACTTGTTCAAGTTATAAACTGCCTTTTTGGACACAAAACAGGCCTGACTGATTAATTTTTCCACAGTGATCAGAAGACAGGGTGTGGAATTGATAAGAACGTGCTGATATCTGACAGTAAAACCTCATCAAACCTTTCCAGACAAGATAATATTCAAATCCAGAATCTGGAATAAAAGCAGTATGCAATTTCTTGCCCAGGCTGAAAATTCAGGATCACTTTGTTCCTGTTTTACTCCTGTCATACACTGTTTTCCTAAACAGAAGGTATTTGTTGTGGAAAAAACCTAAAGGAGTTGACGTGAACAAAAAGGCTTTGGTTCCTACCCTGCCTTCCTGTTTAGCACATAGCAAATCTTGTCTGAATTTCTCTACGGTATCCAAAGGTAACTAGCAACTAAATAACATACTGCAAGCAAACATATCATTACAAGACCAAGCCAATGCATACAATCCATGCATGAAACACCCTCTGAAAGATACAGGAAATCTTGACATGGAGTGATTACAGATTCAGAACCAAGTGGTACTGTGGAGCATATAAATCAGTGAAGAATTTGGCCCTTTATTTATATTTTTTAAGATAACGTGCATATAAACAAAAAATGGAGCAAGACAGAGTCCAGAGATAGGCTCAAATGATGTCTGTTTTCTCAGGGAACAACACAAAACCATGTTAGTGCAAAGGGTGATGATGCCTTTCCACTTTCATGGGTGCAGAGCAGAGAAGCAGAGAAGAATTTTGGGGACAGCTCACATGAGGACATCTTCACGTCAAACAGCAGTGGAATGTACAGATAGCAGCTGTAAGTGCACTTCAGAAGCTATCACAGTAAAAAACTTGGCAGAGCAACTGCCCATCTTTGAGGCGCGAGAAATTGCTGCCCCAGCCTGCTGTGTCACTAGAGCTCAGATTAGCCCCGTTTGAGCCAACCTCTCGTCCACTTTGTCAATGGCAGCATAGCTGTAACCACAAGCACAACTCTACCATCTGGAAATTATTCCTTGAGCCTCTCTGTTCACTGCAGGAGTTTGGGTCTGGAATGGAGATATTCAGGGCAGTGAAAAAGCAGACCCTGAGCAGCAACAGCTGGATGTGGCTTGAGGATGGCGATGCTCCTTGCTTTGTCCCCACAGTCCCCCCTCACCAGTATTAGTCATGCAGGCTTGGAAAAGAGACCTGAGTGAGGTGGGGTTGTGTTATGTTGGTCCTGTGTACATGAACCAATTTCCTTGCATTATGAGAGAAGCACCATCCTCCTAAGCCCACTGACGATGGACGTCATTTCCTTTGACAAATTTCTCCTCTGTCAGGTGTCTCTGTAAGAAACGATGGTTCTTTTTTGTTCTTGCCCATAGCAGCAAACCAAAAATAACAAAATGCACTACTGAGCATTTTGTGGCTGTTTTGAAATACCACAAATGCTTCTGATAATAGACCAGGATTTTCAAAGGGATGTCCATTTGGGGAACCTAGTTTCTTAGCAACTGCAGAAGTCCTCTTAAAGAGTAGAGAGTATAAGACAAGCAGTGAACATGCTCTAAACCTAGCCTCTTCTTAAAAAGCTCCAGTAGGGTAACTTGAAAATATAAACCCTTCAAAACATCCGCTTCCACTGGCAAAATCTCATCCCCAGTGTCATATCAGGCACAGCCTTCTGTATCTGATCCCCTTTGCATCCTCCTCCTGCTCTCGCTAAAGCAAATAGGTGTTTTGTCAGTGCTGCAAGCAGGTCCTGTTTCCAGTAAAATCAATCTTTCAGCACGCTTAGGAAGTTCAAACAAGCATTTGGCTGTAAATCTGAAGGTTTTATCCAGACAATGATGTTAGCTGTTGCTGTACGTAGGAAATGCTGCAGATTGACCTAACGCTTCTAAACAGGAGTTTTACTACATCTCCTGTGTCAGTCACAAAAGTGATGGGCGGAAAAAATGTTCATTGTTATTAAAAAGGAAAGTCAGTTCTCAAAATAAGATATATCACACTCCATCATTTCCCTGCCAAACATTGCCATGTACTTAACGACTCCGCTAGGAAAAGAGATTAAAGAGAATTGTATAGATCGGATTATTGAATGACAAACTCTTTAAACCTGGAATTCTGAAAGCATAAAGTCCTGGCGTCCCACCCCACACTTCAGCAGCTGGAATATGAGATACAACCAAGGCCTGCTGAATCCACTGCTAGTGAGAATCAGTCTTTACACTGTATTGTGAGTTTCCTTTTACTGTTGGAGAGGAGTTTTTCTATTAGTCAGAAACAGAGCAGTGCAGCTGAGCAGAACACAGAGCAGTTTTGTCCTTTTCACTTGCCCTGCTGAATGGACTGTCAGCAGTTCAGTCTATGTATCATGAATGCTAAAGTACTGGTTCAGACTGGAGTCCTCAATAGACCTGCTGTGGTACCAGGCATCCTCATAATTCCCACTGCTGCAAGAGTAGCACAGCACAACACACACAAAAAAAAATCCTCTCCCCCCAAAAAACCCAAACATCCTCCTTTCCCCCACATTTAACAACACTTCTGCACTTCATATCTGCCTCCTCTTTCTGCATTGCAGAATATACATCTGGGACCTGCTCAGTTGCATTTCAGTGCTGCAGCTTTACCCCAGCCCTCCACTGGGAAACAGGAATCACAAATTTCTTTCGTGGCCTCCTGCTTCCCCCCCTCTTCTCCTCCCTCTGACTTTTTCTGATCTCTGAACAATTTGTTCACACAGTATTGCTTCCTTCACCATTCGAAGCCATAAATCAAAACACAAGCACTGCAAGGTCTCACATTTTCAGAATCTATTACTTTTTTGGTTTCTTTGGAAAAAAATCTATGCGGCGAGTATGAAGGAGTCACAATTGCTTTCTTAACACAGGCTGATGGAAACTGAGTTTATCCCAAATTTGTGCCAAAAAAGAACCCTTTTTTCCCCCCTATTGCTTTAAAAATGTAAGAGTTCGCCAAATTTTGACTCATTTTGTGCCAGCAACCATGAGGTTGCAGCTTGCAGAATGCTGCCCCGTACAAGGTGCCTGTCTGCTGGGCTCCTTCCCTCCATGCTCCCACCCCAGCCCCTGGCATCCCTTGACCCCAGCACAGCAGTTTGAGGAGGGCTCGCTGCTGGGTCCAGGCGTCTCTTGTCAGTTTTGCTATTTGTCACCACAGAGCAGCATGGCATAATGCTGTGGACAGGGAAATCACCATTACAAGCCTGGCTCAGGGGACCTTACAGTCAGGTTCAATACGGCAGGACAAAATTACCAAAGGTGGGAAAGTGCTGAACCAGGCAGCAGAGGGATTCGCTCTAGTAGCTACTCAGAAAGAGAAATTTTTCCTGCTTTTCTGGTCCAAATCCCCTTTTGCCATTAAATTACTCTCATGAGATCTTTACACTGACAGGTCCAGGGTAACGGCTCAGCCTATGGAGCTGAAGATTAGAAAATCCCCTATCAGCTGTACTCAAGGAATGAAAGAGCTGGTCAGCACATTCTTATCTGTTGATGGCTCTACCATCCTGGGCCATCTCTACAAGCTTCCTATAGAGAAATTCTTCCTGTGATTCAAGGACAAATGCTCACGCTTCATCAGTGCACCTCCTAAACATTTCCATCTGTTTTTGGATCCTACCTACCTAAAATCTGCGGTAATAAGTTCAAAGAAGTGACATGAACACAGAGAGGTTTGTTTAATTACCACCAGCCCTCAGAAGCTGTTTGATAATAGTGAGTGCTCTTCAGAGGGATCAACACCTCCTATACGAGTCCCTGAAGCATGTAATTCCACCCCAAAAAAAACATCCAAAAGCCAACACCAATTGCCTGAGCATTGCAGATGACCTAAGTGAAAACAAACATGCACATACAGTAGCACCCAACTATTACAGCAACTTGAAGCCACCACAGCCAGCAAACGCCAGAGGTGAAGCTCAAAGTCATACTGAAATAGTGTTTTCATTATGGCCCTCATCCTGAACCAGCTAAAATGCATCTTGCCGGGTCAGATCAGCAGCAAGTCATTTTGGTTTTCTACATCCTGTATCTCTGAGAAGAAAACAGGACAGAGCTACAAGCAACCAGAAATTTCTAAGTCACATTACTCTGAAGATGGCTGTTATTCTGCATCGCTTTACAGATGTCAGAATTATTTACTACAGAATCTCCTTCCATTAAGAAAAGAACTTTCATAGCTGGATTTCACCAGCTGCAAATAGCTGAGACATCATTTAAATAACCAAAGAAGGGCTTTCACCACTTCAGAGCACTGTTTTTTGTAATGACTTCTACAAATCTGCAGAATTTATGCCTGAAGTGTGTTTGTATAATGTGATCCCAGATTCCAAGAAATGAGATTCCCAAATAATTCAAAGCTAAACAAGGGCTCACACAAATGTTAAACTCTGAGGTCCCGTAGTATCTTTTTTTTACAGCGGTTTCTGAGCTCAAAGAGACTGCGGCCAGAGTCAAGTTATCATCTGTCTGTCTCTTCCCAGGAACTCACTGGTAGTAATGACTAAGGTCTGTAGTCCCTGCTAGAGAATGCTAACACAGCTGAATACTCTATTAATTATCTGTATGCCATTAAAAAAGTATATATGCACACAAAAACTTCAAAAGGCCAACAGCTTTTATCCCATCTGTGAAAACTGGGCAATTATTGCAACTTCTCCTTTTAAGAGCCAGTGTCCTCAGTTAACAATTCACGGTAGATCACTAAAAACAATTAGGGTTGTTAACATACAAGGCACTAATGACATTTACAGTGTGAAGTCATGTGGTGCCCCTGCATGATGTAGAGATTTTATACTAGAGGATACATATGCTTGCCCATGTTATAAACCTGCTCATTAGAGACTACCAGAAATGTCACCTTAGAATCCCAATTCCTTTGAATAAAAACATAAAATATCATATATTTTCTTCTGGTGATGCATACTACAGTTCACTGGAGTTGTCCATTTAAAAACAAGAAAAAGAGAGAGAGAGAGAGGAGGCAAAAAGACAAACCCTTGTCCCCTTGGGATGTCTACTGTCTGGACAGGTCTTCCAGAAAGGTGCTTTTAGCTCCTGCCTAATTGGTGCCCTGCGCAGAGTCCTGCTGTTCTCCAGGTCCCTGTCCCCATCTGCCACTTTTGCAGGGATGGGGAGTGGGCCTTGATGGGCACTGAAGCTAAATGCAACAAAGCAGCAGCAATAATGGGCACGCACCACGGAGAGGGATTTAAAATTCAGGTCTCCTGTGCGATCCCTCTGCTTGTCTTGTTTTTTAGAAAGTCGCGGAGTTCCCTCTGTGCTGCCAATAGATGGGGTTCGATTCCTGTAGCCTTTTTTAGCCCTCTGCCAGTTTTAATTATGGTGAAAGGAGTGGTATTTCACCTCTAGCTTTGCAAAGTCTGTTCCAAAGGGAAATTCAAACAAGGTTGGGTTTATTCTAATTTTGAAAGAAAACAAATTTAATAATGTCAAAATTTATCATAAAACATACTTCCAAATGTTGACCAACTGTCATCCTGATGCTTTAGTGGGCCTTTAAAAGAGGAAATTTGAAACAGCTGAAATACCTGGAAAAATTAAATATCAACTCTTGATTTAAGAAAAATACAAATTGATGGAGTAACCTGCATTAGATGCAGAATTAAAATGCACATGGGAAATAAACTGGAATACCTTGCTCAATTTTTTTTTCATCACAGGTCATCAAGCTAAAATGAGAAAAGCAAACTTACAGTGTTTTACTAACCTGAGTTATGGAATAGAAAGCGGTCTAGGATTGCTCCCATAGCAGTTTGGAAAAATACGCATTTTTAAGAAGACTGATTTTTCTGGCAATTTCATAAGAGAATATGGCCTTGAGCTGTAAAGGACAGACCACACACATGCTTTCTGGACAATCAGTGACCGGACACAAGTCTTTCATCTGAGTTCATGATATAAACTTGATGGTTACCAATATTTACTTAGTCTGTAAATAAAGGTCATGATTTGGTAATACTTCTCTGCTCTGTGGGGTTGTTTAAGCATGTGCTTAAACCATATGGAAAGCAATGGACTATAAGGACATGGTCATGGCCTTTTCTCGACTGGGAAAAGTTCCTTGTCACATATTAAAAGTGAAAATCCCAACCCAGAGAAGCACACAGGAGAGGATCTTCAAAGAGTGCGAACTGAACCGCAGCTCGGACACAAGTCACAAAAATATTTGCTGTCAAGGCTTTAAAAATACATTTTCCCCATTTGCTAGGGATGATTTGTTGGCTTTGGCCAGTACTAACATGTCACGAAGCCACTACATACTTCTATACTTTTTGGATTCCACCTTTAAAGTAACTACCAAAATTACCAGAAGCCCAAAGCAGAACTCTTAAAACTGACACAAAATTAGAGGGGTTTTCCCCCTATTTTCCTTTGTCAGATGAAATGTATCCACTGACTCGCACAGATTCTGGCTTTGTCAGAAGCTTTATTCTGTAATCACTCTAGGAAAGCAGAAGATGCCCTGAAACCCCCGCCTCCCACAGCATTTTCTTTATTTATTTGTTTCCTTCAATGGCAATAGCAGGAGAGAATTTCATACCGCACTGAGGATGAACAATCCAGTTAATAACATTGCTGGAAATTCACACATCTGGGATAAAAGCAAGCTTCAGCCTGACAGCTGTTTGAAACGTATCAGATAGTCTCATTCTGTTGAATAAAATCTCTCCAGTACACATTTTAGACGACTCCGCCAAATTTTTTTCAAATGTATTAACTTATGACATAACAGTAGCTTGTAAAAAACCTGTCACTTTATTTTCAGAGACCTGAAGATCTCTGAAGATGTAAAGATCTTCAACTGATTCACAGTTAGAAGAAAGGACACCTGAGCTACGCAGGTGTCAATCCGCTGTAACTCCCTCTAGACCTCTGGGTTTGCACTCACCCAACAGCGGGCAGAGCCTGGCCCTGGCACTCTCCTCCCACACCTAGCTCCACAAGGACCTTGTCATGGTTTGGGCTGGACTAGCCACTGAGACGAACAACCTGTTGGTCAGTTTTGGGTCACCTGTCCTGTCCGCTCCTCCCTGCAGATGTGACCCCTCTATGCTCTTCCACTTACAACCCTCCAACGGGGCAAATAACAAAGTTAGCTGGCCTGGGTTGGTATAGCAATAAGTATAAGCAAGAGCCTCTCAGCATAACATTCCTTGGCATAAATTACAACTAATCAGGTCTTATTTCTCTGAGAATGAACAGTATCTCCACATTATGCTGTTAATTTCACAGAGTTTCAGAGAGTTCAGTTAGTTACAAGAAGCTTCGCTGCAAAGTAAAATTACCGAACAGAAAATTGGTTCAAACGAGGACAATCTGCAGCACACCACGTTTAACAACTGCCTTCCCAAGATCCAGAAGGTAAACCAGAGGAAGCCATCAGTCATTCACTACATACATCACGCCCACATAGATCACTGCCTAGATCACAGGAGTTTCTGAACCCATAGACAGTAGGTATACCCACTTGGAGATCCTTATCTTCAGCGCTAACACTGTGCTGTGTAGAACCTGCTGGCCAATAAAACCACTTTCATTTACAGTATGAACAACAATAAAACAACAGTTTCATCTTTTTCCACTAAGCAGCCCCGCTTCTTGTTCCTCCTTACTTTTGCCTTTATCTGCCCAATTTTTTGAGCATTACCTGCATTCTTGAGAAAGCAAAGGCCCGTTCTCACTCACAACCAGCCCAATAAAATTTCTAGTGCTGCAAACCACTCCAAACTTCCTTTTAATGATAGTCAACAGAGAGACATCCCCCCAAAAACCTTCCAGCTGCCCCATCAGCAAAAATTATGCTTTCAGGCGAGATTTCTACTCAATTCTCCAGACAAGAATGATGGATCAGATCAAACCAAGCTGTTTCAGCACAGGGGAGGGAGTGGGCAAGAGACAAATGTGAAGGCATACAGGGAAAATACACACACGACCAGTATTTGACTGCAGGGACCTACAATCTGGCAGTTGGAGACATCCAGGGTTTTTTTTAACCTTTTGTTCATTGTTTTAGTAATTTTATCTCTCGATGACAGATGAGGCGGATATTGCTAGGAAACTAAATGATTTCTTTGACTCAGTGTTCTGCAGGGAGAATGAGAGAAACATGCCAGAAATGGAGAGAAATTTCCCGGGGGCAGAAAATGAAAAATTAATGAAATGCTAGGCAACACTCAAGTATGTCAAATGAAAGAAAAAAAGGGTAAGAACAATTAAAATCAGACAATGCTCTGAAGGGGTCGGGAGGATGAGCAAGGCAGGAGCAATAGTCTGAGGAAGAGCTTGTATGGTGGAAACCCTTTAACTCCCCATGAGGAGCAGAAGAGAGCCTGGCCTTAGCACCGGGAAAAGTTACTGGCAGTAATTGAATAAAGAGTAACACACATTCAACAGGAGGGATATCAAGGTGGGCACACCTATTTTTTTTCATGTAGGGAGATGACAATGAAGACAGACCCAGGATGAATAAGCCAGTCTCGTTGACTTGGTTTTCAGCAGCCACATACCATCTCTATAATCAACAACAGCAAGTGGAGAAGATAGTTTAGATATATGTTAACTTATCATGGCAAACTTATCAGGGGAAAAATAACATATGTGGGCTAATTTTCCTTATTGTATATAAAGCTGTATATAAGTTATTGTAGATAGAGGTGTTCTGTGCCCATGACATCTGGTTACTGAAAGGCTGTGTCAGCACCAAACCCAAATTTGCTGCTCCCGTCTTGCAGCCACTCAGCTGCCTGTGAGCTGTTTAGCAGAGTAGTTAACAGCTCCGAATCCCAGTCTCTAACCTAATCACAGCTTGGGGCTGCCAAACCGACTCTGCATACTGATCCTGCAGCAGCCCTGGGTTTGTGACACGAGTCCTAGGTTGGAAACAGCTCTCTCTTGGCAGGGGACAGCAGGAGAAAGCCATGGATTTAGGTCTAAACTCGAGAAGGCACTTAGGCATATGGCTATGCCTCTTTGGGACAGGGCTGTTTTCCTAGGTTAGCGAGTGCCACTTCAGCTTGCTAATAATAACACAGGGGAAGACTAGATGCAGAGACATGAAGAAACAAGAAAATAGGTCAATTGCTGACTTCTGAGAACAGAAGAGATGGACAATAATATTGGAAAACAAATAGCTGAAAAGACTACATCCAGCTCCCTTGATGACGGTGCAGGACGTTGACCAAGAAAGTATCACTAGTGACAACAAAAAACCTAAAACAGGCCAATGATGCAGAACAGACAGCACCTCCTTTACAAAAAGTAGAAAAAGCTTTCTGTGGACTACATCCCACAGACCAATATGTTTTACAAGGCACAGTGGTAGCCTCCAGTTTCCGTAATTCTATTTTAAAAGGATTAATTTTCTAATGAGGGTATTTGCCAACAGGTCACATGGTGAGCACAGCACATCTGCTGGTATCAGCTAGGTTGTACTCTCCTACTAAAACAGCCAGCATTTCTGTTTTACAGAAGCAGGGTGAGGGGAACTGTCAGATGGAGAAAGAGGTGCCAAGACTTCCTTGACGGAAGGTGATAGACAGGTCTCACACTTCTATACCAACTGTTTCAAAGCCTGATTTTTCAATCACTTTTAATAATTTCTTCTGGATCCAAAATAAATGTGGACAGATGACATGATACTCAGACAAAACCTGACTCTCCCAGTGGGAGGAGGAATATTCCTGAGGTTAGTAGGAACTCAACTTTTAAAGCCAAAGAAAGTAACATTTTTCCTATATGCAGCCATTACATTTCCTTTCTGTGCATCTCCTCCTTCCTGTAAAAGAAAAACACTCACAGCTAAGTGAGATCCAACATATATATTTATGTATATATATAAAGTGTGATACTGGAAGAAGCCTGCTGCCAGAAACCCTGAATGCTTTGGGACCAAAGCCGTGCTGAAATCAGTTGGAGTCCTTCATTCACAGCTCAGTGGGCATCTTCCAAAATCCTGCACGGAGCTGTACCCCAGTGCCTCTCCTGTGGGTGTAAGGGAACTCATGGATTTTACATCAGAAGTGGCACAGCATAAGAAATGGTCCCATTCCTACCAAAATGACTGGTAGGCTTTTCTCCCAATTAAGTGTTTCACCAGTTCAACAAGAATAAACACGTCATAACTGGCCGTCCACCTACAGCATGGGGATAAAGCATTGCTCATCAAAACCAAGCCAGAGAAAAGGCAAAGGCCCAGCTGGTGCCCGTCAAAGGAAGCCAACGGTAGGCAGGAAAGGCACAAGGTGCAAAGCCGAGCACCAAATTTTGACTTCAGGTGCGTCTGCACAGGCTTGCAAGGCTTGCAAGGTTTGGAAGGGGATTTGTACAGGCGTAGCCAGCATTTTTCCTGCATTTATCACAACAGCAGGTTTTAAAGCATTGGTACAATGGTACAATGGTGAGCAATGAAATCACAGCCCGGATTTGCTTTTGGATCTACAGCTGTTTATCTGAATTTTTGGCAGTCATTTCTATGAGCTAAGGTTTTCATTGGGCTCTTTGTTTGGTACTGGCCGGATCCTCAGCAGCTGGAGTCAGCAGCTGTAATTTCACATCGCTTCAGTGAAACCCAGGGAGCTGTTATGATTTGTCCCAGCTGAAGATCTGGCCCACAGTATGAGAGAGATCACATCATAAGGGAAACAGCTTCACTGGGGAGCAAGACTGCGGAGCCATCAAGTCTGCCATCTGGCTTTGCAGCACACGGGGTTGACATGTAAAAGGGAGGGGAGGAAGAAAAGTCTAGTGAGCTGCTACCTGGCTGTGCAGCCCTGCACTGCGGTTGGGTGGGGAAATAAACCCCTGTGTGGGATCCTTTCGTACTTTGAAGTGCCGGTCTTTGCACTGGATAATGCTATGCATTTTTCTACATTACAGCATCCAACGCATATAAATCAGCTGCATCACCACGACTCTCTCGTTCGTTCACTGGCACAAGTGAGTCCTAAATAAAATTCAGCACTTTGCAGATTTGAATCCCCTACACACAAAAAGGAGAAAAAGTAGCCTTTTTACTTTTTTCCAAAATCCAACACAAAGTATGACGAGAGGAGGCTGTGAGCTACTTGGGAAGTAACGTCACAGGCAAAGGTGAGCCTCAAGATACTTTGTGCAAGAGTAGCCTGGATGGCCATCATCACACCTCTCGTATATATCTTCATGGACCAGCTTCTGCACTTCGGTAGTTTTCCATTGGTCTCATTCTGTTGCTTTTCTGATGCGTACCCTTCAGACGCCTCGGGGGACCACCGACCCCTGTTCATGGCAGTGCATGTGCCGCAGCAGAGAAGACGGTTTGCAGGATGCTCAGGGACGGCTCCTGTGCTAAGGGTGAGAGTCACCAGCCATGGAGCGGAAAAGGCCCTGTGTAGAGAGGAAGGGTTGTGCAGGAGATGGCTGCCAGGCTCTTGGGGGAGAAGTGTCACCAAATTCCATGGATGAGTCCATCCCTTTGCATAAAAGAGGGAGAAAAGTTCTTGCTATTCAGGGCTCTTCAGCATGGGGAGGAGGGTGTGAAACCCACAACGGTTTACCCCTGGGGCCTTTTTCTGCACTTACAGGTTGGGTATCATGTCACCCTGTGATGCCTCCCGGCCTCGGGGTGTCCCGTGGCCTCTGTGTGGTCCTGACCTCCCTTGCAGGGTAATGCTAAAGAAAAGCCTCTGAAAAAACCTCAGCAAGAGGGTTGTTCATCAACAGGGATGTCCCTAAGCAAGCCCTCGACTCTTCCTGTGCAGTTTGTGGGCTTCCCCATCTCATTGCATAGTTACAAAGAAAGCCAAAAGGATTTGCTTTTGATAAGCAGGTGTGTGTGGCAAGCAATCACTGAAATAATATTTCAGCTTGTCAGAGCATCTCCTTGTGAGAAGATCACGATATTATGAGGTTAACAAAATCTGAATGTGAGGCTGAGCCACAACATAAAAGCCATGCTATCTGTCAAAGTCATCAACAACCTTGTCGGTGGGATTTAACAGGCAAACTCCCAGCCCAGAGCCTGTCAGCTCTGTCTCCCGCAGCAGATAACGCATTTAGCAGCAAAACTCTTCCACATGAGACAAAAAAATTATTTGACCACAGAAGTGAACTTTGGATTTTAGATGCTCCGTTCTTTAATTCGTGACGAATATGTATTAAAGAGGGAAAAAGAAAGTTGTAAAACAACTGAAAAACAGATGTAAGTATTTCTGAGTTAGATTGGAAGCTTTTTCTGCCAGAGGACTGTACACACCTGATCTGCAGCACTTCCAGGATTGCATGCCTAAAATATTTCCTGATTTAACAAGTAGATCTGAAGCTTCTACAGAGTAATAGCTGACCTTGATAGCCATTGATCAAAAAGCACTTTAGTATGGAGCGATCCTCTTGTAACCTATGTATAAAAGCTTTTATAGAGCTCTTGCCATTGCTGAAATGGTGGGGCTGGCATAGCTAGAAGAAAATGTTGCTTCTGCTCAGCCTCCACATACCGCTCGAGGAAGAAACAGCAGAGTATAAAATCCAAAAATCTAAATTAACCAAGGTCCAGGACAACCAGAACTGGGGAACGCAAAATGTGCAAAAAATGAGTGCAAAACTCCTTCCTGAGCAGCTGCATTCACTGCTGTGCCGTAAGCCACAGGATAACTTCATCCTGAGCTGAGGGTCGGTGAGCAGCTCTAAGGAGGGTCACAGAGATGATATGGCACTAATAGTGCCTGGGTTGCATTGTGACCTACCACACTTAACTGAGAGCGTATGGTCAC
Organism: Pluvialis apricaria; assembly: GCA_017639485.1. Lineage (NCBI taxonomy): Eukaryota > Metazoa > Chordata > Aves > Charadriiformes > Charadriidae > Pluvialis > Pluvialis apricaria. The sequence continues at coordinate 70,208,219 of CM030011.1, read as the reverse complement.
CATGAGCTGCAGAGAGCTGAGCCTGAAATCTCCCCCCTGGCCCACTAAAGTCAATGCCAACTTTTTGCCATACGCTGCAAAAACAAAGATGCATATCACATGCAGTTTCTCAGAGACACATACCAGTTCCTACGGGAGCCGGCGTCCTGCCTCACCACCCTGCGTGTTCCCAGTGCTGAATGCACCAGCAGAACCACTCCGAGGGTTTCAGTGCTTGCTGAACACTCACTTGCTACGAACAAAGGAATATTTGACCTTTCTATCTGAAGGAGCTAGCAAATTAGCCTCTAAACCTGCATCAGTCGGGCTGTGTTAAAAGGGGGAGCCTTCATTCTCTGCAGTAAATCTGTAATTCAGTTGACGTGCTGAGCAGCAGGATAAGGAGGGCATCTGACATGGAACAGATGTCAGATTTTATCTTTTTTTTTTTTCTCCTCTTCTTCAACTCTAGACAGCAGGTCTCATGTGCTCCCACCTGGGGACATGGCGGCTTGATTGGACTTGTGGAAATGAGTGGTGATGCACCTTGTGTGGATCACCTGGAGGGGCCCAGCCTCTCAGGGGAAAGCCAACATCATCACTTAGTGACAATGACACCCCACCACAGGCTAGAAGCAGAACACTGAGGGCAAGGGTAAGCCAGTCTGCTACACCTCTCCTACACTGTTGAAACCAAACTGGGATGAAACCAGTGGCAAAACACAGTAATGTTCAGTGGTGTAGGATGAGCACTAGCCCTGATGCCACGACACAGGCAGTGGAGTGTATCCTGCACCAGCCACCCAAACCAGCAGCCTATTAATGAGGACAGGGAGAAAATAAGCCTTGAATCTCCCCCACCTGCTCAGTCTTGGAAACATTTGAAACACTGTCCTAAAATTCTTTGTTATTCAGCATTAGCAGGTCACCTCTTTGATAAACTAGTTTCCAGCTAAACTTTTAATGATGGGTGAGGCACTTGCACGCTCCCAGGGCAAGCCCCTGGGCCTGGCGTGATGCTGAAGGGGAAGTTTCTGGGCTGGGTGCCCCAGATCTCCACCAGCATGCTGACAGCACGAACCATGCACCCTCAAGCCAAACAGTAACGAAGAAGTTTAAGATAAGTGGGTCAGCTATTCAAGGCTGCGAATGGCATTTCCAGAAGCATGTTGTTATTTATATAGCACCACAGGGGACACTGGAGATTCAAAGACAAATAAATCATGACAGAGTCCCTCCCTGAGGGGCTTTGTAATGCACAATTCAAACCCTCCGGGATGCTAAATGCCTCCTATGAGGTGCTAAGTACTATCAACTCCCACTGACTTTAATGCACATAAGGATGCTTAACACCTTGAAAGACAGCACTTTCATATTATTTTCATCTCCAGCAGTGTGTCCACTTACCCAGTTTTAACATAATGAAGTAGAAAATTATAACTGTACCAAAGAACAATACTCTGCAAGGGACAGATGGAGGACAGGGCCACCTAGATTTTCAACTTTAGCTTCTACACTACAGAGTGTTGCTGGGGGGAGATGGACAACTCTGAGGGGTTGAACAGAAGAGAGTGCAGCAAGACGCAAGTGAAAACATCACAACCAAAGCTGACCTTCAGCAAGCTCTGGGGCAAGACACCTCACTGCCCTAAACTGTTTTTGGGGTATTGCTTTGTTTTGGGTTTTTTAGCATTTTCATTTCAGTTGTTTTATGAATGTTAGCTGTGCCTTTAGTAAAAGTAAACCATCTACAGCACAAAAACTCCTTTCCAAACAGGCAAGTGATCCAGATTGAAGAGATGCAGGGGTGTCCTAGATCTTCAGACTATAAATCTGATTCAGCTGCTGCCTCCAAGTCCAATCTTTTAATTAAATTTTCTTCTTTTATAAAGGGTTGGGTCGTCCCCCCCCGCCAATGAATCTTGTGGCAATGGGTTTGGCTTTTCCTTGTCTTTTTTTTTTTTTAATCTTTAAATCTCCAGGTAATTTAAGCAGCTTCCCCCATGTAATCCTTGCTCAGGACATTGCTACAATTCCATAAAAATTTCAACAGACAGAGAGACAGGTCAATCCCTATAATGAAGCTTATCTTGCAGGACCTGCAATGTTTAAGACACATAATCAATGCAATATTTATGTGCTTTATTTATTAACACTTTTGATGACCAATAGTGAAGTTTGTCTTTATTGTTTTGGTTTTTTTAAATCAAATTACCTGTAATTCTGTATAGACAGAAACAGGTTATGATGTTGTTCTACCGAGTGGTACAGAACCAACCCTGCAAATCAGTAAGCAGAAACCCAAGGTCATTCTAGTATGAGCAGGAGAGGAAATACTGTTCACCTTTTTAACACTTTTCATTTCATAGAATCATAGGATAGTTTGGGGTGGAAGAGACGTTTAAAGGTCATCTAGTCCAACCCTCCCTGCAATGAACAGGGACATCTTCAACTAGATCAGGTTGCTCAGAGCCCTGTCCAGCCTGACCTTGAATGTTCCCAGTAATGGGGCATCTAGCACCTCTCTGGGCAACCTGTGTCAGTGCTTCACCACCATCATTGTAAAAAATTTCTTCCTTAGATCTAGTCTAAATTTACCGTCTTTTAGTTTAAAACCATTACCCCTTGTCCTATCGTAACAGGCCCCGCTAAAAAGTTTGTCCCCATCTTTCCTGTAAGCCCCCTTTAATACTAAAAGGCCACAATAAGGTCTCCCTGGAGCCTTCTCTTCTCCAAACTGAACAACCCCAACTCCCTCAGCTTGTCCTCATAGGAGAGGACATCCCTCTGATCATTTTTGTAGCCCTCCTTTGGACTCACTCCAACAGGTCCATGTCTTTCCTGTGCTGAGGGCTTCAGAGCTGGACGCAGTATACTCTGGGTGGGGTCTCACCAGAGTGGAATAGAGGGGCAGAATCACCTCCCTCGACCTGCTGGCCATGCTTTTTTGATGCAACCCAGGATACAGCCGGCTTTCTGGGCTGTGAACACATATTGTCAGTTCATGTCCACTTTTTCATCCACCAGTACCCCCAAGTCTTTCCTGGCAGGGCTGCTCTCAATCCCTTCATCCCCCAGCCTGTATTGATACCAGGGGTTGCCCTGACCCAGGTGCAGGACCCTGCACTTGGCCTTATTGAACCTCATGGCGTTCACACGAGCCCACTTCTCGAGCCTGTCCACAGGGCTGGATGGCATACTGTCCCTCAGGTGTGTCAATCACACCACTCAGCTTGGTGTCATCCGCAAACTTGCCAAAGGTGCACTCGATCCCAATGTCTATGTCATTGATGAAGATATTGAACAGTACTGGTCCCAGTATGGGCCCCTGAGGGACACCACTTGTCACTAACCTCCATCTGGATATTGAGCTGTTGACCACTACCTTCTGGATGCAGCCATCCAATCAATTCCTCCTTCACCGAACAGTCCACCCATGAAATCCGTACCTCTCCGATTTAGAGAGAAAGATGTTGTGGGGGACCATGTCAAAGGCCTTACAGAAGTCCAGTAGACAACATCTGTAGCTCTTCCCTTGTCCACTGATGTAGTCACTCCATCACAGAAGGCCACTATGTTGGTGAGGCAGGACTTGCCCTTGGTGAAGCCACGCTGCCTGTCTCGAATCACCTCCTTGTCCTCCATGTACCTTAGCACAGCTTCTAGGAGGATCTGTTCCATGATCTTCCGGGGCACAGAGGTGAGGCTGACAGGTTGGTACTTCCCAGGGTGCTCCTTTCTACCGTTTTTAAAAATGAGGGCAAAGTGTTCGTTTTTCCAGTCACCGGTCCCCTTCACCTGACTACCATGACTTTTCAAGTATCATGGAGAGTGGCTTGGCAACTACATCAGCCAGTTCCCTCAGGACTCTGGGATGCATCTCATCAGGTCCCATAGATTTCTGTATATTCAGGTTCCTCAAGTGGTCATGAACCTGTTCTTCTCTTACAGTGGGAGTGGCTTTTTCTCCCCTAGTGTCTGCCTTGCAGTCCATTTGAAGCTCTCAAAGTGTTTTGAAGAGATCAAGGATGGTGAAGAGCCAATGCCTATTAAAATCGATGAAGTTACCCTTTAAACTTCAAAGTGATCTGTGTCCATGCCTAAGTCTTAAGGTAGAGAGCTATAAAAGTGCCACCATCAGTTTTTTTGCCATCAGACAAAAACCCAGGAGAACCTCACTGTGAGCCAAGCACACAGGTGGAGAAACGGATATGGCCCCTGCAGCCTACATGCCTCAAGAGCAGGATCTACCTCCCTGTGCTTCCAGCTGCAAAACTCCCTTTGGCACACACACATACACACTATCCTGCTCTACAAGCAGTTGGAGGTGTGAAATACACTGGGACTTTCACATCCAAGTAACTCTAAAAAGGGACAGGACAACTCTAATTTATGTCCACAGTTTCAAAAGTAAATCCCGTTACGTACAACAACTGCTTCTAGTTCCACAGACAGTAATATAAATATATGTAGTGTCCTAAAAATAAACCTCTTCCCAGGTGGATAGAGACATGAAGAGTCAGAAGAGAGATGTAAGCTTATTTACAGACTGGTGTGAAACAGCAGAAGGCTTTCCAGCCCCGTCATCCTCTGCTTCCCAAAGGACCCCTTAAACATGTTATTGTTTTCACTGGGATTTCGTTCCAATGGGGGAAAACAATCCATCAAAGATATTCACTTACTGCACTCTAAAATGCTGCTTGGCTTTATGAGGTAATAATAAACATATTCATACTAAATTTTATTCCCGTGAAAGACGAACAGCAGCAGCACATATAAGAGCAGTTGCTCTGACTTAAGTTCCACATTTTCCCAATTCACTGACAAAACCAGATTTCCTTTCCATCTTGCGTTTCGTACAAGGCTAGATTTGAAATGAGGACTGCCTTTAGCAGCTGTATTTTTGCTTCCTGCATAACTAGGGCACCCCCATTTGTGTGCCAGCCTTTGAAAAGGAAGTGCCAGGTTGAATACTTGTGTTTTTTTCTGCTTCTGTGTGGCTGCAAATCAAAGACCTAGAGAATATTCTGATTTGCACCCTAAACTCATTTACAAGGTTCAAAACCACAAGACAGGCTCAGGGCTTCAAAAGCCGTACCCAAGTGCTCTGCATTAGCCATCACCTCTTCCATGCAATAATCTCAAATTGCTTTGACTACTTGTTACATAGATGAAACTCAGGTTTTTGCTCATATCTTGTTAAAGGAAGCTCCTAGTCACCAGCATGGCTCAGAGAAGGCAGTGAGAGCACTGCTTAGAAATTCATCCAGATAAAAAGAAAAAAAAAATATCAAAGAACACAACTTGCGTTATAAATGTGGTTTACAGGCAACTTGCGAAAGTCAAGAGTTGCAATAAACCACCAGAGAAAACTGAGCATGTGTGTGTGTGTGTATACCATGCATACCTATATATATATATGGATGGAAGTGTGTATACATATATAGGGGGGTGTATATATATAGGTATGCATACACACACCCCCCTATATATGTATAGAGACATCCACATATATATAGGTATGCATGGTACGAACATGTCAGATTACCAACCTATAAAAAGAAGCACAACACTGCTAGGAGTTGAGAGAGACAATTTTTGGAGATGGTCTTGCATGGAAGGGGCTTTTTGCTTTGCCATCCATATCTGTGAGATGTCTGGCTCGCTACAAGACGTGCACACACTGCGCTTGCTCTGGCTCCCCAGATGGCGTGTGCTGTATGTCCAGCAGCAGGTCGCGTTGCATCCATGGCATGATTCTTTTCAGCTGCCAGCTGATTAAGATGTTGCGAGTGACATGGTTGATTCCACGGGCTGAGTAACAGTGTACTCTTACATAGAAATTAATTGTCCTTTCCACTGCAATTCCTGATAACTTCAAAGTCCCTAGTGCACTTTCACTAAACGTCTCTGCAGAGAATGGAAATACCGTCCCAATTTTAGAACAGATTTGCTTATGCTATGTACCTGAATACAAGACCTTACTGTAGACTTCTTCCTCAGTATGTGACAAGGAACTTAGCAACAGCTTTTTGCCACCTAAATGCCTTTGTATGCTTTTAGAGTGGCTCCAGCACTGTTTCACAGCACCTGAACTGGGAAAAATGGCCATTGGTCTTACAATAATGGAGATAATAACAGTTTTATCTAATAGCACTTGAATTTTTTTCTATTTCATACAGTAATAATGTTCCATAATATAGGCCGTTGTATGCATGCTGTGCCCCTCTGAATAACCCAGTTTAAATTTCTATTAACAGGCATAAGATATCCCATCTCCCTCTCCACAGAATTATTCCTTTGCCCATAATATGGTTTCTAGCAGCATTTGTTTGGAAATAAAAGTGCTTGTGAGGCATCATCTCATTTAATTAGGCCCTGAGAAAGGCAGATATGGCTCAAGCACTGGCTGATAGTCATCTATCTTCCAAATAAAACCTGCTTGCAGATATAGGAAAGCTGTTTAAGTGGCTTTGGCAAGACACACGAGGTAATGTTTACACTTCTACTCTGCACTGGTGAGGCCACAACTGGAATACTGTGTTCAGTTCTGGGCTCCCCAGTTCAAGAGAGACACGGAACTACTGGAGAGGGTACAGCAAAGGGCAACAAAGATGACTGAGGAATTGGAGCATCTCCCTTATGAGGAAAGGCTGAGAGATCTGGGACTTTTTAGCCTGGAGAAGAGAAGACTGAGGGGAGACCTTATTATTGCTTCTAAGTATCTAAAGGGTGAGTTGAAGGAAGATGGAGCCAGACTCTTTTCAGTGGTTCCCAGTGACAGGACGAGGGGCAATGGGCATAAGTTGGAACATAGGAAGTTCCATTCTAACACAAGGAAAAACTTCTTTACGGTTCGGGTGACAGAGCCCTGGCACAGGGCTGCCCAGGGAGGCTGTGGAGTCCCCTTCTCTGGAGATTTTCAAGATCCCCCGGATGCAGTCCTGAGTAATGTGCTCTAGGCAATCCTGCTTCAGCAGGGGAGTTGGACTAAATGATGTCTACAGGTCCCTTCCAACTCTGAAAATTCCATGATTCTGTGATTCTTTGTACACAGACCTGTCCTTAGATGTATTTAGGATTTTTTTCAAGTCTAGGAGTTCTGCTATTGATTTGGATACTCAAAGGACCCTTCTGCTATTGAATAGGTTTAAAAAACCACCGTCCTGAAGGCTGTGCTGTGGGCTCACCAGTGTCTGGATACCACTGTCAGCACCTACAACCATTTGTTGGGTGCTCCATTTTGAGGTGGAGAAAGAAAGAGGTGCTTGCAGAGCACCCATCTGCAAAGAGTGACGCGGAGGCCCTTCTTGGCTTAAATCAATGCCAAGCATTGTAAGATATCAACCATCAACTCATTCTGCACATAAGAGGAAAATGTTGAGGAACCAGTTATTTCCTATTGTCCTACATTGCTCGTCAAATCTGGCAATACAAGGTGCTTTCAAGCTTCCAGCTAGCAGCTACTCTCATTTCTGAAACTATATCGTTCTACAATGGATTATCCCAGCCACGATTTTCCGAAAAAGAAACAAATCAGAAAATATGAAAAGACACAAAGGTCAATAAAACATCTTTTGGAGTATCTATCAAGTGATGTTTACTGTCATCAAAAGGTTATATTTCTCTAACAGCATTACAGACTGAAGCAGTTTGTGCTGTGATGCATGGGAAATCAACAGGGATGCTGCAAACAATCTGGAGAACAGCACTCCACCTTGGGCCATCCAGGGCAGGACAATAAATCCTCCTTCAATCCCATTCACAAGTCTTTGCACATCAGACTAAATCTAACCGATGAGATTGCCAGGAGCAATATCTCATAAACCTCATCTGCCGTCCAGCTTTTCAACACCCTCAGCAGGAGGCTCTGCGTGTCCACCTGGGCATCAGCCAGGGACTCTCATTGTCCTAAATGATCCTTTAAATTTTGGTAGCTGAACCATAGGACAGGAAAAGGGGTAAACCTCATGAAACAAATGGTGTAACTCTGACTGGTTGGGTCACTTCTAAGACATACTTAGAAAGATCAAAACACAGGACCTCAAGATATCGTTTGGTCTATGCCACCCGCACAAGTGGCAAAACCCTACTCTTTTCACTTAAAAATCCAAATGGAAATAGCTTTTATTTTAGACTGGAGTTCTCAAAAATCAGCAGACCCCCTCCTTGCCTTATTCTTGTCCAGAAGAAAAAAATTCCATCAACTTCATCACAGAAAAATTACATCACACACATGCAGAAATGCCAAAGTCAACGTTTAAGTACCATGCTGTATCAGGTCAAAAAATGAGAAATAACTGTGCAAAAACATCTCTAAACACAAAATATGAAAACTGTACTAAATAGGTTCGTTGTGACTGTTGACGGAGAAAAGCAGTTTTCAGTGAGGTGTACAACTGTCCTTCTGCCCCAAACTTGCCTTGCTACTGACTCTTGACTTCCCCAAGACTGTATCTGGGTTTGGCTTGTTCTGCTTGGGGAAATCATCATTTCTATTTAAACTGCAGTAATGGAATTTTAAAGAAAAACTGAGGTGTCACTTAGGCTCCTAATCCTCACCAACATTCAGGTCTCCTTTGTATTGAGCTGAGTGTCCTTAGTTTCCCTTGACTTCAGCGCTGATTGCAGGCATTCAGCACATCGCAGGAGATGCTTTTTATTGTGCATTACTATTGCCTTGAATTTGTAATTCCTCAAAAGCCCAGTGCAAAACAAGAAGACATGGGTGTAGTTTGTCCTAAATGACACTACAAAGAGATATAAGATGACTGTAACTTGGCCCCAATAAACTTTCCACAAAATCCAAATCTAGTTGTGTATCTGTAGCTACTTCCCACATAGCAGCAGAAAGAAAGGAGAGCATGCAGCAGAGAAGTGGTACAGAATATAGGAGAAAACCTGACCCCATCCCTTGAAAGAAGGGAGGATGAGTGACTCTCTCAGGCATAGGCAACTCCTGGGTCAGTGCAGCTACAGTCTAACCATAATAAACATAACTTCCAGAATCGCTGACAACTGAGTCCAAGACATCGGAGAAAATTCTTGCATTTAAATTAAGCATGAAAATGCAAAAGTACAAATCTATTCTGCCATAATGCATGGGGAGCATAATATATCTGAATACCCAACCATCAATTAAAGACCAGACTCTTCTAAGTGTATCAACCAGGTAGAAAATATGCCTGGATTGTCTGTGCTCCTCTAAGAAGAATGCCCTGTCCACCCTTAGTAAGGCTCATTTATTCATTTAAAGAAATATAATCTTAAAAAACTTGCTCTAGCCTTTGATCTCCAGTCATCAGTACAAAAGGCATTTGGAGTACCGCTCAGACTTAATTAGCTTGAGCCTTTTTTATACATGACCTCAGTCACACTCTAATTAATCCATTTATATTTAAAAATCTATCAGTCAAATCCCATACTTCATTCTTAAGACAACTTCAGAAATGGATCCACTCCTCCTCCTAATTTGTTGCACTACTAGCAACATCCACCCCCCCTTTGGACAGTCCCCCTTTCCCACCCAAGAAAAAAACCCCAAAACCATACACCTCCAAGGAGTAACTGAATTTGGATCACACAGAAATGGGGGCCCTTAGTACACAGAATAAAAAGGAAATATCAGCTTTAATTTGCAAAAAAAGGAGAACTACGAAAAGCTGAACTCCACCCCCTGTATTGCACTGAGCCACTGCTGCACACAATGCGGAGAGCTGTCAAGAGATTTAATTAGGATATAAAATCCAGCGATTTAAGAATTCTCTCTCCTTAGAACATTCTTAGGGATTTGCTCAGAATTAGAGGATGGTTTAAACATTAAAGGGTTTTTTTTCCCCTTTAATGAGATCAGCTGCATAGTGGAAAATGAGACTTTATTTATCTAAATATCACATGAAGAACTGAATAATTTAATAACCTCTCTCAACTAAATCCAACCCAATATATTTACATGTCTTTTTTTCTTTTGCACATAAAATACTTATTTTGTATTTGACTTCCAATGTATAAACAATTCTTAGCTTTACAAACCTTAAAGACAAATAATTAGAATTATGTATTAAAAATCAACAGTTATCTTTGCTAGTGATAAAGTCTTTCAGTTTATACTTATATTCAACTCTGAAATCATATGATGGCTATTCATTTAGGCTAAATCTCTTAGTGAATATTTCTGGACATAAAAAACCTTTCACCTCATTTAAAAGTGTTGTGTACCATTCTAAAATCAATTCTTGTCCATTTTAGATCAAAAATAGCACTGGGAATCAATAACAAATAACACCCAATTGATTGTTAGGGACCTAGGAATGATGTGTTATGCATCCAGTTAAACACAGCTTTACAGAAAACTTTAACATTTCAAGGTTTGGAAAATAATCATCAAGTACTGGAAACATTAAAATCTAGTACATCTATTTCCTTTTGATACTGCTTTATCTATCACTAGGGCCAGATTCTGCCACCCTTGCAAACATTTACTGTCTCAACGCAACCCATTTAGTTAAGGTTAATTTAGTTCAATTAAGTCAGTGTAAACAGTTCACCCAGGATTAAGAAAAGGACTGATTATTGGAAGGAAAAAAAACCTAGGAAGACTTGTTTTCTCCTTCTGATACGTGAAAAAGAAATGGGTGTGGAAAACTGGGATCTAATCATTTGGAAGGACCGCTTGACCAAAAATAATCAGTCTGGTTTATTACCAAGAAATAGTATTTTAACATTTTAAAATATAAGTATACTTGGATTAGTAAAAAAAATAAAATCTCTTGCATCCAGCACAAGTAGGTTTACTTAACACTAAAGCAATTTTACAGTGCAGGTTTTCTGCATTTTAAGTGAAATCCAATTTGCATTCTTAGCAAGTTTGTTATAAATCATGAATGAAAAATAAGTTGGCAAATAAAAATGAAGTTGTTCCCTATTTTCTAAGTGGGTAAAGCCTAAAAGTTGAAAATATGAAAAAGAAATCTGAAGCTATGTAATTACTTATATTTGTCTATAATTATTCTGTTGCTGGCAAAAACTGCCAGATTTGGTGTAAATTATGCACTTTGGCAAATCATCATGTTCTAAAGTTTACTAAATAATATCAAACCAAGCCTCACTCATAAAAAGATTAAAAAGTAAAAATGAAAACCAAAGACACATCTTATGTTAATTATAGAGACTAGATGGACTCCTTGGTGTGATGACGTTAAGGGGGCATCTGCCCACTTTGGTGCATCTCCTCTCCCCGTGTAATTCTGTGGCCACGCATGAGCTCAGCAAATGGAAAAGCTTAATTTGTGCACAGCTGTCAGCGTGCACTCTGCTCACCAGTCACCCTTTCTTAGCAGGAAAGCACATGCTTATATTAATATTTATTAAGGCCCTCTAATGGCGCTGGCCTATTTGTGTGCTTCCACTTCAATCCATGGTTGCCTCACAAGAGCACGGTATGAAATAAATTAGCGTCCTGTTTGCAATATCTGCTTCCCTGGCTGTAATATATGGCTGCACATTGTAGCAAAATGCAAGCTAGGAAGTTTCCACCTCAAGTAGCTTTTCCCTTTTGGCTGCAAATAGCACAAAGAGTGGAAAAGCGCAGATCACTGTTTCCTCCCAAGTCAAAGATGCTCCTTGATCAAGTAAAGCCAGAGAAAAGTGAGGGGAATAGAGTAGGTTGCAAAGATGCACTGCACAGAAAGTGCCTATGGCACTGTGCAGGCTTGGGAATATATTCAGTTGTGTGTTTTGATCACTGGTTTTTGTGAAAAACACTTTGGAGAGTTCCTAACTCCTTGATTCCTGCTGAGCCTTCACTCTGCATAGGGCTGTGATGGGTGCAAGCTCTCCCTTCACAGCGGGGTGCTGGAAGACAACTGGAGAGGCCACCTTTGGTGGTTTTCCTTCATCAGCTGCAAATAGCTTATGACAGAATCAAAGAAGAGAACAGAGAAATGGGGTGATATGGGGGCAATTCATCTTATTTGAAGGAGATATCTAAAAAAAAATCGGATGCATCACTCTCTAAGAGTGTCTATAACTCCTAATTAACAACAAAGAGATTCCTGATTAGCCCAGATGCAGGTGTAAATGCTGTAAACTTCTGAAGTAGGATCCATCAATCCCACCCACAGCACCTTCAGAGAGCTGAGCTGCTTGGATGCCTTTGAGTTTCCTCCTCCCAGAGTTTTTCCACTAGTAGCAAACCAACATGTTTAGGCTCAATAGCACAACACACGTTCATTTAGAGGGTGAATACTTTGAAAAACAGCACAGGTTTTTAACTATGGCATGAAGGACAATTTTTGACAGTTTAGGCAAAAGCTGATGGTGTAACCACCATCCATATATTTTAAACCTCTCCGCTGGCTAACCTAAGCCATCAAACTTTGGGTTTGATGGTAGACACTCAAGTGCGCCGTGCATTGCCTGACCAGCAGGCTCACATCTATAGGTTTGTCTGAAGGTGAGAAAAGTCAGGCTGTACTTGGGATGAGGGTCTGGGCCCCTCCTTTGGCAGCCTCTGCTTGCATTAGCTGGGAACCTGAGGAGTTAACCCTTCCCAAGGACAAGACAATCTCTGAAGACAATACACACAGAGCAGGAGAAGGGAAGGAGCATGATCTTATTTATGCCATGAGCAAACTGCAGTATTGGAGAGATTAAAAGCTGGGAGTGAAACCACCTCAGTTCAGCATAGTCAAGTGTTCAAGTAAAGGACTGTCCTTCCTTTTCAAAAGAAAAGAAAAAAAAAAAGAAAATTCTAATAAAAGTTTTCTTTAAAAGAATGTAGTTGTATATAGGAGTATAAGTAGTGAGAACACAGCATCAGTACTGGTATACAGATCTTTAAAAGACTGATGTTCTCAGGATACAAGAAAGGAGCTGACACTTTCCCAGCACCAGCACAGTCTCAGGATGAACTGAAAATGAGACCACGTTATCAGTAGCTCACTACTGATGCCAGGTTTTCATAGTCTGCTTTTCATTTTCATCAAGCCTACTTCATTACCATGGCCTTGATACAAATTTAAATAAAGTCATCATTCTCTAGACAGATATACAATTTTTGTTAGAAAGGCGGTGAACCCAGTTCCTGCTCCTGCAAACAATTATGCACTAAGCAGTCTAATTTTCTACAGATGGCTTAATGAGGCTGCATATGCATAAAAAGTCACCCATAGGCATATTTGCAGCAGAAAGGCCGTGGTTATCTCTTAGCTGCGGGGTCTTCCAGAGACCCAAGCAATTACCGTTGCTGAGAACAACAAAGCAACACTACGAATTCATCATTAGAACAAATATTTCATAATCGTGCTTTAATAGTTACACCTGGTGGTAATATTCTTAATGATGGAGCATCATTCAGGGGAAAACTTCTTGCACTGCGTGGTGATGGGTACACCAGCATGGATGCAGCCAACCCATGCCTCTATGGTGGCTGCAAAGTTCAGAGAGAGCTCAGGTGCCAGGATGGCATTGGTGGCTGAGCTGTAGAGCTGCGACCACACAGAGGTAGCCAGGGCACCTTAAATCCTCTCTGTGTGACTGAGGGAGGGATGGGGGGAACTAGATGGGACCATGGAGGCCAATATTCACAGCACAGCCAGGTACCCCATCAGCTGCCCACACAATGTCATCCCCTTCATGGAGAGACCAAGTTACAGTCTGCCGCTTCAAACACATCTCAAGGCTCGTGGATGTATGAAGATTTTGGCAGCAAGCAGGTAGGAAGGATGGTCACCTCTGTGGGGACAATCGCCCCAGGACGGTGGGCTGTGTCCTGGCAAGGGCAGTGTCAGTGCAATGGGGACACCAGATGCATTTTTGCCACAGGAGTGGGAGTAGTGCTCATGGGGGAACCTCCAGCATGCCAGTAATGACCCCAAATGCAGGGCAGTCCCAGAAATGTGCCAAGGGCCAGTCAGGACATCATCCTGACAACCATTTACAGTCTTCCTGTTACTGCAATGGGATGTTTCCAGGAGCCAGTCCAGCATTACCATTCCTACATTTCCTCAATGGCTGCTCTCAGCAAGTGTCTTTCGACTTTTTGAAAGCTGAGAAGGTTTTATCTTCTGTAGCTTTTCATTCTTCAGGACAGGCCAGCTGTGATAATTTCCACCTCTCCTATATAATTTTTTTTCAAAATTCTGACTGCAAATTGCATAGGAATGCAGTTTCTCACTGCCAATAATGTTTTGCCTTGCTGCTCTTTAACATGAAGGCACATCTCACAGGGCATGAGAAACAAGATTTTTTATCAATGACGGTCATGTTATACGTTACTTGCTTCCACCACAGTGGGAGCAGGATGACTGAGTTGTCACAAGTCAGAGACAAGGCAACCAGGTACCCTTGGGCGAGGCTGAGAGGCTGGAAACTCTTCCCTTGCAGTCTGCATGGAGCATGGACCCTGCAGCTACCCAGGAGCTGAGTAAGGAGTACGTGGCCCAGGGACCTTCAAAGAGATTTTGAAAGGAAACAGCTGGTGTTTCAAACTCCCCTGTGTGTTTCTGAAAAGCTGCAAGAAGCACGAAAAAGGAAAGGAAATATTTGTCTTTGAAAAGAAAACAAAAAGTCATTAAAATCTTGGAAGATGTGACACCATACAGGAAAGTAAATAGAAGTAGTCCTTAGAAAATATATAACTTAATATTTGTCCCATTTTAGGTGTCTACTATTCCTAGGCTCCCACATTAGACCAGGAGCCAGGAAGACTCCCTGCTTTGCTCAGACACAGACCAAAGACCCGGTAAGGGCAAAGGGGACAAAGTGGTTACTGGAACATACATATGTAGGAAGTGAGCTGGAACATACGTATGTAGGAAGGGATAACAAAATCCACCCAAAATCTTGGGGAAGTCCGTACAAGACAGTAGAGGTATGAGAAATGCTGTCATATTTGTATCTGCAATACAGTTGTACTGCAAATACCTATAGAAATTGGAGCTGGAAGAGACTGATTAGATAAGTCCAGTGTTAACCAAAAAAGCAATATAAAACACATACATAAATTGGAAAGTTGTTCTGTTATGTAGAACAAATAGATCTCCTGGCTCTGGACCCAGCACTATTGTCAAAATAATTATCAGTGAGCGAGGCAGAATCTATGGTCCATTACAAAGACGAGAAGAAACCTCTTGGGGACCATTACCAGCCCAGGGTTAGACCTCATTAACCCTAGTTAAGCCAAGGGGGATTATATGCTGCAAACCAGATCTGAATTTGGCTTTAGATTTACCACTTGTTTACACAAGCGGATCACACAGAGCCCGTTTCTGCTTCCAGACACCCTCACTATCCACTCCGTGCTTCCCTGGGAAAATTCTAGTAAAATAGCTGCATATTCTAATAAATGGCACAGCACTTTTCGACCCCAGTCAGCCCAGGTCTCATGCTTCTCTTAAGACAACTCCAGTCTTCCTGACCACTTTGCAGGACAGGCCGGGGCATTTGGCCTCCTGGAGCCTGCAAGAGCTGGGCAGCAGCCAGTTCCTCTCACCTCCTCCAGAAGCTGCAGTAGATGGTTTGCCTATGACATGGCCGTTTGTTTGAACTCAGACTACACAGGTTGCATTTGATGAGTAAGTTAAATGAAGGTTGGAAGTCAATGCTCTCTGCTGTTGAATAAAGGGTGCCTGGCAGGATTTTGGCTTCGGCTGAGTAGCGCTTTCCTAAACAATTTCAAAGCAGGACAGCACAGGCCACAGACCATTTGCCATGAGCAATTTGCATGTAGCCACCCTGTTTTGGAGACCAAACGATGGCATCAGCACAGACCTGGACTGCCCCACACCAGACTCCCTTCACTGCTAGAGAACAGTCTCAAGCACATTCAACTTGTTGGTCCAGGTGTACTCCCAAGACTATGTTGAGTGGCTTTCTCAATAATATAGTGATTAATTAGCCTTATGCTACAGTATGGGAATTACTTCTCCTTGCCACATCGTGTGAGCATGCACAGAGCTGTGCTGGCTTCTGGTGGTGGCTCTTCTCCATCAAGAGATCACACACACAAACCTGTTTACTTTAGGATGGAGAGGGCAGCCTTGCGTACTCTGCATGTCCTTCTGGTGAGTAAGCCAAAGTCCTGCCCGCACTGCTTTACAAACACAAACCCTGTAGCCCTCTGGACCAGCTGAGACAAAGCAAAGGCACAGAGGGATAGGAAGGATGACGAGAACAGAAAAAGTTCAGGTGCAAACCAGATCAGCACATAAGCATCCCCCCGTCTCTATTGCGGGGGAGCTCCAGCTCACCACATTTCTAAGGGATAAGTGATGTATAACCACCCCTACGTGCTACGAAAACAGCCAGTGACTCGGAAGATAGCGCACAGGCCAGCCGAGACGATCAGTCTGCCGCAGCTGAGAAGCACATCCAACTCCGCTATTGTCGCTGAGGGATTCGTAACAGTTGTGCTTTGGGAAACAAAACAAACAGCGGCATGCTTCTGTATGCACCAGCTCAGGCAGCTCACCAAAATCAAACCAGACGAGTGAGGACTGCTCGACCTGGAGGGTTTAATTAGGGCCCCCACGCCTCCCGAACCATCTGAAGGGTTTAGAGTTTTATTCTTACTAACTTGCAAATTTACTGCTCTTATTCGAAAGGAAAATTCACGATCTCAAATGTCAAGAAGTTATGTTCAATTTCCTCCTGGCATTTTGACCTTCTCAACATGAGGGAAATAACCCTTAAAGAGCCAGTGAAGCAGGGCTGCAGAGTATATTTACATTGAAGGGCTCCTGTACGCCTGTCAGGACAAGGCTCCACACTGGGGACCTCTCATCCATCTCAGACCCAGGAGACACCTCCTCATTTCAATGGACAAGTGTAGAACAAATACCAACATTTTTCAAAGAATTTGCAAAAAATTGAATAATCTAACCAACTCCAGTTTAGATTCCCATGTGGAAACTAAAAACCATTTATTTTCTAATTTAAATTATCTTTTTAATTCACCGTATAAAACTAGGAATTTGGTCATCAGTTTTTCTATTTTTAGTGAATCAGCATCTCATGCAGCTGAGCAGGGTCGTAACACAATTCAGTAAAAGCATTCTGACTTTCCAGGGTGAATGTGGGATGGTTAGTGATTTCTAGCTAAAATTTCCAGATGTAAATAAATCTCTCTGTTTGATTTTGGGCACTGCTGAAAATGTCACCCAAGCTGAAAGGGAGTTCATAAGCATTAAATATTACTTCGATTTCTCCAAAGGAAGGAAGAGAGGAGGGAATTCACCATTCTGTTTGTAGAAAGACAGTTAGTAACAAAAATACAGAAAATATGAAAATCTCATCTGTCGTGTCAGTTATGAATACACCCTAAAACAATGAGGACAATTCAGTGCAATTTCATCTAAAAAGGCATTCACTTGGCTGGTGGCAGGTAGGAACCAACTAGCACAGCACTGCCTCTGCAGTGGTCTGGTTCCAATCCAGCCTTTGAAAGTTATTATCCACATGCAATATCTGTCTTCCATGAAATCTTTTCCATCCATCCACAGGCTTTGGAAGGGACAGGTGCCCATGTACTAAAAGCCACTATCACAACCTGCATCTTTGCTGGCAGCCTCAGCTGCAAGGCTGAGGAAGCAAATGTGCATGGAAGACAAGCATGTCTCCCCCTCTATTTGCTTCCAACAGGCTCACTCGGGGCCGCTTCTGTGCTTTGAAACAGGGATAACACTGCAAAATATGCCCATACATCTTGAGAAGGAATGTGAAACTGAAGACATTGCATGCCGACAACTTTCAGCAAGTCAATTCCAAACTGTTTGGGGATTTCCATACAAATAGCATGAGCTTCTCTTACTCAGTGTTGTGCAAAGAGTCATTTCAACAATTATCACCATCTTTGCATGCTCAGCCACACCAGCTATTCAGCCTTCCTTGCTGGTACAGACACATAGGACATGCTATGTGAACACAGGACCTTAATGCTAAGGAAAACAACCGCCTTCTTCCCGTTACAGCAGCATTGCTGCTGCTGGGGTACAAAGAAAGGGAGGCGAAACTCAGCTCCGACAAGAGATCTGTGGCATCGATTTGTGTTGGTTTTCACCTATTGCAAGAGATCAATGAGGTGTAAGAGCAAAAGAAAGATGGTCCTTGTTGGCATGAAGTTTTACAAGCATCCTCCCACCGCTTCAGCCAGCTTGAATATTTCATAGGATTATGAAGTTTAAATGCCATGGGATAGATCTGTCTGGCAATAAATTCAGCCAAAGGCAATCTCTTAAAAAGCCATCATTATGTAAGGGTGTGCTTGCTCATTATAATGAAGGATGGAAAATACAGTACGCGTCACGTAGTGTAATTCAAAATTGATTTCCTATCATGACACATTTTACAGAGGCTATTCTGCACCATGCCTTTGCCATGGTCTAAACCAGGACTGTTTTCCCACTTCTCTTCCCTTTCATCTTCTGTTTGCCCAGTGCAGGAGACTATTTCAATGCAATGCCTTCATCTTTCCTGCACATCAAAAGCTAAGCAAGGGAGGAGTGCTGCTCCTATCCTGGCAGCTCTCCATCACATTTTAAAACTCTTTCCTTGAACCAAAAAAGCACATCACTCATTTTATTTTGCTACTCGTCAAAGACGAGCTGGTTGCTAACAGCAAAAAGAGCCACTTGTGAAACATGCCAGCTCCTGGTCTCATCCTGCCAGGAGCTCTGTCATCTCAGTTCCCACTGACGCTCTGCTTCCTACAAGAATCTGGACTGTGCCGGATTAGCCTCTCCTAGAGACTCAGATGGTGCTAGAGTTATGTTTCTACTTTGAAGACTGTACAGAAAGCCTGTCACAACACCCTGAATTTTTCAGCTAAGTTTTTCTTTCTGTTTATTTCGATTTTACCTCTTTAGCCACTTCAAATTTGTAATCTTTTTGTGCTGATGCTTCTAAATAGGTCTTATAGCCCAAAAATCGCTTTACCACCAGCACTGCCTGACAACCTTGTCTGCACACTCAACAGAGATGTCAAAGGCTATGGTGTAAACTACATTTCCCACCTTTGATCTTCTGTTGGATGGTGCCCTTGACATGACTGGTACTGTACCTGTACCCCTTTTCACAGGCTTGTCAAGTTAGTGTTACACGCACACACAGCCATGTTCACACCTATCTGAGAAGACAGCTTCAGCCAGCGTCATAAAGGAAAACACTCAGAAGACTGCAGTCCCTGTGGAAATAAAATGCAATGTGCTGCACATGAAAAGCCACTTCAACACGGTGACCTGCCATAATACCACGCTAGGACCTGCAGC
Organism: Pluvialis apricaria; assembly: GCA_017639485.1. Lineage (NCBI taxonomy): Eukaryota > Metazoa > Chordata > Aves > Charadriiformes > Charadriidae > Pluvialis > Pluvialis apricaria. Next base: position 70,188,975 of record CM030011.1, on the reverse strand, counting down.
ATAAAGCAAACAGATGATGGGGCAGAGGAGCCTTGGGTGGCCCAATGACATCTTTGCTCACCCCAGATCCCACCACCCTGGGGCTGGAAAGGCCATGAGCATAATTCAATGATGATTTCTCAATGTTATAGCCTTTTCTCTGACCTTACTCGAGAGAGTAACTCCCTCCATAACTTTCCTTACCAAATCCATGTCCCTTACATGCCCTTGCCTCCTCTCCAACACAATTCACACCCTTCCCACAAGACCCTGGGGAGGCAGCTGGGTTCCCAGTGGGGCTCAGGCAGTACCCTGTTCCTTGCACTGGGAATAGGGCCACCAGGGCAGCAGTAAGGAGCTCATACAGACACTTGTGCTTCACGTGGTATAAAGAAGCTGCAATTCCCCATCTTCAAAACTTGCAGAAATCATTAAAAGATTATTAAATGGCTGGGGTCCAAAGAAAATTGGACTTTCTATTATATCTATTTTTAGAAATAATAATTGAACTATTATTATTTCTATTCCGTAAGACAGAAAGCTCACAAACTCAGTGTTCAGGCTGGAGCAGCTCAGGAAAACAAAGCAGCCTGAGAGCCATACAAAGCATACAAAGTTCAGCTCTTGAAATCCTGCCCTATGCTTGAGCTACAGCACCATACTTGGTCCCTTTTGTCTTCCCAAAATAGCAGCTAGCGGGGCTGGAGAAGAATCAATTCCCCAGTAAATCTCATGCAAATTGGAACCACACAAAAGAGGCTGTTAAACTGCACTGGACATCGGCAGCACCACTCTTGGACCTGCATGGCGTGTTTCAAAAGCGATTGATATTAATTAAAAATGAGTCTCGATTTATTTATGTTTCTTTCCACTGTGCTTTGTTATTTTAATCACTGGATACTCATGACCCCTTCCATTGTACACTTTTATTCATAATTAATACATGCACATAATCTTTATTAAGTTACATAAAAAATAATAATGGAGTTTTACCATCAATATAAAACAAATTAGGTTTTGTCTGTAGCTTCAATTTGTTCAATAAAGATATTTAAACATATTTGAAATTAAACGGCACAGATATTAATCAGATAGAAGTAGGTCTGCAGTACCTTTGCATGAAATAACTAAAAATTCACATTTATGTAACACTTTCCATCTCCAAGGGATCCCAGGCCCTATTAACAAGTACAGCAGAACAGACATATTTTGTAATATTTTGCCTTCCTGCAACAACTTCCTTCCATGGTTTTCAAATCATTTCACAAACACTAATCATCAAGCCTTCTGGGGGCACGCAGCCCTGAGGATGGGGTGAAGCGCAGCACATCAGAGTAAAGGCTGACTTGGTACTGACCGCCCCAATTCAGCAAAGGTTTCTGTTTAATAAAATAGTTAGTCATATGTTTAAGTGTGCTTTAATGGATATAAGCACAGCCTCAAGCATCTTGCTGAATGTGAGTGTATGGTGAACAAGGACCTGGGAAAAATGTGGTGCAGAGGAGAGTGTGCACACTACTGGCCCATAAAGGCAGCTCCTCCCTCCCATCTATTTGCCATAATTACTTCAGGTTAGATGTGAAATAACCTAATAAGTTATTTTAGTCATTTTTTATGTATGATGAAAATAACTAAATACCCTCAGACCCATCACTGTTTTTTCTGTTTCATAAATCCCCACATCTTTAACAGGTCTTGCAACTCAGCTTTCCCTCTTTGTATACTTTCCAGTTTTCCAACTGACAAATTTTCCAGCTGACATTTTTTAGAAGAGACTACATTATAAATCAAGGATAGTTCCCCAAAATTTTCTATGCCGAATCTTCTTACTTGAGTAGCACCCCATGTAACAGAGAGGTACCACTGTGTGAAGCAAGGGGAGAACCTCCTACCCAGGTGCTCTCTAAAGGAAGCAACAGGTTGTTCCCAACCTGAGCTTTTGCTGGGATGAGCTAAGCCTACTGAGCACAGCAATCTGCATACACAGCTTTGGCAGCTTGCTGTGGCAACCTCTCTTTTAAGCATGAGGAAGAACTGACTAAATGCAATTCCTTTAATGTCTTAAAACTTCCTGTATCTGTAATAACGATTTTGTTTAAAAGAATGTAATTTGGGGATCATGGAAAAAACACATATATACAAAAAAATATTTTCACATAAACTGTTCATTACAACACCAACACATTTCCAAGCTCTGTTCAGAAGCCTGAAAATCATATTGATTTGTAGACAACATAGACACAATCGAATTTCTCTTTCCGAGGCATTAACGTACCACTGGACTTTTTCAGCATTATGTTGCACAGGACACATAGGATTCTGCCTAAGGCTTTAGCTGGAACACACTTTTTTTTTTCTCCTGTATTAGCACTAAAGGATCATATTAAGAGGTCTAGAAGATTGCAGCAGACTGAAAAAATGATCATCTTCGTCTTTTAAGAAAATGAGAGCAGGGGCTGAGAAAAAATGCCCGATAAAAGTCCATAAATGTCCATCAAGTGCTAAGCCAAGGACCATAAAACCTTCCTCCTTCTCTCTAAGCTCTATACTGACAGCAAACCACATTAGGAAGTATAATGATTATTTCAGCCTAAGGTCTTCTTTGTTTTTTACTTCTTCTCAACAAAAGATGGAAGTCTGTGGTTAATTCTTCACCCGCAACCAGACTTAACTGAATTCAGAAGAGGAACAGTGATATTCTGTATTTTTACCGCCTATTATTAACTGTTGGTTTCCAGTTTTATTTAAATGCCAGTTATCAGGATTCAATTTACCCCCTCCGAGGGGGATGTCTGGTATCATTCTGAGAATAATAACTGCAATATATTATGTTAATTGAGCACTAATAAGCTCCACTAATAAGCTTGGTGCTTTTGCTTCCAAACAGGAATGGAAATGTCATTTTTTAAATAGAGTGCATTAAGCACCTGTCTCTACCTGCATCACCTCATTTCTGAATCCGAGAGCACGAGGCAGCAGCACAGATTTCCTGGGGATTACAGAGACCATAACGAAAACCCAAAAGATCTAACTTCTATTAACACACTCTTCCTTAAAGCCCAAGCCCGGTTTGGGAAACTAGGAAATCCCACATGAAGAGCGCATTTCATCAAGATGGCCTCCCCTGTCAGCAGCCTCCAATGAACTTTAAGTAATGAACTTTAAGGCTGTTGTCCCACATATCATCAATCTTGAAGACGAGGAGTCTCCAGCAGTGAATTTCTCTTCTGTTTAACTCTCAACAGAACCGTATTTCATGCAATTAATGTCAGACACTCCTTGTGCATTTTGATCATTTCATTTACTTACAGCATAAGAAATGATCATGACCACAAATCTAAGGCATCTTTTGCACTCACTAAAAATTTGGCAGTAAGTTTGCAAGGTTATGCACGCTTGAGAAGACTCTCAGGGATAAAAGAGGATTATACTAGTTATCCTAATTAATATTTTGTTATTAGACAGACTAGGGACAATGACCTTTAAAGATGAGCAAGAAGAATTCCCTCATGTGTCCAAAAGAGATGAATATATGCAATTACATGCATTTGTATCAGTAGAGATTTTGAATGTAAGACATCATGGCCATCTTATATTTCTGATTTTAGCAAGACAAAAATAAATGGGAAAGTTTTAACGCTGCTTCAGTTTGAAACTTTGCAACAGAACCAAAACAAAAACAAAACCCCACAATCTTGACTATTTGCACTATTTTAATAAAGGCAATGCTACTTGGAGGGGCCACCTTATTCCTTCTACCACTGACTGTACTTCTCAGTACCAAGCAGACAATCCAGGGGAGGCACTGTCCTGTGCGCACGCTGGAATCCCAGCCGCAGGGCCATCAGGGGGACAGCTGCTGGAGGTCTGGGGGGCTGAGAGACTCAAGCCTCCCATCACATTTCCCTGGGTACCCATCCTGCTGCCTCACCAGCTGGTGAGAATGAGCAGAGCCATGCCACAGCACCAATCCCTTTCAATTTTGATTTTTCCTTCTACAGTGATCTTTTACTGGTGTAAGGCCAGCTTCCAGAGGCACACATACACTCTTCTGCTACTGCTCATCCATGCAGACCCTTTTTCCAAAACCTGCCTTCTTCCTTCCTCCACCACCATTAGGCCTACCTGCAGCTTTTCTACAAAACCCTCTTCCTCTGGCATGGCAGGTAAGACAGTGATGAACCCACAAGCATCAAAGCATGCTCATTAACTTCAGGCTGAAGTTAAGAACACGCTTGAAAGCTTTGCTGAACTAAGTCCGTAACGATCAGCACAATCTAAATAGGGAAACTACACACCTCATGCGAGGGGGAAGCTGGTGTTAACTGTGAAGAAAAGTGTATGAGAAATCTCGAAATCTTCCCTTGCTCCAGTAAAGCCATGCACATGCAGTATTTGAGCAAAGCCAGGACGTTTTCTGCTGAGCTGGGACTGTATGGTAGCATCTCGTTTGTAGGAATACGCGTTCCTTCTCTAATGCATAAATGTAACTGATTGTTCATTATCAAAGGTATACCGGGCACCGGAAATGATGCATCTTCTTTTACACATCACGCCCAATCGTTAACACCTCTTATCTTGTGGCCAGATATTAAAGATAAAAACTGCCACAAAAATAACCTCATTTATTATATACCACACATTTAGAAATAACCACTGATTTTTAAAAGCTACAGGGCGAAGTAATTAGATTTAGTAGGTAGCAAAGCTTCTAACTGATGGTGTAGAGTCCTTTTTTTCAACGCTCTCTATACAGAAAGTTGCAGAAAAATTAAATAAAAAACCTGTTCCTTCTCACCAGGCACAAAAATGTATAAAACAAAATCAACATTTCACCAAATGCATGAAATAAAATACGCGCTTGCTGGCATGTGTTGTGAGGGTGTCACTCAGGAGAGCATTTAAATGCATATGCTTGCATTTAATGAGTTATATAAGACTTAGGAGTAGGTTTAACACCAAGCATGTGTGTCTGTGTTTTGCTGCACAGGGGAGGTGTGGTAAACCAAGGTCTCAGGAGCTGAAGCACCCCGGGGGTATGGGGCTCAGCAGCGAGGAAAGCTGAGCGTGCCTTGCCCCTGCAAAGCTGCTCAACATTTTTCATGGCTGATCCCCTGTGTTTCATACGAAACATGCATGTTATTGCACTTCAGCTGTGCTTGCCAAAAACAGTCAACTGCAGCCATGTGGTGGTTCTCCCTATACGAGGAAGAACAGCTGATAGGTCCTTGTCTCACAGTAACTCTTACCCCTTTAAATCAAGTTGACTAAAATACATAAATCCCCCTTTTTTTCATGCCTGTGGACAGGTTAGCAGATGTTTTCAACATCCAGGCTGAAACCGTAAATGATGAGACAAACTTGGACCTCTGGAGGTTTGTGTGAGGCTTGATGCGAGAGAGAAGCTACCTTCACCCATGCCTGCACCGCTGCCCCAACGCAGGCAACTGAGCCACTCCATTGCAGTCGGGAGGAGGAGGAGGATGTCTGAACCTCAGGGGGGTGATGTGCCACATAGCACAACCCCCCAACTCCCCTGTGCCCATTCCTGACTTCTGAGCTGTCTCTGAGAATGTCTGTGATTAGATGGGGGGGGGGAGCGTCCTCACTTTTAGTTTTGAAATTAGCTGAAAAATTATTTTTTTTTTTAAAAGAATGATCCATATAAGTACAAAGACTAAGCGCCTGAGTGATTATTTCAGTCTTCTGTCTAGTCAGCTTGTACTGCATGATCCCAGCATAAAGTAAAAACTTCGCACAGGATGGATTCCTCCTCCAAGTGAACCTCCTGTTCCAGGTGATGCTTTTTACTCAGGTGTACAAAATTATTATTCACAGACCACTTGCACCTGGAGGCCCAGACAGGTATCAGAAACCAGCATGCACATTACTGTGCAGACACACAGTAAAAGCCTGACAAAAAGCTTGAAACTGTAAATACACGCAGCTAGAGAAAGGCACGACTGGGGGGGGCCCGCAGCAGTGACGCCAACTGCCTGCTGCTCAGAGATGTGGGGGCACAGGAGGACCGAGGCATCCGCCTCCTGCCTCCAGATGGAAACAACCCCCTCGCCCCTCTTGATTTTTTCATCTCAGTTTTTCTTCCAAGTGAGTTTAGTCCTACTAAAAGTTGTTTGATCTGGACGCCTAGAGAACGAAGCCCCCAGATGGGCACCAGAAAGATGGTCCTTGCCACCCCCAGCAGGGGACCAGCAGGATCATCTCTGCAGCTATTATTTACAGACTGGTGATGGAATGGTGGGATGTTTTCTGCTCATTAAGAGGCAGAGGGAGTGGGACCACCACTGTACTCCTTCCACACACACACACAGCACTGGGCAGCTACTGAATGAGACAATGCTCCCTCATTAGGGAGAGGGGCAACAAATGCGTCTGTCATCCTTCTGTTACTATTTCCAAATGAACTCAATTAAGTTAATTAATTTTTTCAGTGCAATAAAAATCAGAAGGAAGTGGCTGGACCACTAAATGAGAATAAAAATAAAACATCTCTCCTCCTTCTCCAACCCAGATCTCAAGATTGTTTGCCTTCAAATTAAAATAATTTTCAAAACATTAACTTACTTGAAGAAAATCACTAAGTGTTTTTCTCTGTGGCTGCTTAATTTGAAAAGTCACACCCACTCTTCTCCCTGCAACCAAGTATGATTAATGCAAAGCAACATACTTTCCCTAAAAGAGGAATTGCTGTCACACTTCTGTAATCTCAATCAATTATGGACACTTCAAGAAATACAGTGAGCTTACACTTAATCACTATGAAAGTTTAAAGGAAAGGTTATGTGACGTGCTTTGAATATACAAGGATAAGGGCATCTAATTTTCACTGGGATTAAACACTCTTTTGAGGGAATCTGGTAGGTAATTTACATATAAAGACACAATTTCATAATTGACTATTTTTGGTTTGTCTCCTGATGGAGCCTTTGAAATCAAATAGGCTGCTAATTCATTAACAGTTGCGTGTGCCTTTATGTTTTGCCTACCATACAGATTTCTAGAAGGTGGAGAAAGAAGAAAAGCTTTCCATCTTCTGCAATCTGGTTGGAGTTAGAAAAGAAAAAGGCAGACAAACAGTAATAAGGCAGATATATGATAAATTTTTAAATATGATTCATTTAAATTATTTCCATTTCATTGCTGCTTTATCCTTTTTTATGTTAATGATTTGACAATGGCACCCAGCAAAATCAAACTAGTTTTTTTTTTCCTTTTGAAGAAATGACAGTATGAGTAAACTTCAGTGCATGAAAAACACATTCTCTAGAAAAAAATTCTATCATCTTTTATTGATGCATTAAAAAGAATCATGACAACAGGACAACCTGGTTTTAGGTCTCTTACTAACAAAATCATGGATGCATCTGGAACTTCTACATGAAGTTCAATCAAATGCAAACAAACCCAAGAAGTTATAGCTAAAAAGCGCATGTATTACATGCACAGTGACAACACGAGATCCCTTTCCAGATCAGGGTTTCGCTGTACCATGCCCTGCATGAGACCCAGGCTGAAAAAATTCAATGCTTCAAAAAACTTTTCAGGTTGGTGAGAAGTTGCATAAGATTTCATCTCTTGATGCAGAAACTAAGTGACCTCAACTAGACAGAAGGCCTCCCTTCCACCTCCTAACAAAACTTCATGCAGCCACTGCAAAAATACCATCATCTCTACTCTGTTGCACACATTCAAAGTCAACATCCTCATCATCTCTGATACTAATTTCACCTTGTGCTTTCCTCCCTCTAACATCAAACCACCTAGGAACCTGATACTCTTGTTGAGACTCAGTTAACTGGAATTATCCTCCATCTGGTTGCAACACAGTCAGCTGCAGTAACAGAGATGTTTTTTATCTTTTTGTTCCAGGTCTCTCCTCATGGTCACTGAACGAGTTCTTGTAAGGCTTCTACAATGCAGTTAAGCAGCATTATTGGATTGTTTCAGATTTAGAAAAGGGCATGTAAAAAAACTGTACTCTTTAGAATTGGCTTCTATTTTGATGCTTAGAGGCTCTGAATTGCCTCTGGAGACTCCAGAGAATTTATACAGATCACCTAAATTGCTCATTGAAGTACTCAGATCAAATGCCTAAAACTGGGATGCAAGTATTCCCTGCTGGAGGATTGAGTTTCAAAGGTACTGCCTAGTATTGTAGAAGTTTATCCAGGTGACACCGTCAAATAAATCAGGAAAAGCAGACAGTGTTTACATGGGCACATCTAAACTACGGTGTCTGGGAAATTTTCCCAGCTCCTACTCTGGATGTATACTCTGGCCACATCCCAACTTAATGTCAGGGCAAGTGCTAAGTCCCGCTGTCTCCTCTCCAGGTCCTGTTTTCAACTGGAAGAAAACCTTGGTAACTCAGGAAACCCAAGTTATGCTCTACCACATTGAATGACCAGGACTGCAGCACAGCCCTGCTTGCTTTGGCACCAATTAAATCATTTGGGACTCCAGACTCATAGAAAGTTGAAAAAACTCAGCACCCAGGAAGCTTATGAAGGTCTTTAATGACCCAACCACCTCTGCTCTGTCATTTTGCAACTTTATCCTCAAGAATGCACATTATTATTTTTTGATTATTAATACCTGTCAACCTTATTTAACGATCAAACTTTTGGGGTCTGATGAAGGTTGCAGCTCCTTCTCTTTACGCACAGAAACTCCCAAGCAATCTCCGCAAGTGACCCTGCTCCATGCCAGGAACAGCCCAGTGGCCGAGACCGGCTCTGGTTCTCAGGCACTTTTGTTTCTAGTGTCAACGGGGGATAAGACTGGTGCCAAAGTGCCCGACTCGTGGAGGAAATGGTCCATAACAAGTCCCTAAAACTGCCCATTACAAGGTCAGCCATTTGTCTCACTGTTCAATACTTTCCTGGCAATTGACGACCCCATCCATAGCGTGTCTAGTAATAAGCAAAGCCTCCTGCTAGCAGCTCTTTCGTGCTGCCTACCTACAGCCTGATACTCATTCACAAAAGCTTTCCTGTGCTAAGCTTAATGGATAAAGCAATCAATACAAACAAAATCAGATGCTTTCCAACCTTTTTCCTTCGCTAAGTAGAGTCTGAATCTTAGGTTTTTGTCTGAGCTGCTCCCTAGGTCCAGAATAACTAAAGATGACATGGATAGTTTACAATCCACCACACTTCTAACATATTTATGACATGTGGGTAATTTCCTCAACTCAGTTTATTGCCTGGCAAAAAGAACCTCACTGGTGAAAACCAGTGTGGTTCTGTAGTGCTGCAGACCATCAGAGGAACATGGAAAAACAGTATTTCAGGTGTCAGATCTCACTTTATACCAAACGGGTGAAGCACAGACCAAGAATTCAGAGTTCTAGCAAAACTGCCTTTCAATATCTGTAAAGAAAGAGATGAAGCCAAACAGCTACACGCACTTGCTTTCTATCAAGGTTCTCATTAGGCTTTCATGCCACCAGTAAACATAGAAAAGGAGCTGAAAGCCAGGCTTTGGTTGGAGGTTCTGCCTTGTTTTGATCTACCTGTTGCAGAGAAGCACCGTATGTTCCCAGTTATTCATGTTCTAATGCAGTCTCCCATGCTATATTTCACTATGAACACATTCCCCACAAAGGAAAAAATGGTGAAAAGATGAGATGAGCTAGAGAAGCTCATTAATATCAGGTTCTCAAATGCCTGTAAGAGCACCACGACAACAGTGTGTGACCAGGGGCTGCTTTTTTTCATATTCCATTGTAAGCACCCAGGATGTAATCAAAATCTGGGACAAATGCTAATAAACCATTTCGTATCTTTTCACTCAAAAGATTCTTACTCCATAGTTTTCAGCCTGCTTCACCCTGCAACAGACGTCAATGTTACAATCACCAGGCGACACTGAGAAGTTCAATTTTCTGTCTTATGCAAAATCATGAACATGTGCAGAATCCTGCACTGAGGACAAACCTGGGGGACGCCTTGCAGCCAGACGGACCCAGGGCTCAGTTCCCCTCTGCTCCCCACTACATTGCTGCACCTCTGTATGCTCTTTGGCAAGCTCTTTCACCCCTGTATGTTTGTCTTTACCCTTAAAGCTTTTATTTGCCGAGTCCATTTGGTCTGGAATTTCTTCAAGACAGAAACCACTTATGCCACAACGGTGCTCCACTCTCAATACCAAAAATGACCAAGAGATGTTTGCCAGTTATGATACATGGTTCTCTGTATTTTAATGCTTTTCCTTGCTAGGATTTAGACACTGATTAGAAATTACATGCTGAACAGGTCTGAAAAACTTGGCAGAAAATCTGCTACTGCCATAGGAGATTATCCCATAACCAGCATTATCCCCATCACAAATGTGAGAGCCTAGCAGGGCAACCAAGGAAGCAGGAGCTGTGTTTTGTGGAAAGCACGAGAGTTATAATCTTACTGATTTATGGGACACTAACTGCCTTGCAAAGCAGTAGTGATTTCCCACAGAGGTCATCACAGACACTGTTTATCAGTCTGCTTTGAGCAAATGCCATTAATAAATAGGTGGCTGCAATGTTTATTAAGAAAACCACGTGCCACATACCACAGCCATAACATTACAATTTCAGTTCTGCTGGATGGCCTATGGATACAGGGAACTCAATGAAGCAGGTATTCCTGAGAGAGGAATATTAATTAAATAAAATCGAGATATGCACAGAGAGATTGGCACAGTTTGTGTGCTCTGCACTGCTTGAATTGCTTCCACGTGACCACACCTTTCTACTTAACTTTCTATACATTGATCCTCTGAGCCTACATTGTACCTCCTTATCTTCTCTTGTCCAACTAGGCACATAAGAAAGATTTATAGCTGTTACACAGGGGTGAACCTGTGAAAAAGCAGTTACCTATGGCAACACAGTATTTCTTTTCTGTATTAACTTGAAGTACTGGAAGCATAGGAAGGCCAGAACTCCACACCAACGTCAAAGTTGCTCTTTGGTCCTATTACGATGTTTTAAAGCAATCAAAATATTTTACTGCCATCAAGCAAACATATTAAATACGTCTTTTAAAACTCTTTAAGAAAACACAGCCCTCATGGTCAGTCATTGCAAAGCACCACTACAGATGTAGTTTGCCACTCATCGAACACGATATCACAAAAGAAGTACCTCAAGAGATGCCCTGACCATGTACACCTGTGAAGAAGCACGTGAAAGTGCAATTTGTCACTGCATGGCACCACAGGAATTCAGGATTACAGGTCATTTTTGCAATATTAAGATACTTCTCAGTCAGATTCCTACACATTCCTCTACTGGATCACAAACCTTGACCCACAAACATGAATCATAGTTGTCTTTTCTAAAGGTATGAAAACAGAGGATCCATTTCAGTGAACCGGTGCTATGCCTTTGCCCTGCCATTTATCACAGACTAGTTTATGTTCACGTACATAGCGTCCACTGCCCCTAAGTTTATTATTTGCCAGCAAATTGCATCTTAATTCAGGGCACCCTCCCATTTGTATTGACATCAGGCAGCTTTATTGCAGAAGTCATCAGCAGATACCTTGGGGTCATGCTGCTTGCCACAAACACTTGAGCCCCTTCATGCCAATTAGCCCTTGGCTACATACAGGGAAAGGGGGAGCAGAACTGGAGTCCTGTCTGTACCGTAAAGCACGGACTCTCTGTTCTCTGTAAGTAAAACTCTTCTGCCTAGGGTGGGCAGGATCTGTGGCCCACACACCGCACAGAGTCCAACAGGTCCAACACAAATAAACAGATGTGCACCAAGGTGGCCTAAACATCTGCTAGGACCATTTGTCCAGACCTTCTGATATAAAGCATTTCTTGAGGGGAAAAAAAAAATCCAGGAGAAAAAAAGAGTATATTTCCAGGGAAACCCAGATAAATGGTAGACCTACAAATAGTGAAACAGTAACCTCTTTTTCTCTTTCTGTTTTGTTTTTTTTTTTTTTCATATGGGAAACACTGCCATAGATTGTTTTGTCTACAAGATACATCACTTACCTTGGAGTATGGAGACCCAAATTTATAATTTTGACTGGGGAACTCGGGAGCTCAGCGTCCTTCAGCAACATGAACCTGGCACCTTTCATTTTCTCCGTGAAGCATTACCATACAGCAGCAACATTGGTGCCAGCTGAGCATCTGAGCAGGTTGACTAGGACAGGCCTAAGCAGCCATCCCAACTGCTTCATATCCTGATATTGCTTTTGCTTTTCCCTATTGCGGTGTATTTTCCACACGGCCGAAGCCCTTGCCAATGGCCATCACTGCCCAGCTCCCACATCCTCACATCCCCACAGTGGGACACCAGACCAGCTCCCATGCACATTGCACTTGTCCTGAACTCCCTTCCAGGTGAAATCACTAAGTCTTTTTTATTATTAGTAAGGGCTGAATTTCCTGTGCTGGTGGTAGCCGTGGAAACACAAGCTCTGTTTCATAATATTAAAAACATATTTTTCCAATCAGAATGGGGTAGAAAGAGAGGGAGAGAGGTAGTGGGATACACTTGCATCCCCCCGAAGACAGCTGAGCCTCAGAAAGTCACAAATGAATATGGGGGCTCTGCCATCTCAGGGAAAAAAAACAGTGCTTTTTTGGGGCTACAATATAAATTGGTTGGATATGGCAAATACTTGGTTTGTTAGGTAAACCATGAGGTGACCAACTTTTTTTTCACCTGCTGAAGTGCTCCTGTTGCGATGTGCTGCAGCATTTTGTGTACAGATGGGAACCAAAGCTCAGGCACTTTCTTCTCCAGTTACTGAGGGAGTCTAATAGTGTTCCCAGTGAACCCGGCAGTAATGTGGTGCTATTAAGTGGAAGCCCACAGCTGATCTCACTAAGACTAGTATCAGAGCAGAGTCATTCCTTTTTACTGCAGAACTCCATTTTAATTTTATTTAGGGAGGCAGCATGATCTCATAGGCAAGGCATCAGGAGATCTGGGTTGTGTTCCCCGCCATGCCATGTGATCACAGGCAAAACATGCAAGTGCTCTGTGCTTTCCTTCTTTTTTTTAATCATCTACCACATGCTGGAAATGATCATTATTTACTGCCACAGAGTGCTCTGTGATCAGTGAATGATAAACCCTAAAGAAACGCTAAGTGTTACCAATGAAGTGTGCGATTTTTATATGACTACAACGATATAAATCAGCACTAACCCCAGTGTCACCGACATAATGCAAAATCAAGCCTTGAGATGATCTGAATTGGTAGTAAAATTTCTGGGAACAACATAGGACCCAGCGAAAGCACAGTTTAGTACTCAGCACATGAATGATGTAATGGTATAATAGGCTTTGACGTGGAAGACAAAGTGCCATAGAACAAAAAAGGCAAGTTCAGCTTATTTTATTCATATTGTGTCAATTTTCCTTTCCTTTTACAATTGCATTCTCTCGCAGACATATTCTACCTCTTTCTGTTCCTGCTAAGCTTTGTCTTGGTCTTATGGCCTCCTCCCGTCCTCCCCTTTCTAAATTCATGCTGTGCGTAAAATTGTCTCTTAGAGTAAGATTTACTTTTTTTGGCCCAGTTCTCTGCTCCATTGTAGGCCACCGGTCCTAAAGCAGGGAGATTTAGCATGTGTTTCATAAAATATTTCAACTTCTAGTTCGTGTTTTTATTCTTTTCCATTTCTTTTATTTTTTCTTTTTATGGAATTCTTAAACACCACAGGACTGGTAACTGGGCTCTAAAAACAGCTGATTCAACAACATGGTACCCCATCATGCTCAAGATAGTACATACAAATGATAATTCTCTATGAATTTTGTTCCTCAATAGTCTGAATTCTCTAAGAAAGTCAGAAACTGAATGAGCATCGTTGGCTGTACCTTGAATTTAATTTAATCCTCAGAGTAGCATCACTGTATCTATTATTAAGAACTAGACTCCCAGCATTATATCACATTGATGCTCTGAACACTTAAAAGACAAACGAAAACAGAAGCATTCAAGTATCAGACATTTACAGATCTTGGACATTTAAGCCAAGCCTGTCACAAGAAATGCCTACTGCAATGAACACACCTCATAACTCTAGGGAAAATCTGTTTCTAAAAAGAAAGAAGCCACTGCTTAGAATCAATATGGTTCATAAGACAGAAAATAAGGTAATATGAGGTGCATCTGTGGGCCTCTGATCACCGGTAGGTACCCACTCTTCCCCCAGGAGACAAGAAACTTGACATGGAGGGAATATTAGATAAAAGAGATTATGGCAATTCTGACTAGTTACGACTCTTAAACACCTCAAGCCACGCTGACTGTTGCAAACACGCTGGAAATTGTCAGTATTAGGATTACAGCTATGATGGGGGGACTCCAGTTGCAGTTCTTTACTTTCATTAAATGCAAAAGGCTTTTTGAAAGCCACAGTTTTCTGTTAAAGCTTGATGGCAACATAGATACTTCAATACCTGCAAGTTAGCTCAGTTCTATTCGTATTTCCCTTGAACATCGGTAGAGCTTTGTGGGATCAAAGACACCTCTTCCTGTCTTTCTGGAGAGGGAAAGATAATTGAGAGCTACAGAACAGACACATCTTTCGTTGGCCGTAACCTCCAACAGGATGATGGGATGTGATCTCTGCAAAAGAACTGTCAGGTCCATAGCAGGATTCAGCACAAGTTCTACAAGCCAGACCAGTATCAAATGCATTAATAGATCTGGTTTAGAGAAAAAAACCAAACACACAGGTCTTTAACTCTTGGGTGTGTATCTCACTGCCAGCCTAAACATAGGAGAGACTGAAATACCCTTTAATGAAAAGGGGGTTAAAATCCTCCTGGTTTTCTATTTTGGGTAGCAAGTTCATTCACCCAGATGGAAGAAATGAGCTCCTACAAGGCTCTGCTTATATAGCCAGGTAGCACTAGTGACAACGAATATAAAACACTTTAAAATATTGCAAGTGAAGTTGTTCTGCTTGATTTTGAAAAAGAATCAAAAGCATTTCCAGCTTGCCATTGCCAAGTCAAATTTGGCCTATAACAAAAAATCAAACTCTTAATAAAACCAGAAAGCATAGGTACGTTCCCATAACCAAAAATGATTGAGCTGTTACAGCTCAGCAATTTACTGCCCGTCCACTGAGTTGCAATAACTATATGTGCACTTTAAGCCCACTCCAGTACTGAAATAAAATATATTTGCTGAAAAAGTGCTTCAGGGGATATCTGCAGCTGTTTCATGGAGGTTTAAACCCACCGTGTTAGTGACTGGAGTAAGCTAAGAGCACACTAACAGTAAATTAGCGTATTTTGCCTGATAAACTAAAATTTGTTAAGCCACAGTTATTTGGCTGCTTCCAACCATGCAAATTCACCGTTACTCCATTAGCTGAAAGACTAGGTGCTCACAGTGACACCAACTCAAATTAAAACTGCTGCTGATTCAGAAAGGAACAGTTGAGATTGACAGTCATAGATAGACCAAAAGCTTTTGAGATAGCTGCCCTATAGGATATGTAGCATAATCAGACACGGAAGCCAGGAGAATTATAGGATCAACCACAGTTCTTTAGGTTTCTTTTAAACACATATATCTGAAAATTTGAAAACAAAACATGTTTCTGCATATATTTTTAGAAATGAATGGTCAGCTTTGTGGGGTTTCTTAATGCTCCTGTATGCAAATCTACATGTTAATAATTTCTGAGTCGCTCCCTGGAATACTATACATATGATAAATATTTAATTCCTTGCACTGACATTGCAGGTTGAACACTTTTATATTCCTACCACATTATTAAAGCCACAAACAGTGGAGAACAGACTGAAATAATCAATTATATTTGATCATTCTCAGCCATAGTCACTGCAAAGATAAATCTGCCAAAGGAAAGGGAAACGTGACAATGCAAGAAGGTGACAAAGAGCTGGAGAAACATGTGTGTTTGGCATTATGTGGCAGTGGCGACATGTGCTGCCTCATGTCTACATAGAGAAAGAGCGTCCAACAGACTTTAGAAAACTTTTCTGTAGTCTCAAAGCATGTAAGTGGAGAAGCAAGGACACTGGAAGAGACATCCATTTTTTCAACACCGGTAACCTTAAGGAAAATAATTAAGCCATGAGCATTTGCCCATTTATCACTGGCATTTGAAGCATAATTATGACGTTTTCCAGTGAATTCACAGGGAAAAACTCAGGAGCAGGTGAGAGAAGCCCACAGCACAGGCAGGGTTGAGAGACCTGGGACAGGTGAGTTTCTTTTCCAGCAAACATCCAGGAGGTCTGACAGCAAAGTTCTGCTTCTCCTGCTGTGCAGAGATCCCATCCCTAAGAGGGAAGTGTTTGCAGAAATGTGGTCGCACAGGAACTTTGCACAAATTCCCTTCCTCCCAGCCCTGCCATCATGAGCTTGGACTGGCTGAAAAGACTCAGACACCAACTTCCTTCAAAATCTCTCATGCCTATGATGTCCCAGGGTCTCACCACCACCGCTCTGCCACCCGCCACTCTGCCACCTGGAGTAGCAAACTGCCAATTTCTCTTCCAGATCTTTTCAGTCCAGAGAGCCAGAGCTGTACTCATAGTGATTTTTCCATCATTGTTAATTTGCAGATTATCCAACTGCATTTGATCAAGACAGAGAGAAGAAACTAATAATATAGCACAGCACTTAGGAACACTAATTGCAAATTACTCTTAAATAATACATCAGCCCTCTCTTAATTATGGCATCTTTCACTCTCCTTAGAAAAGTGCAGCATCTGCTAATGTATTTTCCCAATTATTAGTATGAAGTTGCAGGGAAAGGGTAGAGTAGTGGCTCCTTTGTATGTTGACCTGCTCTCAGTCTAAATTTCCCTGAATGTCCATAAAGCTTTTTTTTCCCTTTCTGACTTAAAAAATTCATTCTTAAGACATATTTCTTGGACCAAGGCTCACTCACTAAGACCCCTTTCTGAAGGAAAGAGTACATGAGGAACCTGGTTTGCCTGAATAAGTCGCTAAATCTTGTATTTCCCATTCATTTCCAAAGGCTTTCAAGGCCAACCGGCTGTAAATTCTGCAAATTTCATCTTTCTACTTGCTTTACTGTACCAAAATCCTCGCTGCCATTTTCTTCATTTAATCTGCCATTTTCCTCAGTACTTGTATGAGGGATTGAAAGATGCCGAAGCATGTGCTGCCCACCTCAGTTCTCCACATGCCCATCACTAGAGTTTTCAAAAGGCATCCATGACTCTGAAGCCTTTAATGTCCTCTTGTCAAATATGAGGATGGCCACGACAAATTCTCGGCAGTGGTAGGCCCTAAGCATTTGCACTGGTTCCTGGCTCTGGCATTGAAAACCAAGCACACGACACATTAGCTTCTGCACCCAAAGCAAAAGGCAGCCTTTTAAAAATCTTGAGGAAAATTATTTTCCCAGCACTATCCTCTACGTCAGTGATGAAGGTGGAATCTGAGCTCAGCTCTTCTTCATTTAATCCCCTGGATGTTACTGCTTCTTGGGAGCACTGGACTCTAAGACCTCTAATTTAAGTTTTTAAATAACTCGGAACATTGGCAACTAGATCTGTTCATTTTATTCTATTGCCTAATATTTCCATCAGGCTCCAAATAAATCATGTTTAGTGCACAGACTTGACATGCAAACGAAAGTGTGGTGCAGCTCCAGACCTACTGCTGCGTATAAGCAACACAGTCTTGCTATGGGATCTTCAGGCGGCTGTATTTAGCCGGTCAGCTATCTCACCTGTAACTCCATGACAGTATCACCAAACTAATAATCTAAATGAGACACCTTTCTTGCTCCAGCCAATTAATCACATATCTTTATCTGACAGGTGCAGGCTTGAGATTATTGGTCTGAGCGACCAGTTTTCCTCACCTCAGAGAAAGCCAGCAATTAATAATCAAAGACAAAGAAAAGAAAAAAACAACCTCAACCTCAGTGAAAATCAGCATGGGTCTTTAAAGAGATTTTTCAGCTTGTACTTCATAGGACATGCATCCTCTTACTGACAAAAACCAAAGATGGGCTTTTAGATTCTCAGATGTGTTGGCCTGTGAATCTCCTTGCCCTAACATAACCTAGAGGCTGAGCAAGAGCACCTTTCAAATTTTACAAGAAAACCAGTACAGTCAAAATATCTATTTCAAGGTAGAAAAGGTGACAGGTTTGATGGATACCTTCTTTCTCCTTTTCAGAAGAAATCACTGTCTACACATTGGTTTCCCAAATCCTTCCTTTAAAAAACATCCCTGAGACGAGCACATTACCGCAAAACATTTCAGCTTCAATGCACAGCGTGTGGACAATGCCAAAATTTTTCTGACCGTCTCTAACAGAGTTGCAGCCCCAGCAAAGCCACTCTTCTTGGGCATCCTTGAATTTCCCTGTCACTGACAGAGGAAGCCTGTCCTTGTGTTTCCTCAGAGAATGCAAAATAGGAAACAGCCCTCATAGACAATTGAATAGAAAATCTGGCAGATTTTCAGACACGCTGCTACCTGCCTACGAATACAAAGCAGTTTTGCTTGACAGTTGAGCTAAAGCACCGGGCCCCCTGCCTGGGTTTAGGTTAGTCTCCTGGAAGACTTTAAACAAACGTTTATGATAGATCAGCATTACACCGCTTAGTTAGTCTTGTCTGAGAGATGTGACACCCACATCAGTCTTTGATGACTCAAGCAAAAATCCCACCCCTTTCCCAGCATACTCCTACTCGGTTTTTCATCTAAGCAGTGCCCAGCCCGTTTCTGGGTATTTTCACTGGCAATCCCGTAGATCCAGGTATTAACAGCCAGGCTATTAGCTGGGGCTGCCCAGCTGCATTTGTAGCTGCTTCCACAGGATTTCCACTTGTTCCAGACAATGATTTTAACACCTACAGGCCTAGCGTGGGGCCTATTAACCCCACAGTATCCAGGCAGGTAAATATGAACAACCTTCCTCTCTTCACAGCAGCTGTAACAGCTGAAGTGTTAAGAGCATACTGAGGGCAATGCTCTTTTTAACAGCACTTGGAACAATTACACTTTATTAATTCAGAGCTGTTATTTTGCAGCTTCATTTGTTTCTGCCAGTTTTATGTTTTGAAGGGTGGAGAAAGCATGAACGAATAACAATTTAAGTGGAGCTCAGCAGATGGAGAACAAGTACCTCTTATTCTCTCCATCACTGCTGAAAACAGAAGTATTCCACCTCACAGGGATCCCTTGCCAAAAAGAGGAAAAAAGAAACACCTCGGCAGTTACCAGAGCATTTGAACCATCACAGACAAGTATGTTTCTTTGCAATGTTGCACGGAGAGATGTAGCTGGGAAGAAGAAAGGCACCTCAGCAGCACCATGAATGGTGGTGGGTAGTCAGCACAGGGAACTGTATCTTCTGGAGACCCAGGCTCCAAGCCAAACCAGCACATCTCAGCCTCTCTTTTTTTTCCTAACACTGTGGATATAACAGGGGGAAAGCTGCAGGAAAATGGGACCCTAACATGCCAAGTTGCCACCAAATGTGTGAGCTGCTTGCGTTTCTACTTTTCTTTGCGTGGCTCTTCTCCACTCCACATATCTGGCAGCAATTTGCCTGTGCACCAAGGAATAGGGCAAAACCCACTCTCCTCCAGGTATTAAGCATACGAAACAAACACACTCAGGCCTCAGGACTAAACCCTGGCACAGGCAGACTGCACTGCAATTACAGGATCATACAGGCTGATGAGAGGGAAAAGATAAAGACCTGTTTGTAAGGGAAGTGTCACAGGTCGCGGGAAGCTACATTGCTGTCCAAGCTGAAGAAGGAGGGTGAATCAGTAGTTCAAAGCACAAGAAACAAAAAGGACTTTAAAAATCACATCACTCTGAAATGGTCCAAAGGAGGAAACATGCTGCTGCTAATGGGGGATATCGTTGGTTCGCAGCTCAGGGGTACTATTTGGGCAGAGCTGGAGTAGTTCCATCACAGTCAGTGTCATTACGGAGTGCTGGATCTACAGGTCCTGGTGGAAACCCTTATATAGGAAGTCCTCCAGCACATGGTGGTGGGACAGGAAACACCGCAAGCAATAACCACCCCAGGGCCAGATACAGAAGACACAGAAGGGGTGGTAAACTCAACAGTCCCCCACCCACCACCTCACTAAAAACAGAGAAGCAGAAGCAGAACATGGTGCAGGATCCTGCCCAGGGAATTTTTGTTTTTCACTCTGCTCTTCAGCTCACTGCACAAAGTGCTCACATACCACAGTAATGAGTGCAGTATAGAAATGCCTCCAGAGGTAGATTAGATTAGAGACAGCCAAACGAGAATGCCGAAGCTAAAGAGATAATCAGAACTCCTCTCTGACAGGGAAAGGGCAAGTCTTGGCACTTCTTTCTCTGTCAAATTGCTTCTAAAAATAAACTCAGGAGCAAGATCCAGGCCTGATGGCATGACAAGAGTTAAATAGCAGCACTGGGGGCCCTTCATGCCTCCTGCAGCTACAGAATCGAACTGCTCAGAGGACAGGTACGCCTGTAAGTATTTCTTTAGCATCCTCCACTATGGGCAGTGGTCAGGTCCTGACCAGGATGCTGCACCAGCTAACACTACCACCCTCCATTTTGGAGCCCAAATTTTACTTTTTCCTGGAGAAGATCAGCTTTTTCTTTTTTCCACTCCAGTTTCCAGTAGAACAAGGCAGCATACGCTCAATAAGTTTCACTCAGACCTCATTATTCCATGATTTAAAAATCTACCCTTTCTTGTGCTACCACCTCAGTATCACCTAGGAAGGCAGGACCCAAACTCATGTCAGCTGAGGCTAGGGGAGTGCAAAAAACTTGTTTTATTCCCCTTCAAATGAATTGTATCAAACACATTTTTTCCCTATCTATGTAAGAGCACAAAAAAAATCAATGTTACAGCTAATACACCCTTTCATGGGATCAGAGTAATCAGTAGTAGATGTCTGCGCTGCAAAATACTTGGCAAACCCACAGTGTTTTAGGGTCAACAGAGAGATGTCATTCCTTCCTGCATAAAATCATTATCACTGACGCCACAGATATGCTACTCGTAATGCTAGGTAAATATCCCAGAAAGATTAATAATATTTTCATTGAACTCTCTATTTAAAGGAATATAGAAGCACCATTTCATCCCTAAGCTGATAATAGGGTCCACGTGTGAAAACAATAAAATAATAAAAGCGACATGAATAAGATTTTAATGGAAAAAGCTTTACCCAAGGAAAAGTTTCTACATCAAAGCAGGCAGATAATCTGACAATATTTTCTTCTACAAAACTGGATAAAGTTACTTAATGATTTAAACACGATACAGTATTACAATTTTTATTAGTCCCTAAGGAGCTAGAACTAAGCTGAAGGGGAAAATCGCCTGCCTTATCCTGGTAGGAAATCTAAAGAAATTGTTATTTTTTTCTGTTTTGCATGATCATGACCAAAAATGCAAACAAATAATTGACTGTCAAAAATCACAACTGTGAACATTAGTGGGTTTGGTGTGAAAGTACTCAGGAGTTAAAGTATGCAAGGATCTGATCAGTTTTCCAAATCAATGGGAGTAGGAGGCTCCATCCTTTCTCATGCTCCTTGTGCTGCTGTTGTGTTCCTTGACCAGCATCTCATACCAGGGGTATTGCTAAGAGGTGCAGGACATCAGGGAGAACGAGATAATTCTCTGTCAGGATCTAGCCAGACTCATGAAGTCAGGATGGACCTTTCTAACCGGAAGAGTTTTAAGCTGGCCACCTCTCCTAACAGCAACGAAGTACTAGCTGAATTCTTCTATTCCAAGAGGCAGCAGAGAAAACTAATGGACCTTCACTGCCCGCTTAGACAAGTGATATACAAGGCTTTTAAGGAGCAAGTATCAGTAGTAATATGTGCAATAAGCAGCTCAGCTGCTATCAAGTGAGAAGCATTCCTTGTCTCTCTGTTGGGCTGCAGGATTTTCTCTACCGCGTCTGACACTTATGCCAGTAACAGAGATGTGAGAGCAGTACAGGTGCTGCCATTTTAATAACAGTGAACTACGCAGTAATTTGGTAAAAAGTGAAGAAACTACTTTAAAAACCGACCATGAATTTGCTACTGTTTTGGTTACATTCTCAGCAAGTTTTCTTCTTTCCCATTTTTCCACTCGCTCAATCCTAGCCACAGTCAGTATTTTGTTCAGCAGGGTACCTATGCACATCGTATCTGAGCAACTTCGCTTTGAAGTTTAGCCCTTCATCAATCTCCTCAGTTTTCCAGGTCTCCCAGACAATGTAACTAAGGATCTCCAGGTTAAACATCTGTCAAGATGAGAGGTAAGACAATAGTAAATCAACAGGAACAGCAATTGGTGTATTAGGACCACAAACATATTTGCAAAGTGAACATGTTGTCATATAATCCCTACAGAACTGGAAAGATCTTGCTGGGTCTTTAAGCATAGATGTTACAGCTCTCCCTTGGCTCTCTGTATATATGTAATCCTGGTCATAATTACATGCATATGCTAGATATTATCTATAATTCAATGACAAGAGATAGATTTCATTTTTGTTTGGTCACTGCTGCTCTGTATGTTTACGCTGCATAAAGCACAGACTTACTTTGCCAATCAAAATCTGGTATCTGAGATCCCGATGGTCAAAAACATTTCAATTTTTTTTAATCCTTCAAAAGCTTTTTCTTTATCCACAGCGCTCAAATTCCTTCTTCTGCTTCTTTTTTCTTCCCTGTCTAACTTCTTGATCCTAATACTTATACTATGCTTATCACTAAAGTATCCAAGTAGCAAAGGAGCCAGGGCAACTTACAGAAAAACTGCTCCACTTCAGAGCTCAAACACACCCACCAGATCACTTAGGGGTCTTCTACACAAGGTTCAGTTTCTCACACCAAAAATCAGGTTTCAGCCTTTACCCTGTAGCAGTAGGGTGACAGCACTCAATGGCAAGTGCAGGGAAGTCTCGGGTTTTCGTTTAGAAGCACCATAAAATGTTCATTTGTGAGCAGCACATCAGGAAAGCAGGTCTGTATCCTCTCAGTATTTGGGCCATCTGCCTGGTTACTGAGCGAGGGACCAAACCAGAAGTACTTTGGACATAGATCAGAACATCTCCTCTGCAAGTGATTGACTACAAGCAATCACTTTAGTTTCAAATTAGAGATATTAAGTAGCGGGGAAAAAAAATAAATGCTGTATTGCCACAAGGCCAGTAGACAACTGGGAACTTTTTATGTCCAAAAAGAGAGCTAAGACACCAGGCCACAAAAACATCTTCAGGTATCCAAGAGCTGGGAGGAAGAAGAGGCGCTTGCCTGTAGATTTATGAAAACAAAAAGAGTTTAGAGTGTACCACATCAGCAGACATCAGATGCTTAAACTGTCCTACTTTCTCTAACACATAGCTTAGGGACAGCCCAGTCTCCCAAAACACTAATTTTGAAAGTCCCTCTGGTCTAATAATAATGCAGGTATGCATTGCTTAATATCACTATGCTCTTCATAGCACAACCAGCCTATAAAACCAGGACCAGCCTGCTGAAGACATACTTAAGACAAAAAATATATCAATGAATTACAGCTGAGTTTGCTTTCTTCCCCTTTTGTTACTGAGCAACCTATTGACAATGGCTCTTTTACTTTTACTCTTTGTAAGTTCATGATGCAGAAATCAAAAATACTGGGAGATTTATTATTTTATTTGTTTCTGAAGGAAAGACAGCAAACAGGGTTTGTCCATAGGTGGATTGCTAGGTAAATGACAAGCAAAGTACATATAACTGGGAAATCCAGCCATGCTAGCTAAAATTATTTAACTTGATCTTACTCAATAAATACTGCATCAAAACTCAGAACAAGAAATAGAAAGTTTGTACATTGGATTTATGTTTCACTCTATGATTCACATTATAAGTGGTTTGATTAAATATTTATTGTCATATCCACTTGGGTTAAGAATTACACCAATCTGTCTGTACATATCTGCGCCGAAGCTCTTAGGAAATCTTATTAATGCACCAGAAATGCATTATCAACCTTCTAGTTTTATTCTAAAACGGATTTTTTTTTCCTCTCTTGCTAAAAAAACCTGCCAATATAATTTATTCCTTGCCACCAGTGGGCTATTGATCTTCACAGCTGTTACTCACAGGCTAGATCAAGAGAGGTTTCCGTAAACAGAGAATGTGACTTCTCGGACTTCTCAAATACTTTCAGAAGTAGTTCAGTAGAGTGAACATTAAAGGAGAACTTTTAGAAGGCTGTAGGTAAGCTCTGCTGATTCACCCTGCTCTTTGATAAATTTCAAGATTTAGATCACATTCTTCAAAAAGCTAAACTACATCCCTCTTATAGTTCAGTTAACAACATATTCTTTCTTCTAGAAGGAATGATTATGATGGCTTGGCTTTTCACAGATTGAAATCAGCCCAAAAGTACATATTATTTTCCTGAGAAGACAAAGAAATCAACAACATTTACATGAAAACAGGTCTGACTATTTAAAAATGGCAGGTGATGTTGAGAGACATTTAAGAAGACATGCTCTTAAAATTGTTTATGGCTCAGACTCTGAAAATGAGCTCAAGTTATGCATTCCACTGTCATTAGTCATATCATAAAACAGAACCTACAAATCATGATTGAATGGGTTGATTACTGGTACCTGACAACCCCTTTTAAGCGGAGCTGAACTTGAGAAACTTTGTTGTCAGCTCTAACACTGTTTGACTCAGAGTTACATTGTCCTCACCTTTATTTTTCTCCCTCTGAATGAATTTAGAAGGTTATCTACCTCTGTTAAGTATTGTAAAGTTGAGAGACAAAAGGCACTATATGTGTGCTGTTTATTAATGAATGTAGTAGAAAGGCACCATTGTGCATTTTTTTGTTGAGGAATACAATGGGCAGCCTGTGAAAGAGCTTCAAACTTCACCTCTGCTGATTTGACAGAGGAAACATTAAGTACAAAAATGGTAAGCACATTGTGATTCTGTTGGTCTGCCTTAGCCAGAATCAGTAGACCTGCATAGACCGTCAAAAGGTATATGTAGTGAAAAATATTCAACACCTCTCATCTGCTTTTACTACAACTTCCGTCAAGGTTCTTTCAGCCAACCAGCTAAGACTATCTGCTAACAGTGATTTAAATTCACAAACTAAACCCTTCTTTCAGCTCTGGAATGGGATGGAAAATGAATGAGATTTGCAAAATGAATGAGACTTGTCTTGCTTTTTTCCCCATTATTTCTTAGCAATGGGCAGAGGACTCCAATTCTCCAGATGGGGTATAAGTATTACCAAGCTAATTTAACTGGAGAGGATATATCTGTACAGATGCTATGGGTTTTCTTCAGTGCTAAAAAAAAAAAAAAAAAAAAAAAAAAATCAAGATAGGTGTCCAGTCTCAGTCATGTTACTGCTCTCCTGTGTGACCTCAAGCAAGGCATCTTACTTCAGCATCCTTTTTCTTTTCATCAGTAAGACATATAAAATAAATATGCCCAAGTCAAAAAGTCTTTTGAAACTCATCCTGAGAATTCCTTAGGTCTAAAAGTACAAAGTCCAAAAAGTGGTGTCAATCAATTGCTTTATCGACCCCTTTAATTTTACTACTTAGGTATCCACAGAAATAATCAAAGCATAGATACCTATGTTCTGAAGGAAGAAGAGACTACCACAAGCACAGAAATTTAGAGCCACCACTTCAGACATGGTGCAGAAACTTGCTAGCAGTTCCTGAGAAACAAAGCTACATGTTGTGGTCACATTAGATCATTTACTTCAGAAAGACACTTAATCTTTATTGAAATATTCCAGGTAATTAAGAACTTACCACATCCGCTGGTAAACTACTTCAGATGCTATAACCCTGATTGCTACTGTTACCTATCTTTCCTGTTTCAATTTATGTGATTTCAGCTTCCAGATAGGGGATCTCAATATGCCTGTTCCTAGTAATTAAACAACTGTTTAATATAGTACACTTCCCTTTAAGTATTTGTGGGTCATTTCTAAGCCTTGTTTTCACAAAGGTCTTAAAGGTCACTCAATAGTGGTGTCAAAGGTTGTGCTGTCTAGAAGCCCTTGAAGCTCCTTGCACATTCATACATGCAAAGCCATGGTTGCTTTTGCCTGGCAAGCCAAAGTAACACATCGTGGCGCAACCTCATTGCATTACTGATGAGGCACAAAGTGGCCTAACCTGCCTTCAAGTAATGGATGGCATCCAGTCCTTGACATCCTTGTCCAAGCAAACCTTTCTGCCACCAAACCCAGGTGATATGACTGTAATCTCTGTTCCCAAAGAAAGAGAGGCTGTTAAGGGAGAGGTACAGGTGACTCTCCAGCCTGCTTAGGGTTAAGATCCATCTTTCAGAAGATGACAATTTGGCTATACAATCCAGATTCCCTTTTTCCTACTTCTCTGGTTCTGTGCGTTATCAAGCAAAGAAACAATAAAAATAATAGAAGATTATTTGACAGAAAATACACTCAGATACTTCTCTCTCTCGATTCATTGCATCAGACCCTCTCCCAAATTTGGCTGCTCCTGCTCTAGCAGGGGGGTTGGACAGGATGACCTCCAGAGGGCCCTTCCAACTCTGACCATTCTGTGATTCTGTGAAAGCTGGCAAAAGCATAATTATGCAGCTGTATGCTCAACAGCTCAGTGCATCAGTATTCGCAATACATAGTTTCTTTACTGTGCATTGATTAAAAGGAAGGTTGAATGGAGAACGGCACTACAGAGAAAATGCTGCCACCAGTCTTTCTCCTCAGGCAAGATGTGGTGGTCAGACACAAACAGGACAACCCTACCTGTTGTCAGCTGCGGACAGGACAGCCAGGATACTAAACACAGATCCAGGTGAGCACTGCCACCCCCATATGTGCGATCATACCAGCCATCTTCCTTCTCAGCTTGATTTGATCGACTCATCAAGTACTGCCACGTCAGCATTTCCCCCTCACCAAGGAACAGACATGACAAACTGTCCCAAGGAACTAGGATTGTGTAGGATTTACCACTGTTTTTCCTTGATTGCCTTTCCTTACTGTGAATCATGCAAGGTGCTAAGGTTTCTCCATTGCTATGGGAACACAGTATTCCGCAGCTACTGAAATATTCAGCCCACCTCCATACAACACCAGGATTTGCAGATGCCAGCCAAATACCTAAGCAAAGAAAGGTTTTCAAAAGCCAATGTGGTATTAGCATTTAATAAGGAGAAAGGAAGGTTATCCTCTCTGAACAGCATGAGACTATGCCACACAATGGAATTGCTGCCGACATGCTGCACTCAACAACTCTGCCTCCCCCTCACCAGAGATGTTCATAAAAGGCAAAGCCCTGGCAGTGCAAAAAGACAAAAACACCTACCTCCAGAATAACACAAACATCGGTCATCCAACTGTGGCTGAATATTTGTGGTCAGTATCCAGCTATCTGGCACCCAACAATTTGGATCGTCTCTGCCCTGAAATTACCCTCCCACAGACCTCCAGGACAGACACACAGACAGCATCCAGACATCTCGCTTCTACCTCAGGTTTGGGGTTAGATGGCATTCCTGTTCAAAGAGCTGAATATTTCCTCTTTTCTTTTACCCGCAAACTAAATATCACATGAAAAATAAGAGTTTATTTCCCATCACTGGCTGGCACAACTTGTATGTAATCTGGAACAATAAACAAGGACACTTGCATGGGATTTGGTTTTTGTTAGGCAAGGATATTACTGGGATTCAGTGGGTTTACTTCTGGTTTATTGGGCTATCCCACTTTAATAAGCCAGTTCTTACACAAACATATTTGCCTGTCAAGTGGTAAGAGAAGGCATAAAAACTAAGTTGCAACAGAATTGAATTCAGCAAGAGGGGAATTAATTATTTCTCTTTGAACAAAACAAAAGACAAAAAAGTCTTCCATCCAGGATCATCCTGAATCTATCAAATTACCAATCAGTCAGAAAACATTGAGGGGGAAGGCAGATGATCGACTGGATGACAATTAAAAGCACTGTAAAGCTGCTCTCACCATAACTTTTGTGCCTGGCTTTGCTGTGTTCTCAGCAGTGGTTGGAGCTGTAGGGATTTAGGGAACACAGGAGGGCCAGCCATAACCACAGCCTTTGCCAAACAACACCAGCCATGCTCTCTGAAGACCGAGGTCCTGGTTCAAGTGTGCAGCAGCACAGGAAGGGGAGGCCCAGTCCATGATGACTGGCCAGAACCCAGGATTCGGTTCTTGCTTAAGGTAATAACCACCCATAGTTCCCACAGTATCCCACTTCCTGTACAGGTTGATTGAAACAAGAGTCATGTCTGTGCACCATTCAAGCTGTGCAGTACATGTACCTAGTGCTTGGTAGGTCACAGGACCTTTCATCATCTCCTTTTGTCTGCCATTAAAAGTATTTACAGGATGCTTGCAAGCCACAGGAAACTAAGTTACCCCAAGACATCTGATCCAGCCCACTAGCTACTGGCAATGATTTGAAAGGATCTATCTGGGCCTTTGAAGAACTTCACAACATTCTCACAACTGATGACTAAATTCAAGCTTCCTGTTTCCTAGAAAACTCATAGAAAATTTCAAAGACCAGCTACTAACCCAATCTAACTTGACCTGATATTCTGGGGCAATCTGGATTAGACAAGAACACGGAGTCCAATCTCTTTTGGTGGTGGAGTAATAGACTATCTCCTCTTGCATTTACAGGAAAACAAACCTTATCTACTGTCAGTCTTTATTCTTCTAGATAAATAAACAAGCCACATCTTTAGTATCTTTTCAGTGATATTCCCATATATATCTTTTCCAGTTTTCTGATCATCCTAGTAGCCCTTCTTGGAACCTGTCTTGAATAGAGATGTCCAGGCTTCTGTATGTATTTTGTTAATAGCATCTTATACTGAGGTTGGAAGTATTGCATATTTGTAATAGTCAGTTATTCATTAAATCTTAGTAACTATTTAAGCCGTGGTAATGCTGTCATGTGTTTCAGCTCTTCTTCAGATTGCCTAATGCACCACTGGAAGACAGTCAGCTCTGGATATGATGAGCATAGTACACAAATGCTGGATAGGATAGGACAGGACACAACAGGACAGAAGGAAACTTGAGTTACTGGCGTCTGCTGTTACAGGTCATAGCAACATCGAAGACTAAAAGTTCAAACAGCAAAAAGCAAATGTAATACAAGTCAAAATAATGTAAGTCTTTATAATGAACAAGTAGATAGCTTCAGTTTATGCCATGCACAAGTACATGAAATGATAGCGATTTATGTTTTTTAAACAAAAGAAATAAGTATTTCAATTAGGCCTGTGGGGGAGGGAGTATAGGGCTTTATATTCAAAGCTTCATTTTAACCAGGAAAATTACTGACTGCTGTACAAGGCAGCATTCAGCTTCTTTCCTTTCCTTGAGCAAGGCACCCAGCTTGCCTCGGGAATCCAAACCCGGCAGGACGCCTTTCTGACATCTACCTTCTGACTAGCCGTGGGTGTATCTACTGACATTAAGCAGCATGAGACCTTCTCAAGGAAGCGAAGCCCTACATGGAAAGATTTCACTGCAAAAGAAGGAAAAGTCTTTAAAGGGAAAACTACCCAGCATGCTGCTCCAGAAGTGAAGTTGAACTTTCATATTAGGTATGAGCATTCTGTAAGAACAGAGTGCTCATCTACTTCCTAAATTAAATTATTCTTCCTCAGCTGTATTTTTGTACACTTTAAATTTTCATATAAACTTCTGTGGAAAAAGAAATCCCAGCAATTATAATGCCAGCAATTAGGTAGGCACTTTTTGCTAGACACCAGAAGTTGAATTGTTACCAATGACAAAAGCACTGTGCCCTGAAAGAAGTAGGACAATGAATTCCCATCATGTACAGATGAGGAACCCCTCTC
Organism: Pluvialis apricaria; assembly: GCA_017639485.1. Classification (NCBI taxonomy): domain Eukaryota; kingdom Metazoa; phylum Chordata; class Aves; order Charadriiformes; family Charadriidae; genus Pluvialis; species Pluvialis apricaria. The sequence continues at coordinate 70,159,105 of CM030011.1, read as the reverse complement.
CAGGTAATGAAAAACTGAAAACATTGTCAGGCAGCATCCACAGAAAAGAAAAAAAACCATCAAGCAGCAAGACCCAAAGATCTCAAAGCCTAGCTGAGAAGTTTGGCCTGCAAATTACAACAGGAAAAAATCTTTAGCAGAGAATTAATGCTTTGCCAACATTGAAAAAGTACAAGCAGACAGTAGGACAACTATAGAGTCTGGCATCAACCTCAGGGAGATGAATGTAAAAGTTAATACAAAATGCAATTGATAAAGACGAATATGGTCAATACCTCAGAGCGTACTGCAATCGCTGAAATTTCTTGTCAAACAAACCTGACTTCATTCTTTAATGAGATTGCAAGTTAGGTTGCTGAAGTCTGGTTGTATTGATATAGCACACTCATCTTTTTATAAAATGCTTGATTTAGTGTGGTGCAACACTCATATTAAAAATTAGCATGACAGAGTACCAATAAAGCGTGCATTAAACAAATTCAGACCTCGCCAACTGACAGATCTCAAAAATATTTGTCAGTGGGGAATCACAAATGAGGGATGGGGTGTTTGCAGAGGTTTCTTCAGGAATTATTATCATGCTTGAAGCCACTGAACATTTTCATCAATGTTCAGGAGGTAAAAGCAACTTTGCTGCTAATATGATGCTGGACTGATGCAGACTCTGGTAAAGCAGCAAGCAGTGACGAAGGCAGGATAGTCTAATACAACAGCCATCTGGGTTGCTTGGGAATACATTCCAAAACCACGTATTTTTACAAAGCAAGGTGAAAAATGATACAAGAAACAAGGTGCACAGGAAAGTGGGACTTGTCTCTAGAAGGCAGCAGCTCTGAAAGAATTTAGGTTAATAAGCTGCAGCAGCCGAACCCAAGTCATTTATGCAATGGTGTTGCAAAAGGGATCTGCAGAGGACTGCAAAAGTAGAAGAAGTGGAAGAAGAACTGGAAAACTACTTCAGATTATAATCGTTATTGTTACGGTGAGGTTAACATTTTGGAAGTGACGCAGAAAACTGCCATAAAAAAAAAATCAGGGTATAGCAAAAAATACCTGAAAATGAGACTTTAAAAGCTTAGTTTACATAGTTTACCGGCAATAAAACATCTGACTGCATTACAGGGTATAACTACTGCCACATATTAAAAAAACTGCAGACGGGAAAGACTAAAGAAAGAGCATGACTGGACATAGGGTTGACTATAAGAAGAGCTAAGTGAATTCTCCAGTTTTTGCTATCTTTGTGGCAAATAGGATTTAGTTCCGGGGGGGGGGGGGGGGGGGGGGGGGGGGGGGGGGCAAGTGAATTGAACCACTAAGGCTCACATCTTTAATGACCCTGGTTGAATAAGATATATTCCTTTAAAAAGTTGTGCAATCAGAGTCAAAGTCAACAGACACATCCTGACCCAGAGTCTCCTACTCAATCCAGCACACAGCAAAGCTCAATGATGTGATGCTCTGTTTGCCACACAACAGACTCCTCAATGACTTACTGGGGACTTGGTGCACTTGCTGCATTTCAGGTCTGGGCCCCTTACCTGGGCAGCACCCTGCTGCCCTTCAGATGGTGTGGGCTCAATGAATTTAAACCATTCAATTTGAAAGACAAAGAGAGGGAAAGGAGTAAAGATTTGCAGACAGGGATACTCATAGTGAAAGGCTAAAAAAAGAGGAAAGGAAAATGTTTTCAAATTAATAATATTTTCCATCTAAGATAAAGTGTTCATGGTCCTTGGATAGGTAGAATTAATAGCTCCACTTCACAAATAGGACAAGTGGGTCACTGAGGAGTTAGGACATGCTGTTCCCTGACCACCCTGTCAGGTGCCTCAGGCTACCCATCACAACTAAAACAGGTTATAAGACATAGAAATAAATCCGTATTTGTGGATACTGGACCATGGCATCTCAGACAGACCATGGAGGCAGTTCATGGGTCTGTTCCATATTATCTTCAATTAATTTCATGTGTAGCTTAATAGCACTTTTGTGTAGTTATTGTGTAATAATAACAGAGGGCAACCCAGCTGCGTGCTCAGTATCATGCAAATATAATGTCTCAGGTGTCACTACATCTGCAGCCCAACCCCAAGACATAGGATCGAGTGGTCTCAGAGCCTCCTCCCAGGGAGGGCAGCACCTCACCCGCAGCTGCTAGCCCCCCATCGCACCTCCAGGCCCACAGCCCACCACAACCACCACCGGACAGCAAGGCTGTAAAAACCAGACCTCCTGACTGCTATCCTGATCTTCTCACAACCAGCCCAAAGTGACACTTTGTATATATACATAGCTGAAAAATCTGCACACATTTAAGCTGCTAAGTACTATATATGTTGTTACACCAAATATTCACTGACCTCTTGCTGAATGCATTTTAATTGAAGTAATTATTCACTCAGCTCCAGCTGCTAGAACTCCATCCTGATATGTCTGAAAGCAAACGGCTTTTCAGATTGGTTGCTCAGAAGGCTGGAAAATATCTGTAGATTGATATACAGCTGGGAAGAGAGTCTTCCCAGGCCTGTCTGTTTTTCACGACTCCTCTCATCAATTTATCAATAGTTTTTTAACACTTTTATCAATGAGTTGCTATTAGGTTAACAGCCTGAAGTATGAGTGAAAAGCATAGTCAGGGAGAGGCTTATGGTTTGTTGATTTCCAGTGGCTATTTCCAAACTTTTAACATCCTCTTGTTTTCATCAAAGCATAAACTGAGTTTGAACTTTCAAGGCAGCAAGTGTGCATCTTGAGTTTCCTTGTGAGGATCTTCTCTCATTAATTAATCAATATGTTAAAAGCTTGGGTTTACCAAAGCAATTGCCAAAGCTTCCACTGATCCAACTCAGAAAGATTTCACCCTAACCTTAACACTGGCTTAGTGTTTGTGCTTCACTAGATATAATACAATGTTACAAAAAAGCATTTTTTTGGCCCTTCCAACCTCTGAAAGGGCCTTATGCTAATAGTGGATCAAGCTTCCTGTGGGGTGAAATAAGTTGCAAGCATCCAAGTTCAGTAACACTGCTCTTCTCGGTTGGCTGAATAAGGTGGTCTCCAAGATCGTTCCCATTAATGAGAATATCACAATCGTAGTATTGAAAAGTGGGTCTGGATGACACAAAGGCTAAATGCCACTTCTCTAGGTAAAGCGTAATGTTGTTGCCATGAATAGGACAGACAGAAAAACTTTTTAATCCTTTTAAAGATTATCCAAGAGGGTAAAACAAATTACCCAAGCAGCTGAAGCAAGTCAAGGTCAGAGTCAGGAAAAAAAGCCCCAACCAACAAACAGATTTACTGCTTTCCAGCCTCATGCTCTAATTAAATACAATCAACACTAGCATTAACAATGACCATTTCTTATGGGGTTTTGTCTTGTGGAGGGGTTCCCTGGGGTGTAAGACACATTTCGATCCAAAGCCTTCTTTGCAGCTCAGGCTTTCAGAACCACCCTTTACAATAGGGCTTCTCTGTGGTCTAATAATGATATAACTCGATTCATACTCAGCCTTTTCCCACTGGGCTCAAAAATTATTATCCAGAGAGCTGGCAGTATCTCTCAACCACCACAATTGCATCAGTCTTTCAGAAACTGGGCTAAGAAACAAACTGGATTTGTTCAGTTGCTTATCAATAAATTTTGCAAAGCATTTTCTTCACCTTCTCCTGCTCTGTATAGAGATGTCACAGTTTGCAGATCCCAGGTATTTCTAAACATGCCAGAGGTTTATCTGAGCTGATTATGCTTTGTGAATAGCTAACTAGGCCTATATAAACAACTGAAAACTTAGGCTTTAAGAAGATTTTTGTGTAGCAATTTATATCAGATCCATCACTAGGGATGACGGTGTTAAAATTCTTGACAGTGTTTGGTAGTCTAGTAACAACAGAAGAATTAAAAGATCTGTTTAGTTATTCAGTCAGAATTCCTAGCATTGTTTACAACACAAAGGACTTATGTATACATTAATTACATTCAATTTTAAAAATTTAAACCCATGGCATTGTAGGAAAGGTTAATAATGCAAATGACCAAGGCAAAAAGACTGTTAGGAGAAGACAGAAAATTAATTACAAAGACTTACGCAGTTAATAATGGCTTTGCACATAATACGATCATGTTTCTTTTTCATAAGTTAAAGCTGGAAACTGATTGTAATTATTAGGGAGGCCTCAGCTCTGCTGATTTTGTTAGACCTCTGGCAATTGCACTTTTACAGGTTAATGAAAGGAGCAAATTACTCAGTTTCACACTATAAATAAAAATCTGACACTTTTTAATGCACAGTGAACTCCTCTAGCAGAGCCTTTGTCGTGAAGCCGTCTCCTCTACTAAGACACACCCCAAAATTGCTCTATGTGCATAGCGTACATGTTGACTCCCCCTTATTTTTGTTAGCCTCTGGAACGATCTACCACGACAATGACTCCCACATTGTCCTTATAGACATCAGGAATAATTCTAAAGATTATTTCCCCTTTGGAGTCAGACTAGTAATGTCTCAAGTAAGAAAAGAGAGACTTGAAGCAAGCTATAAGAGGGGCAAAATACAAAAGTTTGTTTAAACAAATATAACTAGTGTCACTTGGATGATGCAGATTGCAGGAGATACCACAAAAGAGAGGAGAGAGACAGGAGAGAGTTTATGTATCAGTAATGTAAACAACAGTCAGAAAGTCATCACCAAAATAAACCGCTTCCTGCTTTGTGATCCTCTCCAATCCAGCCTTTCTCCATTCAGAGGACAGGGCCTCTTGCTAGAAGGTGCAAGGCTGCAAATGCCCTCAGAGGACCTTTGAGCTAAACACAACGGCTAAGACGGTGCCTAAAGCAGACACCCAATGCTGACTACGGCCACCCTGTCCTCAAGCCGAGCCATGACCTCCCCACCACCCACCATCTCAAGGATGGCTCATCCTTGAGCATCACAAGAAGGTACCCCACCAGTCCACCTATTGTGGGTTGCCCACCTACAACCTTTGCTTTCACTTCATGTGCTTGAGAAACTGCAACGTATGCAGGTCACACCCCTTCTGTCTCAGTCCCCTCCCTGCCTCATGCTCTGCAGCTACAACTCAAAAATAACCCAACAGTTCCCCCCTCACCCAAATACTGGTACAGAGAGTTCATGTTCCCCAGTTATACTGACTTCTCCAAAAGGCTCGTCTCTTTTCCAAGATTAGAATATATATTTCACATACACATGTAAATTTTCTATGGGGCTGCACTGTCCCCTTGAGTTAGGTTGGGCAACTTATCTATGTACTGACTCAGGTGCTTATTTTCTTTTTCCATTTTCTAGGCTGTAAAATCCCCAAGGAAGAGATTATTGTGATATGTGCACCTCATACGGTGTTGTGAAAATTACAAGTGCTTAACAAACACACAGCAACATCCACATACATCAGACAACCCAAACAGAAGAATCAAGATGGAAATGTTGCTTCTAACAAGCAAATGAGAAATAGTAGAGCAGAGCGTTGCATTTCTCATGCTCTATCCCCTGTGTATCTCCAAGTTTACTTTGGCAGAGAAGTACTACTTTTTAGGTGTTCTTTGCTGGCACTAGCAGGTTTTAAATGAATATAAAATTAGTGAAAAATATTCTACATTGAAATAGTATGTGGCACTGTACCGAGATGTCAAATTTTAAGAGACATCTTGTCAACGGTATTGGACGTAAATCTAAAGGTATCTTCATCTAAGAGACAGTACGGTATTTCCACAGGGCAAGAATTAAAACATATATAAATCTATTCTAAACATTCTGTTCACCCCTTTGATTTCAAGAGTCCAGATTTCCCAAAACAAAGAAATTCTGCAAGATCTGTTTTGTGTACACCAGTGGAAGCAACACATCTGTTAATGCCAAGAGGTTTAGTTAAGCACATTCAGAACAGATTTGCTGCACAATGTTAGTGGCGTTGAACCTGAAAGCAATCGTTAGAGAAGGAATTTATTCTTGTGCTAACCCCAAGCAAGAGTCACCCTCCAGCCAATTTAATATCAACAGCAGTAATTTCAACAATATGATATTTAACCACAATCCTAAAATGGCTCAGTCTGGAAGCAACGCAATATCAGCATTTGAAAGAATGCATCCCCAGCAACATCTGAAGAGGGAGGAAAGATTCAAGGCCACAGTGGCTTTTTCATGGGGCTGCGTACACAGCTTTTGCTTGAACTTTTTCTTAATTGAGGTTGCAAAAGAGCATGCTGAGGAATGAACTCAAATACCGTTTCAGTTGACAGCAAAGTCTTCAGAGGACAGTAATGAAGGACAAGTTCTTTGCTCCGGGAGTGTCTGAATACAGTGCTACACCACAACCTGTGTATATGCCAAAGGACCCTCAGGTACCCATCAATCCTTTATTGCTTTTACAGTGGTGAACCCCTAAATGCATCATCAAAGGAGATCACGAAGCCCACAGAGTAGCCCTTTTTCCTTCTGTAATTCCTTTATTTGCTCCCCTCCTCTCTTCTCCAGCAAACTTCCCCTCCCCAGAGACAAATTCCCTTCTGCTTCTGCTCCCCTGATGGTGTCCAACAACAGAGGATATTTTCTTTTTGTTGTTGTGGCCCCCTAAGCAACCCCAGCTCAGGGAAGTCCGGACTGCAGTCCCTGAGCCAGACGCAGTTTTTCAGGACAAATCATTTGGCCTTGAAAACTTTCTTGTGGCTTCTGGGAGGGAAGATGAAAAGTTCAAAAAAGTTCTAGTTGTTCAAATTCTGACCCAAATTGACAATGCCTTTATGAGACTTTCCTTATGAATCCTAACCTTGTGTCAGTGCATTCATTGTGTGTCTTAGGCTAAATGATTAGATCTTTCTACATACACACGCACACTAGGTGAAATCCCATCTCAGATGAAGTTATTTTTACAATGTATTGCAATGGCAGAAGATTGCAATCATTATGGAAAAGAACTATACATACAAGCTGATAGGAACCTCCATTTCTCAATAGCTGCTGCAAACAAAGCATGCTATGAAACTGTTCCATGGAATAGATTGATAATTATATGACAAATGTAACACACTGAAATAAAATAGCACCACTGCTTTTGTAACATGTTTTATATGCACTTCCTTCTCAATAATCAGGGATGAAATAAATAAAAAAAGACCCTGAAAAAGCAAAAAATATTAAAAGCACAAAAAAAAAAAAACCACTCAGAAAACTGCACTAAAGGGATTATTGGTCTGATCTAGTATTGCAGTCTCCGTGCTCTCACAAGCCCCAACATTCTCCTCACCGTAACACTGAAGAAACACTATTTCATATCTGTGTAGCATTCTTTCCCTCCTGAAGTTTATTGTACTTTGGGAAAGGATATTCTCAAGATGCCACAGACAAAAGATTCCTGCTATTCCTGCTGATAGCTCCTTGACTAATTGCCATGAACGCATCCAGCATACCAGCGGGGTTTTCTCTCAGTGTCAGCATCTATTTCGCCTCCAAGCCTCAGTAAAATAAGAAAATTTTGCTGCTGAAGAAGACATTTTTATCAGCTTTTTATCAGTCTTTCTGTACTACCTGTGGATAACTTGAATGGCTTAAAGTATTCCATTAAATTAAATAGGATAAGTAGAAACAAGTTCTTATGAAGGATCAGATGAACTTTAAGGCATTAGGAGAGAAAATAATACCTAATCAATGTTTCTGTAGAGGGTCTCTTGTTCCCTTATCATTTGTAAGAAAACAAATGTACTTGTACTGATAGGTCATAGACTTACAGCCTCCACGAGTGCCTGATTGTGACTAAGCATTCCCATCTGTCGGCACAGTTGCCTTGATTTAGCATTATCTAACCTCTGATGACACAAATTAAATATCCCCACTCATTCAAACAACGAGCCAAGTTGTTATCTGACAACTCATTCTAAGCAAACTGATTTAGGGAAATGCATCACCATGAACACAGTAGTTAGTTACCCACTTGCTGGATGTTTTCAATAACTTAAATACCTTTTTTTAGGTCAACTACCCTTTACCAGTCTCTGCCACTTCTGTCTGAACCAAAAGGGTTACTGGACTGTAACCAACACAGCTCCTAGCTCTCCACTCATTAAGTCCTTCTCTTAAAATTTCCTTTTTCTTTCACTCTCATACACATACACACATATTGCTGAATTTTACCATAGCTGATCCCGAGTCAAGAAAACAATCTTCATTTTTATCACGGATTATAGTTGAAATGCACTAAGCAAGCATGTTCTTCTGATAAATTGCTTGAGTAAAAAGAAAAAAAAAGAAAAGAAAAATAAATTAAAAAACCAAACACCCCCAAGCCCCCCACAAACTCATAACTGAGTGTTAATTTGAACCATCACAAGGGCATCTTTTAACATTTAACAATTCTTGTCTTCATTTCTTTGCCATTGCCAACAAAAGAGGACACTGAGAAATTAACAATTTGAAATAAATTTGGTCATGGGACAATTTCAATACCGTGATCTGTAGATCAGACAAAGGACACGTCAACATAGTCGTGAATAGTTTAGATCAGTTTAGTCATGACTCATACACTCCACAAACAGAAAATGATGAAACTGATAATTTACCAAAGCAAATCTAAATGGTTATTTACCTGCGCACTCGCTATGGCTCATTGGGATTGCATTTGCTTCTGTGTCAGATTATTACAAACTTGTATCCAGCCTAAAGAAGTCACAGAGTAGTTCTACAGTGCAAATGAGATACAGTATGAGTCCCAGAACCACTAAAGCTGTGACTGTTCAGAATTCACCTACATTCTTCTGAGAAATGAGCCTGCTGGGAACTCCACCCTGCTGCAGTGAGGCTTCTTTGGTACGTTAGCTCGGGTATTTCTAACAGTCCACTGCAGACAGACCAAGAGCTTTGCAGTCACAAGCACCCTTGGAGTAGAAGACATGCATCCTGGGAAGCGTTGGTCCTCTGAGCAGCCCATGAAGAGCTCTACATGTGCCACAAGCTGCCTGGTGCAGAGGATGTCTCCAAAATGCAAGCTGAGCTGGACTTAGTTTACCTTATACTGATACAGACAGGCTTTTTTTTTTTCCCCAGAAGGTGCAAAAAGCCGAAGACTAGATCTAAAATATATGCCTGTATAAAGTCCGTTGTACCCAAATGTCTTGTAAGCTCAGCTTTTTCATGTTTCTTCAAGTTCTGGAAAGAATATTGACGGATATATTGGCCAGTTTGGATGGATTTCTAAGATTACTTTTGATAGACATCTGTGAGGCCTCTGTGCAATATATGCGTATAAAAGACTGGAAAGGAGCCCTGCTGTTAAAATTTTGTAACTCTCCACCTATAAGTGGAATGGAAAAAATGAGGACAGCAGTTGCAAGATTTGTCTCAGAAGCCCCATCAAGATTGAGTTATGGGCCCTGGATGATGCATGTTTCTTTCTTAAATATTTTAAACTCTTATCTTTGCAGAAGGCAAAACCAGAGCATTTCTAAAATGGAACTTCTGGTAATCTTGTTGGGGGGCCTGCCTTCTTCATCACTGGCAGGCCCAAAATGCCTTGGCTCTTTGCTTTGGACAGAGACAGAAGCTGTCAGTGAGCCAAACTGAAATCCTTTCCTACCTTGCCAGGTAAGTGTTTCTAATTGAGCCTTTTCTGCTGCTGGTAAGGATGTCTTCAGGATTTATGTGAGCTTCCTCTTCCAAAGAGCCATTTGACATCCATTTTGTAAGATGAAGGGTGCAGAGCCTGGCCCTGTCTCTGAGACATTATATTCAGGAGTAAGAACGTGACTATGAGAAACTGTAGAGTGCAAATACTAAAGGCTGAAGAACCAAAAGGTCTTAACTGTGTTAGGGCTGTTAAATCCATTTTAGTCAGAGCTTTCTGGTTTTCTTGAAGACCCCTGGGCTGGGATGGTGCGTGTATAGGAGCTCTGAGTCTCAAATTGGCCCCTGCCACCCCAGAACAGAAGTAATAACATTTTTTGTTTCCTTGCTAACAGACAGGTCTAAATTAGGAATATTGCCTGTATTACTTAGAGTTGATTCATATTTGCAAATAAACTTCCTGCTCAGATGGCTGACCAGGCTGTCTTGCCCTCTGGAAAGCCATGTCTTAAAGAGAGCCTTCAGGGAACCAATCTTCATTGACGATCTGGAAATTGCAAAGAAATAAACCTGGATCCAATGCAATGCAGTCAAAATCATGGTCATGTTGCCGTCGGTCACTGGATCAGTACGGACTTTACTGGACAGTAGAAAGAGTTCTTCACTGGCATGGAAGATAGCAAGGTAGACATAGGAAGACCACGTGAAGAGACAAGTTTTCAGGAGGACACCAGACCTTGAGTTTGTGTACAGTTGTCTATGCTCCCCATTCCAGAGCAGATGTGTGTCATGGAAACTCAGGAGAGATTAATTTGTCATTTGATAATGATACACAAAGAGGATGTGAATTAATATAATCAGACAAGGTTTGTTTGGTAAACACACAATCATCAGCCTGCTCCAATGACACTGCTCAGGAATCTGGCATGTTGAACTACATGCACACAAGGTGGCGTGGATCCCAGCCAACCTTGGCAAGATCTGGCTACTAAGGCTGTGTGAACTTGTGAAGTGTTTCACAGGTTTCAGAGGGGACTAAAATTCTTCTTGAGGAGCCAGCTGGCTGGTGATGCAGAGTCAGCACAGACACAGTGAGCACAGTATTTTACACGGTAGTACCAAGTTTTCTTTGTTTTACTATATACCTAACTGAGCAAGGAGGAACTGGTCCAGAGGGATTCCTGACTTTATATTTTGAATGAATTGATGCACTTGTACACCGAGAGTGATGAACCAAGAGGAAACTCAGAGCAATCCTGTGCTTTACAGCATTGGAAGCAGGCAAAAGGAGGACGTGCACAGTAGCAGCCCCTGGATGCAAACACATGTATCTAAGCTATTCCTTTTCTTAAAATCCCAGCTAGCTCAGCATTTGGAGCTCTGAGTTTTCTCGTGATGGGGTCAACCATAATCACGGCTCCTCTCCTCTCACAAAGGCAGAAAAAGATGCAACTGGACAAGCTGGTAACAGCCCAGTGCTCTCCCCCGTGCAGACGAGCCTTGGACACATGCAGATGGGCTCTGCCATGTCAACGTCATCAGCTCTTAGGGTGAAGACAAACTTCATTTTCATTCATACAGACACAGAGGTATGGCATTTCCACATCTTATTTCCTATTTACTCTCATGAGCAGCAGCTTTGAAGCTTAACCCATTTCATGCCTTCCCACCCCAACCGTGTCCCTTCTGCTCACCATTACTTGCTCTCAGCTCCTTTATCTGATGCTGTAAGTTTGGCCTGACAATTACACAGCCATCTTGTCCCAATTTTTCTTTTCCCACAGGCCAACCAAGTTTAAAATGTTATTTATAATTTTAGGCCACCAAAGACTGTAAAAAAGATATATGGATTTAGGATGAAGCAGTAATAATAAAAAGAATGTCATTGCTCATTTCTTTAAACAAACTACATGAAGCAAATTAGTGTGTTTTTTTTCTTTTGAAACTTTTAACCATCAAAAACAATGATGTCATGCTTCTGAAAACAAAGTATTGAGAAATTTATTTTAAAAGGACAAAGACAGATACACTGCAAATAGATTTAAAGGAAAAACAATATAGGTAGAAGGTACTGGATGGCAGAACTTTAAATGACTTCAGTGGGAGTTATAAATGTCCTAAATGGCTCAGAGCCTGGCCCTCATTGAATGCTGGTGTGGGAGGCCTGCAATGTTTGCATATGGTGCTTGGCTCTCATCAACATTATCCTGCAGCCCCATAAACACCAAGTACACCAAAATAAAAAATAAGTTAAAGTGAATACAAGGAAAACCTTTTCCTGCTACAAATAAACAAAATGGGTTGAGTAAGATAAAACTGATATGGTTTTATAGCATTACAAAATTTTGGTTTGGTTTCTTTTTTTAAATTCAAGAGTAAACAGAAAATCACTTTATCTTCCGTTCCTGGTTTTGGGGGTTGGTTTTTTTTTATGTTGTTGCATTCTGCTTTTGTTTCTTTTGGTTTTGTTGTTGTTTCTTGGTGAGGTTTTTTCCCCTCAAGTCTAAATCAAACCATAACTGCTGCTTGGAAAAGCTGTAGCTTTTTCCTCCTGTAGATTTCCCTGTGTGCTCCCGGGTTTGGGGACAGGGCAGAAGCTGAGGTGCCTAAGTACTGAAATGAAAGAGTTGAACTCAAATGATGGACATTGCTGCCGAAAGCCTACAAATCTCTTTCTAATATATTATATTATTACCTATGTCGACATTATTTTAGCCAAGTCCGGAGCAGACAGGTCCACTGCACTGGGGTAGCAGTCTGGGGCAATGCTCTGCTACCCAAAGCTTTTCAAGAACATCTAAACCCAGAGAAGATGCTTGGATGGCTCACAGTACCCACAGCAGCTTCCCCAACCACCACCTGCTCCCCCACACCCTGGGGACAGCAACAAGCCTTGATTTGCACCATGGATAAGAAAAATAAGGATTCATTTTTTCTTTTGAAATCCTTCTGTTTTTGTTGTCCCTCTAAGCACAGGGCAGTGTGGCTCTGAGTAAGAGGGAAGCACCCTCTGGCAAAAGTCCTGTTTGGCTGGAGGTGACCATGCTCCAGGGACAGAAGGAATAACCTAGAAGTGTTAGTGGAGGCACTGCTCATGGACAGGGATTCCAACAAAAACTTCAGCCTCAGACTTGAACAGAAATAAGATGGACTTAACACAAATATATTGTGACAGGCATCATGCAGGAGCTTCAGCATTCATCGGTACTTAAAGAATTTCTCTGTTCACAGTTAATATAAATTGCACCACAAACAGGCAGTTAACGTTAAAATATCTCAGGGTGTAGTCCTGCCTGGCTTTCACACACACACAATTTATTCTGCTCCTCTGAGAGTTCGGCGCCAGCCAGGTTATGGGATCAGACCCACATAATCTAAAACTCTTGCAACCAGGCCCTGCTGATGTCCCCTCAAACCACCATTGACAACTCTGCTCTCAGCGAGAGAAATAGCTCCTTGCCGCCCTCGTGGCAAGACGGCTCCTAGCTCAAATGTTCAAGCTCTGGTGGGCTGGCTAAGGCAATGTTTATAGTTCAGTGGTACGGATGAAAACTTACACAACACTTTACGCTGTCAAAGCAAAATGTGATCACTCCAGACTGTACTGACATTAGTAAAAATATCAATTAAGGCCAAAAATGCACTTTTACACTGAGCTGCTTGGATTAGATTGTAACCAGCTCAAGGATAAGAAACACTGCTTGTTTATCTTAATCACATTCAAAAATCCAGGCCTTTGTATTATCCTCCCCCACAACAGCCATTTCAAGTGACAGTAGGAATTCCCCAGTGGCTTCAAATGGATTTTTTCTGCCAACACATTCCCTCTTTGGTTTTAAATTTTTCTTTTTCCTGTTTTTGTAACTTTTAGGCAATACTACCAACTCATGATTCCAAAAAAACCCCAAAGAAACAAAACGGAAAGAATAATTCAACGTACAAGAAACACACAGGACAATTTGCAACACAGTGCCAAATAAAAGCTCATTTGCCTTCATTGGAGGTCAGTGGGGCAAATCAGTGGGAACTATTTGTAATTACAGGTTGGTGAGAGACAATTGTGGCAGTTGTTTGGCCTTTTAATGATGCGTTTTGCTCTAATTTGGCCTTGGAGATCTTACAAGAAATTGAAAACACACAGAACTTTGCAGGTTCCCAGAGTGTCTATTTGAATGTGTTCAAATAAGCCAGACTAATTTGTTTCCAAACTCCAAAACTTTATCTCAATAAAATCTGTGAAATATTACTGCATACAATTAAATTATGATCAGTATTGGATGAATATCAACAAGTCTCATTTGTTTCTCATCTAGAAGTACATATATTACACAAAAGAACAAATGATGTAGAACTTCAGTTCTGTATTACTATTCATACTGGACTTCACATACTACAAAACAGAGATTGTATTGCTCCTAATTTTACCACAAGCTTCCTGAAACTTTCCTTGAAACTTGGTTATCAATGTAAAGTACAGATCCTAGAGGTTTAAAGTCCAGAATACATACACAAAAAGCAAGAAAATGTATACCGTTTGCAAATCTCATTTTTAAGGCATTGGTGAACCCAGCCCAGAATTTTTGAAAGCCTGAGGTTCACAACGCTGCCTAAGGCTTCCAGCTAACTATGTTTATTAAATAATCCCTATCATATGCCAGAAAGGAAGGCGAAACTTTGCACACCTAAACAACCTCTTGTGTGGTGTTATCTTTTTAGTGATAGGAAGATGAGAAACAGAGGTTCAATTTAGATGTTTACAACTATAAGCACGGAACATTTAAGATATTTTTTAAGTTTTCCATTATTGAACATCTTATTCTGTTACCATTACTGCTTTCACCCTGGTACCAAGACACCACTGATGCTTATCAAGTTTATGCTTAAACAAACTGGTTGCCTGAAGCTCACTTGCAACACTTTTCTAGGAATAAACTTCACCAGTGCAGAGTACAAACTGCAAAACTAAGATTTAGATTTTTAATTCCTTTAAAATTCAATTTTTCTTTTGCTCTCTGCCACATATATTATACATGTTTCAAAACATGCACCTCTACGTTTACCAAATTTCAGGTCAACGATTTTTGTTCATGTTTCCTCCTATGCATCACTGACCAAAAGATCTGTTGCTACCTTCCCGTTTCTGAGACATGAGGTTTTTGGCCTGTTTAGGAATTTTTATGATAATGATTAACAAAAGCAGGCTAGAAGAATGGGGCTACACATGAAGAATGCCTGCCTCAGCGACAGAAGGAAATCTGGACTTCTCTATGTTATCAAGTCACATATTTGATTAAAAAAATTACCTGCTAACATAGAGAAAACAGCATCATCATACTGCAATCAACCACTAGCCCCGAGCAGAGCACCCACTTACAAAAAAGAAAATGCAAACTCTTTCCTGTCTGCGCCTCTGACTTCTCACACCAATCAACTCTTGCAATGGGCACTAGGAGGGCAATTTCAGGGTGGGACGCAAAAACCAGAAAGCATGATTTCTGTGCCTTTTTAATAACAGCTCTGTCCACAGCAACAGTCTCTATGTACATACAGGCTGCAGAATAGTCGGGCTCTTGGCAGACATAATTTGGTGGAGCGGCTGAGCGTGTGGCTGTTACCAGCAAGAACAGCTCTGCGGCTATAACTCCACCAAGATCTAATGTTATTTTTACTGCACACTGACTGTTTAATATTAGTAATTATGCACATTTCTGAGGTTTCTTTTTTGCATGCAAAAAAACACAACAAACAAGGCAAACACTCAAGCATCCCACAGCTTTAAATCCCACGACATGGACCATCAGGGCTTTTGCGACATCCTGGGTGAGATCCGTTGTGTAACACTGAGATGCTGTTTGAAAGTGAAGGACGCTCCTCTCCTGCAGGCCTGGTGAGACCATCAGACTCAAGGATGCAAAACAGAAGGGACATTAAAAACAATAATAATTTCTTTTTTTTACATTGCCTTTGATTCCTTCCTCTATTTTGCTGACAGCCTGGCACCTCAGGAATGCAGATGTTCCTTGGCTCTACAGCTTCCTTTAATCAAGGAGAGGTTAGCTACTGAGCCTGTGATTTAACCTTTAATGAACAAAATAGGGGAAGTTTTCCGACGTATATCTACATTAGTTTAAATCTATACATCTGCACTCACTTAGACCCAGGCCATGCTGGTAGAGTTTCCTCCTCAAACCAATGTTTCTCCTGAACAAGGCTCTTTGCCTTAATATATGCCAAAACCTTCTTAAATTAAACACATAAATTAAAACAGAAGAAAAATGAATTCAACAAAAATCTACTACAGTTTTAAAAAGTAAACATAATCTTTGTAATCTACTGAGCTTTAACTCAGGACTCCAGTTTAATGGGGAGGAGAACTACACGAGAAGCAACCAGCTTCTCCCCATCATGGTGCCGTCCCCACTGCCTCTCAAAAGCTTATTCTTGGAGGGTTAATTCTGTCTTGTAACAACTGACTCTATTTGTCCTAAATATTCAGCTGAAAATATGGTCTACATTACAGTATTGCACAGAGTCTTTTAAAAGCCTTGTGATCATTAAAGTTAAAAGTCTGATGAGTAATGTTGTTCTGCCTAAAGTATATGTCGTTCCCTTTGCCTCCTTGCTTTATTTTGAGACAGATATACTTAAAATAGTTTTTAAAAAATATGGAGATTATTATCCAATCTAAAAGATTTAATTTAGCATTTATATGGGTTTTAAATGCATGCCAACACTTTCCTTCATTTCAGCGTTTGGCAACTGTTCACTATTCACAATTCCAAAGGCAGCAGACACATGTCTGATCATTTTAGGATATTTACAGTTGTAGCCAATAAAGACAGTGCTGATTTTAATTAAACTTTTAATTGCTTTCTGAGACAACAACAAGAAGCCACGATTGCATGAAATTGTGACTGGCTCCTTTAAATAATAGTGGGTGCGGATTGCCAGAAGCATCACTGTCCATCACTTCCTAATGGGTGGGTATAAATAAATGCTAAATCATCACTCCTGATAACATCAGTGGCAGTTTGGTAATCCAGTCCGACTGTAAACATCTTTGTTTCCACTGAGAAGTGGAATATGGACTGGACTAAGAAAAAAAGCAACCCATAAATTAACTGTTCCGCCAGCCCATCCCTGCCTTAGGAAACTGTTTACCATCAACTACGACAAACACCAATATATATTATAGCAATTCCTCAGACAGAGTGGGACAATTCAGGGCATTAGGAGCAGTGTGCAGTCACTTCTATGCTACCAGTTCAAGTCTATTTTAGGTCTCCCAGGAGAAAAATCCCTGTGCTGTCTTAAGGTTGTACTATAACCTCCATGTTTTCCAGACTTTCCCAAATCCCCTTACCTTTTGCTGTCATTTGGGAGATACCTCCCATGCCATTCATCTACATTGCTTACATGGAAAAATCCAACATTTCTGCAGCCATGCTACAAAGCGCTTTGGCAGCTGGAAGCATGGCCATGGCTTGGGGCTGCATGAGTCACCCATCCCGAGGGACCACCAGCAAGTGTCCTCCCAGCTTGGCCTGGGAAGTGTGGGTGGATGGAAAGCGACTTTTGGCCCGCTCCTCCAGGCCCATGTCCATGTCAGAAAGTCACTGGGACGCCTCAGACCACTGGGTCCCATACAGGCAGCCTTAGGTGCTTCCTCATGCAGGGCCAGACACTGCACTGCTGTGTGCAGGACGGCTCCGCGCATAAATAAGTGACTTCAGCCTCCAGGGCTCTCACCAGCACTAAACTGCCATTTTTAACAACATAAATCACCCGCTCAGCCAGCCTGGGGATGACAGAGACTGAAATGCAATCAGCTGGCGTGGTCTCTGCCTCAGCGTGACCTTCTGAGAAATGGAGAGAGGAGCACTATGCACCAGGCAAGGATGTCCCGTGGGCACTGGTGACCATCCCCAGCACACCAAAATCCCGAGCAGGACCCTTGCTGCATGACAAGCAAGAGTAACGTTCAATTTCTTTTTATACGCTTCCTTCAAATCATTCAGAGAGCCACTTACACAGTTTACATATTTAAACATATTACATCATTCTGCAAGATTCTGGGAAGATTTGATTCCTTGTTCGTTATTACCGCTGTATTTTGGAAAACACCAGCAACTTGGATATATCATTAATATTTTGTGACAATTAGACAAAACATTGCAAGGTCTCTCTGTACAAAACATTTTCGGGTTCATCAAACATAACTGTGTGGGCCGTGTCAAGAAACAGCCTTTTTATGTGGTTCTTTATGGCATGGGAGCTGTTAGCCTATCTATAAATGCTTACCAAAGCATCCCAATATAATTTCCCTCTGTGCTGTAATGGAAACACGTTTGATCTCATCTGTGGACAGGCAACACAAGATATAAGCTCCTAACCACCAGCTAATAATGTTTAGTTATTGGGAGCTCAAAGATGTTTACATAGTTATAACCAAAAGCTGCTTTGTGAAATGACTTGCCAGACATTAACACTGATGGGACGTTTTAGGTGTGATTATACAACTATTTCAGGCAAGGAAAGCCTTGCCTAAGGGCTGCAGGAATGGGCTTTTATGGTGGCTGGTGATGACAGTCCCACCCACATTTCTAGATGATTAAAACCTCCCAACTTCTTCAATTGCTAACAACCTCCTTCGTTCCCCTAAAGCACCTTAAAGCTAAATGCAGCCAAACGGATGCGTTTCCTGCAGAATTTTCAGTTATTCAACACTTGACTCTTTGCTCAAGACTTCTTGTATTCTATTTCATGTAAAACACACAAAATTTCCCCACTGAAAATGTGTTTACTCAATGGCAGAACGGAGCCAGGAAGACCCTTGGGGAGCAGCACTGCGGACCCTGCGCTTGTTCTGCCCATGAAACTTTGTTGATTTCAATGACTGCTTCATGGATGGGACATACCATGTGTTGGCCACAGGAATCCAGGAAAAAGACCAGAGGCTAATGTTGCTCTCTATCTTCAAATCGAATAGGATATACATCAAATCAATATTGCATTGTTAAAATCCACAGCACTTAAATTAGTATTCTTCAGAAGCTGTTGAGCTGCATAGGGCATGTAATAAAATCCAGGCTAAGTGATTGATAACCTACCATGCAGACTACCTCAAACTTTGGAGCATTAAATTGAAAAGCCCTTTAATTATACAGCTCCTACTATTATCTCCAAACTCCCAGCACTGTAACACAAAATAAAGAACCTGTGGAGGATCCCCTTAATTAATTTGTTCATCGGCTTTTTAGACTGTTTGCTGTATTTTCATATGCTGCTTTGACAATTACTCATATTTTACGCTTCTAAACTCCTGGTGTTCACTTGCACTCAAATGCAAGTCCTAGGTAACGCAATGAGAATCCCCGCATAGGTTGCTAAGTACCTTTTTACAACTACAACTTTTTCTGGAGAGATTATTTATCTGTCTCTGTATCCAAATTAATTTACAAATGAGGTATTTACATGTCTCAGATTACTATATAAGTATAAAAGCCAGAGACTAATTTTTCAAGTTCTAGCTGCAAATCACGCTTTAGGTTCTGCATTAGTGCAGGTGCATACCGCTGGCCAAATAACTACAGTCCCAATATTGTAAATGTCTATTCAAGTACTAGTAAAAAAATAATCTTGTGCTTAAACTGGCATTCAAGAGTTCTACTGATGTGGAGCCTTATGCATTATGCAATGCTTTTTTTGTGTATATTCCTGAGGCTGAATATATATTCATGACCCAATAACACTGGAATCATCTATAGGTTGGCTGTTGAAAATGAAAAGGAAGCATTCAGAGCTCTTTGTTGGTCAGGGATCCCTACAGATATCATTGGTAAAACTTCAATTCAGCAATCAGAGAGGCTGAGGCAGGCTGACAATGAGGATATTTGGAAATTCCTTCTCTATATCTTAGAAATGCTTAATAGAACATCTTGAAAAGTGGCGCAAATTTTGCAATACATTTTGATACTTCTTGCCATAAAGAGATTTCCTGAATAGCCTGGGACAGTTCCAGGACTATTTTGCAAGGACTCTGAGAAAAAAAAAAAAGTACACCTATTGCAGTTTCTGAGTATTAGTGATGGGTGACTGTCATTTTACATATACTAAGAACATTTTTCTCTCTGCCTTGAATAAATTTTTCATATTTAACTCTCTCAGGTTCCTTTCACTTAACCTTAGTAGTGCCATGTATCTGTGTCAAAAACGCGAACAACTTTGGCAGATCATAAAATGTCATCTTACTCCGCCATAGAGAACTACTGTTAACATGGAGAAGATCTAAAACATCTACACAGACTTCTGTTGCAGTTCAAATTAATAGACGAATTCTACCCAGTGAGTAAATTTTTCCATAATTCTTAATTGATTTGGAAGTTACATCACATTGAAATTGAAACCCTATGTGATAAAGATGAACTTTAAATACATCCTCATGTTTTCAGAGTTAGTGCACAACAGTATTATGTCAGCACCAATGCCGAGCAAACAAATAACTTTACTATTATATCAAAAATATTAAAATGATGATAAGATGACATTCATTCTTTAACCATTTCATCTGAACTCACTCTGTGGTGCTTCTAAAAGTGTAATTGGGATTATTTAGTTTCATAGGCTAGGTGTCCTTCAAGCAACCAATTTGAAAGAAAATGGAGATGTGCAATCTTACAAATGGCAAGGGGCCATTTTTCTTTCCATTTCAAGATAAAACCAAACAACAGGACTGGGAAGAAGATGCACAAATCAAATGTCCTACAAAAACTCACTGCCATTGGTTCTTCCAGACATAGGTTTTGTTGAAGCTGTAAAAGTTTCAACACCGCTTCTGGTATTTCCATACCCCAAGATCTAAACACATATTTTCCATCTAAACAAGCTTATTTTAGATATAAAGAACCATGGGTATGGACCACCACGAGTCCTAAGAACAAATCTTCCCTAAAGGTAGAACTTTTAGAAGTGTAACGATGCTGCCCAATGCACACACAAAAGAAAACCCATCTGTTGCACAGCTCCACACACGATAGTAATTACTTCTACCATGTAATATTCACCTTAAATAATACTGGCACTTAAAAAAAACAAAGCATTTTAAAAGTTTAAAAGCATTTTGAACAAGACAAAAGGGCATATTGAACACACCAAATACTGTAAAGCAAATTACACAGTTTAGGGCTGTGATTTAGATTAAGCTCACGGTGAGGTAAAACAACAGAGCACCGTGTCAGAGATAGCAACCCTGAATAGTGCGGGTCATCTTAGGGGTAACGGGGAGGAGCTGGGAGAACTTCTGCATATCTCTTAGGGAAACAACATCACTTCTTGTAGGATGACACTACCACAAAAGAAATGAAGCCAGGAGAGTATTTTTTTTTTTCCCCGAAACAAATAAAAATAACAGAACATTGTAGTTTATACTATTTTATGGTCTGGTTATTGTAAATTGCATGTTATTATTTGTATTTCAGAAACACCTATGTATATTAACCAGATGTAGTGCCCAATGTGATAAAATTGTATATACACACTGGGATCTGTTCTGGAAAGCCCAAACTCTGGATATGCAACCAAAGGACAAATGAAATGAAGTAGAAGACAGAGAGCTGAGGCACACAAAACTTAAGAGATTTGCCCACAGTCCAACAGGACATTTATAGCAAGGACAAGAACTGAACACAGACTTTCTGTCACGTAGTATAAACACATTACCACTCTTCCTCCATCATCTTATGCTTCTACTTTAAGTGACAAATTAACCTTAAGTTTAAGCCAAGTTACAACAGCTGGAGAAAAATACTAGTTACTACAAAACTGTGTCTCACAAATCTGACAGAAATAAGTGGTTTCTTCTTTAATATATCAATAGCTTTCTTGCTTATTCCCTCTTCTTCCTGATCTTCAGCATCTCCTAAATTGTACACATGGGACGGTTCAGTTCTTTAATATTATTTGGATTCAATAGTACTTATCTAAACAGTATTTTCAGCTAACATGCAATTTGGATAGGACTAACATTCCAAATCTAACATTTATCTTGATTACTTTAAGCTAACTGTACCCACAGGCTCTAAAATGCCACTTTGGAAACTGCCCTGGGCACAAGATAATATGAGATCTCTAATTAACTAGGAAGTTTTAAAAGAAGATCTGATTTAGGCCCTGATTCAGCAAACAAATAACATTAAGCGTGAGTAACCCTGTGCAAAACATATGAAGTCGTTGCATAAATCACGTAACATTAAGTGCATGCTGAAAGCACCTTGCTGAAACAGGGCCTAATTTAAAAGTCTCATGTTCTCTTTAATGGAGTGTACTCCAAGTGCCTGGTGTGTTGTGGTTTCCTCTTCTCCGTTAGGGCAAACGGTCGGAACGCAGAGCCAAGAGCCAGGAATTCCTGCTCTCTTAATCTCCTTCTGAAACTGTCTGTCTGCATTTTGGACGAGTCCACTAACATGACTGCATCCCAGATTACCACTCAAAAAATGTGAAAAAAAGTTTCTACTCAGCAACTTCCTCCACAAAACTATGGTTAGGATCAATTATTTTTTTTAAGGTCTGGGTGATTCACTTTTATGGTCTCCTAGTATAACAGATTTTCTACTGTCTCTAATCAACTTTCCAAAGTTATGCGATGTGTGTATGCATCTTTTCCTCTATTGTTTTTTTTGGTTTTCTAATTAATAAAAATCATTTAAGAATCTTTTTAGCACTGACATCCAGAGGGACAACAATGGAGAAGCTTCTTTCCCACTGCAAAGATCCTGCACAAAAGACTGATGAGACCCTGAACTGGGGCAGCAGTGCCAGGAGATACAGGTTCACAGCTGACAGACCTTTCAGGCAGACCTTGGCACATGCCCAGCACCAACTCCATCATATCACCTCCGTGTTCTGCTGTCGGACACCACAAATTCAGCACTCCCATTTGCTTGGGAGTGTTATCTCCTCACTTTATCTCCCTGATATCACCAACATCTATTATGCCTTACAAAATTAAGAAAATAGAAATAAAAGCCTATAGGTAAACTAAGGAGATCTAACTTGCAATTCCAGTGTGACGCTTTAGATCCTCCTTGGATGGGTAGTTCTTCCTGACACTATTCATCCCACCGATTTTAATGGAAATGCTCAGGTACTGGCTTAACTGCATGCTACTGGACACATAGCACAGCGGGAAATATCAAGAAAAGGAGAATGAAGAGGAACAACCAAAGATCACCATACGGGTTTCTCTCTTTTTACATATCCCAGCGCTCCCTGTGATGCAGCGTGTCTGTAACTAGCAGTCATTACTGAGAATTGTAACTTCAGGGAACAGTCAGAAAAAGAGAGGCAATAAGAACAGATGAGGAAGAGAAATTTCTGAAGAAGGATCAGATGTGAAGGATGGAGGTTAGAAAAGAAGAGAATACCATTTATTTTTTTCCTTAGCAAATGAAGAATAGAAACCTTGCTGTTCATACAAGTTCATGGCATGGACTGTGCACCAAAAGGAAGGGAACTTTGGGCAAATAAGGGCCAACGTGGAAAAAGCAAGTGTGGTTTGTACTAAACTGAGACATCTCTCTCATGTAAGTCCTTTCCTGGTCTCTCATATTCTCCACACAACAATACACTGAAACCATTCAACAAGTCCCCATTACTTCTCATAGCAGATATAAGCATTCCTTATATGACCCACTGCAGCGTTATGTGATAATGAGCATGTTAAGAAGATGGAAGAATATAATCAATGGCTTTGAGACAAGACACTGCTCTCTTCCTAACCATGACTTAGACAATTTCAAACATTTCTCACGCTGTTGTACGAGAGTTCAACTGATGCATTTTTTTCCTTACACATTCTTCATCTGAAAATAATGGATGGTCTCTGAACAGTGTAAGTGCAATAACTGCTGGTACTGTTATTACCAGAAAACACATTCCCACCATTACAGGTGGGGGGAAGATTTCTTTTTTTTTTTTTCAATTGAGTTCCTGGGAGAATATTTTTCTAAAGCACAAAAATGCTCACACAACTATAACCTGCATATTATATTTTAATTTGGAGCTTTACAAAGACCTAATACTCACACTAGAGAAAAGGGGGAGAAAGAGAGGCAGACTTCACTCCCATCGCTGCCTTTGAGGCTGCCTTGAATTTATTTTGAATTCAGAAATCTGTCAGCTCGCTGTCTCACCCTGAGCCACTGGGAGCACAGGCACGTGTGAGCTCCTCTATGTGAAGGCAGCCGGGTGAAAATATTTTGCCTGATCACCATATTTAGGGGTCTGTCATATTCCCTGAACAAGCTACAATTTCACTCATGACTGAAGAAAGCAGGTAGAGCCACGCAAATGTAAGCAGCTACATAATGGCTGCATCTGTTTTAATTTTTGGTGGCTTGTCAAATAATGATTGTTATTAAAACAAAGTGTATTTTGTCACAGATGCTCACAACAAAGACTAATTGGCTGCACAATTACCAGGCTGTGGCTGAACAGGCGCTGGTGCAGAAAGCTGGGTCTGCCCAGGGTCAGCGCCCCTGCAGCCTTCTCAGGTTGGGGAACGCCCAAGGGCCATGATGGGCTCCTGGTTTAAACCCCAAAAAATAGAGTCAGAAAACCACCACAACAAGGGCTCAGTAGTACCAAGGAAAAAATGCTTTAATTGCTCATTTCTGGATTTGGACCTCGAGCTTTATGAGTGGGAGAGAAGACACTCTCTGAGTTCATAAAGTTTTGGGAAGTGTGGTGCCAGAGGAGGTTTGCCTTGTGAACCCACATTATATACAGCCCTATAAAGCAACAAAAACCAGGACCTGCCACAGCTCACTTTGCCTTGATCCTAAGGAGAAGCTGTGACCCTCCAAGCCACTCTTCAGTCCCAGATCTACTCTGCCTAGAGCTTAGGACGTAGGTTTTTATTCAAGCAAAGCTTTCTTTGCTTGCCTTGCTTTTAAATAGTGATACCAAGTCTTGTGCTCCAGTGAAAAGTCTCATCCACTCAGGTTGCATGCGGTCTACATAACTGGAAGCCAGTATTTTTTAGACAAACATTGATCTCTGAAAGCCTCTCATTACTTCAATGAATCAGACCCAAACCCAACATTCTTCAGAAAAGTGAGTGTTTAAAAAAGAAATTTTCCATATTTTTAATTCAGCATGACTTGTCCTCCTTTAAAGAAACTTCTATTACGTTTCAGTTTTGAATTTATCTCCACAAGATGCATAAGATATTAGTCTTCATTTAGACTGTGTCACTGGAAGCATTTCATTACATGATAAAAATCCCCACAAGCCTGTCTGGCCTCAGGGTAGAAGTGACTGGAATGACATCTCTGTATTTTTAGTTTGAGAATTAAATGTGTATAGGCTGTAGCTCCAGTCCCTTGTGGCAGGCATCCTCCAGGAGGAGATGGCACAGCAGGCATCATGACAAAGGAAAGGAAAGTTGGTGAAGGCAGGCAAGAGACTAACGACAGCCAAACTTGCTCTGAATTTTATAGACGCATGGAAACGCCCGACGCAAAACCATGTTGAGTCTAAAAAGAAAAGGAGGAGCAACCACCTGGTACGTTTGATGGAATTGCATAAAGAAGTCAATAATCCATGGGAATATATAGTGTCAGAGAAATTGCTAAGCATTTCTGCAACATAACCTGCTTCAGGAAAAATAGGTAAGGCAATTGCAACAAACAGACTCTAACTGCAGGTGCACAGTACTAACAAGCTTTAGCTACCAGATCTGCTGGGCTGTATTCTCTGCTTTAAGATATACATATTCAGGCATGAAAAACACCTCCTTCACTCTGCACTGATACTACATTTGAGTGAGATTATTCAGCATCCAAATTATACGCTCAGCAAGATCACCTCCATTTTGATAATTGCCTTATGAATGCATAACATGGCAGCGTGGGGATTTGTATTCCCAGGAACGTCTGCTATCAGGCATCAATCGTTAGTCTGCTGAGGACATGGCACACCAGTTGATAAAGAGGCGGCACACAGCACTCTTGGAAGATTAGCAGCAAGAATCTGATCCTCCCTGGTTTCACTGGGCTCTTGCTCCATAGATGCCGACCAAGAGGTAAATTTTAGGCATGACCCTGTGCTGTACATGATACAAAAATCACATTTCCCAGGGGCTACACAGGAAAAGATCAGGTGTTGGGACAATTTTTGCAGGTCTGATAGAGGGCACAGCCCTGCACCCCTCTCATGGAGGATGCAGCGTGCAACCCTCTCTGCCCTTGCTAACACCTCCAGTCAATGCAAAGCAGTGTAGAGACACTGCTAGTCTTGATGGGGAAAAAACCAAATCCACCTATGATAAATTCTTTACTTAAGGCTTGCAAATTACTTCTCTCCATAGGGTGCATAAGGAGACAGGATCTGGCATCCCTGGAGTGAAAAAGACCTCAATTACTCATCACTCTCTTAACCTCAGATACCCCAGTAATTGCTGTGACTCAGTGAGGCACTTCCAGTAAGCGCTCTACACAGGGGCTGATATCCTCTCTGCTCTTTTCCAAAATAGAAACCACTTGAGTGGGAGCAATGCTGATGTGCGCATGGATGTCCCTGGGAGAGATGGAGGTGGAGGAGCGGGGCGGGGGAAGCTGGGTGCCTGCTCTTCGCCTGGCTGAGGGGGCAGAGCACGGCCCATGCGGTGCATCGTAGGGGCTGCACTGCAAGGTGGAGCTTTACAGATGATGCCAGAGGCAAACAAGTTACACTGGGGAAAGGGAACATAAAGGAGAGTTTTGGAGGTGCATTCATCCCTCAGAGCCACAATAACAATTATCGCTGGTTAGAGGAACAGAAGTGATAAATTGGCAACACAGGCAGCGGCCTCTCACCTCACAAGGGTGAGAGTAGGTGCAGCTACTTCAGCATCACAGCACAGGTCCGGAATGCACTTTTGAAGAAATCTCCCAATTGCTCCCACTTACTGTGCTTTGATTTGTGCTGCTGAGAGGTCTTACAGGCACCCAAAGTGCATCCTTTTAGATGATGCTCAAATGGCTGATGCACACACCCCAAAAATGGGTGATCTGGGCATCCATGGGGCCAGTCCAAAGTGCAACAGTTGAAATGCACAACGCGCAAACATTGGCTCCTCCACACCAACTGTCTCTCAGTCCAGCTTCACTCCCTCTTGCACACCAGTTGCTACCATATATGTAGCAGCATGTGCCAGCTGGGGAGTCCTCACCATTTCTGACTGTCCTGAGTTCCAAAAGCAGAAACAGCATGTGGTCCCTTCCACAAGATGCATTTTTCAAGACTGAAAGTCCGACATAACTATTCTCTATCACTTAGACAACTGTGGATTGGAAAGTGCTGAGCACAGCTAGTAAGTGAACAAAATGATTGGTCAGATAGATGGTTTTCTTCAGCTACAAAAAGAGGACATTCAGATCTTATCGTATCCTAGGCGTGGAAAATATTCTACTCTAAGAATTACAGGCCCAGCCAGGAAATGCCTGTTGTCACCACATTGCATCCTGTGGCTACTAAACATGCAAAAAAGGGAACAGTTATGCACAGGTCTCCACCATCCATTTCATCATCCCAAAGACACCACTCTGAGGTTTGGGAAAGTTCAGTGCTTTTTCATCTTTCTTTTTTTTCTGCACACAGATATGACAGAAGTTCATTCTACAATATTAGATTAATGAGAATTTCTATCATATTTTGCTACAAAACCGAGAATACTTGAAGAAGACATGCAGCCATCACAGGAGGTTTTTTCATTCAGAGGCTTGCACAACCGCAAGGGTTGCTACCTCTCTCCCATAAAGGGCTGTGCTCTTTGAGATGTTTTTTTCATGGTCTTGTTACCAACTTTGGTAAGAGCCATTCTTCCAAGTCATCTCAACATCACTGCAACTGGAGCATTTTCACTGCAGAACCTGAACTTTTGGCTTCCAGGCAACTCCGTCCTGTTTGGCATGTTTCCCCTGACAGAAACGTGCCTTCAATCCCTACTCCTGCAAATATTAATTTGCAACCTGTCTGTAACTCCACTTCTGAGTCTGGTCCATTTGTTCAGAGGAAAGGTCCTCAGTTATTACTGCAGGTAACCACAACTCAGAGCTGCAAATCAGCATAGAAACAATAAGCCAGTAGAAGCAGTAACGGTCAAGAATCCAGATATAGATCCCATAAAACCAGCACTTTGCCAAACTTGGCCAACTGCTTTGGCCAAAAATCCTTCAGCAGATGCCTAATAAGTAACTTTTTAGAAATCATAATTTGAAAACCATTGGACAGATCAGCAACCAAAAGATATCATCACTGAAAGCCCAAACCATGTGGGTTTTCTTTTTTTCTATAAACAAGCAGGACCATATTCTGTTCTCATTTATAGCCATAAGGATTGCCAGGGTCAGCAAACAGCCAAAGATTTACATTCACGAAACACAGAAAAATAAAGTTCAGGTTATTTCTGTGGCTGAAACTTTTGTTCTTGGACACAAAGGAAAAGCTATGATACAACCTCAACAGTCTTAGGGTAGCAAGAAAACACAAGAGAAATTTTCTTATGTCCCAGATTACTGCAACAATAGCAAGGAGGACTGAATCAGAGTTAGAGAGGGCAGCTGGTTTGCAGATGAAGATAGAGATAAATCACCGTGGGGATAGGATGAAACAGAGCAGCCAGTAAATTTCCACTTTTTTGTGCTGGTTCTCTTCGTTCCAGTCTCAGTTAGTCAAAAATCCCATCTGAAAACTAGCAGCAAGTAAATACTATAGAATAGAGCAGGAGAGAATAAAGAGAAAATAAGTGAATTACAACATTCAGGAAATGAAGGCATCCCAATCAATTGCATCAGAATTACAAGAAATTCATTAAATTGGCACTGGGCCACCTGGAACAAGCTGAATTAACTGAATAATGAAATGTTAATTCTTCAGTTTTGCCTTCTATTTTACCAACTGTTTGCAAACACTCTGCAAATTCCCCACTCACAAAAAAAAAATGAAAAAAATGAAGAAAAAAAGAGATATGGACCTATTGGAGAGAGGCCAGAAAAGAAGAGTGCAAATGTGCAGAGATCCAGAGGCCACAAGCTCCTGGGAAAGACTGAAAGAGATGGGGTTATTTCATCAGAGAGGACTACAAAAAAACACGCTAAGGGTTTTCAAACAAACTTGTGAAAAGATAGCTTCAAATTTGAAGATTCCTGTTTACATTTCTGCAAATGAGATAAAGTTTTAGGAAAAACAGTTGAAAACAGGGCATAGTGAAGTGCTGGAATGGACCCCACTGCAAGGGCTGTGGCCATCTCCTTGCTAGAGTTGCCAGATATAACACAAGAGTCACTGCCCCCACGATGAAGTAGGGGATAGACTAGACAACCTCTTGAGGTTCATACTTTCTATGATTTGCTTTGCAAACATCCTGTCACCAACTTTGGTAAGCAACTTTTCAAAAGGTGGTATGTTGATGTTGAACAATAGGCCACGCGAGTGTCCTCCGTTTGAGATGCTGGGCTTTCATACACCTCTGGTGACACAAAACATGGGTGTCCCCCTATGCAACATCCAGTTGTGAAACAGCAGACACCTGACAGCATCATCATTGTAACAAATCTGAACCACAGCTAAAGGATCCCAGGAGTCTTTTAATCAATACACATTTCCTTGAAAATTTCCTTATAATTCATTTTGCAGTGGTGGTAGCAAATGGTTTAAACATAGAAAGGGTCATTTTAGGTAACTCTCCAAAGGGTAGCCTCTATTACCTGCAAGTTTGAGAAATATCCATTACAGATATCCTTTAAACTTGGTAATGAGCCATATTTAATAGGTTGGGGGTTTTTTTTATAAGTAAATTTGAAACAGATTCCCCAAGTAATGAAACAAAGTTGGCGAGCTAGAATTTCACCATGTGGCTGAGCGCCGGCATCACAAGTATGTGGGGGTGCTCAGGGCCCTGCGTCTGTCCCAGGCATTTGGCAAAAAGCCGCTATTCTGTTTCTACTGCCACATGAGGCTTTTATGTTCATAGGATTTAAACGTTTCCTGTTCCTGCCCATCCATTTATCATTTTCTGAATGAAAACCCAACAAAGATTTTAACAAGCACATAGTTACTTCAGGCACCTCAGTTTTAGGGACCAGCTAGAGACAACAGATACAAGAACCTGACCTATATGTTACTCATTCTAGCATTTGAATCTGAAATTAAATCTGTCTAACCAAAGGGCAAGTTTAACTACATACTTGAATAAAAACATCAGGAATAATTCTGGACAGGACTCTATCCCATTGTCTTCACCATGATGTATCTATAATCTGCTTTTCCCCTAGGTATCCCTTGGGCGTAGTAAAAACCTAATAGCATTTTACCGAATTTTGCAGCTACGATTATCCTGTGCTTAATCAACCTTTGCTTTCTAGATTTCCCAGTTTGCAAAACTAATTATAATGAATTGGACAGCATGTATACGCACTACTGCCCTTCACCATATCAAAAAGGACTGCCCAAATATGTACTACAGGTCAGCTATAAGTTAATAACCACAGACAGATTTGAACAGATGTTGCTAGCAAAGAGCTTGTGGTTTTGGAACTGGAGGACAATGCTCTTCCTTGCTGCCCTTTTGGAATTGGACTTATCTTCTATTGCAGACGAGATAGATCTTCTGTCTATCTATCTAAATAGAAGACAGATAGGTATCTTTAGACTGATTTTTTAAAATTATTATCATCATCCTTAATCATAGCTTATCTGCTGTATTTATTCACATTATTGTTGCAGGAATATAATAGACACCCCCAAGCACATAATAAATATGCCTCCCACCATCTGATTGGTAGGAAGCAACAAATTTACATTTAGTTTACATTTACATTTAGCGTGCATAGATTTTACACACCGATCCTAACAGGCAGATTTGAGGGCAAAAATCTATGGTGAAAAATTACACCACTGTATGACTGAATACAGTAAAGCACTGGAGTGAAAAAGCCTTACATTCAGCCTTGCAGCAACACTTAACATTTTTACTCTACAGAGCCAGATATCTGTCCCCAAGTATTTTTGCCTCTCTCATCTAGATTATAACTCCTGCAGAATAAAAACCATCATCATCAACATAAAAAGATCCCTTGACTGCTGACCTGATTTTTTTTTTGTCCCCTAGAAAACAACCATTTGAAACTCTGATTAAACGGGATGCACAGGAACCTACTCTCTTTTCCCCAGCGGTGACAAAAATAGCTTTTCTGAGCAAGCACATCAAGAGTAAACACAAGCTGCTACAATAAAAGAGAAAGTTTGATTTCATAATTCTTCCTTGTGCAAGGAAGCCTTTTAAAGAGAATGTTAGGTTAGGCAGGACCCTAGACAAAGCAGGGGAAGTCCCATGGCAGCCACACAATAAATGGCAGCACTATTAACATTAGGTCATAACCTCCGTGTCGCTGAGCTTTTGTGTGCATGGAGCCTGGTGCGCTCAGAGCTGCCGACAGCTGTTCCAGGGCAACACATGGCGAAAGAGAAAAGCAGCAGCCAGCAAGGGGTTAAAAACACTGCTTTGGGGTTTTTTGCTGTAAGCAGCACCCCTTGAACCTGCTATTATCTTCCTGCCATCTCCTCCAGATCTGTCCAAAAACACAGACGGGTGATGTAGGTCTCTGAAATAAATGTAAACATGCCAGGTGCTTTCCTTTCCAGGATAAAATAGTTGTGTCTTTCCTGTGTTTCTTTCAAAATGGTCATGAGTTTCTAGCACTTGTGTCAGAAATCCATCATCCGGACTTATTCAAAGACACCATCAGTTTAGCACATAGATTATCTGCTTGTGTATTCTGACTTGTTGAGACTGTCTTTTTCAGTTAATTAAAAATGCATTTGTAAACCCAGAACTTTGAATTCCTCCATTCAAAACAGCAAGTAAACCAGCATGCTGCTTCACACCCCAATAACAAGTTTATCTTAAACATCAGATGTGTCATAAACATTATCCTTACAATCTTTTTAAAGCAACAAAAACAAGCATTCTTTAGTCTCATGGCTTTTCTCAAGGCACTGGCAATATATTATTTACGAACATAAACTATTGCCGAAGTCCAAACATTGCATATAATAAAAAGATGCAGCTTTTTTGGACCATCTTGTGGCTTATTGCCAAAAAGCATAAAACTATCTTCCTATCAGGAGTTCATATTTATTCCTGAGGAGCGGCATGCACTGGATGGAGCTGATAAATAATTCAAAAGGGAAATACTCTTTTTACTACGACTAGGAAAGCGCTCACTCAGAATGGGAAGAACAAGAAAACCAGGGGAAAGGACAAAGTTGTGCTGGAAACTAATTCTTCAGGATGTCATGATGGCATTGCATAGGGTAAAACAGCTTCATTCATAATACACTGCTACATCAGCATGGACTGCAGGGGAGCTTAGCGAGGCTTATGTCAAGGGGCCTTGGTAAACAGGAGTGACATTAAAAAAAAAAGTAAAACTGCATGGATTTCTCTAATTACCAAAGCCAGGTCTGCACCCAGTTTTCCTCCACA
Source organism: Pluvialis apricaria (assembly GCA_017639485.1). NCBI lineage: Eukaryota > Metazoa > Chordata > Aves > Charadriiformes > Charadriidae > Pluvialis > Pluvialis apricaria. The sequence continues at coordinate 70,127,008 of CM030011.1, read as the reverse complement.
TGTGACTGCTGGCCAAGGATGTGATTTTACACCAATATAGTTACAAATACACTGCCGCAGTGTAAGCCCTGCTGTGGGCATCATTGGATGATTGCAGTGCTCACCTCTGTCCACGCAGCTAGACCCCATCCTGGGGAACCGCCTTTTCTGTGAAAATCGCCTTTAACTATCCAAACTGTGGTTACATTAGGGAGTGATGTATGGCTTTAGTAGCACTGGTGGTACTACTAGTGATACAACTCCCCAAGAGACAAGGCCTTAGTAAACTACTGTGGGTATCTGGCAAACTCAGGAGATGATGTGTCCCACACCATGAAAGAGCCTGTAATCGTAGTTTGTCGCTGAAACGCTACAGACTGAGGTCCCAGTTGCTCTGCAGAGCATAACGTCAACAGCAAAAACAGCCAGCAAAGAGATTGCTGTGAGCTTGAGACAAAACAGAAACTTTTTTTAAAATTAAAAAAAGGCAAGAAAAAAGCAACTCCCATCACCCTTGCATTCATCAGACATAAAAACTGGTTTGTTTTCTATTAAGATCTTGCCTTAATCTGGTAAAATCAGACCCTTTGCTTTATGAAACAGGCCTGGCACTAGCCTTCCCCCTTCTCTCCCATGCTCAGGACAGGACGAGGTTCAAGATCTCGTAGCTCTTTGGTCATTCACAGCTTTCCAAATAAACTCGCCATTAATTCCCGCATTCTCTTCCTCGAGTCATACATGAAAGCTGTATGCCCATTAGTAACTATTAACCGAGCCTAATCAAATACTTTAGCTGAGTTTGAATGTTGCTATTCAGTTTGGGATGTTTAAACATAATTACAGGCAGCAAGACTTTTTGACATGACAAATATTTTTTAATAACATTACCAGAATTGTTAGTTCTGTTTTCACTGTGAAAGCAAACAGAGCAATTCCAGCTGGAAAGTTAACATTTATCCTTGCAGTAGGCTAAAAAAGACAGACTCTGGCAGCCACGCAGCTAAGGAAACTGCTTCCACTAACCAAGGAGCGATGGTGCTTCCAGGGAGACTCTCCTACAGCCAACTTTTCTGCAGTTCAGAGTAGTGAACCATTACAAAACTTCATGTACTAATAGTTCATTCCCTTCTTTCATTGTTTTTTCACCCCAGTACCTTCATAATATCCTTCTTCTCACACACATCCTTTGACTTGCACCAGGTTGAGCCTTGATGAAAATTATTAGTTCTTCAGAAAGGGAAACACTGGGTTACTTGACAAGGAAAATCTTCCAACACTAAGATGATAGCCTAATGCAGAGCGCAGAGGGGTTGGAAGGGGGAAGGTGCATGCTAAAAACCTTTGCGATCAAAGCTGACAACAATAGATTTTTGTTCACTTACGTTCATTGTTTAAATTGTATTCTACTGCAAGGAGTCTGGGCGCCTTTCAAATGTAAATATTTTACAAGAGAATACCATATGGGAGACACAGCTGTTTGTTTTTATTAGGGAAAAAAAATTGAATCCTTTCATTTTGTAGTTTTTTTTTTTTTTAAAAGCCCAACTCATAGTTATATGCCAACACTTGAATTATCTTAATTCAAATTAATCCCTAAGTAGTTGCAGGAAGTGTTTGAAGTTGGGTTTTTGCAGTTGTTAAGCGCTTAAAGAAGTTGTAAAGGAAATGAAGATTGCAAGATGTTTATACATTAGTGTTTTCCCATGCTTGATGAAAAACTAAAACACAGATTCCTTACACATTACTACAGGTGATGTATTTAGAGTTCAATAAGGCATGATGGCATTTAAACAGGTACATAAGCAATATCAACTACAAAAATAATGCTACCTGGCCTAAAATCAGAGACCAGCAAAAGCTTCAGAGTTACTAATTCACTTGCCAAATTAAGCCTCTAATTCTGTTTACAGGTTACTCAAACAAAACCTTGCAGATTTTCTCAGATGTGTTGCTGCTTAAATTAATTTGCCAAATAATACACATACAGTGAGTTAAGGCAGAAAAAAAAAAAAGTGTTTCTATGCTGTCTTTAAAGCTCAGTTTGCACAAGACACATAAAGAGCCACGAGCAGGAACAGAGCATTCACATCCACAAGACTCGTGCCCACGGATCCCAAGAAGCTGCTTCTGTTTTTTGGGAGAGCCCTCGCTGTGCTGGTCTCTTGAGACCAGAGAGAATATACATGTGCTTGTCTCACCTTTATTTACCCTACTAGCTCTTTTCTTTTTATCCTCATACTTTGCACAGCAAAAAAAAATGTCACCAAGAAACAGGCATCATACTGGAGAACATCAGTGCTGAAGCACTATAGCTGTTCAGCCCTAAGCCCGACCCGAGGAAGGGCTGATATAACTAGAGGAATCTCACAGAGGGAGTGTAAGACCCAGACACCTGATGAGTGATCCTTCTCCAGCATGCTTTTCCAGAAAACAGTTGCTTAGAGTTTTCTCTGAAACAAATTTTAATTAACCTGTTTTGTAAGCTTTTTTTGCTGGACATCTCTTTCATGAATTCATTTAATCCCTTTCTGAATCCATTTGTAATTTTGATCCCTATAACTTCCTACGACAATGAATTTTCTAGCTTAATTATGCGCTGGGCAGAAAAACTATTTCCTTCGCTTTAATACTTCCCTGTCATGCAAGATGCCCTCAGACTTGTAAAACATGCTACACCCTACACAGCCAGCCAAGAGTAAAGGTTTTAATGTGAGGTCCAAAAGTGCAGAAGCTGAAAAGTGCTGAGAGCTTCATTTCTACACCTCTGGGAATTGATTGCTGCCTGGGGCTGGGCACTAAACAGAGGTGGAGGGTGGAAAGAGAAAGGAAGTGTGGTTCTGGAGGAAATATGCATTAGTTAAAAATTACACCTGAGAAATCGTTAAATTTTTATTAGCTAGAGCAGCTAGGTGAGCAGGTCTGAATATCAGAAACCAGCCACTGAATCATTTAACCCTCCAGCTCTCGAGTACCCAAAGCCCTCCACTTTGCAGCAGTTGCTCCACTGCAACCTTCCTCCCATGCTATCGAAGGCCACGTAAACCCTTCTTGTACACCAGCCAAACATTTCCTGCTCCTCCTCACACTCCCGCTTCTGTTTCTCTCATCCCAGCCACCCCAGGGTTTATTTGATTCCCAGAAAATAAAGGCCAGTACTATGGTGTTGGGTGAGGCAGGCTGCTCTTCTCTGAGGGTCCACGCGATCTGTACAGAGGGTGGGAGAGCAGCTCCCCCATCCCTGCTGCTCCGGATCAGTGACACACGCTGCGTTCCTCCCAGCAGCGGCTATTTGCCTTTTCACTATTGTTTGTGTTACGGCAGCAGCTAAAGCTTTCAACCAAAATTGAGCTGGCCACCATGCACGCAGTAACATCCACTCCATAGAGCTTGACATCTGAAATAAGATGACAAGCAATGACTGAGGGAATTCGGGTCAGCAGCTCCATATCCCAAGCAGGGAGCAGTATGGGGCAACCCAAGTTGCTGCAGGTGGACAGACCCCCATGTTGTCCTACAGAAGTTATTATTTCTGAGTTATGCCCATTTGGCACTCCCTGTCAGAGGCTGTAATTCAGCACAGCACTTCTGCACTGGCCTGAAGGTAAGAGACGTTATGGACTGACCACATACTAAAAACTAGTTATATCTCTCAATATAGCTGGCACATGTGGGTCAAGACGGGAAGTCCTTATCCCAAAATAAACAGGTTTGGCGTAGCTCCTGAAGGACAGCACAAACTACAGAGCAATGACAGTCTGCTTAGTATATGTTTACATAAGGTAAATGTCACTGAGGCTTATTTACGGCACGTGGTCTTTGGGATTGTATTTTCTCCCTGATGTGGGCAAATTGTTCCTGCAGTACTAACACAGCACACACTTCTCCGAAGTAAAATCCCCTCTTGGGGGAAGGCTGAAACCCAAAGTCACTCATGCAGTACCTTTTCACTTCCCTATGCCTGCAGTGCCACAAACCACTGTTACAGCCCACCTTGCACACTTCTCCACAACATAGCACCCTCCCAAAGAGCACCTGCAGGCTTTTCCTGAAGCAGGTGACAGTGGCAAAGCCTTTTGGTCACAACCCGGTAAGACCTATTCACACTACAAACACTGATGCCTAATGCTAATTTACACTAGCAGGAAGCAATCCACATACGTTACAGCCTGATTAGAAATGTCACTGAAAAGCCAGTCTACATGAGGGCATTCCCCTTTTCAGTGAGTTTGCGTTTGAAAATCAGTGGTAGAATTCAGCACAGAAAGAGAAAGAAAAAGTTCCCAAAGACGGGGGAATGGGATTTCTCTGGACAACTGGCAACAGAGGGGTTACTGACGTTCAAATGCGTCCTCCAGGCAAGAGCTGACTTTCTGACACTGTGCCCCAAACCATGTTGTTCTTATAATAAAATCATTCAGGCATCAGTCGTGAGGTGGAAGATTACACTGAAATAGTACTCCCCACACTGTATCTTTTTCATTTGCATCATTTACTGCTGGGCATCTGAAAAGAAAGGACGGCTTATGTAAGAGTCTTACCCAGGTCTGGGAATGTTTTTCATTTCTCCTTTGACACAAAATCTTTCTTCTTATAAAGGGAAAGCCAATGTTTTTTCAAAGCTGGACTATACAAATTCAGACATTTCCTCTTTCTGGTTGAAGTATTTTGTAAGAGTAAGAGCAGTTATCACTTTGGCCCTATGTTCAGATTGAAAAGCACAAATGGTTTCTTTGATATTAATGAAAAACTAACATTGTGGAGAGAGGAGGTCTCCAGAGTGACCTCTTTTGCCTACAAACAACAAACCTATCTGTAATGACACAGGGCCCCCCTAAATTTAGCGCTTGCAGGAGTGATACAGGACCTCAAAAGCCCTTTTCTCCTGGCAGCATGAATGGGCTGCATGTTTTGATGCTGTGTTTGAAGAGGCTGCCCCAGATGCTCACCACTGGTGTGGGTACCACTGCCCTGCTGTGACGGCATCAAAACTAGCACTAGGCTTTGAGAGGCACCTGAGGGCACAGGAACCTAACTGAGAGCTAAGGCAGATGAATTTACAGCTCAGAGCACAGAAGAGATTCAGTATGTAACTAAACAGGGCTTCTTAACCACCGAACTGACTGCATTTGGATATCAGCCTACTTCACTGAGCACAGTTATTTCCCTTCAAAGGTGTAAGACTGTAGGCTAGCTCCATCTCAGTGCCTTTCTCCAGCAGTCTGAGAGATTATAATAGAAGCGTTTATTAGGACTGAAAAACATCAATGGAGATCTGCTAAGGTTTCTTAACTGAGTTTGCACCTCAGCCCTCCTTGTCGATGTGAAACATCAGTTTTGCATGCAGGGCCCCTCTACTCAGCTCAGGAAGGAGTCAGGCTAAAATTTCCAAGAGAGCCAGGGGAAGGTAAAACAGCGTTGAGATCTTACTAAAATAAAGGGAGATGGATAACCAGTGCCTTGCAAATCCCAGTGAGGATCTGTGCCATGTAACATGGGTCACGGGGCCTTCATGAAGCCCAGCCAAGGCTAGCCACTGCTGATGGGGCATGGGTACCCATCTGCACAACATGCCACACTGCCCTGACTCTGGTCTCACAGAAATTGGAGCAGCAACTCCAAGACTGTGGCAAGACAAATTTAAAAGAATAGATTCAGGCAGGAGCAGAGAGATACTATATGTTCCCCTCTTAAATAAAAACCTGCTGAGAAGCAGCATGCAGATGTACATCACAGTGAGTAAATAAGCACTTTGTCCTTCAAGGGTTATTTTGTCCCCTTGAAGGTTAGCTGGTAACCAAAGTCTCCTGATCCTGCCCTGAAGTCATTCTTAGTCTTAAACAAAATGCTTCAGAGAGGTACAGACAGTAGGGGTGTCACCTCCTAGCTTTTAGGGCTTTATAATACAGTCTCTCTTCCCCACAATTTATATGCCTTGTATATTAAGACATGAAGTTCCTTCTGGTAGGTGAGGGTTACACCTCTTATCCCAGGTGTGAATGAGCAGCCGCTAATGTAACAGGACACTGAATGTGGCTGCTCATACATACCATAATACCAGCAACACAACTGTGTCTGACAACACGATCTCTACCTCACTGCTCTCCGTGGGTTTTGGACAGGACCTCCTCACTGCCAAATTGAGCTATTGCTTACAGTACCTGTGAGAAACGTTTAGTGAATAACTAGAAGTTACAGTTCAGATTTACATTAGTAATAATGACAAATGAAACCAATAAGTTTCCAATATAATTGCTTCAAGTTCAGCAGAGAAGAAATTGTTACCGTGAATCCAAGTTTCTACATAGGCCATTGCCCCCATATCCATCAGTATGCAACAAGCAATCAGAGAAGCTATTCCAAAAAAAGAAAAATACATTTTGCATTAGCTACAAATTCACTACAAAAGATTTTCAGTAAGTCATTAATAATAGCATATTCCCCACTTGGGACTCAAGTGCCATCAAATAAAAATAAGCTGCTGCTGCCAATCGGAAAACTAGCTCCATATGTGTCTGTTGGAGTTATAACAGGACTAGTGTCCAGGTGTAGAGGTTATAATTTTGGCAAGGAAAGACCTATCACTTCTGGAGGTACCTAATCAACATGAACACAACTTGGTGCGCTGTTGCCCTGCTGCCAGGCCACATCGAGAGGGTCGTGCGCCTCAGCTGCAGCAGTTAATGCAGCAAAGCACAGATTTCAAAAGGCATTTTGACATGTGATTCATTAATTTAAGAGTTTACTTATGGACTGTTATCAAAATACTTACGAGGCTACAGCACTCACTCGGTAACATGCATCCACACAACCCATTTCTTGTTCGCTGCCTGACTTATTAAGTCTCTCTATATAAAAAGACTCTAGCTACTGGAATCAGTGGAAAATAAAAGTCTAGATATTCTGGTGAATCTGGACCCTAAATTCTTACTCATTTCAGTGGGGACCTAGGAGCCTAAAATAAAAGCTAAGTGTTTAAATACATTCTCAAATCTGGATACCAGGCAGCAGGCACCTGTATGGAACCTGCGAATGACCTTAGACCCTCCTTGAGGCTTTTGGTGTCATCAAATCGTAAATAACTAAAATGATCAAAATTATAACTTTGCCTGTTGTCATTAGTTCATATGGGATTGATCTGAAACACCAGGAATGCAACAGCACTGAAACCATCAAGGAGAGGGGAAAGAAAGATCAAGTCAATGCTTCAAAATACAGAAAGAACATGGGGAGTATATTATACTAACACACGACACATTTTTGTCAGAGACACAGCATTATTCAAACAAATGACAGAAAGAAGTGAGGCTGGAAAGAGCAGTTCCCCAGTGTGCAATACTTTTTTGGTTAGTTCAAACTACAGCTGAGATAGCTAACAGTTATTTCTTCAGGAAAAGAGACGCCATGAGGCCAGCGTCTCATGAGCTGGTTTAGTACCAAGTCTTCCCCTACTGATAACTGAAGAGATCATAAAGGCTTTCTTCCAAATCCCCAGTGACCTTATTTTAAAATAAAAACGTTAAAAAAAACCTTAAATCACAGGTTCACAGATCCTCTCTATCTATTTAATCACTGCAAATGTCACTGAAATATCAGACAAGATACCTGCACGAGAAGGGGGAATCAATTTCACCTCTTTCTCCAGACTCTCTTTGCTTTTCAGTTTCACATGTTGCACTGGTATCAACTCTCTCCTGGCCAGGTGATGTTATAATTAAACACCTTGTGATTCCCAGAGCCCTCATGATGCAAAACTCTTTCCTTCCCATCCAGCCTCTCAAGGACAAGCCTGGCATCGGGCCAGGACGCGTGGCTGATGCTGGGAGCCCAGCACAGGCATGAGGCATGTGCCTTTCCTGCCACGCGACCGGACGGGTGTACATCTCCTCCCAAAATATCCACTTCATCACAATACATTCATGATGGTAATAACTAGGACACAATCTGGTTCAATGTTTAATAACTCCATCATTATGCTGTGAATTTGCTCCGGTTGTTTACATCTAACATGAGTGGGAGCACGATTTGGGCACTGCAGCTATAATGATGACAATTTATAATATTCTCCTGACACCATCAGTTGACGGTAAAGTTCTTGGGAAAAATTTTCTTACTATACAAGATGTGAATAGAGCTGTTATTCTGCCTTTAGTAATATGCCCTTTGACAGTTTCAGTTTACTAATAGCTTCAGAGTAGACATTTTGATTAATACTTTGTCATGTTTGTATCCTCACAAGGTGTAAGAAGACATATAATTCAGATCTGGCAGCTACAGGTAATCATTCAGCAAATCATACCACTAGCCAAGAACAAACAAGGAACATTATGTCAGTGAATCTCATCCATTACAAGAAGGAAGCAAGGATGTGTTATACTGGATAGCTTTTACAATAAGTTTGCAGAAGCAGAAGTGAGGAATTTGACTCCCATTGAGAGAGGCCCTTACGATAAAGAACTGAAACATCCAAAAGATCCTCATGCTTTATGCACACAGCTCCACCAAAATCATACAGAACTTTGACCAGAAATGCAAATTTGACAAGCAAGCTGGAAAACCCATGCAGTGAGACATACCATGAACTGTTACTCATTAAATGAACAGTTACTGGACTTGTTCTTTTCTAAAAGAGATGAAAGGGACCTCATCTTCAAATGAACCTCTTTATCCACAATTTAACGAACAAAACAAAACTCTGAGCATTGCAGCACGAGGTATAATCAACGCATCAGACAGCATTAAGTTAAAACAATGGCTCAGATATCACTAAGCCTCTTATGGGAATTCGGTCAAATCCAGACTTATTTGGATTACATGGCAGTTTGGGAAATCCAGTAGTAGAGGATCATTTTCCTTCCAATCAAGCTCAATGAATCTAAATTTTTTCTTCTCTTACAAGCAAAAAAAAAAAAAGAAAGAAAAAAAGAATAATTGCATTGGCCTTGTATAAAATTGCTCAACTGAACCAACTTGTAGCCAGCCTGCAAGCTTAGTGACTGCGTCTCTGTGCCAAGCCACGTCTGAATAATGGTCCTTGTTGTGCTGTTCCCGAGGCTGAAAGCACTCAAGAGGCAACAGAAGCAGCTTATTTCAGAAAAGGGAACATCTCATGTTGTTCAGCAATAGCCCACTTTGCCCCTGATCTCATGGTCTGAAAGCTAGAAAGTAGGTGATAAGGAAAAGCACCGATGAGATTCAAAGAAAGCCTTGTCATGGTCTTCTGTGCTTTCAAGCTGCTTTATTTGCTCACAAATTTTGAGGGCTGGTACAGGAAGTCAATCAAAAAGGAAGAGTGGCAAACCCACCCAGCCCAGAGAGCTGGGAGCTCAGCATCTGGCTCAAAGTCCTGGATGTTCCAGTACTGGGCATGCACATGTGTAAAGCAGACCCAAAGCCTTACATGAGCATAAGCAACAAACATCTTGATTTCCATTTATGTCAACAAGGGCTGCAGAGATTCAGTATGTCTGAAAGTAGGCATGTGTCAATGGCATGTCCATATATGGATTTAAACATCTAGGTTTTTTTAGGATGCTGCGTTGAAAATATTGGCCCTTTCTCCTCATAACTGTTAGCACCCGATAACTCTTTAGATTGAAGTGAGAGATTTCTGTTTTGCTTCATTCTTACGACAATGTAGCATCACTGGCTTCAAATGAATTATAACAGAGTAAACCCAAGTGTTAACAGTGAAAATTCAGGCCCTAAAATTACATTTAGTAACTAAACAATGCCGAAGTAAATAAACCAGAAGACTTGACTGAGAGAGCAACTTAACCAGTACTGTCTGTGCTTCTGCTGGGCTATAAAGGAGAACTTGTGGATGTTGTGACAAAACTCAGCTTGAAGCTATTAATTTTCCAAACAATGACATACCCTGATGTTGATCTGAATCTTGTGAATTAGGAGATGGAAAGAATTCCTGACTTTCAGATTCCATCGCATATTTTCATGGTAAAAAAACAAAAAAAGTTTTGTTTTCCTCATCAGAGGACTGTTCCGTCTTTAGAAAGAGCTTTCCTTTTGTTCAGGGTTACTGTCTTCCTGCGCAGTGTCATTCAGCCCCATGCTGTGACTCTGCACAACGCATCCACAGGGCTTGTACAGCTATTAGGAACCACCATAGCAAGATGCTGAGATTAAAAGTAGAACAACACTGATGCAAACTTCACCTGGAGTTGGAAGTCAAGTTCAATATTTTCTGTCTTATGCATCATCAGTAATAATGCAAACCCTTTCAGGTCCAGTGCTGTGTAAATTTCTTACTCATGAATTATGTCTCCTGTGTCATCTGGCCAACCCTATTTCCTTCTTTAGGGTTGTACATGTGGCACTGGGTGCACAATTTGAAGACAATGAGTTTGTAAATTTGAAGACAATGAGTTTATACAGGTGGCTTTGCAAGATAAATGCAGATAACAGTAGTAGTTCTGATAGTCTATAAACTAGGAAAGTTTTCAGGTTTTTTGGCCAGAGTTGTGGTGGGTCTGTAGAGCAGAGTAACAAACTCCAGGACCTGACTTTCACTGTGTGCAGTGAGCAGATCTCCGGAACAAGACCAGTTTATGTCATTTCTTTACAGAGAACTATGTTTTAATCACTGAGGGTGTCATAGTCTGGAGAAAAGGAAACAGGAAAGTGAAGGCTAAAAGCAGCACAAAGCAGGTGCCAAAATGCCAACCTATTTTTGCCTGCACACTGTGTCCATCAGGGATGCGCTGAGGTCTTTGCTCCAGCTCAGAGTTGTGCCAGCACAAGAGTTTCATGTCAATGCAATTAAACCAGGACAACTGTGCTGATGGGGCTGTGGATGCAGCATTTATAAGTTAAAAAAAAAAAAAGGTAAAATTGCTTGCCAGATTTATTTTAGTCTTTTCAGGGCGGGATGAGCGCAGCTGTGGTGGTAGAGGTGCATCTGTGCAAGGGCCTTTGGCCAGAAGAGCTGTGATGGATACAGGAGCTCAGCAGTGACAACCACATATCATTGAGGCTACAACTGGTCCAAGAGGTGATTGAAAACCTCACATCAAAAAATCCACATCTCTCCCCGCTGGCTTTCTGAGCGATGAACCATCACCTCCAAGACCAGTTTGTCCTCAGGCCCTGGTAAGTGGGAGCGCTAGCACTACAAGTACAAGTGAACAGCCCAGAGTTGCTCCCAAGGAAGTCAGTGACAAGGTTGTCGGTGATCTTGATGGAAACAGAAGCTGGCACAAAATGCTGCAAGTCGTTGCATGATCTTACTATGACAGTACTCTAAGCGAATCAATACTCAGGCTGAATTTCATTTTGCAAATTAAATCAAGGATTCAATTCCTCTGCCTTGCAGGAAATGTCTCTGCCTTACAAGATACCACAAGGAAAAGAAGTAGTAACTCAAATGTGCCTTATAATCAGCTTCATCTATTCTAGGACCACAACTACTAAAATGCCTTAATCACATATTTAGCTTTACTGTTGGGCATTAGAATAAAATAGATTATTTGATTGACTTAATTGTGCATTTCTTGTAATATCATAGTGATTTATTTTAACTGTCTCCTTAACTCCAAACTCCCTGTGCCTGCAGTGTTTAGATTTGGGGAAGTTACGATACAATACTCCCCACCCTCCCCCAGCCCCCATGGGGAGGGAAGACCTGTCTGGGATTGTATAAACTCAAATGGTACTCTGCCTGTTTACTTCAGCAGACAATTTGGCCCAAAGTATGTTGTAAAGCTCAGGATGGGAGAAAGGAACAGCATGTTCCAGCCTAGAAAGCAGGTCTGAAGGACATTGAACCCCTCCTTAGTCGTACTTAGATTAAAACAGCTGATATCAGGAGTGTCCTGAACACTCTTATTCACTCTACCCCTGCTAGAAAATCATATGATGTGCCGAGGTGGAATGCTAATTTTAAATCACAGTACAAGCAAACATTTTTAGAAAGAGGTCACATCTAGTGGGTTGGACACAGGGCTGCTGAAAGCCATGAACTTACGGATGGAGGTGCTACCCCAGCACTGCACCCCTCCGCACCTTTGGGAAGGCATTTACCTGCACTGAACCCTCATGTTCAAAAGGGCAATGAGATTTACTGAGCTTGGTAGTCAAGATGAATTAACTACTGACCTGGTTCTTCCCTTAGTTATCTTGCAAGTCTGATTTCTCCATCAGTCATGGCTGAGAACAGTGTTTGTTTCACTGTTCAATCATCAGGCCTCTGAAAATCAAAATACTTTCTCCAGCGTTAGAAAAAACAGTAGCATAATATTAAAAATAACTTGGACCCTATTCACAACTATCTGATTTCGAGATAGCTCTACCCACCTGCTTCCTTCCCACTCCCACCTCCAATAAAACTCATTTCATTCATCTTTGCTTCCATGAGTTCCCCATACATCATGGGTTACAGTGCCATCCTTGTTTCCTTGGTTCGATTTTTAAGATTACCTATCAGCCACATTTTCAGATGATTCAGTGAACTTCACTTCTGACTTTTTAGAAATTGATGAGGGCTAAAATAACTTTTTCTATTAAAAGCACAGCCAAAAAAAGAGAACATTTTACTTTGGAGAAAATCCATTTGGACACATTCACCCCCTTCTAGAAGCCCTAAACAGCTTGATCCATGAGACCTGCTAAAAAGAAACGTAGTTTCTAGTTATAGCAGGCTGAAGAAACTTTTCCCTTGGTGATTACATCACTTTGATTGGATGTTATGTTTTCCACCCTGATCTCTCTAGTAAAGTAAAACTGTAGGAGAAACATATTGCTCATTGAAAAACTACATACAGAACTACTGCAAAACAGCGAGAAAAATACCAAAGGAAACAAATCACTTGAGCCAAATTCTTTCCTGATTTACCCCTGCACAATCATGTTCAATTGAAAAGACCTGTCTTCAGTATAGGAAGGACAAAATCAGTAATATTTTCCTTTGAATATTAACCATTAAAAATGTTCAAAAACAAACCCAAAAGAGAAAAGAACTCCAGCACAAAATGAAGAACAAATAACTAGCTGAAATCCAACACTAACATTACAAAACATTTATTTTAGTTTATACTGTGTGGATATAAATAGAACACAGTGCAAGCACCACTCTGAGGCAACGAGAAGGTTGCACAAAATAGCATTCAAAAATCAGGAAATGCCAGAATTAAGGTTTCCCAGGCAACCTTAATTTTACCCCCCGTGCATATGCATTTTACAACACAGCCTTTAAATACACCATAGCATTCCATTTCTCAAATAGTACCACATACTGAAGAAAGCTCCTAATAGCAATACCAACTTGTCATGTACATGTTGGCAACTTTTGCTACAGGGAGGAAGCAGATTGGTCTGTAATCTGTCTTACTGCGAGAGTGAATTAATTTCACTCAAAATTTAGCACAAAAATGTCCCCCAACATCAACTTGGGAAGTGAGTTTTCAGCCATTTCTACACCTTGGAAAGCAGAAAGTGATTTTCATCCTTCATAAAGTCTGGTACCAACATATTTAAAATAAAAATACCTGTGTGGGCAATGTAGTCTTTGCTCACAGTTGAAATTCATGTTCTACTGTGCTAAACAGATACCATGTTTACCCTATAGTCAGAGAAAGCCTGGGATATTTCCCTAAAGAAACTAGATTAATTAGTTGAGGCAAACCCAGAACTTGTTAAGTTTTGCTAATTCATTTCTCCAACAGGTGAAGACTGGTCCAGGGAATAAACCAGCCCCAGTGAAACAACAGAAAAGAAATCTCCTTTCCTGAAGGAGCTGTGGTTATGTAAAGTGGTAGAGCTGTAGAGAAAATAAACGCAACAACTACAGGAATGAAAGTAATAAACTTCACAGAAATTGATGAAGTTAAGAAACTTTCACTAACAATGAACCTAACGAAAAAATACATTTCCTCCTCTACAACACAAGGTAATGAATCAAGAAACCCAAATGACAGCCACCTTGAAAACATCTAAGACTAATTATAATGGTGCATTTTGTTTCCAGGAGCCTTACTTCCCCCCTGTTTTAACAAGGATCCTTGGCATTTCTGAAAAGTCAATAGGAAAAACTTCAATTTATTTGCGTTTATCTTACTGACACTCTACTACACAGTGCGTTGAACCATTCAGCATCAGGACAACTTTCCTGAGAAGGCAAACGGTTACTCAGTGGACCAGATAAGCCAAAGAAAAATGGCATAAGTGGCTTCTATTCCCTGTCATAACAGACACTAATTCCCCATTAGACAAGACCCTGTCCCTTCTTCTCCTGCTGCCCTCAGAGAGAAAAAGGCAGATAGTGCTCCAGCTGAAATCAGTTTGAAAACGCCTTCAATTCCATCAGAATAGATCCAAAATTAGGCCAGCACAGAACAGAGTAGTGCACTCGGGAGCATTGAACCTGGACCAAAGAGACTTGGCTGCACTCCTCATCCTTGCCTGCCACTCCAGGCAAGCTGTGTTCCTTCTGCACACCCCTCTTCCTTCACCTGCCAGCTTTCCCTTATCTTCCTATTTACATTACAACCTCTTTGGGGCAGGTTTCCCCTCCAAGTACCTGTTTGTACAGTGCACAGCACAATAAAGCTGTGATCTCAGTCAGGGTCTCTAGGTACACTTGGAATACAAATAATAATGAAAAAACTAGCAATGAGAAAAAGAGCAACTAAAGCAAAGATCTTGACTTGGATAGGCACGGCTTGTGACAGATTCTTTCCTACTCCCATTAAGTCTATGGCAAAGCTCCCATTAGCCTTAATGAGAGCAGGATCAGACCCGGCCTGTGTAGACTGAAAACTTTCAAAAGGCCAAAAAATGTCTAGCTTGAATGACATACAGCATTTCAGTTCCTATGGAAATTTCAAATTCCTGTTGAGTGTGTGATGCAGTCAGTCCTGAGCCACAAGTTACATCCATTTCCAGCACAGAGCCTCCTCAGGGACACAGGCACCTCAAAAGCGCTGGATGCTTTATGAGAAACTTCAGTCACTCAGCCAATAATACTTAAAACAAAAATAATATTTTCCATTCTCACATATTGCTAAGTTGTAAACTGTTCCTTAGATACCTGGACATGGAGTTTATGAGAAACACATGTAAAATCCTGACAAGCAAACCTTGTTTATACCTTTACACAAAATAACTACTGAAAGGACCAATTTTCAGAAGACGCCTATTGGGACCTGTCAAGTATGCAGTACGCCAAAGACATCATCAAGCAATGCACTTCAGATGCTGCTCTGCTTTCCCTGAGATGCATGCCACCCCCTTAAATTTCCCTCACTTTTTTCCCAGGGCAGATATCACTCTAATGGTTGCCTTCAAAGGTCACCATTGACTCGATAAGAGCTTGCTGAGCTTTCCCAGTAAAAGGAGGAAAAATTCTCATGTTTGAGATAATTCCTCATAGTATTCACTGTCTGGTTTAAATCATTACTGGTTGAACACCACATCTTTGCGATGTTCACTGGGGCTTTGATAAAGTCCTTCCTACTCAGCTCAGAAGATGCAAGACCCGATAAGCAGCTCTACATTTGCAAATCAGACAGAGAATTCTGTCATGTCCTTCCTGTGGGCTACATAACATCTCTATTTTCACTTGTAACACCAAAATAAGCGAAAGTTGGCACAGTAAGGACTTTCTGTTGCTAAAAACTGTAACTCCCAAACACTTAATACAATTAAATCTGCTTTAACCAGCTGTAAAGCTGGTGGGGGCTTTTTGTTGTTTTGGTTGGGTTTTTAATCTACATGCTTCAACATGAATGTGTATGGAAGGGTCTCAGTAGCAGCCATGGTGACTGTGCACTAGTGACATTACCCCATCCTTCTCTTACCACTTATGAAATGGACGGGAACAAGTAATTGGGTACTCGTTTTCAATTATTTTCTCATACTGTATCTTTTTTGTATCATCTCATGACATGCTTTGGTTAACTTGACCTTTATACTTTCCAACAGAGCAAACGAAGTGCATTCAAAATTGGTTTTGTACTTCTTGTAGCAATGCCTCAATGTGACTAAGCTGTTTTATATGAATTCTAGGATGACAGAAAGCTGTTTTTCCCCTCTTAGATACACATACTCATTGAAAGTACAACAAGCAAATACTCCTTCAGCTTTGTACCATTATGTCATTTTAATCCCCAGAGCAGTAAATTTGGCTCTAATATATCGCTCTACCTTTACTGATAAAAATGGGTTCACTATAGATGAGCAGTGCAGTAACAGAATAAAATGTGGTGCCAGAGAGCCTGGGTTTACTCAGCAAGAAATCTCCATGTTCTAAATTCACAAAAACGTGTCCTCTTACCTAAAATTAGACCAGAATGTTAGAGTTTCTCTTCCAGTCTTTGTATCTCTCTTACTTTTAGATACAGCTTCCTAAAAACTGTGTCACAGACCAAAGCAACCACTAAAAAAGTGCTGTAAAACTTACATTCTGGGTAACACAATCTCTCCAAAATTATGATCAGAAGAGTAGCTTTGCTTTATGTCATTTTAGAGGATCTGATACACTACCGTTTAGTCCTTTACAGCACCCGGTATCACCATCTAGCCCACACACATGCTGGCTTGGCATTTCCTGTACTTTTAGAGAAATTCTATTTCTCAGTCCATTTTACAAGTTGTGTTTGTTTATTTATTTATTTGTGTGCAGGTAAGAAATATCCTGAGAAAACAACTGTGCTCTGTAAAAAGCAATAGATGTGCAAATTGGAAGCGTCTCTTTGTTGAACACAAATATTTTTAGCATGAAACCAGCAGCATAATGTCCCTACTGAATTTAGGATACAATTAAAACTTTGTTGTCTTGGACCTTTGGTAAATACTCTTTGAAGATTTCTGAGGCCCTTTGCAAGATGAATCTGTTTAAATCAGCAGTTATAACTGTAAACACCTAATGAGGGTGCTGAACAAACTGTACTTTGACTAACTTCAAACTATAAAATTGAAGCCGGGAGCTGACAAACTGGGCATTAACTTTATCATACACAGAAGAACAGCAAAGTGGGTACCTCCAACACCTTGTTTTTAGAATTATGCACCAGCATGATGGTGAACAAGAAATCTCATCTATCACTGTTCATCTAAAAGAGAAATCTGAAAATGGAGCTTGGAGAATTTCAGCCCTTTTAAAAGATTTTGGAAAGCCCTTAATCCACCAGCTCTTTAGACATGAAGATGATCTTCACCTGTTAAAAATCGCCCTCCAAAACTGTCAGTGGTAGGACAGATGTGCCCAGGATACAGTAAAACACACTGCAAGACAAAGAAAAGGAAAGAAAAGAGGGGAATTCCAGTGGTCCCATCGTTGAGGGACGGATGAAGACAACAGCTTTAAGTGGCATCTCAGAACTTTACTCACACATGCTGAATCCTCCAGTCAGAGAAGTTCAGAGGGACATCCAAGATGCTATTCCCTAAAAGCTAAGTTATTATTTCTTAAGATTAGCATGTAGCTCTCTGGAGATCACTGTCTCCTATTTATATGATGACTGTTAGAACCATGTGTTGCCAATGCCAGCACTCAGGAAACACAGACACCACCCAAAGAGTTTGTTTTTTATTAAAAAAAAAAAAAAGACACAACCACAGAACATAGCTTGTCAAAGCGATGCCAGGCAGTCATGTAAGCTCATGGAGCAAACTGCGCATTCCCAGAGATTATGAGCTTTTTAAATTACTATTATTTACAAGTTGTCATTCATTTAGAACATACTAAATGTACTGTGTACACCATTTCATGAATCCATCATCGGTATCCCCAACTTCTCCCTCCATACTCATCTGAATTGTTCAACTTCATCTGCCACATCTCATGCATTTAATGAGCTCAAAACTTGCTAGTGTCGACTGTCACATACCACCTGAATGACCAATACAGCCAAATCTGACTGAGGCCTCAAATTATTTGCTGTAAGTAAATAAATCAAGTACCTCTGCTTGCCATCAAACCACGAGGGTACTGACTTCAACCTTAAGTGAGAGTTTCAAGGAGTTTTGCCTTCTTTTAGAGAAAAAGAGGCAAGCAAACTCATAGAGGAGTCTGGGCAGTGCACTTACATTAATGGGGCAGTGTGAAGGCTTGGTGTTGAAAACCTGGCTTACTTGACTGCCTGACAGATGCTCATAAGGGTAGCTATTATTACTGTAGTGTTTCTGCTCTTCTCTTTGAAATGCAACAAAGCAGGCTTAGGCTGTTATGATCTGCACCAGTCTATCACATACGGGAGATCATCTTTCTGTTGGAAACGTGCACGTAAGGCTGCCAATAGGTAGATATATTCCCTTCAGGTCTCACTTCCATCAAATGCAGACAGCTTTTCTGACCATTAATCTCCCAGAGCCTGAGGTTATGACATGGGTGACGGAAGGGTTTTTTCACCTAACTCAGCCAGCAGCTTTCTGCTTGCTTGGGGCAACAGGAGGAGGAAGCTTAAGGGAGCCACATCGAACAGCTTCTCACTGGTTTCTTGGTTGTAATCCAACCCATTAACAGGCCAGTAATCCCTCTGAGGCTCCGGCTCCAGCTCTGTGAAAGCCTTTCCCTGTCCTCCTTTACTGCTAAACTCAAAGAGTATGAGACAAAATGCTCAAGCAAAACTTGTACTGTATCAGAGCTAGGCTCTACTTTCTATTACAAGAGGCTGCAGTGGGAGAGAGGAGGTCCTGCAGCTAAGCAAGAGAAAATTGGATCCATTTTTGTTCCCCCACCACTGACAAATCCCAGCATTTCATCCACCTCTCCATGCTTCGGTGCCATCTGTAAAACAGAGATGCTAATAATCCCCCACGTCTCACAGCTGTTCTATGAATTAACTCACCGGGGCTCAGTGGGTTTTGGTACTGGTGACAGAAGCTAACAGGACACACACATCACCACTTTTCTTTGTCAGCTTATTAATTACCACATGTATTCTCCAGGTCTTGCAACTGAGTGTGGTTCAATGGCTGAAATAAGTAAATAATTGAGAGCAAATAACCTTTCCCTGCCTATAAATCAACCATCTGTCACATTCTTGGGTATGACAAAACTTATAATCAATATATAATTTTCACCCTGTTTTAATGAGTGTTGCTGTATTGCTACCTACTGCTGATTGTGGTTATGTCTCCTGTTGGACTGGTATTAAACAGTTCTGTAATGGGAGATGATGCCAGCCCAAAGCCTTCATCCTTCAGTTGCACCGGGTAAGCCTGCACACATAAAGTGCATGTTTATATTACATATTTCACTCAGCTTCCTAAACAGGAGACAGCAACAGTTTCATAACCATAGCAGATCCTAAAAATTAAAAAGCAGTCATGGTAGATTTTGCAGAACTTTTTCATGGAATAGCCAAGGAAGTTGTCATACAGTTTGTTTCAGACTAAATGGATTTCTCTACTCTGTCTGGGCTGTACCTTCTTCTGTTGGGATTTAAGGAGGACGTCAAATAAATACTCAAATGTGAAATGTCCAAGGAATAATAATTAACTGTTGAGAGAAGGGGATTTGGGATGGTCCTCTTCCTTCTGGGTCAGGAATAACTAGAGCTGGTAAGAGAAAGGATGTTGCCTAATGCAGGATTTTAGTATTTAAAAACCTAGTTTTCTTCCAAAAGAAAAATGGGGCCCTAGTGGCTTGGCAGCCTGCTCCTGAGCCACAGATCCTGTGATGCCAGGATCCTCAACCCTACAGCAGTTTGCATGCCCGGCTGCCCTGGCACCATGTACCCTCCCAAGAGGACATCACCAGCTCCACGGCAGCTCGCACAGCTGGCTGGCTCTGTACCAGAGACCCTGGGAAAGATCCAACTTCTGTCACAAATTCAGAAAAATCAAACCATGCCAGCAAACATACAGCTCCTTTCAAAGCTGGAAATCCAGTGAAATGAATTTCTTTTATCAGCTTGAATATAAATCTGACAGCTCAGAATGGTGTGGAGTAAAATGAGATCTCAAATGATCTCAAGTAAGATCAGGTTTGTGACCACATGTGGTTTCCTTGCAACTTGTGCAAGAAGGCAAAGTTTCAGACAGGAACAGTTCTTCATCTTGTGTAAACTGTCATATGCTATTTTGTAAGTGGACAATTGTGAATAAACTGCAATGGATGGAACTGGAGGAAAGACGGAGTAGATCTAGG
Source organism: Pluvialis apricaria (assembly GCA_017639485.1). Lineage (NCBI taxonomy): Eukaryota > Metazoa > Chordata > Aves > Charadriiformes > Charadriidae > Pluvialis > Pluvialis apricaria. The sequence continues at coordinate 70,106,928 of CM030011.1, read as the reverse complement.
CTCACTGGAGCACAAAACCAAATAAAAACTCAAACATATCAGCTGCCTTCCCAGCATCCCCCAAACTGTTCATACTGCATCCTCAAGACTGGCAAGATCCAGGTCTGGAGGGCAGCTTGGCAACAGCTGAGGCTGGTGCTGGTCCTGGATGGAGCCGAACCCCACGAGCACATGCTGAGCCTTCACTTTCCTAGCAAAAGCCTCTGTGCTGAGGAGCCGTGACTCAGAGCGCCTGGCTTACTTCATGTGCGGGTTAGCTGAGTCCATGTGCACTAGGATGGTGCAGCAACAAGGGACACCAAGCCTGGAGACCTGGGGTTTATCCCAGACTACACCCTGACACCACTATAAATTAGGTCCTTGCTTCTCCAGGAGGTAATGCTCCTTTGGTCGCAGGCAATGGAAACTCAGGGGGAAAAAAATCAAATTTAAAAAAAAAACACAAATCAAAACCAAAAAAAAAAATCAGGATCATGATCTCTAGTGCCTCCATCACAGGATGCAAAAAACATTCTTTCACCAGGCTACCCACAAGGAGACCACATAAAATCTCCCACTTCACACACAGATAAACAAAGCCCAGATGGCACTGGGGAGAGACAGAGGGAAACCTCTCTGTGTGTGCACGCTTTATAATTTGGGGAAAACTTCCAGATACCAGGGCACAGAGCTTTGATACATCAGCAGACAGATGTGAATCTGAGCAAGTCTCCAATATCACTGCTACACTACTGCTTTTAATCTCTGCTAGAACAGCAATGAAAGAAAGGATCAGGCGACTACAGGAAAGGGAATTTCTGGTGGTTGGAGCAGATCTGGCTGGCTCAGTAAATCACTACTTTTTCTGTTCCTTTCTGCTGCAGAATGATCTCACCTTACTGAAGGCAGTGGCAAAGCTCTCATTGACTTCACTGGAAGGATTACTGAAAACAGCTACACTAGAGATGTCAGGAATCCAGATTTTAAGTAACGTTTTCATAACCTACAAAGGCCTTGCTTCTTGCTTCCTTAAAGGGTGTTAACCTTTTACAACATTGACATTTTAGCCAGTTATGAATTCACCCCATGAAGAGCAAACTAGGGCAGAAAAGGGTCTGAGACACACCATTTAATTCTTGCCAGAGCTGCGTCTGTCATTCTAAGCTCTTAATTGCACTGTTTAGGGAAAACATATTTTTCCTTCTTAAATTTTCTCTGTGCTAGGCTGTAGACTACATGTCTGAGACATTAAGTGAACTGCTCTATCACAGCACCTGATCACCAAGCTAAGCAATAACAGCAAACACGGATAGCAAAAGTCACAGAAAATTGACCTTTTGTTGCTACCACAGCCATATTTGGTGTGGAAGCTCAAACACGCCATTGTTAATGAATCAGACCAGAAGTATTTCAGTCTCTCGGGCTTGTTCGGAACAGACAAAACTATCTCATCATTTGTGCTGCATGAGCACTCGGCACACCACCACAGGCTGCTCTTCAGAAGTCCTGCCCCTACGGTGGCTCCAGCTAACCACCACTATAGGTTATTCTGCATCTCATACACTCTGAAAGTTACAGCAAACATCTTGGCTACTTAACATTGGACACCTATTTCACATTCTTGAACAAGTGACTTCATATGCAGAAGCCAGAGAGCGCCATGTTCTTGCTCTTTTCCAAAATGTAGTCTCGACTCATATACAAGTCCAAAACGTACTTATATATCTGTTATTAGGAACTGCAATCTGAATCTTTTAGCCTAAGCATCCATAAGGTTTTGGAATCAAAACTTATTTTCACAGTGATGGAGGAGAGACCTTTATGTGTTGCTTACAAATTGCAGTATTTGGTGCTTACAACAATTGGGTTACTTTAGGTACTTAATAGGGCTGGTTTGGGGTTTTTGTTTGCTTGTTTGTGGTTTTATTTAATGAACGGGTGACACATAGTACATTAGTTACTAAAGACTCACAGTAATATAGTGAATTTGCCAGCATATGTATACTTCAGCAGGCTAGTGAATGAAGCAATGAGGTTTGATATTTTAAAGGTGTTCAGATGTCAACAACTCCTGCTGGTCTAAGAAAAAAAGATAGATAACCAAAAACTGCTGCAATAGCTGAGGGAATACTCCAGAACCTTCAGAAACCTAAGAACAAAATGCACAACATGAATTGATGCCAATTCACAACCAAAGGCACCAAAAGATGTTCGACACGTTTTAGTATCAGGTTTTAAACAACAGAGCTTGACAACTTCAGAGGTAAGCAGGAAAAAACATCTCAGGCTTTTTTTCCCCAATACCAGAATTTCTTCCTGAGGACCAAAAATACACAAGTAATAAAAAGAAGCAAATATTGCAGACATTCAATTTCTGGTTCCTCTATGGGCAAACACATCTAAGAAACCCATTCGCTAAAAAATGGCAGAGAATGTCAAGATTTTCAAAGCAACCATAAAGGTTACATTTTTTTCCTTTTTAGGACACCTATCTTGGACCAAAAGAGAGTGGTCTCCTTTTCAGAGGGCTGAGTATCTGTACCAGAAAAGCACTACTATTTAAGATCTATACAAAGAGAAGCTTTTCTGTTGGAATACAGAGAGATATTAAGACAAGGGGCGGGGAAAACACATTTGGCAGAAGTCCTACAGAATGAATTTAAGTGTTACAAAAGACAGCTCGTAGCAATACATCGTGCCACCCTGACAATGTGGTAAATGCAGAACCTGCACTAATACCAAAGCACTCCAATGGGCACATGTAAGTCATGTCCAGGGTAGGTGGGACTATAACTATGCCAACTCTTCTAAGCAATCCCAAAGGAATTATCCCAGCCTGAAGTCTGAAGCACATTTTCTGATGCTTTAAGCCACCACCAGTTCACTGTTCTCTCAATGGCTCCAGTCATGCCAGTGTAACAAGCCAAAAAAATCTGATTTTTTTTTAAATCAGAAACTAAAATTCCTAGAATAAATAAGATTTGTATTCCACATCTTCTGCAAGCCATGCAAATATAGATATTACTGTTCTCCTACTCCAGACCGCTGCTTTTCCAGAGCACAACGTCCAGTATTTCTCTTAATTCTTTCTGTTCACCCTCCCGGGGCAAGGCCAGTAACTGCCCATGCTTTTATGCTGTGCTATACAGACCAGCCCTGCTGTGTGAATACTGAAACACATGAAGCAGCACTGAGGAGCGTAACACAATCAACCATGTAGAAACAAAGAGGACGTGAAGACAAGTTAAAAAGCCGGAACTATTCAAATAGGAGTAAGGTTGAATGATACCCCAAACCAGGCACAGAGCAAATAAACTGAACTTTCCTAGATTCATTTATTTTTCTAAATAGCTGGACAATAAATTAGGCAGGGAAGTGTGACCATGATATAGGGGAAAAGAAAAAAAAAAAGACATTTGCCAAGAAGTCTCTAGAAACTGATTTTCCACTAAGGAAGTAATAAGTATTTGGAATCACCTGTAAGATTGTTAAAACAAATTCACTGTAACATCCAAGTGTCATATGGATTACATTTTTCAAAGGAAATACAATAAGTGGGAGAGGAAATGACATAATGAATGGATTTTTTCCTTTTAATTCTTCACATTTTACTTCAGAGACAGAAACTCAACTCATATATACAGGAAAATATCCTTTTCCTCTTAGACATCCTAAATCACATTCAATGGACAGATTATGGGCATACAGACCTACTGTGAAGGTACAGAAGAGAAGGAAACTCTGACCTTTATTTCACTACTTGGTTTGCTTAAGGCAAGAGCTTCTGACACAAATAGTCACATATATGGCCTCAGAACGCAAATACAAACCAAAAACCACCACAAAAGATGCTACAGCATGGGCTAGCCCTGGATTCTAAACACTTTTTTAGGAACTACCAGCGGGCCTCAGAAAACTTAAGAAGTTGTTAGCAACTATTCAAAATCCTGGCTTAAAGCCCAATTTCCAGGTTTTTTCCTAATTGCTTCATTTTAATGTGGCATAGCACATCTTTTCATGTGATCAGCTGCATGTAACAAACTCTCAGTGGGACCAGGATTGGGTGGCCTCCTGCAGCAGGATCAGACCACTCCAAGACATTACCCAAGGCAGGATTTTGACAGCTGCTGGAAGGAAGACAACAATTCACACGTGAAAACAATTTCAATAAAGTTGCTATAACTCCATTACAGATGAGCACCGCTTGTGTTGTCCAAAGTGATGGCTGGGATGCCATCCCCAGCGTGCTGGAAGCTGTGCCTATCACTGCCTTGTACGTTGTCACCTTCCTCTGAGTCACTTAGGTGAGCTTTAATTTTTTTTAATCACCTGTAATCGGTAGGGAAATTCCAAGTTCACACCAATAGGAAAATTAAGCTCCATTTACTTGTTAAACATATTTTATTTCAGCTCAAGTTTTGCACTCCATGACAAAATAAAATAAATAGAAAACAGCTTTATCTCACCTAAACTGCTATGAGACATGACAGCAAATCTGTCAGTCTCATAACCCAACACCACATGTATCTGTCTTTCCTTGCCATAAATTTCTGCTCGAGCAGCAGGAATATGACAGCTGTACCATGCACTGGCATATTCGCAATACTAAACCTCTCCAGAGTGGCTTGATGAAGGGATGAAAGCTCCATTCCCCTTAGTGAAACAAAGCGAGCAAGGGAGATAAATCCCAAACTGCCTTGGTGGCTAACAGCACTTTGCACAGTTTGGTGAATAAATACTGCAGGAGAGCAGGAGGGAGCAGAGTTTGTCAAACTGCAGCCTCTGTTGTCCTTCTGGAACTGTAACACTTTATGACTTCCAAATAGCTAGAAAATCGACCATGGCTACATGGTAAATTGCTGCTTTTCCCCACACATACACGCTATATATTTATGCTATATTTGGCAATATTTGTCAATAGGAACAGGGGATTTTATTTTATTTCAAGACCTATCTTTGAAGTAAGTAACAGAGAAGAGAGAATTGCCATCTTGAAAGAGTTACTTATCCTTAGGTCTACTGATTTCCAAGTATGCTACACAGACAGCAGCCCCAGAACCTCTTTGACCCATCAGACTCCCAAAATAAAATTTAAAAACAAAGTATAAAAAGACGCAGAGAATGACCTATGTTTTGTTAGTGAGAATCTTGCTTTTCCTTCTACTTCTCATATACCCTCCTCACACATAGTAATCATACAGGCAGTAGTTGGTCCAAATATCTTAAGGTCTTTCTGCAGTCTTTGAAACTATCCCATACTGACTGGTGGCGTAGGTCCCTGAAGCATCCTCCCATGCTGTTAAATCTCTCATCTTTGGACGTGCTATTCAGAGTATCAGTTGCCTTTGTTGGTTAAATTGCTACACCTAAACCAGGATGTCTAAATTGCCCTTGTCTTTTAAAATATTTATTCTTACTAATGATGTAACCAAGGGCTTGTAAATTTAATAACATGCTGAGCTGGCCCTACCATAAATAACTATACTAGAGACAGTAATATCAAGTAGCACAAACTGGAGGTGAATTGCATTGGGGAGACTATCTGCCCTCATCCCACACAGGAGTGAATAAATAGTGATCTGGAACATCTTTGTGACAAGGAAAAGCTCTAGGCTCTTCTGAAGTCATTATGAACATCTTTCCACAAGGAATCACATCCACAGAGAGAAACTTTGCTTCTGAAGGCTTACATGAACTTCGGATGTCTGTATACAAAGTGTAAAAACCAAGTGCATCCATCATGTAAGGTGTAACTCAGCCAGCGCATCCACAAGGGAATCATGGACACTGGTTGTGTCCACACCGGTCCTTACAGGTCAGCTCAGGAGCAGACACAAGTGCAACACAGGCATAAACCTGCCTGTCAGTTCTCTATGTGGATGCTCCCCTACAAGCTGCCTGGGGAAACTCCTGCAAGAAGCCCACCAACAGCCCATTGTGTGCTCCTCATAGCCTCTAACCCACGTCTCTGTCACACTGAAACCACACCAAGACGCCAGGCATACCCACGCACATCCATGCAATCCCTTATGCTTTGAGATATGGACCCCAATCTACCCCTAGTACCAAATCTGCAGATTCACTGAAATACAACATGGCAACTGGTTTCACTGGTTGGTACTCCTGTAAGGTAGGGATGTACTCATCTCCAGGTAAAATTCTTCCTGCTGAATTATTCCAACTGACCAGAAGCATGTCAGGTGCTTGAGAGAAACACAGACATAACCCCAGCCCTGCCAGCACTCAGAGACAAAAATAAGACAAATCTGTACTAAAGTGCATCATTATTCAACGAGTGGAGGCATTGACATGCAGACAAGACAGCGAGAGAGAGAGAAGAGGCAACTCCATCAGAGCATCCATCAATCATTATGGCACGAACAGAGCCAACAGCTCCATTAACTCTGGCACGTGCAGGTCACAGGCTGGCTGGCTTGCTTGTTTGGTTTTTAATATATTATCAGCCTCATTTTGAACATAAATATTAAAGCATGGTAATTTGCTGGTGATGCAACACCAGTATCAGGGATCAACATCGGGATGAACAAGGAGTTTCCATCAAAATTTTCTCCTCACTGTGAAATACAACTTTGACTCACCAAAATAATCAAAGGAAAGTGCCCCATGTTCTCAAAAAAAATTAATTTTTGTTGGAAAATGCAAACCACTCATGAACTGACAATTTCTATTCTAACTTCCTGGGAAGTTTTCAAACAAAACTTTTCAGTTATTAGTGTTTTGTCCAACATGTCAGATCATCCCTTTTTCTTTTTTCCTCTGAAAGCTGAAAAGGTTTCTCCTGAAACCATCAAACATGGACGTTTTTATTGTTACCACTGAAACTTTCAGGACGAGATGATGTGGAGACCATTGCACTGCTGGGATGCAGAGATAGCGTGGAAAAAGCATGAGAAATGGTAAGTGAAACAGCCTGAATACCATGAAATTGGACTGAAATTCTACAAATAAGAGACAGTTGTTGCAGAAAAGTAGTGTTTAATGTTGGAGGTAGCCAATTCCAGCTCAAGCCATGATCTCACAGAGTCCTGGCCTCCAGGCAGGTATATGATTTGAAGGAGACCAGACAGTGCTACAAATGCCAAGTATTCCCAGAAAACACAACCAAATCATAGCAAAAGCATCTGGGATGCAGCTTTTCCTATGTTTTTATGTCAATGAAGCTTGTTTCCAGAAATGCAGATAAACCATCACGCACAGAGATTTCCAGAATGCTGAAGGCAGCATATAGACTTGTCTCTGCATATAACGCAGCAAGCAGGAGGACCTAGACTGGGAGCACATACTTGTAACCCAGGAAAAATTACAGGTTTGCCAAAAGCAACTAGGTGAGGTCAGACTCCGCTCTGGGACTGCTCAGCCCCCGCTGCTGTGTGAGCACTACCATGGGATTTTGCATCCCATCCCCACAGGTGTAAATGAGCCCAAAGGCAGCACAGCAGCAGCATCACCTCTTTGGGTTGCACTCATGGCTGTTGCCTCACACTACAACCCTGTGTGAGCGTGTGTGCCCAAGGCAGCATGCTTCAAGTATGAATCAATGTATTTCCCCTCGTATGAATAATGCCTATTGACAAAATGACTGGGTTTAAATGACTACAACAAAATTAAAACCAACAAAAACAAGTGGATGGGCTGAGATGAAAGATATTGTATTTCTTCTGTGAAGGACAAGCATATAATGCATTCGATGACCCAGAAAAACATGCTGCAACATCTAGGTCTGTTTGTTACAACTAAATGTCAAGACAGCTGAAAGAAGAAGAGGTCAAGCCTTCACCTCAGACAGCCAGAGGAAGCATCGAGTCACATTGTGAATGCATTTGGAAATAAACACCAACAAGGGAAAGTCATTTCTCTGGTTGTCATCAGCTTCAGGGCCAAAAGACATGAAGCTGCCACACACCATCACCAACACACCTGCAACATGCACCAGATTGGACTAGTAAAGGCAACAAGATGGGCCCTGGCATTTGAGGGGCACCCCATCCAATGGCCCGGGCATCTCTCCTCACCACCATGCACCATACACCTCACTGCAGCAAGACTTCCTCCATTTATTATACGGATGCTCAACTCTCCTGAACAAGCCTACTGTTGCCTCCACCAGAAAATGAAAGAGGTCCCACATAGGCAAGAACACATTGCCCTAGTGAGGAGCTGGGTAACAGTGTGTGTGCAGGGGATTGTATCTCCTGGGGAGGGGAGAAGGGGTGAGAAGATGCTTTTTTATAGCTGAGGGTATCTTGAAAATGTCTGCTGGCAAGTGAGACAGAGTGGTGGCTTGTTGTGCAGACAGGTCACAGCGTGTGGACATGACCTGCGAAACAACCGCCAACAGGTTCCCTGAGGGGAAAGAAAAAGTATCCATCCTTTCAGCAGGCCTAACTCTGCTCTCACGCACACTCATGTTAAACCAGAGTAATTGAGTCTCAGCACAGCAGAAATCAATGAGATCACTGTCAAGTCCAGTGTCAAACACACACACTTACAAACTTGCCCAAGATAGCATTACTGGGATTTTTATAGTATCCTCTGTGAAATAAAATCTTTAATGTTTCCTTTCAGTTTTTGCACAAAGCCTTGATATATCTATCCCTTATCAGCACGTGAAAACCCACAGTCAGCACTACATGTGTCAGTCATGCATAAACATGTGAAAATCACTGCTGTTATCCAGAAAATATTGCCCGGATAGCAGCTTCCTTACAGCCCATGAACGCAAGAGCAGTTTATAAGAACCTTGAAGTTGCTCCGAATTGCCCGTAGGGGAAAACAGCTGATACTAGGCCCTTGGGCAGGAACGTATGAGTACATCTACTATAGAGGGCAACCAACTGCAAACTGATAATCAGAGGCCAAACCTGGGAAACATCAGCTGCGTTTCTAGCCCTTTGACTATTTCATTATTTCCTATAAAACAAGACTATCGTATAGGACAAAAGTCAGGGCAGCTTACTGAACCCACCCACAATTAGTGTTACTCAGCCTGTGGTCCAACTCACAGCTCGGCTGCAGCAGAGTTGCGTTACCGCCCCCTCCAATCTGTCGCTATATCTGTATGCAGTCACTCCCTAACCCGGTTGTGTCAAAATGATCCAGGTTGGCTTGCTATTTAAAAGCATGGAAGGTTTTCTTTAACCCAGATCATTTTGACTGATTTGGGTTAGAGAAGGACCGCACGTGCAGCTACGCCTGCAGATACCGAACCCGCAGCAGTGGGGACAGCACCCAGCCACTTTGAGCCTGGCTCAGGTTCAAAGCCTTTGAACCCAGCTCAGCTGTAAGCCAAGCAGCACATCTGGCCACAGCTGTAGATACTGTTCAGGAAAAAAAATTGCATGAGGTTGCATTCAGTGTCACAGATGAACTATGGAGTGTAAAAAGTTAGGGTATGATTCACAGGAAACACCACTCGGATTTAGATTCCATTATCACAATAAAAAAATAAAAATTATGCTGGTATTAATGGTGTTCATTTTTCAACCAAATTCTTCATTTCAGGGTAACTGGGATTGGCTTGTTAATACTACATAGCCACCCACACAGATAGGCATCTCAGTACAGGGCATGGCTTCAGTCACCTCTCAAACCAGAGCTAAGTGTGTATTTGTTTCAGCCAACCCAGCTCCAGAAAGATGAATTTTAAAATGGAAGCACACTGGAAAAGCTGAGAAGCTTCTCTCCCATAAGCAAAATGCCATCTGTTACCTATACAGTAGTGAAGCAGTTCAGCTCTTTCTCTCCCTTACACTGGCCACTGTCTCACACACCAGAGCCTTTGCTCGGCTTCTCAGGCATGGGCAGAGCTCGCTGAGGGACCCATGCAAATATGATGTGCACCTCAGTTTTGCTCTGTTCTTTTGTTCACCTGCAAGAGGCATCAGACCTGTGTCCAGGATCACATTCAAGTCAGCGTCAAAAATATTAAGACTCCAAGAATCTGTTCCCGAAGTTTCTTACCTAGGCAGCATTCTCTGCTGCCAGCCTGAAGTGAGAGCCAGATTGCGCCCTCCTGCTGGCTAACATCACTGTAAAATGGGAAATTATATTTTCTTGTTTCACAGAGGTTTGGTTAGACTGAATATATTTAGCTTTGTAAAATACATCAAGATCCAGAGATGAAAGATGTTCCTTAGGTGCAAAATACTAAATGACTGTCTTCATTTAAGAACACAGAATCTAGTAATCCAGAAGTTATTTGGGGATATTCTGAAGGATTACACGCTTCAGATTCATTCAAAAAAAGGAGAAAAACTGGGTGCGCGTATGCTTCAGCATAAAAGTATTTATCTGACATCCAGCCAAAACCATTTTATCTCTATAAGCAATCTTTAAGCGCTGCAGAATGCATTCACTGCTTTCATTACCAAATTACTTTTTAAGAGTTCAGCAGGTAATTGAAGTTCCAAACATCTTAAACTGGTTTGGCAACACTGAGATTTATTAATGGACTTGCTATCCAAGAACTTTAGAGGGAAAAAATCAGTTGGATACTAAATATATACCCTAAAATAAGATGGATTCAAATTACACTAAGAAGCTGGCTTTTAAAGAGGGAGAACATTTTAAATGAAGAGTAAAGCTCTGCTCAGAGGAGGTTCCATGATGCTGAAGCCTCAGCTCATATTCAAAACCACAGGGCAAAAAGTCCTGTGAATTTTTCAAAGACACTGTGTTGGCCTAAATCTGTTCCTATTGAACTGAAGGGCTGTTAATTTTGACAGAAAACTAATTAGGACAACGTTGTCCCATATACTTTGTACTACTAACACATGCTTGTTAAAAATGGAGGGCTCTAAAACCTTTTTCCTAGATAAAAACCATTTTGTTTATTACTTTTCCAATTCACTCAGCAGGAACGGTGAAAGGAATGAGCCTAAATCTGTTCCACACACCAAAGTCCTCTGCATTTAACCAGCGCCGCGGCACTCAGAGGCAGGGGCAGGAGGGTGATGAGCAGCACGAAGCCTGCAGGCTGGCCAGGCAGCCGCCAGCTCCAGAGGTCTAATGAGGACTCTTGCCCCAACTACATCAATAGCTTTTGGCAAGCCATTTTCTGCCTCAGTTCCTCACATTTATAAAGTGGATACAATGACAGCGTTCTGTGTTAATAACTGTTATATGCACTGCTTTAAGTGTTATTATTTTATAGGGCTTTCATCCACAGCCAACCACCCAATTGTCAGAGGGAAACTGAGGCACAGAGCAATGGTAATTGCTTAATGTCATCCAGTAGGCCACAGCAGAAGTACAACCTTCACCTCCAGAATTTTACATTATCCACCAAACTTATCTACTACGTTGGTACTACAAGGTGAAAATTAGCTGGTTGGTTGTCCAGCACCGTTAGACGATGGGATACTTGCTTACTTCTGCTAATATTGCTATTTGCAGTCTATCTTGTTGCTGTTGTTCCCGCAGAGAAAGCACAATATTAGATTTGTAAAAATCACACTATATGAGAAGACACTGTGATGGCAAATGCAGGATTACAGCCTCACTGCAGGCTCCAGCAGCAGGGAAAGCTGGTGATGATGTGGGCTGCTCACGGTCTAACACGAAGAGCTTTAATAATGACAAGGGGAACACAGAACAACAAGACCAAGGGCTTTGCTTTTCACAGCAGCAATCTTTTCTCTTAGGATTACTCCAGTGCAAAAAAAAAAAATAAATCCTTGTTCTGCAATGGATCAGTTTTCACAGCAAGGGGATAACTGATATTCAAGATGAAAAAGAATAATTGAGGAACCTTCTGGTCTGACATAGACAAGAAAACATCAGATGCATAAAATTAAAAGCCCGGTAAAAGACACTGTTCTACCACGTAAGATTCCTGTATCCAAATTATGGTTCCCAGCCAAAAAGGCAGAATTGTTTCATCTTACAGGGATGCAACACTCATTCGTGTATTACAGCCTTGCTGCCGAGACATTTCTATTGCAACATTATCACTTGGGAATACCTACAACCTTAGGATGAAAGTTTCTGGCTGCACCTAGGTACACCACCACCAGTAGAGTAAGCCATTAGAAATATCAATCAAGCTGTCTGTCAGATAAATCATGCCAGGCTTTACCTAAGAGAGCCTCAGGAAAGTTATGGATGCAGAAGCTCAAGAGTACCTGTCAGAAAAGCTTGCAGTTCAGCTGCTGCACCATAATTTAACCCTATATGAACACTACACATCAAAAAGCAGAAAAGGGCTGAGATATCAGGAACTCGGCTCCAGCCAGCACCAGAAAAAGCACCCATTGATTTGGGACACCAGAGACAACCAGAGCCTGCCTTTCCCCTTCTTTGCATACAGCGGGTGTTCATTCACAAGCGTTTTATCAAGCAGCGGAAGTACAAAAGCTCCATCTGACCAACACGTGGTGTTTAACAGCTTATAAACTTCTTTAACAACAATAATACCATTTCACATTTTACAGACCTTCTCGTGCTGCAGGACCGCAACGCACTTTGCCATCTTAAACAATAAGCTGTGACGTTCTGGACTCATGCGCAGCTGGACAGGAAGAGCTGAAGACACGAGAAGGTTTCCTTCAGGCGTACAGGCTGGGGAGTGACGCAGGGGAAGCCCGCGTCTTCCCGGACAGCTTCGGTAGCAGCCGGGAAGGATGGGATGCCTGGACGTGGCGTCTGCGTGTGCTGTTCCTGACACAGAGCTGCCAGAGGCTGTGTTTGTTTTACCTTGCTTAAAGCAAGAGAGGTTATGCAAAGACAGTGGAGGTGCTAAGAATAACAGGATCTTCACCCTGAAGCCCTATGAAAGAGTCACAGATACAAATTGCCTCTCAACACTAGAATGCAGCAAGCAATTCATATAGTCAAATTCAGCAACTGCTCATGCACACCAGCATTGCAAAGCATAACCTCAGAGTAGACCTGCAGAAAAGCAAGAGAATATAGCTATCCTAAGAGGAATCTGGCCAGGATATTAGGAATGCAGCCTTCCTTTCCAGAAATTGCACAGGGGTTTCCTTAGTTGCACCAACAGCTTCAAAACTGTGAGCATTGGGTCTTAACTTCAAAAAAAGTGCCATTTTAATACCTAAGTACCTCTTAGGGGCTCAAATGGATGGGTGCCAACAACAGAGCCATCAGCACCTACTCAACCATGGAGACTTTCTATCTAAAAATCCCATTTACCAGCAGAGTCCCAGCAGGACTACAGTATGATAAACACCTCCATGACAAGTCCTAAACTTCCAAATGAACACATTTATTTACTTATTCATGTGTAAAAGTGACACTGAAACAGACAGCTTTCTTGAGCATCAATACCTAATCAAAAGCAATCCATTACAGCTTTCCCATTTGTTTCTGGATTGAGAATAAACTCAAGTTACTTCAGCACAATAGAAATATTGAGACAGTTGCAAGAGACTGAACAAGATTTATATTCACTTTACATGCTGAATGCCTCCTATAAGAAGGCACAAGCCCAGGCCGGTGCCCGCCAAAGTCCCACTGTAAAGCTCCTGCACCACTGATGTTAAGAGGAGCTGTGCAAGGACATGTCTGGACGAGGCATTAGAGACTGATGCTGCGACAGCCTGTGGCTTTCTGGATCAAGGCTGCTCAAGTTTCATTTGCTGTGGCTGAGAGATGTGGGTGTTTAACTCTGGTGTTTTAAGGTCTTACATAGTACCTATATCTGTAACTCTATTGCAAAGTTAAGGATAAAACTTAAGTGAACTCCTGCATAAACTCTTTCATCACAGAGGATTTTAAAATCATTTTTTGCAATATAGTTAAAATAAAAAATGTAAGAGTGTTTCATAAAAGATAACAGCCCCAACCCCAAACTCCCACCCCTTGAAGGGAAACAGGACAGCCAAGAAACTGCAATATGACAAGCATAGTTTTGCTTTCCCCAGCAAAAGATCTGCAACTCTCCAGTATCAACACACAGGACAAGCAGCATTGAGGATGAAGAGAATAATTTGTTGCTGTCTGATACAGAAATCATTCTATGATTCTACAGGAATGCAATGGCAAAACAGTGATGCTCCTGTGGGTCCAGGCTGCAGCAGCACAACACGTGGTTGCCCAAGACCAGTTCAAATCAGGTCATAAAATCCAATTCATCAAAATAACCTTTCAAAAATAGATTGATACAGTTGGCTTCCTCTGAAACCTAACTGCTTCAGGCTGCTGCCCAAGCCACTGTTTGCAGGGTGTCCGCACACCAAAAGGAAAAGTAATGACTAGGGAGGTTTTAATTCAGTTCCTGGAACAGCTCTCAGGGAAAATACATACATAGATTGGAAGAGGAAAAAGAGAGCCAGGAGAGGAGATCCCTTCAGAAGACATTAGCTGCAGCTGTTAACGTAGCTGCACATTAGATAAAAAAAAGAAAAAAGAAAAAAAAAACACAAAGGAGTTTAGTCCTGCTTTGTTCACCAGTGCACTTTGCATTCCTGCTAGTTAGGCACCCTAAGTCTGCCCTCCACACTAGCTTATTAGTTTCAAGATTTTCAGTTTAATCTGTACAAAATTTCTCTTGTCCATTTGACATTCAGCTACTCTGTATGCAAGCACAGGTCACTGTGCACCCCAGGAGTGGGACAAGAGGAAAAGGAGTGACAGACTCCCCCCATAGCACGCTCTCCTTCAGGTCAACAAGACGAAGGCCCATTGCGGACACCGAGAAAACAGAGCCAGGGAGCAGGTTTTCTGCTTCTTAAATCTTCCAGGTATACATGAGCCAAATGGAGTCTTTGCTGGGGAGCTGCAACCAGTAAAAAGTAAGGGCTGTGCCCTGGACTGGGGAGCAACGGAGGGGCAGTGGCATTTACAGGGGGTGAGCGCTGCCTCACCAATCTCTGCAGTTCACAGACCGGTGACCACTGCCTGTGCTATACCTCCCACAGCTTCTGTCTCTAAAGAAAAGAAATACAAAGATAACTTCCAAAAAGGAAATCTTCCTTTGTCTAGATATTCCCATAGGAAGATGCAACGTGACTTTTGTCAGTATGAAAATTGCTCTTTGGTGTAGCGCTTAATTACAACTCTTTGCAGTTCTCTCATTCATGTGTTACATGGGGAATGTTACTGATAAATACAGGTGGCATGTGCAATCAGTTCAGCGCTCTTCAGAAGGCCGTGGGTATTTATTCTACCCTGGACAATGCCATGTTAAGCGAACAGCCCCATTTGGAATAGTGACATACTGGTTTTACATTTGCCAGATATATTCCAAGAGGAGAAAGTATCAGGAAAAATGAGACCAAGAAAAGGAAATCATATACTATAGTTACAGCTTCATTAAACTCTGCTGTATGGAACCAGTCACGAGGTACCTTCCCATGCCCTGAGTAACTAACACGCCCACGGGAGACATCCACAGGATAAACTTCGTGACAGAGTGGTTGGCTCTGCAGCAAAAGGGAATCTGGCACTCGTAAAAGACAACAAAAGCAGGATCAGAGCTGTAAATGGCTCCTGACAGCATTCTCTTCATGAAGCGATCTGTGTGAAATATGGAATATATTAGCAAACCTGGGCTGGAAAGCAAAGCATTTTTAGATAGGTGGAACTTTTTAATAGCATGTCATTAAATCTCTCGTACATTTAGCATTTAATAGATGTAACTTTCACAGCAGCATGTTCATTACAAAAAAGGCACAAGGGACCCTACCAAACAGTGAGCCAAACTAACCCAGAGCCCAAGTCCCTTGTTTTGTCAGCATTCAGGCACCACGGTGATGAGCAAAATCATCTGGATATCTCAACACATTACATTAGAAATATCCTTACTCTGCTACCAGTCCTCTTTGGCCCCATCCCCACACAAGTCTGTCAGCTGAACACGGGCCAAAATTTCTGCCTGTGTAAATTACTGTAGCTTCTCTGCTGTCACTGGCATGGGGCCATTTTTTATACCAGACCTACGTATATTTAAAAATAGGGTCAGTGTAATAAAAATCTTAAGACTGTTTGACTGGTTGGTGTGGACATAGGCAAGGTGTGCTAATCCCATTTCCAGGACTGAGGCCAAGATGTACAACCTGTCTGAAGTAGGTCACCTACATCCATATATAGGCACCCATATCAAGTGGTTTAAGAAGAGCCGAGTGTTTGCACATCTTTCTGATTTCACCTGTCACTTCAGCTGTGACTTTTGACAATCCTACTGTACAAAGGGATTGGTGTGCTTTTCCTGGCCTGTGCCCTGCCAGCAGAAGGCAAAGCCATGCAGCACTTTGTCAGGGTTTTCTCCACCAACAGGACATAGGTTTTTCAAGAACATGTGCACAAAATTTATACAACCTCAAGTAAACCACTTACTACAGCTTCTGCCCTTTATAGACGGGTGTGATGAGACTTCCCTATTCTACACAAAGACTGACTTTTTCAGTGTTCTGAAATGCTGGACTAATTCTGTGTATTATTTCTAATTACTATTATCTCCATTACTACTGCACACCAAAAGGGAGTTGAGGATGGCTGAGCCAAGCAAAGCAATTACTGTTCATCCTGCACATCTCGAGCACTGCTTGACTTCTGAGGTGGATGCTCTAGAAACCTGTCCTTTGACTACCCAACTAAGAACATACTAGCCATTGGTTTTGAACTATTGCACATGAGCATCATAAGGCTCCCTGGCACGAACACCACAACGGAGCTGAAGCTGGATCAAGCAGTGAAATCAATCCCAATCACAGCAACCAGGTCCAAGCTGCCAGTTACACCTTACTGCACAACTCAATGACGAAGACAAGCAGCATTTTTTGAAAACAAAAACAAACAACATTAAAAAAACCCAAACAAACAGAAAACTTTTCTCATTATAAGGGCTTACATGCTGGGAAGTGTCATTTTTACAAACTCGCATTACCACACAGATCAGTTTAAACTGATCTGAACTCATCTAACCAACAGGGGTTTCCCTCTGTTCGGTTTTAGCACCAGAGGTGTTTTAAACCCAGCTACTGTTAACAAGTTTCTCCTGCCTCAAATAGTTCAAGACCATCTCATTAGGAATTTGATAAATAACCTGAAGCAGCAGACAGATTACAGACTAACAGGAATCTGTAATAGATAGCTGACCTATTTCACACCCCAGCTAACTTTTGAGCAGGATTGAGTTGAATAGGAGCAAGCTGTTAACAGGAGATTCGCACACTGTAGATCTAAGTCCTCGAAGCTCACAAGATCATTACTATTTACCCGGTAGGCCTGACTTGCTCCTTCGGACTAAATTTATCTGAATGCTTCAGACTGACTCTATTAGCATCACTCCTGAACTCTCTGCCTCAGCACAGAAAAGCAGAGCAGGAAAGTTAAATTGCTGCGAACACAGTGGCAGTCAGATCCAAGGAGGCTGGCTTTTCATGACATATTTCAGTGAACAAGAGGCATTAAACGTGAAGCAGAACACCCAAGGATTTTGGCTGTGTGTCTTCGCTTCATAGGGAAATGCCTTCTCTCTGCAGCATCAAAGCAAGACAGGCATTTGGTGCAGTCACCATTATAGACTGCAGTGTGATAATAATGCCCTTCGATGGTGAGGGGAATGTCCTAGAAGAGAAAACCTTGCTATTTTTCCTGTGCTTTTCAGTACTTCCTATGGCTGCCTTCCCCATTCTGAGCATGGTGCACGCATAGGCTCTGCCTGTTCCCTCCTTTCACTGTGTACCCAGCCAAAGTCTACCAATTTTTTTCTCTAATGTATGAGAATACATACCTTTGGCTTTCCATCTCAAAAGCTACAACTCCAATCAAACCTCTTATTGTCTCATTTCTGTGATTTCCTTTGGCTTCTGACCTTCCCCACACTGACATCATCTGCTTCCCTTCCACGGAGGATGCAGGCAGGCAAGCTGTGATCCCTTTCTCAGCCAAGTGCCTTCCAGCTCTGAAATGCTCTGGTAGATAATTTTGTTGCATTCTTCCACAGTTGTTTCAGTTTCCCTACAGTTTTCTCATTTCTTCCCTATTTTTCTGCTTGTACCTTATTCACAGCCATTCCCCCTGCTCCACACCTAGTGCTAGACTCCATAAATCCTCTGACTTGTCCTTCAGACACCTTTAAAATCAAAGGAAAGCAAAAGACAAGTATTCAGTTAAATGAATTCACAATCCACTTGACAGCTTTTATCATAAGCACTTGATGGCAGGGATCATCTTTTTGTTCAGTGTTCACTCAGCATCTGCTTCAGAAAGAACTAATCCATGGCTGAGACAATAATACAAATAATAAACTTTGGTAGAGAACCATCATAACACAATGACAATATTGTGGGCCCTGTAGGAAGATAGCCCTATTGGAAGTTTTATTGCATCCACTCACAATCCTTCAAATGGTCTCCTGCACCTACAGCTTCAAAAGCTACACAGACAGGTACAGCACTGGAAGGGTCCGCTGAAGCCAAAGGCAACCCGCTGAAACTTTGCATCTGGAGTTTCCACTAAACTTGTCCCGTGGGAAAGACAGTAGTAAACAGTGGAAGAGAAACACAGTCCAGACATTTCCACAGAAAGTAAATCTGCTTCCACAGAGCACTGCGTATTTCTTGCTAGCTATTATTTTTAACCTCTTGCAGATTTATTTTTACTACAATTTAAATGTATCTGTTATACGCCATAACATTATTATTATGAGAGACACTAAAATAGCAAAGTATTCTAGGCACTTGATACCATTTTACAAAACAGGGAATTAAAGCCAGTGATGACAGCAGATCATTGCACCAGCAGCCACCAATGCACATGACCCCCTTTCAGCCTTGCTTCTTATATCTCTTCTGTGGACAGAAGGAAGACGCACAAAAATTGTGGAATTACACCCAAAGTTGTGGTATGCTTTCTCTTGCTGTTTAACTACGGAGGAGCAAAAAATGGAATTGAAATGCAACCAATGGGATGAACCTCTTCCTGCTGCTACCAGGCTGTGGGCACAGCCTTGGGCTCACAGCCCAGAGCCACCAAAGCCACCAGCTAAGGCTACACACCTCATACCCAAAAACTACCTGGGATCAACATGTACCTTAGAATAGTTGGTTTGGAAGGGATCTTTAAAGGCCACCTAGTCCAACCCCCCTGCAATAAGCAGGGACATCTTCCACTAGATCAGGTTGCTCAGAGCCCCGTCGAACCTGACCTTGAATGTTTCCAGGGATGGGGCACCTACCACCTCTCTGGGCAACCTGGGCCAGTGCTTCACCACCCTCGCTGTAAAAAATTTCTTCCTTATCTCTAGTTTACATCTACCCTCTTTTAGTTTAAAACCATTACCCCTTGTCCTATCACCACAGGCCCAACTTAAAAGTCTGTCCCCATCTTTTTTGTAAGCCCCCTTTAAGTATTGAAAGGCTGCAATAAGCTCTCCCCAGAGCCTTCTCTTCTCCAGGCTAAACAACCCCAGCTCTCAGCCATTCCTCACAGGACAGGTGTTCCAACCCTCTGATCATTTTTGTCATCCTAACCTTAAGGCTTTCATTCTATTTTTCACTAAGCTGTTTTAAACAAGCAGAAGTTTGTTTGCACAAGGGCCTCAGGTTTCAGCTTCATAGTGTATACTCCTATTAAGTCTAATAAAATACAGCTAAATAAATAAATTTTGTCTTTGTTAATCATCTTAGCTTTTCAGTGCTCCAATACTGATGGACATCTACTCATATCAAGACAAACTATGGTACAGCGTAACTTTCCACTCCTGAAAAGCACTACTACAAAGCTCTTTGTTTTCAGCTTGGATGCTGTTTGGCACAACAGTTTGACATTCACTTACAGGACTGGTGAAAAATATGCACTACTAATTTTCTTAAGTGCCATGCCAGCGTCTCCGGGGCCCATGTGTTTGCCTGCCTTCCCATACAGTAATATGATTTGCTCTCAGCTAATAAAATGGACTTCACATCAGCTAAGGAAAGACTTTAGTTAGGGTGTCCCCCTTCTTCTTCTTGAATAATATATTCATGGCAAAGAGCTAAAGTTGATAACATCTTTAAAATACATATTTTTTTCCCCTAATGTGGGGGATACAAACCATAATCCCTGCGAATCTCCTTTTTCTTCCCCATTGCCCCCGTGGTTTATCATGTCCAATTAGCCATCTGCCATGCCTGCACTGCCATACAAAGGGAGCCCACTCTCCTCCACCGCAGCCCATCAGCGGGGCTATTGTCCCAGCTGACAAACAAGAATCAGACACTATTGTTTCCAGCTGACGATGCTGCTCCCAGTGTAGGCTGCCAGTTGCCATTAAAACAGCAGGAGCACCAGGGCACACTCTAGGAGTCAGGAACCACGCCAGCAGCGCCGATATTACCAATATTAGCAGGGAACATTTACAAAGCTCTTTTTGCTATCTATATATTCTAATTTCAGGTAACAAACCAACCTGGGCCAGCTACCACTTTTGATATTCCAGCTGCACCGGAGCGTGCCTAACCTACTGCCTTTGCTGTTTTACCAAGTGCCCACCTTGCAAAGAAATGCTCACAATCCCCAGAAGAAAGCAACATTTTGGAGTTAAATCTTTCCTTGTAATGACTTTTTTATTTTAAAGGTAAGGTATGTCTTCTGCCACTTCAGCACAGCTTATTACACACACACACACAATGTAGTTTAAAAACCTGAGAACTCCACTAAGTCTACATGGGTACCAATTATGTGACAAGGTTAATTTAATTTCTCTTACAAACAACACACACTCACCCTTTTTCCCAAGGCCACTTCACTAAAAGAAATGACCAGAGCAGCTGGTCTGCCAGTCACCGAGATGTTAAATTAAAGATCATTTCCTCTTATTATTCTCAGCAAAGGATGATGTGACCTTACGCTAAAAACTACAGTCTGCCTAATTATGGTAGTTTTGTTCCATCAGTGAAACTGAAATGCTGGTTCATATAATTAAGGTTACAAAAAAAGGAATTTCATTTTTAGTTTTAAAGGCAATTTGTTGCCTTGAAGTGGGAGTGCGACAAATTAGACCTATGTACCTATACGTTCCCAGTCATTACATTGTGTAATTTGGAAGAAACAGAAAACACTCCTAGATGTTAGTAACAAAGCCACATGTGTTGATAAGGGAGAAAGAACCCCAATGAACCACAATTTATTCTAGGCACTAGTTAATGAAAACAGGCAAACAAAATGAATATTTATATTTAAAAGTAGGAACAGAATTATCTCCTAAGACCTTGATTAGGAAACAGGAATTATTTAAACTTCAATAAATGTCTTACACTGTATTTCACACTCCAGCATTGAACATTCATAATTTTTATATACCACTTTGAATCTTCACTGAATAGTTCAAAATAAAATAAATGAAAAGCAACTGAAACTAATGTTATTCCACAGTAATCACATACGTAATGACTTTTGCAATGACTTACAATAAAGGCTTTGCCCTGGATTCAAATACTGGGCTCATTCTTTACCAAATCTGAAATACAACATGAAAAGTTAAATATTTTGCTGAATATTACTCCATTCTTAGCACAAAATGCTCTAAATCCCATTTCAACACACTGCAGTCTACATATCACACAGGTGACTGACTCGAACCTAGATTTATGATCGCCATTGTGGTGCCTGGGCCAAGTTGTTTTCAGTTACATCCATGAAAACTCACGAAAAACTCTTCTGAAGTCCTCTGGATCTGTGCAACAGCAACACAATCTGTCCCAGAACTGAGTGGAAAAAAAATAATTCAAAACATTATGACTTTTCTTTTACAGCCCTCCACACTTTAGGGTTCTCTATTCAGACAATCATATTTGATTCTCTTTTCATATCCAGCTTTCTTTTGCAACACGTATATTGTAATATTTGCTGTTATTCTTGCCAGATTTGCTAGGCAAAAATTCCCCAAGTGGCAGAGTCCCTTCAGTTAAACACAGGGTGCATGTGCCATGCAAGGCTGTAAAACGGGAGTTTATCCAAAGAAATATTAAAAGCAGGACACCGGTCCAAATCAAACAAAAGCACAAATACCTCTTAGTTGTTTCATGACTGACTTTAAGTTCCAGCCATAAAATGCACAGCGCTATGGGTTTATAAGGCCTAATACTCCATAAGTATTTTCTTTGATATAACTATGAAGTACTTAAAATACCACTGGGTACTGTACAGTACGTGTCACCATGGAGCAATAAACTGCTATACATCCATAATCAACCTTCCTAGGGACCATAAGGTCACAGCAGCTGAAACAACAGAATACTTCATCCCCAACCTTCAAAAGGCCCAGAGCACCTGTCCGGCTGGAGGACTCCCCAGCAGGCTCTTAGCACAAGGGTGTGCTTGGAAATTAAACCAAAAAAAAACCAACAAACCAACAAACCCATCAAAGTTGCTCCCATTTTTAAACCTTTATGTTTCCTCACCAGGTTATTATTATGAGACTCGATAAAATACACTGAGAGAGGCAGGTGGTGGGAAACAGCGATAGTTATATTTCCCTGGCCAAGTTGGATGCCCACTTGTATCCATGCAGCTCATCATCCCAAGACACGCATGGCCAGCTAAGGCCACATGCAAAATGGTCTACACGAGCACTAGAAGGGTTTTACAGGGCTCCTCTTTGATGACTTTGAGATCACACTTTTCTTCTTTCAGACTTTCAACCCCAAAACACAGCATAGGCAACAGGTTTTTCTCCCCGCCACTAACTTCTGCAGGTGCCATATCGAGCCTTATTGCAATACCTGTGCAATTTACTAACGTCTGTGCTATAAGCTTATGTTCTCTATTGCACCCTGTCCTGGAAATCAAGGATTGTGACCTTCAGTACATACCAGCTCGGAACAGAAGTTGGGTGTGAAAGGCCTTTTCCTCTGGAAATTAATTCGATTAATGTTGAACAGAATTACATCAAATAGAACAAATATCTTCCTACTGGCCTATAACACAATGCAATCTCATCCAGAAGAAACATATTGTAAACGACTATCAGATGCCACCCCTGTTGCCCTGTATGTACTTCTGAGTGAGGAGGAAGGAAGTAGTATGGGAAAGAAATGCTTCACTGAACATAAATCACCAATTTAAATTGCTTCCTTCCAGGATCAGACAAAAAGAAATCCTTCCTTTTTGTCACAAGACCCCATAAATCAGCAGGTTCTGCCCCGATTCTGAGCAGCATCTGCAGGGCAAAAGGGGGAAGGAGATAATCATTCCCACCAAGACCTCTTGATTCACCTACACATCCTTTGCCATGTCTATGTGCAAATTCCCGGACTAGCAGAGGTCCTTCTAAGAGTCTGGAGGAAGAGGTGGGACAACAGCAGGGCAGAGCCACACAGTCTTCCCTGTGCACTGGGGCACCCTGTGACAGAAGCTTGGGAGAATCTGGGTCCCCACATGTAGTGAGATAACCATCCTCCCCCACGTCAATCACGTGAAAAACACCTACATTAGACAATAAGGAAAGAAAGGAACAAACCTCATATTCCTGACAGGGTCAGAGGTCAAAGCCTCCAGAGAGCGGTTCAGATTTTAATTAACAGCATCACCTTAAAGAACACAGGAGCTTTCCAAGTGGTAGGCACAGCCTGACAGTCTTTTCTACAACGGACCCTCCTTTACCAGCACACATTACCAGGCCGGGCCTTATAAATTATAAAGTCTCAAGGTGAGGAAGCCAGGCATCACACCTCACCCTCAGTGACAACTCTGTTGAATTAATTTATCTGCTCTACAAGGAGACACTTGATTCCATCAACCTCGAGGAGCACTTCTCTGAAGACATCATTTCAAGCACATCTATTGATCAAGCAGCCTGGCCACTGCCAATCATTTTAAAGTTATTTAGTCGCGGAGCTGCCAGTCACTCACGCACAAATGAACAACGCTGGAAGTATTACCGGCTGGTGGAAAGCAGAAAGCAAACAGAATAATTCATCGCAGTCAAAGGAGATGGAACGATATCAATTTTCAACTCACTCACAGGAAGTATCAATGACAAAGTCGGCATCTTCATATCAGACATAATCAATGTTATACTTAAGTGCCAGAAAAATAAATTAGAAAATAAAACTGTACCTGCTAGTGGATAAGAAATATTGATGATTACCCTTGCCAGTAATTGGTAATTTGCTAAGCCATCCCCTCATTATAAATATTTAAAATTTTGGTACAGGGTTTCCTTATATGTTTCACCTTTACTTCCAAAACATACCACAGAAATTCCTACAGCTTAGGCACAAAGGTAAACTTTCCCTCTGTGTCTATATCCAAGGGATATCTGTCATTTGTACACTTTACAAAGTGACTTACGTTATGTTTGAAACAACAAGTATTTGGATTCCGTTTCACACAATATAAAAGTCTCGGTACACATTTAATATAGACTACTGAGCGTTCCAGAGAACTTGCTCATATTTTATTATCTGTCACCAAAATAGACATAAGAAACTTAATAAGGCATACCTAGGCATAGATTTGGTTTCTTACTCAAACATAAGCTCAAGCCGTCGCACAGAAATTACTGCCTCAATTCAGCAGCCAGTGTTATCCCAGAAATCAGAGCTGGAGACTGCAATAGTCATTTCTGCCCTTAAAGTCCCTCCGCCTGTTAATTTTTATCGCAGTTACATGAGAGTGATTCTCTAAAAAACGACTGAATTACCCTGTGTATATCTGATGGTGAAAATTAGAACAGCCCCTACCCTGCCTGTCTCTGGGGAGGTTTGTCTGCCAGCATCAGCCACACAGGTGTTAAATCCACTCCTTTCATAAAAGTCATTCCTAGTTCTCATCAGTGCAAGCACCAGAACAGACCCTCCTTTATTACCTCCTGTTAATTCCTTCAGTTTTACTTTCCAGGTACAGCTCAGAGAGCTGGTATCTCCGTTGTCATCGCTGACAAGGGACTGCTACCTCCGAGTGTTTGGGTGCTGCTGGGGGAGCCACTCGTTGCACGGCGCCATTCCCGGCATCAGCCTCCTCTGCTGGTACCAGGGAGCAGCCTATCGATCCTCCTGGCTCAGTGCAAAGCCCAGCTGGTTGCTAAAAGCCTCTGAGAGAGATATTAGTTGTTTGGACTCCATTTTTTTTCACTGAGAATAATGAGTTAATGTTTTTCCTTGTAGTAGCTGTGAATTCAGGAAGAGTTTGGGCAGTTCAGTATACACTTGTGCTACTGGAACAGCTAAGCTTTATACCACATAGATTCATTTTTTATTTGTTGTGAACACACAAGGGCATGTAAGCCACAATGGTTATGCTTTACAAACCCAGAATACAAGTCAGGAGAGAAAGAATAAAAGAAAAAAGCTAAAATTAAGGTGAAAAGGATGCTAAGTCAATGCAGATGTCTGCAGCTATTACAAATTGGACTCCATCTCACTGTCCTCACTCAGGCAAGATTGCCATTGACAGCCAAAAAGAGGAGTGGGAGAGTCAGTTGTGTCCTGTCTACAGCTGTCCTCCTAAGCCCCACATCAGCTGTTCTCTCTGCCACCCATTAAAACCAACTTCAGACAGGCACAACAGCAGCACACAAACAACGCAGGAAAACAACAGTACAATTTCATGTGAGTCATGCCTGCTCTCATGTGCACATTGCCTATTTCTCAGTGATGCTGCCTGGCCACCGTGAAAGCTGACAATCAAAATGAATTACTAATAGGTTGGGGTTTTTTTCATGTCTTTTTGGACACATGATGCTATGTAATGGTGCAGAAACAAAAATTTTGCCACCTCCTTCAATGAAGCTAAAGGTAGATGAGACAACCGTCAGGGATGGCCTATGCATACGTGCTTCGGTCCAAGCATGTGGCCTAGGAACCCCTCCCCAGCCCAGGTTCCTGTGATTTTGTTTCCTCAAGAAGCAAAAGTGTTAAGAGACTTCTAAAGTCTCCAGGTTAAATGTATAAGACAGGTGACAAGTGTATTCATGGCTCTACAGGTGAAACTTCAGGTGAACAAAGCAGTCTGGGAAAACTGCCTAGTCACATGGCTCCCTGTGCTTTTTCCTCATTTAGGAATACTTTTTTTTTCATGCAAGCTAGACAGACTTGACGCTCTCCAAATTAAATTCTGCTAACACGCTTGGGTTGAGAAGGCAGTGTCACAGGGAAGGTATTCAGCTTTGGGTGAAGAAAGGAAGACAGACAAAAAGATGGGGGATACCTTAATCAACAGGTTCCTTTTAAAAGGAAAATTGGTGGGTTATTTTTCTTTTTTTAAAATAAATCTGTCATTGTTGAGACTTAGGAAATCAGCTTGTAACCAGGTAGGTTATCAACAGGCAAATACTCTACAGTTTAATGGCTTGTGGATCACAAGATACACACAGCCAGACCTTATTATAGTTATCCTCTAGATCAAAGGGCTTTCACATAAATGGGGTGCAGTCTACCATAGCAGGGAGCTGCTGCCAGCCTTCAGGGTTTTACTACTTTAAAGTTTTGGTGATTACATAATTGTTTTTTTGTAACTGGAGCTCAAAGCACTGCATGTAGCTAATGAGCAGGTAGAAGGAGGAAAACAGCTGAAAAGCAAAGTCTTGACAAACAGCTGTGGCAGTAAGTGTCAGTCCTAGCCTAAAAGAGTCAATCCCCTTATGAAACAAGCATTTAATCCTTTACAATTTTTAATTAAAAAACTACCAAGAAGCCTAAAATACTTTAAGATTTTGCTTGGGAGGTGGGGTGGGGTGTGCAGGAGTGGACCACAAGTTGTTTCAGTTGAGATGCTGATCCTGTGCAAAGCCACATTTTGGAGCTGAGGGCTCCCACGTAAACACCGCCTCATGAACTGGTGGTGGCGGAGCAGCGGAGACCCCAGCATGTACCCATTGCCCAGAGAATTTAATTAACCACTGCATCATTAGTGAAGGCCCCACGCCACGCTCTACTATAGCACAGCTACCCTTCCACTTCACTTCAGCATCCTCTGAAACCGGAGAGCGAAACACACGGCTCTCGCCCAGCCCTGAGACACTTGGCGAGCGCGTCCCCGCTTGGTCAGCATCCCCGGCCGGCAGCGGGCGAGCGCTGCCCGGGGCGCCCCAGCCCTCGCTGCCCACCCGAGGGCGGCAGGGGTCGTGCCCGGCTCTTCGCCCAGGCAGAGCGGGGCGGGCAGGGCAGGCTGCCGGCTCCTCTTCCAAAAGCCGGCCAGTGCCCGGGCGGCCGCCTCTGCCCGGGGCGGGGGCCCGGCGGGACGCAGCCGGCGCAACCTCCCGCCGGGGGCGACAACGCGGCGGCTCTCCCTGAGCATCCCCGCGGGGCTTTTGTGCCTGCCCGGGGCGGTGGCCCGGCCGGTCCTCTCCCGAGGCGGTCGGCGGCGAGAGCGCAGCCCCGCGGTAGCATCCTCCGGGGGCGGGAGGGAGGACCGGGGCGCAGACGAACCGAGGGGCTGCGGCGGACAAAGCGAGAAGGCAGCCGGGGACCCCCTCCGTTCCCCTCCTCTCCCCTCCCCGCGGCTCCGCCGCCGGCGGTGCCCGCGCCGCCGCCGCCGCCAGCTCCGCATCCCGCGGCGGAGGCAGGGCCCGGCGCTGCTCCGGCCCCTTCCCCGCGGTTCCCCTACCTGTTCGGAAGAAAGCATCCACCTCGGAGTCGGGGACAGCGCCTTCCTCCGCCGCCCCTTCGGCGGGATTCATGGCTGGGGGAGAGGTGGCGGCGAGCCCGGTGGCTGGTAATATCCAGTGAGTTAGGGAGGAGGAGAGCCGAGAGAGAGAGAGAGAGAAAGAGGGAGGGAGAAGAGGAGGGAGGGAGGGATGGAGGCGCGTTTAGCAGCGAGCCCAGCCGAGCGCCGCCCGGATCATCCCTTCCGCGGTGCCTGCGGGGCGGCTGCCCCGGGGCTGGGCTGCGCTGCCCCCGGGCTGCGCTGGGCGGCGCGGCCCGGGGCGGGGTGCCGGTGCCGAGCCCCACCGCCGCCGCCGGCCCCCTCCCCTCCACCCGCTATTGTTCCGACCTGCTCCGCTCCGCTCCCCCCTCCCCGCCGCCGCCGCTGCCCCTCGCCGCGCTGACAGCCCAGCCCAGCCCGGCCCGGCCCCCGGCGGCCGCCCCCGCCGCTTCCCTACCGGCACTTCCTGAGGCAGGCCGGGCCGGCCGCGGCGCCCCCCGCCGCCGGGGCAGCCCCTCTCCGCGGGCGCGGCCGCTCCGCGCAGCAGCGCGGCCCGGGCGGGGGTGAGGGGGGTCCGGCGGCTGCCGGCGGGGCGGGCCGGGCACAGGTGCGGGTAGGGGTACCCGGGCGGGGGTGGATCTTTTTATCTCCTACCCCTGTGCGCTCCGCAGCCGCATCGATGTGCATCACCGGGCTGCACAGCTGCCATGTCTCCCCTCTGATGAATAACCGCGGGGGCACGGCGCAGCGCTCGGCTGTCAGCTGGGCAGGTACTCGGGAGAGAAAGTGAACGCCGGTGTGGTTACAGGGGAAAACATTTCTTTTCTTTGTCTTGGGCTTTGGTAGTGTGGTGGGTTGTTTTTTTTTTTTTGTGTTTTGTTTTGGGGTTTTGTTTGGTTTTTTTTTGTTCCTGGGCTGTGGGGCACGATTGCTTTGGAAGCGATCAGTGAAACTACATGTTGTTGCAGGTACGCCTTCATATTTTATTCTTTACCATCCTAGGCGACTGCAGAGCCAAAAGGGAGTTTGAAAAGCCAAGATCCTGGTCCCAGCTCAGACATTGATTCAACTAGCTAAATGATTTTTAGTTCTCTGCTGTAGCTCCAATATTTGTGATTTGGGACAATAATCGTTGTCTCAAAAGGAGTGCTGTGAGGAATATTTGTTTGTACTTTGTTAGCAGCTGTGTTAAATATTATTCCCTGAGCCCAGCTATCAAGATTTCAAGCACAGACAGGCAGAGATAGACAGAAAGACAGATGTTTGCCATTTGGGCACTTTCCTTTCTTCTCCTGTTCACCTATTTGAAGTCTCACCAGCTCCTCATTCTTCTATAATCGCGTAACAGCTCTAAAACTAGCAGCCTGCTTAAGGAGAAATGTTGCTGTTCCACCTATTCAAAACATGGTCGTAAAACAGGAGTGTTACTCTCACACCTCACAGTTGTTTGTCTTTGTTACCTCTACCACAAGAAAAGAAAAGCAACCGTTGGAGTAACCACCCATCTGGCTGTATTACCCTTGGATAACCCATCCTTGCTGCGAAATAGCATCTCCCACTCTCAAGACCAAGAGTCTTTTAGCCAGCATGTCCCCGAGACCTCAGTGTCATTATCCTGCAGGGGATATCACAACTCCTTTGCTACTGAAAAACTCTGACATTTAAGGGACTCCATAGGTGCACAGGAGGAAGTCAGCTGTAGAAGATAAGGACAAAACATCTCCGGGAACCTGGTCACCACAGAGGGACTCACTGGAGCACTTCAAGAGCTAAGTATCAGCCTAGTGCATCTCAAGAAAGAAAATACTTCAAATAGCAGAAATCTCAGAGCCAACTTGTTGTAAATGACACTGTTTGGATCAGATCTCAGTCTGTCAGGTAGGTTAGCAGCTGAGGCTGGCAGAACCTTTCCTGTTTCAGCCCGGAATATTTTAGACAACAGAGAAACATGGCTTTCCTCCATTTCCTCTTCTCAATAGAGCATAGAGGAAGGCTGGATTTGGATGTATGCTCACTGACTAGATATATTGCACTTGATAAAAGGGCTAAAACTTTCCCTGCAGAAACTTAACTGTCAAAATGGCATTGATCAGGCAGGCTGAGCACAGAGTCACCATCTTCTCTAACCTTACTGTTTACTACTGGAATTGAAACAGAATTGAGAAGCAAATCATATGTCATGCCTGGGGAATGCAGAAATAAGTGCAAACATCCTATAGAGGTTTATCTAGCATTTAGTTTCCCTCTGGTTGCCTTATTCCCTTCTCATCTCTGATCTACTGCCCATTTCCCAAGTCTAACACCAGCTGTTTTTAACTGAAGCCATCTACCTTTTTATGCTTATTGATAAAAAGGATCATTTCACAACTAGCTGCAGAAAATGTCAACACAAAAGCTATGTCCAGGCTGCCAAAGCTCATTGCAGATCTCTGTGCTGCCTCTGAGCTCACCTCCCCAGGACAAGGATGTCAGGACCACCTCCATACCAGGAATGCCAGCAGTAGGGCATTACCAAAGTACAAGCACCTAATTACAATCAGTCTTTCAAGCACCAGACTTTCTTCAGTGCCCATTCAACCCTTCTTCCAGGTCACAACATGATACAGAAAAGCCCTCTGTCTTCCAGGCTTAAGCAAGGTGCATCATCTCAAATCCCATCTCAAGATCTCATCTCTGAATATTCACTACCCGCAATCGAGATTCCCTGTTTAACCCTTGTTCTCCCCCAGCCTAGTACATACAGATTGATTTGTGAGTGTAGGCTAAAACCTTGATATCTGGGAAGAATGCGGCTTCCTCATGAAACACTTTGAATCCACTCAGGATTTGGTACAATCTGATGTTTTTCAGACTCAAAGCATTCCTCCTTCAGGAGCATCCTTAGAAGCTAGACAGGAGTTACCCGTAAGCAAGGAAGGTTTAGCGTCATCCAAAGGGAATTAATGTCATCAATGACAGAGAAATTTATATTTCCCTTTCATTGTGAACCCTGCAGGCGTGGCCAACAGCATCAGTTGTACAAATCATATAGGTTACAGAAAACATCTTTGTCTGTATAACTTGCAATCAAATGAATTAGAAAATGCAGGTGGAGGCAGAGCAGTTGATTTAACTGACCTGCCATGCTGATACCTACACAGATTCCTGGTTAATGATTAAACCATTTAAGGCACTTATATTTAACCATATAAAATACTGGTATCTTCTGAAAACAAAAAATTTTTTTTTCTTCACGGAACAGCTTCCTTAGAACAAGAATGGTCCCAGATCTCTCATACTGTGAAACAAATGAGAATTTCCACTTTTTAAATAATGTTTTGGGGTTTTTTTTAATCCAGTTTCATTAAAGTATCTCAAGACTTAGCCATGCATTTTTGTTCCCCATCTCTGCTGTGCAAGGCACAGCAAGTTTGTTCTTCTGTGCTTGCAGGTCCACTGGCCAGGGAAGCCCTGCACAATATATTCACTGTTTTCATGACGTTATCATTAAAGCAACAGTCCTGCTGTCACATTTTGCACACACCTCCCATACGCACACACCATGGCAATGCAGGACGGGGAGTACTGCATTCAGATATCAGTACATTTTAGTGCGACCTCAGACATTAAGTGAGCTACTATTTTTATTAACATTGCAAGCAGAACAGGGCTGTCACTGTAAAATATCATTAACAACTAGGAACCACCATGACTTCAGTTCAAGTCTCGGCAACAAGTTTATGGTTTTTGTTGTTCAAAGAAAAGCTGTTAAATATAGAATGAAATACTTTCTGCAATGTATAATTCACTTTTTAGATATAGTGCTGAAGGCACCTACAGTTTTATTGAAAAACAAAACAGAAAAAAACCCCAGTAGAATTACATAAGCCAAAATATACTAGTTTCACTGACAGACACTGCTTTAATCTTTTGCATGGCTCAACTTGACAAACGCTTCAATCCGTACCAAACAACTTAGTTTAACTAGGTATGAATGTTTTTATTTGTGACAGCCCCTAAAGGTGCTCAAAGATCAGAAACTGTCACACAGGCTTTTGATTTAAGGCCTCTGCTACAGTCAGGTTTTCCAATGGGATGGAAATAGGTGGCATCTGAGATGAAAGATTTTTTAGCTAAATCTCATGAGCTTGCAAACTATAGGATGGGAAGAGGGAGAAGAATTTGAACAAGAAATCGGTAAAATTCATCTTTCGAAGACAGCAGATCCAAGACAGGAGAAATGTATTTGAAGGCTTTAGGACAGTTGCACGGCTGGAAACAGTGCAGCACTCCAAGAAAGTACATGCAACATGGGTGTCCTGCACAAAGGATCAGGAGTCAGGTGCTGCAAAACACAGCACACGCACCAATAGTTCTCATTCAAAAACGGACAGGGAGAAAAACCATCCTGCCAGCTCAGCAGAAAAGCTACAGTCTGCAAGGTGCTGCAGAGACCGTTATTTGTGCAGAAAGTCCCTCACTTTCAGTGTCACAGCAACATCTAAACACAGAGTGTTAATAGGTAGGATCAAAGAGAAAACCTGAACAGCAGAGCAGGAAAACATAAGTCTTAAAAGCACCTAAGGCTGCCTTGTTAAGAAGTTATTTGCAGCTACATTCCAGGGTATGTGACAAGAATTTCTCACACCCAGAGACCTGTTCAGACCTATGTCTAGGTATTAGAGTTGAAATTACTACGCTCTTAAATTGGACCAGGCACAGGGGGTGGAAGTTTCCATCCATATTCTAGACTATCAGGAATGCTGCAAGGGAAAATCTGCAAGTCCCCAGAAACACAGCGTGCAGAGAAGCCTCTAGGGCAGGATGGAGGAGGCAGAAGGCATGTTTCATATGCTTAGACTCAAATGCCCACATATGCCAAAGATTATTTCTGCTCTCAGTAGACAGCACAAGCACATCAAGGTCGGCTCTGCAGCACCCACATACACATTTACACATGTAGGTTAGCTCTACCCTTTGCTCTGATGTAAAACAGCTGCATAGAGCAAGCTCTAATCCTGTGCCGAAGCCCTTGTCCCAGCATCATCCCTGCTATAGTCATCCTCCCCGTATGGATCAAACCTGAAGTGGGAATGTCAACTCAGTGTTCATCTACTCTCCTGCTTCCAGAATCGACATTACTTCCAGTTTCCCCAGACTTGGACAGAAAGCTGAGCAGCAATCACTCCTCTCCAGAAACACCACCCCATCCAGAAGGAAGTGATAACAATTAGCAAGAAAATTTAAAAAATATAGAGTAGTTTTATCACCGTGGCAATGCAGAGGTTTGCTAGCATCAGCAGACAGACAAATATGCCTCTTCCATAAGATATAGAACTGTGTTTACCGCTCTGGCCACAGAACCCCAAACTGAATTAGCAGAGAGCAGAACAGCTGATGCATCCAAGAGGAAGATACAAGTGTCTCTCTAAGTTTTCAGATATGAATTTGGAAAGAGTCAATAGTGACTGAAAATCCTTTTCTCCCCAGTAACTATTTGGATACATTTGTTAAATAAGTTGCTAGTGCTAATGGATCATAGATTCTGTTAGCTAATGGCAAAAAAATAAAGTCTAATCACAAAGGTGGTATCCCCTCAGCCAGGCTCTGTTTGCTACAGCAGGGTAGGAAAGAGAAGCTCGTGTTGGCCAAGTTTACGCTGTACTATTATGTACATAAAGAACATCAGTCTTAAGCACTGTTAAGCTGGAACATTTTATTCTAACTAAGTTTCCTGCAAACATTTAATCCTGATTCTGAAATTTTGCCAGATTCTTAGCGGTACTGAGCAGTATTTATTTACCAGGAGCTCCTAAACTCCTTGCAGCCTCCCAGGCAAGTTCTGCCCAGTGCAGAAAGAGTTACAGAACTAGATCATAAAAAGGAAGTATTAAATATTGAAGTGTTTTGGGAAGAATGTAAATGTACATAGTAGCTATTCAGAAAACCAATTTTAAGGTGAAGCATGCATTAAAATTAAACAGTGACTAGTACTTTATTACCACAAGCATTCATTTCTGTGCACTTCTAGGATACTAATTTCACACATGGTTGGACATAAATACTAACCTGTTTTCCATTTCACCAGTATAAATTAGTGTGAGAAAGAAGTCTCTTCCTGGGATAAAAGAAAAGTTATAGTGTTATATGCAAAAACAAACCCAAGGTGAGTCGGGTTTTTTTTCAATAAAAAGTTAGAAAACTAAATGATTGGATCTCTAAATGCATTAAAGTTTTTAGGCTTTGGATTCTCCTGAGAAGCCCTAGTAAACTTAAATTAATCAGCTAACACATTAAAAAGATCCTTAAGATATCAAATGATTCATGTACTCTTATTGAATCAGGTGGTGTCATCTTTGACAACCTTTCAAAATCCTCTAGACCTGCTTACTGCAAACTACACTATACAGTCCTCATAAATCCTGCCAGCAATCTTTACGGACCCTGTACCTGGCAGCTGTATATCCTGCTTAGTGCTTTACAATATCTATAATACTGAAAACGTACGTTGTAAGGTTCACACCAGACTCCATCCAGTAACTGGAATGCCTTTTCCCAAATTACCCAAATGAATAAGGTTAATCAAATAATTTTTATTTTGTTTGTAAGTGAACATCACAGTGTCGCTTATGTAACAAATTTTGATAAGTCTCATCTGCAGAGCCTCACATGAAGAACTGTCACAAGATGCCCCTCAGGTGTTTCTTTTTTTGTGGCAGTTTGGATTTTGTATTTTTTTGAAAACAGATTTAGTGTTACTGAAGGCAGCAACCAGTAAATTACTGAGGCTAAATCTGATGCACCAGAGTTGTTCAGTGACTTTGAGTTTTCACCCACACTCCTGCAAGCACGCACAGCCATTCTTTCCACTAGATCTCAGGGGCAGTCATAACTCTTCCTGACACCAGGAGCAGGGGTCAGTTATTCAGTGTCTCCCTGCTTTCCAGTAATTACTTCTCTCCAGAGACCTCTAACAGTCTTGCTAAGCAGATCTCCACTTCTGCCACCTTCCCCAGATATCTTTTCAGCCTGGCTTACAGCTATGGCTGGAGAGTTTCCAGATGTTCTCCTTCATCGTCCTTTTGGCTTTTTCTTATCCACCTAATAGCAGGACTCCTTTCTCTGCTGCCTATAAACAGAGGTTCACAAGGACAGAGAGTAGCTCCAGCTTCTTCCCAGTATTGCTTGCTACAGGCAAGTGTGAAAGAGGGAAGGTGTTGGGATACTGGGAGCACAAGAAAAGCACATGACTACAACCAAAGACTAGTAACAAGGCAAGGAGGAAGATGAGTCCAACCAGGCACATCCTTGTGCTTCTCAGGCCCCCTGGGCTGAGAGCCAGCCTTCCACTCCACTCCACTCCACAATGATTACAGACCTGGCGCTTAGCTGCTTGCAGTGGTACTTCAGATCGCAGACAGCTCAAAGCCCAGTTTAGCTCTGAACTTTAAAAATAGGTCTCTACTGCCACCACATCTTGCTCGGGGTACCTTACACTTTCCATGCATTAAAAGGTCAGGGATGGATTCTCGTGGTTTACAAGCAGATCTAGACAGACAGATAAGGATGATAATGTGCGTATGGTATATTGGAGATTTCTGATGAGGTTTGTGCCAGTTCTGACAACTGCAGATATGAATGTTTTTCACCCTACAAGAGATGCTTCAGTGGCAGAACATTCAAGGAAGAACCTCAGTACCACAGAGAGGCCCAAAAGCCTCTGTATAATTTGGATTTTCAGTATAAATTGTCACTTTGATATTTGTATTTTTAGTTTCAGTGCTGAGGGGACCAAGATTCAGGCAGAAGTGCAGATCTTGTGTGCTGAGAGCTCAGAAGGAGATAAAATTAGGAACCAGATGGGAAGTCACAGATGATGCTGTTCCACAGAAGGGGCAAGACAGTATCTGAAAATACTATCTTTGAAACAATATTGTTCCTAGCCACTGTGACACTTGCTCTGAGAGGGAGGTCATTTATACGACAAGAGGTAAGGCTGACATACTTTCTGCAGTAAGAAGAGCTGCCTTCAGGGTACATATTTCTACAGCCCAGTCTGTCAGTAGTACCAGGAGGCTGGTACCAAAATTGCCCTCCAGGGAAGCTCCGCAACAAATTCTTAAGGACCACACATAATTCTGAATATCTTTGAAAACTTAATGCCTCACAGCTGCTGGAGCTGAAGTACTCCCTTCCTTCAAAGGATAAACCTTCAGTGGATGTCTGGATTTGTTTAGAAACACTGGTATCTGCTAAAGGGAAGCTCTCTGTATTGTTAGAACGGGTATAATGAAACTAGAAACTGTACACAAGTACCAACCATCTTCCTTTCTTTCACTATGTCATGTCAGCTCTTCCCTATACTCTGGTGAACATCTGGAAGAGACCAAACCCACGCTATACTATGTTAGCGCACCTTATTTCACAGACAGCACGAGACAGCTCACACTCCAGAGGTGCAAGAAGTCCATGCTATAGGCCACAGGGCATCTGGCTACCAAGACCCAGCATCTTTGGACCAAGCCTCTTTGATCCTGGTAGAACAGGGTTTTTTACCAGCAGACCTGGTGTACAACACAGACAGAAGTCTACAAAGGCCTTCATACACTGTCTTGTCAATGATTAGAGAAAGCATAACTCATTTCATCAGGACTTCATTTCTTGGGTAGAGCTGTCTAGGGCAGCAGCAGGGAGCTCAGGATAGCAAACAAATACCTGGAAAGAGAAGGCTGGGCAACCTTTATTGTTTCAGTGCAAGGCAGAGTTGGGCTAATATCAGTTTTTAACATCTAATAAATTTGCTGTAACACACAGCTTTAGTAAAACTTACTGAAAGAATTCTGCTAGAAATAGCGAGAAAGAATTCAGAATGTTTGCTTTTGAAATTTGACATTTTGACTGTCTACCTGAAAACGTGGGTTTTTTTTCTACAGAGAATTTTGTTTTAAATGGTTGGTGGTTAAAGAAAAGCCAAGCATCCTGCAAATGAAACAAATATAGGGTGCCTGTGCAGGTCAAGCAGTTACAGCTACTGGAAAAACTCTGAACCTGCATACATGCAGTACATGCTCAGCAATATTCAGTCTGGTATGTAGCCAAAGAAAAAATACTTTTACTCCAGTGCCAAAGCCAGAACAACAAATATATATTAGGTAGAAACAAATATTGGGAGTAAGGATTCTTAGACTCAAATCCAAGTTTTCTCTGTGCTATGAACTGTGGTCTTCCAGAGAACAATTACCCCACTAAATAATAATTAACCTATCTGCAACAGGGCTATAGTGTATTCTCACCTTCAGGGAAATTCATTATCGTTCAGGGAAATATTCTTAGATCTACAGCTGAATGACACACTACTTCAGAGTGAATGTTACTCCTATGAGAAGCCTTGGTGGATTCTTTGCACAGAACTGAATTCCACATTCCCATTTATGGTGGGTGGTATAGAGCTATAGCAGGATATTTTGGTGCCCAAAAGACACACATTCCCCTTCCAGCTTCTGTTTACTCCTCCCAGCCGGCCCTTGCAGGCTCATTCTGGGCCACAGCCACATTGGTCCCCATTTGCTCACAGGAGCGGCACCCAAAAACCAGCCACCCCTGCTCTAAGTGTGATATTCTGGAAGTGCTAAATAATATCCAATTGCAAGTTCTGCCAGGAGAAGCTTTTATCTCAAAGATAAATATCTTCATCAGCTATAAAATAGAACAGCACAACATGACAAATGAATTTAAGATTCAAATGTCAATATTGTAAACATACGCAGCTTTCCTAGGCAACAGAAGTAAACACTGCAGTCATTATTATCATTCAGGCAGTCAAATATCATTTGAAATCTATGAATTCGGGTGTTTTTTTAATATGTAATGGCATTTTAATCCTGTTATTTTAATCTTTTGCCAAGGCCATCCTTCCTGTTCTCTTTATATACATGTGTATATGCATGCATATTTGGGCTGATTCTGCACCAGTCCATGAAAAGGAGACTTTCACGCACACTTCTTTTTTTATATATATATATATATTATTTTTTTTTAAGTGTGGGTAACCAAATTAAAACCAATTTTGATGATGAAGACTGAAGTTCTCTACTAAATATTTTTCTCTACCAATGGCTATTATCTTGTCTAACTTATTAGACTATACAGGTTTTCTATGCCTTGTATCTACTACATTGGCACAAGAACAGCATTTAGTTTTAGTCAGTAGTGTACGTAAGTGTCATAAGTCTACTATTGACTTTAACTGTGGAACTGCAGTAAAATCCCAGGCCCGGTGAAATTAAAAGCAAAAGTCTCTCTAACATCAAGGAGACCAGATTTCATCCAAACGCTTTTCAGTCTGATCAGTATAAGACATTTTTATTGCTGAAAATCCCAGGTTCAAATACAACTATCAGCACAACTCATCATCCATTTAGACTGTGAAACTGGAACTAATCTTAGAATGTTTAGTCAGGAGCAATTTCTCTTACTTGAATTAAAATCCACATTTATTGCATTCTATATGTTTTCAGTAAAAGGTTTTGTTCAGAAAATTATCCTTCCACCCTGTAGTAATGTGCTCCAGGATCTCTCCTACTACTTTCTTCTGCATCAGTTATTAGACCTTGCACTACCCATGATAACTCCAAATTCTTACACTTGAGAAGTTGCAGCTAATTCAGAATTCATCAGTGCACATGAGCAGCTTAAATTATTTCCCCCAATGCATTATCATGTGTTTATTTACACTGAGTTTCATTTGTCATCATATTGGCCAATCATCCAGTTTTATTAAATCCTTCTGGACATCCTCCCAGTCCTCCATATTTTCTTGCTTGGTTTCACCACCTCATTATTCAATTAATCTTCTAGATCCTTATGAAGTGTATTGAAAGGTATATTCTCTGCACTACAAAGTGATTATTCTTAAGATTGAATTGGATTTTGCTGTGATACATTTAGTGGTGCAAGAAACACAACCGTGAAAGCATTAGAAAAATACTCCAACATATGTCCCTAAAGAAATTGAAAGTTAGATGGACTTCCCATCGTTGCCAGGGGCTCAGTGGTTTGTTGTTCCAGGCCCAATAACACTTTCTGTGGTTTATGGTCTGCTAACAAAACAACACACACTTAACAGAGAGCCTGATGCTTCCAACCCCTCCAGTACAAGGGAGCTGAATGTCCCCGCTGCATCAGTGGTGCCTGTGTTTGCTTTAGTCCTCCTTGTACCTGGGAAGAGCACCGTAAGCCCGATACTGCTCGCTGACATGTTCTCCTTCCCTTCCAGGAGCTCTTGCTATCTCCTGCAAACCCAGATGGGGAGAGGGAGATAAGCGAGAAGGAAAAGAGTAGGGAAGGAAAGCATCACCACACTGGGATTATGCCAAGACCCTGGTAGACCTAGGCACTGCACTCCCATTACAGTTCTGTAGAAGTTAAGTGCCAAAGACCATGAAAATATTTTCAAAAATCCCTAAAGAAATTACTATATCTGCCACAATTTGCCAAGGCGTGGAGCTGCCTCCTTGCTATGCTATAGTTTTGTCCGTAACAGTGTGGGTGGACATTTTTAGACACTAACATCAGGCAGACGAGCTACTGACTCAGAATCTGCTGTGAACTTTTAACTAACAGGGATCAACTCCAAAGTCTCCCTCTGGAAAAGAGTCTTCCACAGCCTCCAAGAAATTGATCCTTGAAAAGGTTTCAGAAACCTCCAGCTGAGCCTACCCAACAGACGTTTCTTTCTGTCCACTCCCCAACCAAAGACACACTTCTTCAGAGCCCAGTACAATTTTCATAGAAGTCAACAGTAAGACAGTTCAAGCTCCAGGGCCGTCACTTCCTTATTCATTTTGGAAATACCCTCAGCTAAAGCAAAATTGCCATTGGCCTTCTTCCAGATTTCAAACTGAGAAGAACTGCAAGGTTTGACTCTTATTTGTAGTTTCTGATTCTTTAGGGCAATGCTTTCTGTTTCTCTGCGATCGGCAGTTTTCTACCCATGTTTTTAGAAATCTCATATTCCCATCTTCTTCTCAATTATCTTAATGAAATACAGAGTATCTAAATGAAAAATGAAGTTGGGGGTTGATTAGCAAAACTCAAAAACTGCATGACAGAGTTGTCAGCAGTATGTGGAAGGGCTTAACGACCCAGAAATTACCTCCCAATCTTGTGCCCTTCTCCACCTTCCAGTTACACTGTCCACAAAGGAGAAGCAGGGAAGGTCTGGTCAGGAGGAATGCACTGAACATGAACACAAAGGTTTGGATTTTTTTTTGCCTTAAAGGCATTTTGCCATTTATAAGATTTTAAAATACTACCATATTTTCATATATAAAGCCTCTGGGTGATTTGCACATATATGAGTGACTGTGTGTGTGCATGCACACACATTCTTATACACACACAGGAATCTCTGGATCTTGTAACAATCCTGCTATGGATTTGCAAAATGACCTCAAGCAATTCAGAGTTCTATGCCTTTCTTTTATACCTCTGTAAAATGGTTATAGTGATACTTATGTGCCTCACAGAAGTGGCAAGGAGCCCTCGTTCCAGTTTATAGTGTTCCGAGATGCTCAAGGAGTGCTAAAGAAAAGTGGAGAGTTAATTGGTTCATAAATTGTCAACCTTGCGGTCATCCTCTAGGTTAAAAATAGCTTTAATAAGTCAGGTCTTTTTGAGTTAAAACAAAAAAAGGCAATTACTTATGACAAGGTAGGAAGTATTATTTTTTTTTGCTGAAATGTACCCAAACACTAATTAGTGTGTAAACATTTATTACAAACTACCACTCTTTGGAGACCTGCAAACAAACTTCAGTACTATCCTAACAACTGTTACAGCACCGACTGCTATGCACACATCACATATATTTTTTGTAACATATTATTGTAATACTAATTGCTTCAAGACATTATGATGTAATTATAACACTGTTCTGGAGACAAAACAATGTTTCCATGGTTTTATCAGGATGATGTTATGATACCAGAATGAAACAATGTCAGTGTGCACGTATGGAGGCAACGCTGGATTGTCAAAGTGAACTGAAAGGATGATGCTGTGAATCACTGATGAACAACCTTTAACAAGAAAATGGAAGTGAACACCAACACGATTCTGCAAAGATGGCATAATGTCCAAATTAAATAAAATAAAATCAGAGACATTCCATCTAAATCATGTTATGAACGAGAGCCATTTATGCATTTGTGATTCAGCTTTTTAAATGAGTCAGTTACAATAAATGACAAAGTTTTGACAGTTCATCTTCAATGGCAAAAGGATTATCTGAGCCACGAACCTTTTTTTTTTTTCCCCCCTCCTCTAATCACCTTCCAAAGAGACTATAAAGTGCATTTCTGGTAAGAAGAGTTGTTTCATAAAGACAGCACTCTGGAGATCAATATTTATTCATTGTCAGTGACGACCAGAGAAAAGCTCTATTCCTACATTTTTTTGCCTGTAATGTCTCATTTTTACTGTAATATCTAGAGACCGAGCTAAGATCAGAGCCTTACCTTGCCACGTACTATCTAGACTGGATGTGCAGACACTCCCTGGTTTGGAAAAGTTTGCAGCCTGAACAGCAGAACTCACTGGGAAGTTTCAATCTAAGTACTACATTTTAAGGAAAAATAGTCTTCCAAAATTCAAAATTTCCCCATAGGAAAATTCCGGATTTGCCTACTTTCTTTTTTTCTTCCATTTTAGGATAGCAAAATCCAAATTTGTTCCTTTGTTCCTTTCTTTAAGGCCCAATTCCTCACCCCTCCATTTTCACCTAAGATTAGTCATCCAGCCTGAACTACTTCCCATGATGTGTCACATCTCTGCCCTAAAAAAGCCACCACATGTTGCAGGAGCCAATCTGTTCAGAAATCCCAACCCATATAGGAGAAATATCCTTCCTGTAACTGCACTGAAGTGAAAATGGTGCAGAAGCTGCAACTCAGACCAGCATTTAGGCACATTTCTGTTCTCAGCTGTAGCATCCAGACCTGTGCCTCTGGAGAGGCACCAGCTCGAACCCTACATTGGTGTGCAGCCACTGCAGCCTCCCACAAAAACTTCAGCTGACACGTCAATGTCAGATGCATCCTCCTCCTCCTTTTCAAAAGGCTCTTTCATGTAAGGAAATATATTCTACTATACAGAAATCTTTCTCAAGTGACCACCCAAAGGATTAGTGAAATGGGTTGCCCAGTAATGGCATTGATTTTTATTTGACCTGCAGTTAAAGTCCAATCTGTGAAGGCTGATGTATATATTACAAATAGCCTGTAAGGCACATTGACTGAACAGAAGTCTTAAGACACATCCTGTATTAAGATGCCTTTTCCCAAATCATTTCCTAATTTTTCTGACTGCCTCCCACTTAAGGGTCATGTGGTTGAACAAAGAGATGCTGAACCGCCGTCACCTCTCCCACTGCCGTTTGAGCGTGCAGAGGATCCAGCGTGCGCATACTGGAACCTCACAATTTCCATAGCAACACCAGAAGGGTCTTTTTAACCACAGGTAGCACAAACACTCACAAAGGTTCCAAACCATTCTGCAAGCCTTGAAAGGAAGGTGCCAAATATGCCAATTATAGTTTAAAATTCCTGATAAAAGCACAATTTTAAGGTAGCAATTAAAAACAGAAATCTCTTTCAGGTGGAAACAGTATAGCTGTTCAGCTCATCCAACTGCATTGTACGACAATTCCCTAAGCAAAATTTTCTTCTTATAACATAAAGTATTATTTTAATAGTTAATATGAATCATGAGGGAAACTTTACCACAGAGAAGACCACATAATTTCATCTAGATAATTGTTGTTTTTCTATATATCTGCTACATAAAGCTATAACATAACTGACAGATAGCCAACGAGAAAAAGAGCAGCAATGGTGCTATTGCTCCCTCTACTGTAAATATTCATTATTTCTTATGACAGGTGATCCGATCCAAGTCATTAAAAATAATTCAACTAGCAAAAAAGCAACAAGAACAAAAAAACGTGTTTTCAGAATGGCATAACCAAATTATGTTGTTCCCTAGCAATGCAGTGGAAAGAATATCCAATGAAATAAAATGCCTTTTTTTAAATATATAAAAATCCAGCAAAGTATCACAGGTAAGCATTAAATAGATAGTTGCATCTATTACCTTAAAAAAATAAACACATGAGCAAATCTTTCTGCCACTGATCACACTCTTGCTTCCTAATGGCAAAGGGAAAACAGAAATAATAAGTGCCCAGTGAGAGGTATTTTGACCTTCTGAACAGCCTCCCATTATGAACATCGGCACTGAGGAATTCAGGGAATTAATCAGGGAGAGTGGAAAATAAACAAGAAGGTGATTCATGAGGAGATTTACAGGGCTGAACTCTACGTGCATGGGAAAGCAGATTATTGAATAACACACAGCCTTCCGTTACCAGAACCGCCTTATTTCTCAGGTTAGGAACCAAACGTGCCGGGCTCACACGGAAAGTCTTCAAACAAACTCTGATCCTCTGTCAAAGACCAAAGAGGCTGAATGTAATTTTATCCAAACCGTCTAAAAATAGATTCCTATTGAGCAGAGGACAGAAAGAAGTTGCCTCAGCACCAAATTGCTCTCTT
Source organism: Pluvialis apricaria (assembly GCA_017639485.1). Classification (NCBI taxonomy): domain Eukaryota; kingdom Metazoa; phylum Chordata; class Aves; order Charadriiformes; family Charadriidae; genus Pluvialis; species Pluvialis apricaria. Next base: position 70,063,807 of record CM030011.1, on the reverse strand, counting down.
CAGAGGCTTTATTCCTTTGCAACCAGAGATTTCTAATTTAAGAAAAAAGCCTCTTCCATCTTTTTCTGCAGTATTATAGTAATGGAGAATGAGAATGTAGCCGTTAGACTTTTCGTTCAAAATTCCTTCTGGGAGGCAATTTAAAATTGCCTTCCCTCTTTCTCAGTCCCTGCTATGGCTCAAAGCAATCAGCAGCTAGGGGAGTCCAGCGAAGGAGGGGCCGAGGGCAGGAATGTGTGGGAACATCACCCCTGGACCTGGCTGGCGTTTGCACAGGCAGCATCACCTTTGACAAAGATCCCCAGGATCCACAGAACAGAGAAGATTCATACACCTCCAAATTTCTCAGCTATTTAGAGAGCAATTTGAAAGTTAATTGCCCTTTTATCCTTTCTCTAAAATATTTCTTTACAGGAAGGAATGAGATAACTTTCATTTTCTACTAATTTTAATTACACAGGATAAGGCTCCTCAGCCGATTTGTTTTAACACGCTCTCCACTCTTCAGTTTGGGTAGAGCTCCTCTTCTTGTTTTACCACCGAATGAAATCAATAGAAAAATCCTCACTGATTTCACTGAGCTATGGATCAAATCTTTGCGCTCTGCAGCCTTTAAGGATCTGAATTCGTGACGGTATTTTAATATACAGATTTTTTTTCTTTTGTGCAGGAAAGCGAGTGTCAGGCGCTTTGGGGAGTGTGTTTCAAGTGTCTTATTCGCTCCGTGCTCTGCTGCTCGAGGAAGCATATGGCTCATTGTGTTTGAAGTCCCATAAATCTGCATTAGTTTAAAATATATGAATGTGAATCATTAGCCTAAGATTTCAGAGCTAGTAAAAGAGAACACAAGTTCAATATCACTTCTAAGCCTTTCTGAATTTGACATTATCATGACTGAGAATAAGAAACACCATGGCTGCATATTTAAAGTGTGTCACTGACCGCTCTTAGGACAGCTTTTGCTAGGGATAAAAACTTCTTTTAAAGTTCAAAAACATTTTTTTTTTCCTTTTGAATCTTCACAGACAAATAATTTGTGAAGATTACATACCAAAAATAGCAGCACCATCACTTGAATCTAATTAAAACCATTTGTCAGAAACATATTTTAAAATTCAATGAGACCTGTACAGCCAGCCTTGAGTTCAAACTACAATTATCCTGCCCTGCGTATAATTAGAATCACAGGGATTAATGAGCACATACAATTACACATTTTTTTCCTCCACCCAGGTTTTTCATTTTAGAGGAGGAAGGAAATAAGCCATTGAGGAATAAAGTAAAAAATAAGATAAAAGGAAAAGTTGTACATTTCAGACCACACTAAAGTGAAAAGCATCTGCAGAGAATAAAGGGGGTTTTAGTGTGAAAGGAAGACATGGCAAAGTTTGGAAATATTTCCAAAACTTTTACTTATAAACTGCCTTCATGACATAGCCAGAAAGATTTCGGGTTCAGGTGTGCTTGTCTTTAGACACAAGGATTATTGTCTTAAGTTAGCCTTGAAAGTTCTGGATGTTTAAACACTGACTGAATTTTAAAAAGCCATTTATTTCAAGTGAAGAGAAAACACACATTAAAATACAAGGAGGCAAGATAAACTTCATTCTTTACATGCACCTCCTTTCCACTTTATTTATTCCTTACCTAAAGGCAAGAAAAAATGAAAGTGAGATGTAATGCCAAGATGGCTTTTCACTACCTTAATGTTTGTCCTGCTTCATGCTTTTACCAAAACCTTACATCTATTCCAGCCCTTGCTCTATGTTGGGTCACAAGGAACAGAACAGGTAGAAAACAGTGAGCTCCTACTAAAACCTCTCTCTCCCACCGTAATTTATTAATTCATCTGACATTTCTCCCATGGTAGATTAAATGTGGGGCAGCAATGGGCTGCCCCAGCTGTTCCACATCAGAGGGGATGAGCACAACTAAATAGGATAAAATGCAAGGATCCTACACCTTAAATCACACTGCTATTGCAAAAACAAATATGGTCTGCAAAGACAAGGAATATCTTTTATTAGTTCAGCGGGTATAATTGGGAGAGACCCGATATGCTTTTGGGTGTGTAAGTCCTCCTTCAGGCCTTTGCAATACTTTTCCCTAAAAAGAGGTTTACTTTCCCTAAAATATGTCTGGTTTTCCCAGTAATACCATCTGAGCTCATAAAACATAGCACGTTTTGCTACACCATTTGCCTTGCTTATACCTTTAGATTGGATAGTCACAGCTACAACACTAATGCCACGGCAAGATTGAATTCTACATTTGTTGTTAGCTTAGCAGCAGGTTGGGTAGGCACCAGTATCCTTTCATCACTCAGAAATAATTCTCAAACAATAATCTTCAAAGATTTCCAGACACAAAGAAGTCTGTGGTGATAAGAAAAGAAATCTCCATGTCAAATATATGCCCAAAGCTCAGGACTCCAATTTAGTCATCATGACTACTGTTTTAATTCATAGGTGCTGTGCCTTATCAAGGCTATGCCTTTTCACGGCTTCGTACCCCTCCTCTTAACCAGATCCAAAGCTTTCATTTTCCCTAGCTTTTCATGGACTCTGGGTACAACTAAATTAACTAATCTGATTCAGTCAGTAAAGAATTTTATCTCTCATTGGCACCATACAATTTGCTTCACTTCCTTTTCCCTGAGGAGATGCTCCTTTAAAGGCTTGATGAAGACTGAACACACAGTACGTAAAGTGTGGATATGCAGATTCCTTATATTTTCATAGCTTTACCCCATATACATAATATATGGTGTTTGCATGGTGTGGGCAGAGCTATGCTACCAACAACTTGCCTTCACAACAAATGCCTCTATTTGCTGTGAGGAATACGACCACTTTTTGCAAAGCAAAAGGTGGAAAAAAGCAGACTCTGGCTGCAGCTAGGCTAAGTACTCCGAACAACAGCGGCATTTTTTTTTTTTAGTTCAATCAACAGTAGTTTCCTTCCAATTTTCACTGCCAAATCATTTCCTCCTGTGGTCATTATGCTGTTATTTGTACAGCGACAGCTGCTTTTCAGAAGAAGTAGAAGACACTGCCCCTTTCGCCAGCGTCAACAGGCAATGGGAGGACCACATCTCAGACCTGTGAGGATGGACTCACATGAAGGGGCTTTGTGCGGGCACGTTTGATTGCCTTTCCAGTGCCAGAAAAGAAATCAGGCTCTCATTTTCAAATGATGCAAAAGAGAAAAGTGGCAAATAGCACAGGGCAGACAAAAGAAGGGCTGAGCTCTGTAACAACATGATTACATGATTCTCTAGTTTCATTGTGTGTTCAAATACATCACCTCTTTTTCTAAATTAAAGCTGTGATTCAGTAGCCTTCCCGACTAGCAAAACAACTGCTATATAGCAAGATTTTTCTGTTCTTTAAGTACCAGTATTAGACAAGAGATAACGAGCATAAACTTGAACATAGGAAGTTCCATCTTAACATGAGGAGGAACTTCTTTCCTTTGAGGGCGGCAGAGCAGTGGCACAGGCTGCCCAGAGAGGCTGTGGAGTCTCCCACACTGGAGACATTCAAAACCCGCCTGGACGCCGTCCTGTGCAACTGCTGTAGGTGTCCCTGCTGTGGCAGGGGGGTTGGACTTAGATGATCTCCAGAGGTCCCTTCCAACCCTGACCATTCTGTGACTCTGTGACTCTATCCTTTTCCCTTGTTAGCAATTGAAAGCAATTGCTAAACTTTCTGGCTCCTTGCTTTTAAGCAGAAGTTGTTTATGTCAATGCTTCTCTGCTGGCAGGGATCACCTGAGGCAGGACTTATGCTCCTTTGACCACTTCATCTTCAAAGCAAAGGACTTTCCCCACTGGCAGTGTCTTTCTCTCCCCCACCACGCGACTCTGCACCAGGGCACCCCAGGGCTCCCCTCCCACCAGCCCCACACAACCTGCTCCATCCCAGGCACCACCCCGGTCTACCTCTCCCGCTGTGTCCCATTTTAAGCCCTAATCTTTCTTCCAGGGAATTGTAATTTAGGTTTAATACAAAACTTTAAAAAGAACCTTATTTGATTTCATCTTGTTTAAGTGAAGGTAGGAGACAGACTTTCTGGACTTAAAGGATTTATTACCCTAAGTACCTGAGTCGGTAAAGACTTTCATTAAAATACTCTTCAAGGTCATGAAAAGGCAAGTTTTGGGGTTTCTTATTTTCATTGCTAATTTGCAGTCATGTTGTATTTCTTCTTGCTTATCTAAGAGAAGCTCCAGAGTCTTTCTGAATCTTAATTACATTAAAAGAACATGGTAAGAATTACATCATCCTAATTTGACCATGTATAATGCCACTTACTGAAATGAGCCCTGTGGCTAATTTGGAAAATAAACTAAGTGGCACTTTAACCCCAGTCATCTTCTCCACTGCCCCAGAACATCTTTCCTCCTCCAGCAGGGTAGAGTAAGAAACCCTTGGCTTGCCAGCAGAACTCCAGGAGTTTTGAAACTGGGCAAGAAAGAGTTGTACTGGGCAAAACGTGGAGCGGTAGGGACACCTAAACTTCTGAAGAACATATTGCAGAGCAGTGAGTTGAAAACACAATATCCTACTTTCAGGCTGTCAGGCACAGTATGCAAAACCCACGGATAAGGTCCTAGGCTTAAGCCCTGATCACAAGAAGATGACAGCACCCAAGGGGCCATTGATGCCTATGAGCTGCAGTACTGAACCCCAGATTACTCTTACAGAGTACTACCATTTGGTTGCAAATTCCATTTGGGAAGCCCTTGCTAAAAATCTCCAGCTACTGCTCTTTTCTAGGCAGAAAGTGGCCAGCAGCCTTGGCTTTTTCATGCTTAGTCTCAGTTGCCACATGCCCATCTCTGCATATTGTAGAAACTTGCTACAACATGCAATAGTTCACTAGAACACATGACAATTTTCCATATATTTCTTTTTTCCTAATGCTGTTTAAGCAGGGCCCATTTCAGAGTTCTTGTACGTTTATGCATCTGCACAGTAGACCTCACGACTTGAGACAGGCACATGATAACTGGAGGTGACCACAAAAAGGGGTCAAAAGGAGAAAATTAAGAGGTTCTTTGCAAGGCAGTGGCCATTTTTTCAGTCTTGCAATGTATATCTGTTAAATATTTTGTCTGCTTATTCTTTTTGTGATAGTGAATAACCAATTCTATTCTTCATTTTTGTTCTCTGCAACTTCCTTTGTGCTCCATGCACACACAGACGTACTAGTCTTCTACAAAATACTCCTCTGAGATGCCCACCAGGTAAAAATCATTACAGTCATCACTGGAGGGGAATAACACCTCCTGCACAGGCACATAAAATTGTCCCATTTTATTGCCTGTATTTACCATCAGAATAGTACGAGGGATTTTAGAGGCACAAGGAGTCAGACTATTATGTCCATCTCCCTTTCATGATGCATGATTCTCCACCAGTTTTTTTTCCACTTTAATCAGTTTTCTTCTAAGTATCTCAAGCAACTAGGTTTTCCCATGAAGCACATTCTGCTGACATTTCATTACATTGGGTTATGTTCCAAACTGAGTCACACCCTTAGAAGAAAGTCCTGTGGAGATGCTAAAGGACCTGGTTCAAAATTTTACAATACCACTGACTTTTCTTTACTGCCTCTGAGGCCTTTCCGCAGCCTGCATGCCAGATAATTTGTTCCATTAAATTTTCAATATTTTGTGACTAATGCTGATTTCAGTATTTCTCTGCTGATGTACTATCCCTTTACATATTTCCCTTGTTAGTGGACAAAACACTGTGGGGAGGGAGGGTGAAATGGAGGTCTTCGGCCATTTACATTAGTGGCACTAAAATTGCAAATATTAATATTGTTATTCAGGTCATTGAAAATAGGCTGGAATCTCATCAGTAATTATGATTTCATGAAGAGAGCCTATTTTAAAACAATACATTTTCTCTCTTGGCACCCTCTTTCTTTTCTCCAAACAAAACACTGTGTCTATGCCTAATTTTTCTGGAATTTTTCTCACTTTCATCATAGAAATTAGAGGGAGGACAACCCTATTTTGCTCTGCTATGTTCTTGGTTTGGACCAAATCTAGAACAGGTGCTAAAAATCTTGATCACTGTTGAGACAATATGGGGATAAAACCCTCACAAGAGATCATCACATAGTACAGAATGCAAAAATAACTCCGCAAAATACAGTGGGGAAAAAAAGCTGTAAGCAAAAGAAAACTTATGCATAGAAAGTGTTTTTTGCTTATCATTTTCAGCATAAATATGCAAAGAACCTAAGGAAATTATGGATTCTGATGCAGGATCCCATGAAGAACCCAAATCTCTCCACTACCTACAGAAAAAGACTGCAACAAAAGCTGATACAGAAAAAAGTAGTCAGAAAACGAGAAAGGTCATTCTGATTCTCTCCCATTCCCACCTGATGATCTTCCTGATGGTCAACCCATTCCCACCTGAAGATCGTCATTCAGCCCCTGCCACCAAGCTCAAGTCCTTAAGAGCAGGATCATATTTACCAGGAGTTTCTCATTAATTCCTTGATTTGTAACTCAACTGTTTGAAAGAAATGTTTGTAAATATCATGTTAGGCAAAAAGAGGTCCAGCAGACCGGTATTCAAAGAATGTTAAACCAATCAGCTGTGCTAATTGCTTCCCCCAGTTTACTGAAGAGCCTCAGCTGAACGGAATATTGAAAGCATATTTCTCTTTGCACCACTGCGAAAGGATTTCCAACACCTCTCACAGAACAGCTGAAGCCAAAGCTATTACTGTTTTTATGCCACCATCGCTTGAAATAAATGACAGCATACTCCTCCATTTAGCAGCCACTTTTCTTTGGTCTTCTCTGCTGTATCCCCCACAAGTTCTGTTTTACTATCAGTTTTTGAGTTAGTACCTTTCAGTTTCCCTTTCCAACTGTGTGTCATTAAGACTTCTCTATTCTAGTCTTCTCCCCAGCTGCTGAAAATTAGAATTCTTTCTTCTAGTACTTGGCTTCCTACCCTTTGATCCTTTTTTTACCTTTCTAGTAAGCCACCTGACCCTTTCATGCTTCCTCCACCCCTTTTTCCCTCGTTCACCTCCTCCTCTTCTTTCTCAACTGCTTTCATCTTTCTTCGTCTTCGTGCTCTGGCTTCCCAGTTTCTCTTCTCTTCAGCTGAAAATGTAAAATTTTCCCAGAGCCTGATAAAGCCCAGAAGTGAAAAACATTATCTTTAACCTTATTTTCTGATTTTCAGTATGGATTCTATTAAAACGGGGTTGTTGGAGTTTTCCACTTCACAGTATCTTGATGCAGTATTATCAGAGTTCCAGTTATATGGTAAAGGATTAAAAGGAATTAAAAGCCAAAGCAAAATTTAGATCCTCTAGGTATTTTGCTAATTTAGACATTACCTAAAATTATGTATAGATGTAGTTGTACACACAGGTACACATTGCATCTCCATCTTTCCTTACGTACTCTTTCCTTATATTACTTCATGCATGTGGGTGGATGCTGCGATCAGCTCACCAGTTTGGCAGTGTGGGCTGCCTAAACCACTCAGTGCAATCCCACAGAGGGATCTACAAGGGTAGAAGAAGAATTTACCTCACCCTTATGTTTCTTTTCAAATTTCTGAGTGGGGTAGATAAAAAAGCAGCTGAAAGCTTTTCCTACAAAAGAAGGAGAGCAGACCGGGTTCTCCAAACTTGTGTTCCTTCCAGCCTACTGCTAACAAAGGACATATAAAACTATCCTGTTCTTAAAGATTTCCCCAACCAGCCAGTTCCCAGTTAAAACACAAGAAATCATGGCTAGAACAGGTAAATTAGCTTTACCAAAACCACAGTTTGGAGAGAAGAAAAACTCTAAAGCTTCTAGAATAGAAAATGTAGCTGTACTCCCATCCTCCCTGCCTCAGTTTTACCCCTGTTTAACCTCCTTTAGCTCACTGGAATTGCACGAAGGCATCTTCCCGTGTGAGATTCCTGGCTCAGCGCATGTACATTGCTGGGCCAGTTTCAAGGCGCACTTTGCAGTGAGGTCTCTGCACAAGGCAGGGCTCAGACAGACCTCATCACAAACCAAGGTCCAACCCTTCGTTGGGGCACTGGTTGTATGCTTGGACCTTATGAGGCTTACACAAAGGCTCAGATACACGTGAGGAACGTTTTTAGGTTTCCATCAAACGGTAAACCCTCTAAGGTAATTGTAGCAGAACCTCTAACCTGCTGGGAAGCCTTGGAGAGATTTCACAGAAGTTCTTAGTTGCTGAGCTGTGTCAAGGCACAGCCTCAGCAAATTCGCATGCTCCACATTCCTCACTGTCTGAGCCAGTCTCTGAGCACCACCTTCACAGGCTTTCTGGCTCATACTGTGTGTCTAAAGTCAAGATACTGGTCTGAAAAAGATTATGTGCTCAGCAACATTTAAAACAGCCTCTTTTTCTTTTTTAATGGAGTGGAAGTTCTGCTGGCTATTTCTTTTTGTTATTAAATTACTAATCCCTGGATCTGACTGATTGCTTTAAAACCTAGTGTCAACTGCAACTGGATCTACATCACCATCTACCTTAAGATTCATGACTGAATTGCTGTGATTTAATAAGCTGCAGCCCAACAACCACACCAAAGTAATTCTTCATGTTTGCACTCAACCTGTGGAAAACAGGAGAGGAATCACGTTAGCTTAAACCTCTGTGAAAGAGAAAACACAGATGGATGTCTGAATTCTACTTATAATGTTGAGACCTCCTCTGTTGTACTCACTGAACTTCTGACACCAGAGGATCAACAATCCCTTGGCACTAATGTAATGTTGTCAGTAAATAATCTCTTAATGTGAGCTGTGGTGAGGGAAGAGGACCAAGGGGGCAACTAGAACACACACATGCAGACTGATACCACATGGGCACACAGCTGATTTTTGAAGACCAGTGTGTTTTCACCTGCTGTGGCTCAGTGCATGGCAGTGCTCCTACCAGTTGTGTCAGTGGTTGTGGAGGCTTCACTGAACTCATGGTTGGGCTCTTGAACTTCCCGATCATGTGCCAAGTAGCCCAAGAAGAAATTACAGCAGAGACTTTGTTGGCTAAGTCTCTGTGGATTCTTTGACGGTGTGATATATGGTCCACAGATGTTAAAGTGAGTTTTCTCCCAGGAATGTGCTCTTCGAAGCTGCCATATAACCTTGTAACTCTGCAATGTAGCACCACCACACACAGACCCTTCTATGGAAAAATGTTCCAGCAGGCTGTTTTGCTCTTTTCTGTGCCCATGAAGACCTGGGCAGCTGCAGTAGGATGCTGCAGGCTTCTCCCTGACACAGAGGGATATATATAAGGGGAGTGAGGATTCCATAGAGGGCAGAAGGGAGAGACTGAAAGGCAGGGAGCAGCTGTGAGTGTGAGGTGGGTGAACAGAACTGGGGGGGAATATTCAGAAAGTCATCTTTTATCCACAGCTTATCCACTGAATCTCCTTCCTCTATCTCACGTTGATCTCTGTTCTTTGCTTGCCAACTTCTGAAGCCAATGCCAGAAAGGAAACGTGTTTGCACACCAGCATGTCAGAGGTGCTGTGCCTTCACCCTGCTGCTGACTTGTAGTCCCTGTGGTGCCAATTTGACTTAAGAAAAATTTGTATTTGACGATGCGTTGAAAACATGGAAGCTTTTGACAGGATCAGTTGTTATTGCTGTAGCTGGCAACCCCTCACACAATACCCCTTCTGCCTCCTCCCCAGCCAGCTGGGAAGTAGCTGCAGGGTACACCTGAGGCCATCTGAGCCAGTGTCCCTTCCCTGCTGCAGGTGTGTAGCAGGTTCTCTGCTGGATGCTGGCTGGGTCACAGAGAGGGGAGAGAGAAAACTACTCACTCTGGCTGTTTTATTATCTGTTTCTCTTTGAAGCATGGAGTTTTCAGGAGAACTGGAGGGGAGGAACGACTGATGGCATACAAATGAACTGTGATAAACAGGCTCCCTCCTGCCATTCAGGTAAGCCTAGGGGCCATGAAATAAGAAAATCCAGCAACCAGGCCATCACTGTCCTTTTTTTCTTTTCCTGCCATGTGTCAAAGCAACCATTGTTGCAGCAGATGACCAGAAAGGCTCAGGGGTCATTTAGGATGAGTGAGAGCACACTTTGCTTCAGCCATGGCCACATGCCATCCCTGTGTCATCGCACTTACACCAGAGAATCAGGGAATGAAAAATTTGCAGCCTGAAGGAGATGCCCTAGTGAATTTCGCTGGCATTGGATTGTCAGATTAGATGGCAAAAAACCAAGATCAACCAGGGAACTTACAGTAAATAATTGATTTAGACCTCCCAGGCTAGCTGAAAGATGTATTCTTCGGATGAAGATGGGAACATTTGAGTTTCAAAAACATATTCAGTATTCAAAACCCTCCACCTACATACATATTGCACCCTGTTAAGGTCCAAGAGCAGACAATATACACAAGGCTGTATGTGCAAGGCTATTGTTTCCCTTGGCTATGGTTACAAATAGGGAAATAATAAGCATTCAGGTCTCCCCTCTGTATTTAAGGATATGGTGACACAAAACCAGCAAGCTCCTCTGCGTTGTCTTTCTCCCGTATTTCTCACAGAATATTTGTTCTTTCCAAAAGACAGGATGCAAACCCAGCATGCCTCCACTGCCCGGGCAGTTTGCTTTTATTTGTTTCTGTCAAATGATCCCAGTGCTTCAACCCATGAAGGAGTGATTAGCCCCTCTTCTCTGCTCACCTTCTTATCAAAACATGGATTAAAGAAGGGTGAACCACTAGGAGCAAACTGGGGGAGGAAGGAGCCAAAGCAGAGCTTTCGTAACACCAGCAGCCTGCATGTCCATAGCAGCCTCCTGCCTACTGACTTCCATTAGTGGTAATGTGGTTGCCACACAGCAGCTTTCTGAGACACTTCCTTTGCACACTGTGTCCCGCTCATCATTATTAAGCTTTGTTTTTATCATAACATTACTGTGCTATGCTAAATCAAGAATTCATGGTTCTCTGTAGATTAATTAAATACATTCTTATTAAATAAGGTTTATGAACTACTCTGCATAGTAAGAAATTATGGAGAATAATAATAAAATATAAATACAAATCATAACAAAAATCATGTGGATTATTTAATCAAGCCCCAATAAAACTTGTTTAATTTAATTTTCTCAAGGAATAAGTGTCTATATTTGCAGTTTCTCAGACTGATTTAATTCATTCTCCATAAGCTTTGGTTCTGTTCTTAGCAGTTTGCAGAAAAAAAGTTACTGCATCCATGTTCTATTGCATTTTCACCTTCTCAGCAGTGATATAAATGTTATTAAGCTCCCTTGACATTTTTTCCAATACTTACAGATTATTGCTGTGGGGGTTTTTTAACGTTGGGGCAATGATGTATCACAAAATTGTCTTAAAGGAAAAACAGAATGAAACATGATGGTTTTGCCATTATATTCTGCCTTATTACAGCACACAGAACATGATTTAAAATTACCTGCCTGTTAACGCCACCTTAGATAGCAGTAAGTTTAAAAATAAATGTGTATATATATAGATAAAAATAATTATGTATATACAGTCAGGGTGAATCTTTTCAGACAACTGTCCAATGTCTTCTGAGAATCCTAAAGGTAAGGAAGCCTAGAGATGGCTGTTCATTTCCCAGGTGCTATTGGGAGACTACACAGAAGGTAAACCAAATCTTCTGGTTTTAATTTATACCAAACTCCTATACCCTTTTATTTAAGCCGTGCTTCACGAACCTGAAGAGAACAAAGTCCAACTGCTGCTGAGGCCAGTGGCTCTTGCCGATTATTTACAAGTGTTAGAGGCAGGGTTCCCTGCGCCTTCTGTGCAGCAGGGAAGAAGTTGGCTTTCTAGTAGTTCTTTTCTGATGGAGGAATCTCACTCTCTTTTGTATACCTCCCACAGAGTTTCCTACAAGGCAGCACGATCCAGCCCTCAGTAATTAAGATGCCCATCCTCTTCCCACCGCATTCAAGTACAAAAACCTACTCTGACATCAATAGGAAACAGAAAGTAATATTATTAGTGCTAATCCGTTACCAACAAATCTCTCTGGGATGTGTAAAGCCTATTCATAACTTGAAACCATGACACAGGGAACCATATAACTGAGCACAAGGACTCCATCAAGAATCCTCAGCAAGGCTGCAACCAGTTCAGCACAGGTTTCAACTAGTTAAAACTACATAACCAGGATGCTTTGGTGAACGACAATTTAGCAACATTATTTAGCTGCTTATATCTGTGAAAAAAAAGAACTGCTTGAAAGAAGAGAGTTGTATATTCACGTTGTTTCACTTCCATAAGCAGCAGGCTATCTCCCCTGCACTTCCTGACCTTCCAACATATGCCAAGATGAGATTTTAGACAAAAGCATCAGGAAAGGAGAAAAACTTTGTATATAGAAATAAAATAACCATTTCTATTTCATTTGTAGGCTAAAGCCACATAAAGAAGTATTGCCAACTTCCGCTGGAAGTTATTTAGGATTCACCTCTGGACCAACCTCACCGCAGTGTCCTGTCACCTGAAACAAAGGCACCAGCCTCACATAAACTTGAAGGAAGATTGCAGGAATGATAATATTCTGATATAAAAGCTTTTGAGTTTTTCTACTGTAATGATTACAAAAGTGTACAATTTCTGTAGTTGTTCTGCGCTAATTACTGAATGATCCCTTTTTCAGAGTAGTACATTGTTATTATTTACAGCTCTTTTGCCAGATATCTAGTTTATACCTACATCAATATATTTGTATCTATTGTGTTATATACTGACAGCACATAATTCAGAAGTTATGTATGGTATCTGTTGACTATAATTCTTAATCCTTTAAGGTGTTTTGCATTTGAAGGTTTTTGACTGAAGCATCTAAACAATTTACAAAGGTGATACACAATCTGTGGGAGCTACTTGTAGCATACTTGTTTGTTGGTTTGGAACTAATGTTATGTATCGTTTCAGGGTAAGTGGATAGCAATCAGGCCTTACCATGACCCTGCCTTCCCTTGGAAAGCTTTTACATTTCAAAGCTCAGATGACCTCCTGGAGTTACTGCTTTTAGGCTGTCTGCCTAAAATCATTCCACTTGAATCACGATTTTAAACAGGGGATCTGGGGGATACACAAACATTGGGAATATATATTTTAACATAAAACAGGCCCGAATTTAAATACACAATTCTAGAAGCTGACAACCCAGTTGGACATTCGAATCATACTACGCTGCTGTCCCCTCAGCCAGCCACATACAGGTTCACATCCTTGCTGAGAAATACACTTGCGGACTGTTCTTGCTTTTTTCCCAACCCCCTTGATCCCAGTGGAGCCCTTGTCTCCCAGACACAGAGCTCCCCGGACCAAGGGCCACTCTACTTGTACAAATGTGTTTGCATGTTCCCTGAAAAACTGCATGCAGTGTCCCCTGTCACCCCACTGCATTTACACACCCCATGCTACCTTTAGGCATTCTGCAGTACAGCCTGTATATAACCAGCACCTTGCCTATCCCCAGAGTCACCACAATATTGCGAGGGAACCACCATGAAGGGTTCAAACACTTTCTTTTTTGCTCATCTATAGCACATTTACAAACAGCTTTTTTTCTGGAGCCCTGGCGACCTGTCCAAGCTTCCCAGCCTCACCCTTCCTTGGGCAACACACAGCTGATGGCATCAGGGTGTTTGTGATTCACACAGGGATGCAGGGAAAGAGGAGCCTCACTCCTGCCAGTAGACTATAGCTGGGATCACAGAGATGCTTCTAGAACCAAGTCCTCTCCGTGAGACTGGTCAAGGTCCATGGAGAAAATCTCCATGGTAGTGCTGGAAAATAGGGAAGAGCTTAGAAATGGGGAGACAGGGACAGTGGATGGGCAGGCAGATGGGGAGGGAGATAACTGGAGTAAGGATGAGCACAGAGCAGGAACAACTTAATATGCAGAGGACAGTGGCAGAGAGGGTGGTGCTAAGGTGGGAAAATTATGAAGAGGTGGGATATCTGTGTGGACATCGGTCATGGAACAGGAGGAAATTTTCTGCTACAGGACAGTTTTGTGGTGAACTGTACGTTTAAGAGTTCAGAGAGGTATTTCACGATGAAGACTTGCGAAGGCTTGGGAAGTGAAACAAGAATAGGTGGGTGGCATAGTAGAGGAAAAGGAGCTAACTGACTTGAGAACAGCAAGGCAGGAATTGCCGGACCAAGGAACTTCCACTAAGCAGAGCAAAGATTACAGGCAGTAATGTCATATGGGGTGGTAATTTTTCAAGTGTAGAAATATAGATGTTCAAGGCCTGGAGGAGCTCAAGCTTTTGGGATGTCAGCTTTTCTTTTGTCTTTTTTCAGTGTGACTTACAAATCTTTAGAAAGTTAGTACAATTTTCTTGGCATGATTTCTTGATCCACCAGTTTCATTAGCATTCTGCACAGTAGGAATTCAACTCCAGAAATGTTTTTTCTTTTACTGTTTTTGAGCTAACACTTTCCAAGTCCTATTTTGTCTGTTAGTAATTATTTGGGAGATTTTTATAACCATTTTTTTTTTCATTCTTCTCACTTTTAATCACCTTGAACAGCAAAAGTAGGTGAATAAATTTCAAGACTGTAAACAGTTGTTTTCAGTTTCATCCTCTGGTTCTCATGCATAAACATAACACAAACGCTAAATCAAATATTTAAAATCAGAACTTCCTTCCTGAATTTTTTGTTAAAGAAATAACACATTTCTTTAATATCAGGTTCTGGAAATCTTTAGAAAAAGCCTGCATTTTGAGCCTAATATCAATTGAAGCACATTTAGAAGCCAGTCTTTTTAAAGGTCTATCCCATAAATACTCAAGTATTCATTAAGCTCACAACATGATAGTGTAGGTCACACTCCTCTCTGGAGGAGAACAGATGGGACAGGAAGCAAGAAGCCAGCACTGAACCTTGTAAAGGTAGGAGGTTCACCATAACAAAAGGGCTGACACTTTTGGTGCAAGAAAAAGGTAAAGAAACAGGAAACAAACCAAGGGAGGTGACAACTACTGGACTCAGAATGGGGATTAGAGTTGTAAGTGAAAGTGAGGGATTGAGGGATTCAGTGAGACACTGAGCACAAAACCAGCTTATTTTAGGTCAGCAAGCTTCTTTCATGTGTTCTGACACAGGTGCTAAGATTGAGGCCACCACTTCCATCTCTGAGAATGAAACTGGAAATGAAGCTGTGAATAAGTTATAGCTCTAGAAATCAAACGGAAGAGAAGGAAAGGGAGAAAATACATCTTGACAGAAGCCAAATAGGGTAAAAAAAAAAAAATCCAATAGGTTTTAGTCAAAAGCCAGGACAATCTCTGGATGTCAGGTCATCCTCTGTATGACCATGATATCAGGTCACCTTAGTCTAATTCAACTCTGAGAAGGAGACCCTTGTCCACCTGAGGCAGGACTCACAGAGCTCAAAGACGGCTAGTCCCATGATATAACAAGCGTTACAACACGTCTGAGTTTAAAGTCAATAATGGCAATTTAAGCTGTTGGAGAAGGATAGAGGATGTAGCAATTGCCTTAGAGAAATTCTCCTATATAGCTCCTTCATGTCTCTCCATGTGGAGAAGCACAGACACCAAGAGTTCAAGCTTCCTTGGCCTAAGCCAGGCAATGTCCCACAGCAGTAATCTGAGGTGACTCATATTAGAAAAAGAAAAATCTGTTTTCAAGTCTTTATATTTTCGGCCTTCTCTGCTGTGGGAGTCATAAATTATGCTAACATATTCACTAGAAAGCAGAGTGAGATCACTAAATTCATTTCTCATAAGACAACAGTCATGAGATAGGAAAAGATTTCCAGTCAATTTCAGTACAAGGCTGGGCAGAATTTAGGTGATTTATTTATAATTTTTTTTCTGTAAAAGAGATATGACACAGATCCTGAGAAAAGTTTTGTAAGTATTTGCCAAAAACTTTAAGGAAATATGAGGAGGAGGACATCACTGAAGGACTTACATGGCTGTTCCATAAGTGAAAGTAAAAAAGATTGCTTGAGAAATTTAGCTGAGGAGTACCAAAATGAAATGGAAGAACAAAAGCAGAATTTACAGGTAAAGACTGTGTCGGAGCTAGATGAGAAAAAGCATAGTTCCATCCTATAAAACAGGTTAGGAGAACCCTGATTTAGAGGATAAATGCTCTTCCGTGACTAAGGTCTACTTTTCACCAATAATTGTTTTTCTCAGATAAGATAATTAAGGTGAAGGTGACCATATCGATGATTTAATGCTCTTTACCTCTAATGAATAATTTAAGATGAAGACAACATTTTACCTTCGAGCTGTTACTTCCTTTGATGTAGTCCCAGGCCTAATGAGACATTGCTGTCTTGCTTGTTTTTAGTCATTTCATATATTGTTTCATGGAACAGATAATGATACATTTTCAGCACTATTTGGTTTTTAAAGAAAATAATCCCAAGCCTACTATTAAATAAATAGTAAGTTTCCTAATTATTTCAAATCCTTTAGGTTAAAGTCGAAAAAGTGTAAAAAATACTTAAACCTCTGATAAGATCAGATTCAGAAAGTTCTCAGTAGCTAAACTGGGAATACAAGTCAGCTTCCTAGCTAGAGTAAATGGAGTTGTATTGATTTACATCAATTGTACATCTGGCCCAGCTGAAATTCCATTTTAAATGGACTGTAGCATCAGGCCCATGTTTTACCTAATTCACCAGAAAGATAGGAAATGCCATTTAATAAAGCTCATCATTTTCACAAGTAGAGGATTCTGGCATTTTTTTTTAATATTAGGGAATTCCTCAAGTTCACAAAAATAATGTTCAATACTAATATAAGTAAAAATTACATAAGCACCATATGTACAATTACAAGGTTTGCTGTGAACCTGTTTCTCCATCAACCCACTGCCACGTTCTGAAGCCAATCCACTACAGCAGCATCCCTAAACTGGAATAACCAAGCAGTATGCCAGATGTAATACACTGAATTTTTTTTAAAATGTCTTCTGACAAAACTTATTCATCATACTATGGTGTTAACATTGAATCAAAATGATAATTGAAATGTCTGCGTTATTAATTACTTTGCTGATAGGAAGGGAAAGTATTTAATATAAGAAGTGGGAACAAGCAGCTACACGTGGGTAGATTAAAGCGAGCAGATTCTAATCCCAACAACCTAGGGGATGAACCCTAGATTAAAAATTCCCTTGAAGTATTTTAACAAATTAGAAAATTCTACAGCAAGTCAAGATTCAGCAACAATATACACAACACAAGGAATAACTGGGTAGCTCATACTGTTGCAGAAAGTTTTGAGGACTATTGTGAAATTAAAGTTCAACATCAGTTAAAAACACTGTGCTGTTGCAAAAGAGAAAACATTGTACTGAGAAATATAAACAAGACTATCATTTATAGACAGATGATGTAATCCTTCTGTTATTCTTAGCATTGGTAAGGTCTCAGCTGGAGTGTTTTGTCCAGTTTTGGGCATCATATTTCAAGAAAGATACGTATCAGCTGAAGACTGCAGATGAGAGTAACTAAAATTTTATTAAACACAACACACAGGCAGGATTGAGCAATTTCAGGCTGTTTACCATAGAACAGAGAGTATTAAAAATGACGTGGTAATTGTCTTCAAATCTTTAAAAAACTACTGCAAAGAAGAAAGGGAAGTGATGCTCTCTGAGTTCATGGAGAATAGAAAATAAAACAGCAGGTTAAAATGCAACAGGGAAGATTTAAGACAGGAGCAGGACAAGCTTTTTTGCAGTGAAGCATTGCAACAGATTGCTCAGGGGGATGGCAGCATCAGAACACAGCAGGGGCCAGCTGGTCCCTCAGGAGCCACGTGCAATGCCACAGCTGGCAGGGCAGGGACCCGCCAGCCAGGGCCCATCCCACCGCCCCCAGCGAGGGATCAGGGCAGGCCAGGGGAGCCAGTCCCCAGCCCAGGTCATCTGGCAAGTTCCTGGTGATGAGGCAGGTCCAAGGTCCAGCCAAAGAGTCAGCCAACAGACTGGGATCAGGAGGGCGCATGGCCAAGCAAAACAGGGCTGTGGTGGAGATAGAGCCTGGCATCCTACGGCATTGCTGGGGCAGGGACTGACGGCCCTGGGCTGGGCTGAAAGGATGGGCCTGGGCCCAAGGGCAGGCTTGGGGGTATTCCAAGGGAGGTTGGTCAGGGCCACTCAGGCCACCTCAGTGCTGTAGCAGGTAGAATGCTGCATGGAAAGGCTGGAGGTGTTCAAGAGCACGCTAGACAAACTCCTGGCAGGATGGGCACAGACATCTCTGATCCAGCCTCGGGGCAAAAGGAGAGACCAGATGACCTCTAGGCTTGCCCTCTTTATTTTGACATCTTAAGTTTGATGCAATAGGTCTGAATTATTGTACATCTGCTGTGGCCCGTGGTGATGTTCCCCCAGACATAAGGAAGGGGTGCCTTGGGCAGAATGGAAAGATGTCACACCAGAGCTCTTAAAGGACCTGGCTCAAAGAGCAAGAAATATCTTCCCTGTTCCTGGGGCAAATATGTAAGACTGATAATTTACATCCATAGTCTTTTTATCATATTTATTATTCTAGTAATATTGTTACACCGGCTACATTTTCAGTTTGGATAATCTGCTTTCACCTCTATGTCCATAAATACTCTATATGTTTAACATAAACATAATGGATCATGAATACTAACGTATTAGCTGTTTCTATATAGTAGAAAGTAGATTATTTCTTCAGCTGTGCTTCCTTTGGCCCTGAAGATTTATGGTTTTCATACTCAGATCACTTTCTCACCCAAGTCATACCACTGTTGCCAAAGAAAGAATATGCATGAATTAATGTCCACTAAAAAATTTAAAATTATAGTCAGGCCACACTTCTGTAAAATTAACATCCTTCCAGATGTTACAGAAGTAACTATTTCCTGTACTCACACTGTTAATTTTACCTGTATTTTTATAACTTGTAATCATTATGTGCTTCCACTTTTTCCTCCCATTTTACTTATGGAGTGGTTTTGCTATAATCTTTCTTAACTGTACCCACCAAATGTGTGCTTCAGGCGTCCAGTTAGTCTCTTATATCACTGATGCTCCCTATATAGCTAGCCCCTAATCATCACAGCACACTTCAAAAAGAAAAACCTAGGTCCAGCTCAATTCAACTATTTTGGGT
This sequence comes from Pluvialis apricaria, assembly GCA_017639485.1. Taxonomy (NCBI): domain Eukaryota; kingdom Metazoa; phylum Chordata; class Aves; order Charadriiformes; family Charadriidae; genus Pluvialis; species Pluvialis apricaria. The sequence goes on along the minus strand of CM030011.1, from coordinate 70,044,622 downwards.
GTGACATTGGATTACAGAAAACTTTGTCTTCCTCTGAACAGAGGCAAAATAGCATGCATTTTCCTGTGATGCATTTTTAATTTGTGCTTATCTCCAGGTAGAAGGGAGAGCTATAATGCATTTGGGTGGACTGACTCACATGTGGGAGGCACTGAATCTCTCAGAAGACTTATTTGCAACTGTAATGAATCCTGGACATTTTACTGAAGAAATTGAGTGGCTGAAGTTTTTAGTCCTGACATGTAAACTGATTGGCATTCTAAGTGTATTCATACTTTTATGTTAGCCTGGATGAATACACTGTATATTGTGATTTTGAGTGAATGCTCATGTTGAAAAAGGAGACTGAGTAATCACATGTTATAACCAGCTAACCACTAACCCAGCTGCTGTTTTTAAAGTCAGGAGGAAATCTTTTTTAGGAATACAGGAATTACTTTAACTATATTATTTCAGGGATCAATGGAGCAAGAATATTTGTAGTAAGCTCTTTTCCAGCTTTTTCCTTTCCAACAGATTCCAATTCACAACAGATGAATTCACAGCATTGGGGAAGACAGCTGGAGAGACGGGGACAAAGACTGTAAGCTTCACCTAACAATTTGCTAAAGTCGTTTCTGCAGCGCTATGCTGTAGCTGTGAGGGTAAGCCCAAAAGAGTGCCTTTGTTTCCAGCATCACTCAGCAAATATGACTGATTAAAAGTATCCTGGTTCTGTCTTGGTATTCCTCACTTAAGCCGATTTTTTGTAATTTATGTAGATGACTGGACCAAACTTCTTGTGTCGAAGGAACCAGATCAGCATCTTTTCACCACTACCTAATATTCAGACAATCTCCGTCAAAGAAACCCAAGAATACGAGGGAAACAGTACCATAGCATGTGTGTTCCGTTACCCAGAGAACCAAAGGGCAGGTAGTGGGTTTGGATCTAATGGGAATTGATCACCAATTTGTACGGGAAGCAGATTGCAGTCTTCTCAAATAACCTCAAGAAACTGGAATGTAAAAGCCTATCAGCTAATGCCGACAACACAGCAAATACAGTCATAGATATCACTACAGCTTCAGGAAAGTACCTAGATTTTATATTTAGTAGAACAATAAATAAATAGGGCCATAAAGGTTTAGCCAAGAATTACTATTTTCATACACACACTTTCACTAATAAAACATTATTCCTGTCAGTAGGATTGCCTGAAAAAAGGCAAATATGGGAAAAGAGTCTATGAAATACTGGTGGAATTTTCCTAATGTTACTTAAACAAAAATATACGTTGATTTATCTTCAGGAAATAACGAGTCACTTTTTGGTTTAAATGCAGATATCATTTTATGTTCACGTGGCGCCATCTTGTGGGACTCAAAACTGATGCACAAGTAGTTTGCACAGCATAATTTCACCAGCCTTCTGAAAACTCTGGGTTGTTACTTAAACCGTCATCAGCTCAGAAAGGTCAAAACAGCTCGAATCTTAGTCATGTCTTAGTCACAACTCAATACCCTTATGATCTTGACTTTGTGAGAACTTCTTGAGGTGACGAGGGGTTAACGTGCTTTACGTAAGATACTTCACTGAAATGGGGGCAGACAGGCCAAAGCTAAGTTCTTTAGATTTTTCCCCCTATATTTACATATTAGGAAAAGAAACTCATGGCTTATACACGCACTCATTCCAAAAACATCACAAAATCAAAATTTGATGACAGGCCTTCTGAACCACACAGATCATGGGTCTTCCATGCAGTGGGTCCTGCTGCAGCATTTAATACATGTAATTGAACTAAAGCATATCTTTGATTGAGACACTGAAAATCTAGTAGAACACTCTATAGGTTAGTTACAAACCTATTTTAAAATTGTATCACCATTCTAGGGCCCATAAAATCCAGCTTAATCTCATCATTATATCTTTACCTACCAAACTGAAAAGTTCTCTACTAAATTTCTGCTCCCTCTCATAGTATTTTTACTGTGGTCAAGACATCCCTTAAGCCTGTCTTTGACAAATCAAGTACCTGTTTTCTGTAGGTTTTATTCTTAACTACATATTCGTTGCTATTCATCTCCCCTTTTCTCTTTGTTATTCATAGATTGAAGGATAGACAAAAAAACTATTCATTCTCTTTCCATTACCAAAGTTGTAGCTTTACTCCTTAACTGTAGATTTACGGGGGTTTGGGCACCTACCAAAATACTCTTAAACGATAATCAGTTATCACTGATATTCTTGGCCTACTTGTCTCATAAAAGGCTCCTAATTTTGTGAAATACTCCCTTGCTAAGTCCACACAAATTTCTGGTTGTAACCTATTCAGAGGAAAGCTTAATAGTTTGTGCTAGCATTTGATCATGCTTGGGTTAGTACTTAATTAAGATCACTAGACCTTGTTTGTACTGGTAGCAGTAGACTTCCAGAACTTACAGTGAAGGAAAACATGACTTGGTTTTCCTAGGTAGGTACTGAAAAAGCTCCATTTTCTGATGAAACTGGATTGTTTGGCAAACATCCTCTCTCGCCTTTATTAGTTTCATTTTGCTTTCTCTCCTTCCTGAAATGAGAGAGCTTTGTGTTACTTTATCTGAGAATCATCCCCTCAAAAATCTTTGGTCCCCAAAAGCTATGTTCTACAGATGTTTATTTCTTCGTCATTATTAACTGCATCCGTCTTGTATACAGTTTGCTGTATCACCCTGGTATTTAAACTTAAACTGTAAATTATTTAGGCTAAGAATAAGCTTTTTTATTATTTTCAGTGGTGCCTCATGCGACATGGACAGCACCTCAAGCATTAACATTGCAAATACAACCACACATATGTTTTAATTATTCATAATTCAGGCAGCTTTTCCCTGGTTAATAATTTGAGTCTTTTCCTCCACATGTAGTTTTGTCTTGTAGTACATTGGTCCTGTCACAATTCTCTAAATTATGTCCAATTTGTCAACCACTTTCTGGTAGGGAGAGCATGTTCTGTCACAGTGGAGTTAATATGCAGCTAGTTTGCAACATGATTTTTCTGCATAGATGGTCCAATGCACGATGACCTGTGTTATCATAGCCCACTTCACACTTTATTTCACTACTTGGACATCACTGTACAGTATTTGTAAAAATAATTTATTATTCTTCCTCACTAACAACAATATAATCCTTATTTCTTTACATAAACTAATGCTTTAGATATGGCACAAAACCAAATTTGCAATAAATCATGGACATTTGAGAAGTCCCCTTCATCTAGTCAGGACAATGCTGCTTATCATTATACTTTTATTTATGTTGCTTTTGCCAGATTTATTTTTTTTTAATTGCCTTTAGCATTATTTCTGCACCAAAAGTGTTGGAACCTGGAAGATTGCCACAGTTTGCTTTCCCAAAGACTGAGCAACCTGGCCTTGGGCATATCGAAAAATCATGCCCCTGGAAATGTTTGGGGAATGTCAGTTATCTGTCAAACAAAGAAAATATGAAATTGGTTTAATGAAATGCAATGGACTTAAATGAAATTCAATTTTCTTTCCGAAACATAGCTTGATCATGAGTATGAATAACAATGTAATATTAGGTACGAATGCAGGACATGACATCGAAGAATAAGACAGTATGTAAGACAAAGAATGAGCTTTTTTTAATCACAGTTTTACCATAACAATCAGACAGGTCCAGAGATATTCAGTGATTCCCCAAACCGTTTCAATGAAGAAAGCCAATACTAGACAGAAAAAAAATATCAAGCTCTTCTGACAGCTAACTCTATGCTCAGAATACACTGCTGCTAATTTTTGTAGTTTTATCTCAAGTCTTGTGGCAGCTTGTGCTTTTCTTTAAAGACTGACCACTTGGAGGTCTGTGACTTCATGAGAATTTTAATTCTTTATGCAATTTTTTCATCTTTACAGGTGCATTTTTTAAAAATTATTTATAAGACAACCTTGCTATTTCACCCATTGTTTCAAAATGATTCAGCTGACAAGAATGGAACTTGATAGCCTGTATTCTGTATTAATCTTCCTTTTGATGAAAGAATGAAGTGTTGTTCTATGTGTCTTCAAATAATATATCAAATCAAAGGATGGGATTGTGGTTTGGGGGGGATTGGGTTTTTTATATCTGTTACTTGTTGCTAAACAACTTGTGGTAGTTCTTCCTTAATTATTTAAATTGCTGCACTCATATCTATCACTTCAGTGAGAATTTATCCATAAACTTCCAGAACACCCCCTAAGAAAAAAAGTATACCAATGGTTCTGGCTCTGGTTTGGTAGTTGCCACGTATCTTTTTGAGCTCTTTTCATTTTCTTCCATTTTTCTAGTTTGCATTCCTTCCTTCAGCTGTTCTATTACAGTGAGCTTCCTATTTTAAATTTTTCAAAGAGAAAAATTGGTCTCCAAATTCCTGCCAGAAAATCCTTCTGGCTTTTTTGACAAGATGATAAATACCTTCACAATGTAGTTTTACTTCAAGTTCAGCATAGTTTCAGTGCAAATGTTAACACAGTAATACCTAATAACATCACCATTTACACATTGGGAGAGCACAGATGTTGAATATTTATACGCACTTCTGCTATAGCGCTCTTAATAACACAGTAATGTAATCACATTTTCAGCCTGAGTAAATGTAATTGCTTTTGATGCTATGTTTTCAGAAGGTCTATTTATTCAGCTAATAAAACTGACAGCATGCCGAATACTTATACACCAGTGCCTTTGCGTGAAACCTGAGGCACCACCCTTTATGATCCATGTACATGGGTGTTTTTAGGGATTGCCAGAGATGTCACGCTAGCTGAAAGCCAGTGTGGGGAACCAAGAACAGGCTTTAGCCTGTACACAAAAGTACCAAAGGTTCCCTTTGGCTTGCAACCAGCCTGCTTTTATCTTTTGTGCTTGATGGCTTGCAGGACACGGACTGCGCCGGCAAGCTGGAGCTGTGAGGTAGTTTTAGGAGCAGTCCGCCACGCAAATATCCTCATTTTCCTTCAGGGTGGCCACCCATCTGCAAGGCCTGTTTTCCCACGTATTTTATGAGTGCTTGGAGCCCCTGCCCCCCAGGGCCTGCTGCTGCCAAAGCATCCCTCAGGCACCAGACAGCCCACCACGGGGGGCCAGCACTGAGACGGGAAAGGTGATTTATCCCTTACTAAGCGCAGAGCGCTGGGGGTGCGACGAGGTGCGAGGGCTGAGCCCTGAGGGAAACCACCACTCCCTCACACCCCAACGGCCACAACCGCCGACCGCCTCACAGCCCGCCTTAGCCCCGCCCATTCCCCCTTCTCTCCTCCGATTGGCTCCTCGGCTCCCAGTCTCCGCCAATCGCCGACCGCGCTCCGCAACACCGCTCCTTCCCCCTTCCCGCGCTGCAGCCGGCAGCCGTCAGGCGGGGCGGGTTGGGGGGCCGTTAGCCCCGCCCTCCCCCTAACGGCCGTCCCGCCCGTCAGCCAAGCAGGCTCGCGATTGGTCGGCGCGGGGCGCGCGCCGGCCCGGGCCGTGACTGGCCCCGCCCCCGCGGCGGCTGGGACTGAGGCCATGGCCGGGCCGGCGGCGCCGCGGCCCTGCAAGGTGCGTGCGCGGCGGGGGTCCCGGGGGGAGCGGGAGCCCTCCCCAGCCACCGCCCCGGTCTGCAGGCCGGTCCCAGCCCTCGCTGGACCCCTGATGTGCTCGGAGGGGGTGAGGGGGTGGTCGCTGGGCGGCCAGTGTAACGACTCCTGAGGGGCAGTCGGGCCTTCCGGCTCTGAAGGCCTTTGCCTTCCCGGGCTTGGCCCGGCGACCCTCCGGCGGGGCTCAGCGGGCTGGTTTGTGTCGGTACGGGGCTCCGCAGCAAGCTTTCCCTTCGGGGGCTCTTCCACCTTGGTGTATCCGTGGTTTGTGCTCTGATGTGAGTTTATTCTTAAAATCCGCAAAGTTTGGGTGCGTATAGAGCTTGGTTTCAGTCTGGAACATATGTTTGTGTGGCAGCCCTTGACCGTGTCATAAAGTGAATTACTGTATCTGTAGAATGCTGCTCGTATTAATGAAGCTTCATGCAGTAAAGGCATGTTTTGTGAAATGAAAACTACAAGATTCAGTCCCTAATGGCAGCAGTGCCCCCCCTCCTCGGTCAGAGAGCTGTAAATTACCTTTAAGTGATCTGCCTCAGCAAAAGTTCTTGGAATTAGTGGGCAATGATATCCTTCAATTATGTTGTGGAAGTCTTCATGAAAATCAAGGTTTATTTCTGTAATCAACAGGTGCTGTCTTCTGGAAGGCTAACAGGAGCAGCTAAATTAACAAATGGAAGAAAACAGTAAGACCTTAATCATTAATACTATCTAAGATTGAGCGTACGTGTGAGCATTTGGGAATCTTATATTTGTCATACCTCACAAATAGTCAAATTATTTGTATATATCAGAAAACGTTTCTAGTTGAAAAGCAGTACAGCCAGGTTCTAAGCAGCCCATGAATAGACAGACACAAACTGAATAGAAATTTTGCCTGTAGAAATACAGGGTTGATTCTCTCTGCGTGTTTCATTTATAAAAGATTGAGTTTGTATAGTTACTAGCCGTACCTAAGACTGTTGTGTAAAGACTGATTGTTCCTTTGACGTAAGCTGTTAATAGCTGCTAAACATGTTTGTTGCAGCAATGCACAGTTTTCAGAAAGAGAGAGATATTTTGTTTCTTGGTAAAATTAATTTAATTTAGTTTGCTATTATTGAATAAAAGTAGATTTTTTTTCTTTGCTGCGTGTCAAGGAGGTAGTAAAAATAGTGAATTTGACTTTTTCAGGTTTGGCTTAAGAAAAGGATGTCATTCCGATGTGGAGTCTGGATACTCTCTGTATTCAACTGACTCTGATGATCAGGTAATTAAATGACTTCAGTGTAGTCATCTATGTTATGTAAAGAGAAGGGAGATTGGAATACCTTGAATACTAGAAGAAAAACAGGTTAATTTAGATACTACTGCATCTGGACTAGCAATAGCTCCTGCAAAGCTAGCAAGAGCGTGTCTATACTGCATCTTGCAGATACATGCAGGTTGGCTTTGTGTGCAGTGAGTTTGGCTCTGACAAATCTCATTAAGGCACAGGGTATATTTTTCAAACACAGCTATGCTGTTTGTGGACTAGAGCTGGCCCTGGCAGAAGTGTAGCCATATTTGTTAGGTTTTGTGCCGACAAGGTCGAGTTGCACGGAGTCAGTGCTGCAACACTGTTTTCTGTTTAGTGCTGAGTCAATTATTTCCAAAATAGAAATAGGCTGCAGATAACAGCTTAACTGTACATGGAAATAAGACTAAAAACCACACGCATGCAATTACCAAAACATAAAATCCAGCAAATGGACACGTGTGCAAGAACACAATTTAGGGGTTTTTGCAAAATTTGCGTGTTTGCAAACTTTCATGTAATTGTAAAGTAACACGTGGAAAATGACATGGTTTTGCAGGTTGTCAGTTGTTTTTTTTCAGATGTCAGAGTGGGGAACACTCACCTCTGAAATAGTATCTTGGTTTACTGAAAGAAAACAGTGATACTCATTTTCTGACTGCAGTATTCTTTGTGCAGGTTGGTACAATTCACAGTGGACTTGACCGTTGTGCAGCTTTACTGAAGAATATCTTACAAAATGAGGCTACAGGTTGTACCTATTGAAAATTTAAGTTATGTTTTTATTTTTTGTTAGACTGTTTTGATTTGTTTTGTTGACTAGTTTTTCTTTCAACTAATGCTAGGAAAGGAGACTATCCATAAACAACCTAGGAAAACAACTTCCGTTAAAATTACTTCCAAGCCTTGGCTAGCCAAAGGAAATAGTTCCAAGAAGAAAGTGTTGAAAAAAAATGGTACTCCTGCCTATGTCCAAAAACAAAGTGGTAAGTGGGCTACATACAGAGACTCCTCAACTTCCTGAGCTGTAACAAGGCCTCAGATAATTGTTGTCATTTGTTCTAGGTTGATCCAGGGCTGGATTGTAAAAGGATGTAGACTTTACTCATTGCCTTTTAGAAACCTTAAACGTTTACTAAACATTTAATAAAATTCACAAATGTTTGAGCTTCATGTACAAGGAAGAAAGTTGACTGCATTTACAAATACCAACACCATCAAGTTTAGCTGGTAGGAAGCGTGGAGGAGAATGGTAATACCCGTGCCCCATTTCTCTTGGACAGTGAAGCATTACAGTGTGTGGTCTCTGTTTGGGATACGCAGCTGTAAACTGTCCTGGAGCTAGGTGTCCAGCCAGGCTTTTCTCAAAGGTCAGTGTCTGGAAACAGGAAAGTCTCACAATAAATGGTGCCGTGGCCAGAGCACTTGAATGGAAAGGTAGATGGAGTACTCTAGGCTGAGCTGCTGTCAGTTGAAATACTTCACTTTTATTAGTGTTTCTCCCTCTATCCACCCCGTTTCTTCTGTGTGATTTCTAATCTAGTAGGCAGGTGGGGGCTATAGACTAGGTATGTAGCAGAATGCCTTTTTTGGGAATTGTAGGTGAGAACATAGCTGATATTTTTCCAGCACTGTAAAAATAACAGAGTTTTAGTTCTACCCAACATAAGACAATTAGGTTTGGAGAGTGGTTTGGTATGGGTTATTCTGAATGGTCTAAAAGCCTAGGAAGCAGCTAAGCAGAGAGTTTAAGAATTGCATTTTAGAGCTGGCCTTCTGTAGGATTAAATCTCTCTGCTTCCTTCAAGGACAGCAGTCTGTCCAACTGGGTTAGGTTGCTCTGTTTGGGGGGAAAGATGGATTAATTTGCTGGTGAGTAAAAATCTGACTGGAAGCTTAGGCTTTGGGTTTCTTTTTCAAAGGAACCTGCCAGGGTCTGCTTGACAACACAATAGGTTTGTGTAGATTGAGAAGACAGACAACTTCATCTGGGATTTTTATTCTTTTCTCTGTAGTGCCAATATCAAATAGAAAACTTGCCTTGTCCACCACACCTTCTACCGAGACAGAACTTTCCAGTGCAGCACAGAATCAGATGGTTCAACCAATTCATGTGCCTTGCAGTCAACACTCTCCAGTGGCGCATCAGAAACTGTGCGAGCATGTGCAAACTCAGATGTCTCTGATAACTGGCCAACCCCCACAGAACAGTAATGAAATTCCTACTGTAACTCCTTTTCCTACCTCAAATCACGGTTAGTGGAACTATTAATGTAGAGCCTGCTATTTTACTGTATGAGTTTTGCCCAAAATTGCCCTGATCTACGAGTGTTACTTTCTTTTAGGATGTCAAAATGTTAGAGCTTTTAATTATCGATTACCTACCTCCACATCAGCTCTGTCCCTGCAGCATTCAGCTAATCCTTTATCTACTCAGTCAGTAAGTAAAAGTTTGATTCTGACTATTAATAAACATTTTAAATTAGCACTACATATTTATTTACGTATTTATTCAAGTGTGTGGGTTTTCTTGGGTTTACGTAATAATTTTCCTTAAAGAAAAGAAATTGCATACTTCAACCAATAGTGATGAACAGAATAAATAATGAGAAAAAATACTGCTCTTTAAAATACATTTTATATAGCCACCAAAAAATGAAATTAGAGGCATTTTAACTGGCTGCTTGGTTCTACACGGTGAATTCTGTAGTGGACAGCAAACATGGAAGGTGCAGGAAATTATTTATTACTGTTAATTGCATTCTCAGTAACACACATTAGGATCGTTAACGAACTCCTGATAAAAGAAATCATATCTCATATGTAGCTTTTCCCTGCCAATGATAAAGTTGATTATTCCTTCAGACACTGTGTATTATCTTAGACCCACATTTCAAAATACTTGTGTATTTCAGGGTGTAGAATAGAACTAGTGGAGAATACCAACTGCCGCCTTGGTAAATGTGGTAAAGGACTTGCACCTTGAAACTGTAAGACTGTAGACTTACCTTCCATCTTCAGGCAGTCCATGTATAGCTAGTGCTGTCCTTGACTTTTAAGAAATTCATCTATGTAAAATATTGAAAGGTGACAGTGTTGTCTTTTTTTTTCTTCCCTGTTCTGGTCGTATTTAAGGAATGAGTGTTCATAAAGCAAAAAAACCCAAAACCAAAATGCTGCTGAGTTTCAGCTGTTCTGTAAAGAAAAAAAAAAAGAACTGTGTTTTAATGTTGCCAATAACATTTAAGATAAAGGTAATCTAAACCAGATTTATATTTTAATTACTCCTTAATACACTGGAAAATTATGCAGTGATGCAAAAGTAATGTAGTTGCGTTTACAATTTGCAAAGAATGATCAAGACTACATTGAGTCAGACAAGGGGTTTTTGTTTTTTTAAGATTTAAAAAAAAAAATTCCATGTTAATTTTTTTGTTTAATATCAATATTCTTTATGCAGGATGTTCCTGTAGACGATGGCAATGAATGTGTGCCAGAGATGGGAGGACCTGTGGTTTGCCCGGTAGTTTCTGCTGCCTTTGCTGCTGCTCAAATACAGTCTGGTCTTCCTAGTGTGATCCCTTGTATAGCACCAGGTGCATCAAGTAACTCTACAGTACCTTCATGCATCCCATCATCTTCTGGCAGAGAGACGACACCAAACCATGAGCAACAGATAAAAGAAGCAGATTTGATAAGGTGCATACAAGCTCACCTGGCCCTGTTACAATCACATGAAGTGACAAACAGCAGGACTGAACAGAATCGCCAACATCACTGTCCAGCAAAACATAATGCTCCAAGTAACAAGGAGGAAGATACTTCTGAAGAACACAGTGAGAACACAGTCAGTGAAGACGACGAATTGAATGTACTTGATACAGCCCCAGTGAGAGATACAAGCTGTAAGACAAGTTTTGTGAAGAAAGTTCCAAAATCTAGAAAAGAAAGTCCAGAAGAAACAGCCCATAAAGTTAAGACTGTAAAATATCTTCTGGGAGAGCTCAGAGCACTGATAACAGATCAAAGTGAGGACATTTTCATTGTGCAGTAGAGTGATTACATACAAATAACACAAGAGCTGTGTGAAATGAGTGAGCACTTCAGGTTCTGGAAGTTGTATGTGTCAGATGATGTGTGATACCTTAGAGTGGTTTTCCACAACTTTAATAGCTTTGTGTTTCACTCTGGATAAGTATTAAATTATTTTTGGAGTATTTTAATGTTATTGTGACAGCTAAGATAAAGATTGTACTCGTTTCATAGGCAGTGTTTTCCCCTGAGAAAGGAAAGGGAGCAGTGTAGACAGATTGCAACAGCAATCCCACCAAGGTTGGTTGGAGAGATTGTGGATTGTGATTTATCAAGAACCTAAAGCATAGTTTTCATAGTCAAGCTTTAAAATTTTAAATAAATAAAGGTAGTTAAATTAAAGATGAGATTTTCTTGGAAAAAAAAGCAGGTGCTATTATATCACTTTGTAGAGTGCTTAATCGCATATAAAATATTACTGTCGTATTCCAGGTTTATATGTTTATGGGGTCTTTTTTTCCCTCACCTCTTGCAGATGATTCGGAAATGTTAAGGCTGATGAGTGAAATAGAAGACTGCATATCATTGCTCCCAGCTGTAGTGGGAAGTACGAATATACAAGCTGAAATAGCACTGGCTTTACAGCCTCTCAGAAGTGAAAATGTGCAGCTGCGTAGGTTAGTAAGTCATCAGTGATTCTCTATTTACTGCAAATGCACCTGAAGTATATTTAACCGGTCTGTTCTAAATTGTGTATTTTAGCATTATTATGGTGTAAGTGTTATAGCCCTTTCATTCTTGTCTATGCAGTATTTATATTTTCGAAAGTGTGTTGGTAAGGCTATATAGTTTAAAAATCAATATTTAACATGTAGCAAGACTTCAGTTAATACTGATGTTTTAGAAGCACCAGTTACATCATGACTGGGCCTTTCTCTAGGTGGGATCAACGTATCATTCTCTCTGAAAACTGCAGTATCAAGATAGGTAGCCTGCTTATATTCTTTTTGTAGTGTATTCTCAAATGCAAAAATGTCACCTATTTCAGGGGAGCTCTCAAATACATAACTGGGTAACACTTTACTTCAGAACAGAAGAAAAGATATTTACCAAAACTTACAAAGGGTCTTTTGTGTTGAATAAATATAGGAATGTAAGAAAAATGCATTATTAAAATGTTTTTATATTTCTGGAACATTCTGTAACACTTAATTCTCAGTAGCAACTTTTTACCAATCTAAAATGCAGTGGCTTTGAACTTACTCTCAACTTTCTGAATTTGTGCTTTTTCACAATTCACATTTAGGAGACTAAGAATACTAAACCAGCAACTCGGGGAACAAGAAAGAAGTGAGAAGACATCTGGACAGAGCTGCAGCTATGAATGTAAAGTACTAATAGAGAATGATGCTTGTTAGGGACATTTTTGTTAAAGCTCTATTTAAATAGATACAGACATATAAAGATAAATAAATAATAACAGTATCTATTCTGGCCTTTAGTGCCAACTGAACAAAGTGTTGTGGGTCTAATCATGCAACTGCATTGGCATGGGTTGTTGTGCCTGTTTAGACTCCACGTAGTGAGACTCGGCTCTTCAGCTGCTGAGCAGATTATTTTTCCTTATGCACCTCTTAAAATGAAGATAACGTATTAGATAATTAAGAAGAAAGCTTGAGTTTTGTCTTGCTGCCTCAAAAACCCCTTCTATCTGCACACAAAATTCATATTACCAAGATTATTAAAAAACTGTACCACATAAAACACTTAAACTTTTTATGTTTTACTTTTGGCAGTAGTTTCTTTGCAGTCCTTGAATATGATGCTCCAGAGTCAATTGAAAGAATCGCTGAAAGGCCTTGAGTCACTGCAGGCTAAAAATGAGGAACTGCTTAAAATAATAGAAAGTCAGAAAGAAGAAAATAAACATCTTGCAAAAGATATTCAAGATAAAGAAGAAGAATTGCTTGAAAACAAACAGCGTTATGACATTCATTCCACCAAGCTCAAGATTGGTACATGTTTTAATTTGTTTATTCTTCATTTAATGCTTTAAAACTTGAAAAAAATAATTAGGTAAATTCTTCTTGGCATTTTAGAAGTGGAAGAGGCATTAGCAAATGTGAAGAACCTTCAGTTTAAGCTGGAAGCTTCAGAGAAGGAAAATAAGATTTTGGGCATAACGTTACGGCAGCGTGATGCAGAAGTTAACAGACTGCGTGAATTAACCAGGTACTATTGGCTAAGCTATTTTTTGCCTCTTGACATTGCTTTTCTTTTTTTTTTTTTTTTCTTCTGTAAGCTTCGTATCTTGGTGGTAGGAGGTCACGTAGGCTAAAACCTCTCTTTGTAGCTACTTCTGCTACAGTGATGCTATAATTTTGTTAAAACAGAGTTGCCGTGCTCCACAACTTGACTTCTGTTGTAAAGTAAAATGCCATCTGCTGTAACTTGTGCAAAGTTTTAACTCTTAATAGCAGACCTCCCGATCAGGAGCTCCATGGGAAGTGCACGGACCTGAAAATGTACTGATATTTCCCTTGAAGCTGCAGAATTTGGAGACTACCTCTTAATCTGAATTAAGGAGGGGTTATTTATTTTTTCTTTCTTTCTTTACGCTGGTTCAGAAATTGGTCTGTTTTGAGAAGAACTCACAGAAAGATCTGTCTTCAGGACCCATAGCAAGCTCTTCCTGTGGGAATGAGTAGTCCTTTCTTTAATTCTACACCCATTTGGAATAAGATTATGCCCAGATGTATATCATGGGTAAAGGTGGGAGTCCTTGGATCACTGAATGAAAGTGGTGTTACTCGTAATTTTTTAGAACTATTACTGTGATTTTATTTCACTATGGTCTTTTATGAGGAACATAGTGGCAAGCTGGGGTACTTCAATAGCTTTTTGCACATGTAAAGAATATGTACATGTGCACAGGAAGTTAAACTGTTGTCTGTCTTGTTTATAGTTGATACTGATTGGAACGGTAAAGTGTTTTTAATGCTTCAGATTCTTTAGTACAAGTTTAGACACTGAGACGCTTCTATGAGTATTATACTGACCACCAGATGGTAGTATGGTGATGTCTTATTACATGTATATGTATATGCTATATACATAATCATTTAAGCATTCATTTCTTTTGATGTAGCAAGCAGAAAATGAGATAATTACTTCTTGTATTATATTTTTTTATTTAGATGCAATGAGAAGAATAACTTAGAAAAAATTTTCACAGATTTTGGTAACTTTCTGTGTGCTTTGTAAGAGTTTCTTGACATCTGTTTTACTTTGTAGTATTCAAAGCAGGTAAATCTAGAATAATCTCACTGCATTGTGCTATTGTAGTTGTTTTATAGGCACACTGAGCTGAAGAAAGAAATGCAAGAAACTTGGAATTGCTTCACATTCATACTACATCTTATGACAACATGTAGAAAGAGAATTGTAACTTTGCTCTGGTCTGATAAATCTAATGTTTTGGGTTTCTATAAGAGGGTTTTTTTTTTTAATAGCTGCTAAAAAAATAGTTAATCTGATTAATTGATCTTATCTTAACAGAACCTTGCAGGGCAGTATGGCCAAGCTTCTGTCTGATCTCACAGTAGACAACATCAGACCTAAGCCTGAAAAAGGTCTCTCAAAGTCTCTTTTGGAAGACCATGAAAAACAGATGCAACCCGATCCATTTCCTGGGAGTACTTCAGTAATGACTTACCTTAAAAAATTAGAAATGGATCATATTTTGACAGATACAGAACTTCAATTCTCAAATAAAAGTGGAGAATTAGAAATGCGAAATCTAGCTTGTGAAAAGTTGGCTGCTGAAGGAAGTAAAATAAACAGTACATTATTAGAAGAAGAAACACCAACTCCCAGAATACTACCAACCTCACTGAAGCAAGACGCAGAAACAGTTAGGGATTCTGTGACTTTACTAGATGACCAAAGCAAGTTGGATGAGACTGTTTATGTTCCGTTGACTAGCAGTGCCTATAAAAAACAGTTACCAATCTCTGAAAGAACTGGTGGGCTACCCCAAAGTAGAGGGATTTGTAAGATGTTGGACTACCGCTGTGAGCTCTCGGACTCCATGCAGCAAAATGGATGTGAGATTGCAAAGGATCCAACCATTCTGGGTAAATTAAATGCTGGGTACAGTGTGAAAAAGACTATGGAAAATACACTTGAAGTTACAGGCGACAAAGCAAAGCCAGAAGGAGACAAAGTCCAAATGACACCAAAAGACATTCCAAGTGGAACTGCAAAAGACTTCACAGACAAACCAGACCAACCTCAGCCTTGTACATACCCTCGCGTACCGATGCTATTTCCGAAAGAGATTTCTCAGAAAAAAGGCAGTGAAATAGCTGATTTTAGGTCTGTTTTATTTGATGATATATCAGGGAAGTCTGAGTGGAGTACATCCTCTTTCTCAACTTTTACTTCTCGAGATGAAGAGGACTTTAAGAATAGCTTAGCAGCCTTGGATGCCAACATAGCTAGGTTACAAAGAACTCTGCAAAATAGCATTATGAAACAATGAGTACGGCAAACAAAATGGGGTGTGCTTATTGGGATTATTTACATTTTTATGAAGTATAGTAATAAGTATGGTACTGATATGAATATCTGTATTTTTTTGGTATGAAATTCCTTTCTTCTAGCTGTTTAAATTATGGATGGGATTTGTTCCTCATTAAGCTATGGTGCTGGTTCCCTTGATGTGTACAACTTGAAATAACTGGTATAAATGCTTTTTTTTAAAATTATGACTTAAGTTTATACTCTTTAATTGCAAAATTAATTCTGAGAACAGCACCTGATAACTCTTTAAGAAATTGGTGTGCTGTTAGTAATACAATTTTTCTATTAAATGATAAAATACACTTGTATGTTTTTACTGTGCTTTTTCAAAGTAGTAAGAACATCATTGAGAGATGCATTTGAAGTCACAGATGTGATAAAGAGAAACTTTTATTTCATAATAATTTGACTGTTGTAAAATTAGACGCATAGTTATTTTCCTTGGTTATGACCATATATTTCAAGAAATTAGCCCCTTGTTCTGGTTCACCGTGAAGGTGTTCAAAAAGTAGTGTCAGTATCAAAGAAACAGGTGGGCAGGACTTCTTATTCAGCTGCATTGCTGCTTAATCCAAGTGGAGTTTAATTAGGAAGTGGGAGTTTAACTGATGAAAGTGGAGCTGCCTTGAACTTAAGTGTTCTGTCTTGACTAGGTAGATCTCTCCAAATTGTTTGGGTTTGGTTTGTTTTTTGTTTGTGTGTTTTGTTTTGGTTTTTTTTTTTTTTTTAAGAGGAACTTAGGTGCAGAAGGCTAAATTAAACGTCCTTGTCATGTAATATTTTTTTCTTCCCCAAAGAACAGCCACAGGTACCACACATTGGCAAGAGGTTCCACAGGTTGAGAGGCCAGGGAAGGGCTAGCTGCAAAGCAGCTCTGCAGGAGCACTGAGAGTTACAGTTGATAAGTCAGGATCATGCTGTTCCAAAAAAAAAAAAAAAATGCAGCCATTACACAGGACTTACACTATATGGTAGATCCTATAAAATCCATGAAGTAATCCTTTTTCACTCATCACTGGTAAAACTCAATTTTCAGTTTTGAGTATTGTACTTGAAGAAAGAAGTTGATTAAGTGGAGATTCCAGATGAGAGCAAGAAAAGAACCATCAAAGTTCTGCTCTTTTCTACATTTCTGTTTTAGGTCATAGTTTTACAGATGCTTGATTTTATCTAAAGTAAAAGAGAATATAGTACCAGTAGATAAACACAGAATAGTCTGATGCTGAGAAACAGAAGCAGTAACAGGTTTCAGCTGACACAAAGGAGGCAATTTAGTCATTAGTGAAAGCTGGCAAACCAGTAGAGTTAGCAAAGCACCAGAATATACAGTGTGAGGAAGTCATGGAAATGCCACAGTTGTTGAGGTGTCAAACATCTATTGGCCATAAATACAGAGTCTGGACTGAGTGACCCAAACTGGCTCTCACAGGAATGGGAGCGGAGCGGGGAATGATTCCAGTCCGTTGTTCTCCTTGACAGGGCTTTCCAGATCTCAGTGTTGAGAATATGCATCAGGCAAGTTTTTCAGTTACAGGTGTGGGAAGGTGGTGTTATTGCTGCTATTCCGTTCCTCTTACACCTTTAGCAGTGCTTGAATGCTGTTTTTCACGACTCACGTTTTTTTCCGGGAAAGTATCTTTGGAAAGGGAAGAGCAGTATAAGGACCTGAATTTAAGACTGCTTTTTCTGAGTGTTGCTTATTTTTTTTTCCTAGAAAACATTCCTGGGCTTCCTGGTGCTGGCCTTTTTCCCTTATGTTTCCATGTAGGACAAAGGTCTCAACTTTTGCTGCTTTGAAGAATTATTTTTTTTTTCCCATGGTTAGTTTCTTGAAGTTAGGGTAGCCATACATTGTGCTATGGAGCAGTTCTGTGATTATTTTAGTTACTAGTAACTGAGCAATAAAAAGGTATGAAGACAACACGTACTACAGAAGATGCCAACTGGCACTCCTGCTTTGAAAAAGGAAAGTTAGACTAAATAGTGACTTCAGTGATTTAGAATGCTTTTAAGGCTTGGCTTGGATTTATTACTCTCCACACTATTCGTGCTCAGATTCAAAATAAGGTTGATGGTATCAAAGTGAACATGTTTAAATTAAATATTTACAAGCAGCTTCAGTGGAGAAGCAAAGTGAGAATTAAATGATGGTTATGGCATGGATTAAAGAGAAGCTACACTAAATTCTAGTGTTTAAAACTCACGAAAATGCTGAGAAAATATTGGAAGGATATTAATTAGTAGACAAACAAATTCCATTTTCTTCTTGCAGCTAGGACTGTCACTCCATTTGAAGGAGGATATTTGTCCTGGCCAGAGCTCGTTCCAGTCTGCATAAAGCAGCTGTGGTGTCAAGATGCCCAAGCACGTTCTTCTCACATTGAGAGTATTTACATTCACTTTTATCCCCACAGGGGAAGATGTTACACCATCTTACTTGTGTCCTATTCATTGTTACAAATTAATTCTACCAAAGCACGGGATGACTACTGGAAAACATTTGGTGGGATAATAAGATAAGAGCCGGTTGGTACTGTGTATCCTCTTAGGAGGAGGAGAAGCTAAGAAGAAGAAATAAGAAGAAGTCATCTTTAATATCGTTTTTTGCTTTGTACTCAGATATGGCAATCGGAGCTATAGCAACTTCAAAAGAAATACAGAATTTCCCATGTATGGGCATTATGAATGTGCAGTGTTGCGGAAGCAAAAGCCGTCAAGATCAAATATGTAAGTTTTTAAAAGGTGGGAAGGGCTTCCAGGATTCAACTCAAGCTAAAGATACTGAAACTGTGGAAGTCAACATAGCTGTAGTGTTCAGTAAGGCTTAGTAGAAGATAAATAATGATAACATCTCTTACAAACTCATTCTTTTCATGTGACGTATGTTATAAATAATACCTACAGAAAATAAAGGAAATTCTAGTCTGCACATTTTGACCACTCAAATTGGCATAGTCTCAGAAGTACATAGCAAATAAGATCCCAGGTGACTGAGTAAAAAGAAATATTTATCTTTGGTGCCTAAAACAGCTTAAAAGTTATTTCTTCTCATTCCCCCAGTTAACAAGGTAGAAATCACTACGGACCAAAAGGCATCACCTTTGTCAACACCAAGGCTTGGAATATGAGAGTAGCTCACACTGCAGCCTATATTGCTGCTCTTCACCAGCCAGGATATGACAAGTGCTTGTCATTGCATAAATTGGAAGTTTTTAGGATTCACCCTCGTTGCAAGCCAGTAGAGCTCAGGCCTGTATCTTTCATGAACTTAGGTACATTCCTTTCCATGCTACCTTTAAGAACTTCTCAGTCTCCTCTAACCCACTGAGCTACCTGGCTCGATTCCAACACCAAACTGTTTGCCCACCAGCCCTGTTAAAAAACTTTAAAAAGTTACTTGTTAAAAACTGTAACTTTCCATTTGGAAGCAGGAAAGAATATTTACCTGCATAAATCCAGCACTCATGCCAAGCACTCCAATTAGAACAATGCAATCTTCAACTGACTTCTGATTTTGGACATATCCCTACAATGAGGGACAGTTATGATAGGTAGAGGAGTTGAAGTATATTTGTGACAGAATTCAAGCCCCATTTTCTGTTCCAGATTTGTTAAGAATATTTTAGGATAGCATGGAAGAAGCCAGAGAATACGCAAATTAATTGGGCCACAGTGTCAACTGTGCAAGTCATTTTTGTGTTGCGCATGGAATTTTGCTGTTGTTTCTAAGGAAAAAAAAAAAAGGTAGTATTTAAATTTAGGTAGATGTATTGCCTCACAAAAGCATGGACCTCACTCAGAGCTGAAGGATCAAAGGGCAACCAGCTGTGGTGCCTCGGTTTCTGTAGGCAGGAGGTGATGTTTGAATGAGCAAGGCTGACAACAGCATAAACAGCCATGAGAGAACTCAAAAAACAGCTCAAAAAGGAACCTTCTCTGTTTCTGAAGACTTGTTCTTCCACACATGTGGTCATGGAAAAAACAGCTTAAGATTTGCTTCCACTGTACTGTGAGTAGTTATAAATAAGTCATTTTATACTATATTTTTAGTATTTATAATTGACCCTTATGATGCCAAGTTGAGAAAAGCACAACTAGTTGGGCTGAGGAGTTTGTATCATGGGTAGCTGTGATCATACACCTGAACAAGCGTTCAGCAGAACTTTCCAGCTTGGCCAGCAAAGCTGTTTGAGGTTCTGTCCATCACTGTATCAGCCTCCAAATATAAGGGATATATGCAATTTGTATATTCAACATGAAATCATTATTCCACATTCAGTTATAGCTGCTGTGAAACATCTCTCCTGTTCCAAGGATTAACTTACAAGGAATAGCTCAGCAGCTGCAACTTCAGTGATCACGTCGCCTCCTCTAGATTTTTCTTGTAGCCACAGACAGAAGATACAGGAGTTTCATTTTTACAAAGCATATTCTGTGAAGTTGACATCTGCACTTTCCAGCGATGTGGACACGGTTCTTAAAACACATTTCATCAAGCTCTTAACAGTCATTTTCCTTTTATGAACTGTTTTCCTTATGGAAAAGGGAAAAGATGGGGCAATACTGGAGAACCCAGGATACCTGAGTTTAACCCGTATATAATTCCCTGCTCTGACTTCTTAAGCAAAGAGTATCTATAATCCAATGTCTCATTCAAAAAAATGGGGAACGGTGATAGCTCCCTGCAGACACAAAGGATTGCTGCCTTACTACGGTGTCCAACGTGATCAAAGACTTCATAAGGAGCAAAGATGCCTTATTTGCTGAAGTGAAGCCAGTGCTGCAACTGTGTGTGTAAATAAGCTACCTGGGACACCACCTGTGGACAAGTGGCAACATCATTCAGCTCTGTGTGGAGGGAAGGTTTTACAGCTCACAGTGCATTTCGCAAAATAACAGTGATTGCTACTGGTACTTCAGGTACCTTTCCTAAGTCATTGACTCATACAGGCATCCTTAACAAGGGTGATTATTTTTTCCTTAGAAGGGAAAGAAACATTTCCCTGGTTAGAATCTGACTGGTTAGAGCAGAGAAACAGATTAAGGAAAAAAACAAAATCACAGGTTTAGTCATTTCAATGATCTCCCCAAATAAGGCAGAGGAATATTCAAGTGTGAATGTGCCAGCCAGGACAGGTCTGCACCAGAACCAGGACCTACAAGAAGAGTTGAGAATGTCAAGTCAGCTTTGGGGTATTGAAGTGGGTATGACAGACAATTCAGTCCGAACACCGATTTAGCTCTAAACCATCCTAGGTAGATCAGACTACCCACATTAATGACCTGCTTCCAATTAAGCTCAGGCAGGCCATCTCGAGTGATTCTTGATCAAGAATAATGCAGATAGTGTTAGAGATTAGTGTCTGTCTGCCCCAAAATTCAGGGAATTCCTTCAGTAATTTCTTTGCACAACAAAGTCCTAGAGTCGGTTTTCCTTCAGCCAGATTCGGGGATATTCAGTAGTCTTTAGTTATAGGAGTGAGTCAGGGGTTTTGCTTGCAGAGCCGTAGGTACAGGGGAGTCAAACAAATAGCAGGTGAGTTCTTATAGCTGATCTTTAGCCTATCTATCTGCTTTTAAGGTGAAATCAAGAGTGACAGTAACTTCCATGACTGTTCTTACGATTCGAGCTGTAACTGGACAGGAGCCTTAACAGAACAACCTGTCCTTTCCCCCAGCCTTCAATTAGTATTATGTTTGATCAGGTCTTTCTTCAGCATAAGAATGGTTTATGCCTTTTTTTTTTTTTTAAAGGTGGACACGTGCATATCTGTTATATTCATATACATAGTGCATAAGCTGAGAAATCTTTTTGGTAGAGAAGAAAACAGTTTTCTCAGGTTTTAGTCTCCAAATTTCTCTTAATCTGTGAAAATGGACTGTTTCTGCAATCATTAACAGTCTTTACAAGTGTGTTCACTTTAGCTTTTTTCATCTGTTCCTGCAGGGTGGGCAAGGGAAGGGTACCCCTCTGTAAGCAGTCCACACCTTCAGGTATTGCAATCCCCTGGTTATATTTGTCAGCGGTCCTCAAAGGCTTCCCAGTATACTGTGGTGCAGCTGTAATGACAGCAGTATTCATCAGATTATCTTTGTGCCGATGTGGGTTAGTCAATCCCCATGGTCACGCGCTCCTTTCCCTTCCAACGCTTGACAGAAGTTCCACGGTTACATAGTGATCTTTTTCAGGAATGAAATCATATGCAAACAAGGTGTGTTAACTGTGAACTTCAGATCTACATGAATCATAGAATGGTTTAGGTTGGAAGGGACCTTGAAGATTATCAAATTCCAACCCCCCTGCCCTGGGCAGGGACACCTCCCACCAGCCCAGGTTGCTCAAAGCCCCATCCAGCCTGACCCTGGACATGTGGTCATACCTAAATGTATCTACAGTGAACGATTTCACTTACTGTTTGAAAAGCAAAAACCAAGCTGAACTGAAACCCAAATGCTTTTGCAGACATAGTCTGTTTATCAGGACACAGAGTGGAGAGAATATTATCCCATAGGTTCTCCAGTTTTACTCTTGAATGCTTGTCCTGGCTGCACGCAAGACTTCAGTCACAGTGCACAGCCACGCAACAACCCCCAGTCATGAAGTGACACCAGTAGTAGTGCAAGTTCACCAGCAATGACACATGCTGAAAAAAGAAATCTCCTTTTTGCATGCATGTGAACATCCATTACTGGAGTTTTACATTGTGCTCCAAAGACAGTGTAAAAATGGTGCATTACTGACTGGAAAAAGATCAGCTTAAACTAGCTAAAGCGTAGTGGCCATCTGTGCTACAGTTAACATTATGTGGTTTATAGGCCCTTTAAGTATTTGCATGTCTAAAGACTACTTAGAAGTATTATTTCTCTTAAGACTCCTGGTTTTGTCCAAGCCCATGATGAATTCTGGCTACTTCTCTGCTGCAATCATACAGCCAAAACATATATTTTCTTACTGCCTCCTCCCAGATTCTATTCTGTATTTAGAAGCTAGCAGTGATGGTTTTGGACTTGCAATTATGACATTAAACTAAGTGTAAAATATTTTTCTTGGCATAATCTAGAATATAAATAGCTTTAACATCAGTTTCAGGTTCTCTTTATTACCCTAGGGAATGCCAGTTCTCTTTCATAGTTAGACTCAGTACTAAGATCATCCCATCACCCTTGCCCCAGCGCCCCCTTTCCAAGAAACACAAGCGAAGCAGGGCCAAGATCTCTGCTCTGCCCCCCAAGACTTCAGACAGACAACACGGAATTATCACTCCATGCACATGTTCTCATACATTCCCTCAACCTTCATCCGCCTTCCCTCCCGATCTGCCGAGATGCCACAGTTCACCATGACATCGGGCTCTCTCCAGCACTAGTGTTGTCTCCAACCAAAGTTTGCATTTCTGTTCAAAGATTTTTTAGCGTGGCATTTTTATGTCTTGCACTGGTCCCTGGGCCAGGGCTTGAAATTTAAGGGCTACTGATTTTCACCTTCCCTCTGTAACAGCAAGCCCACAGGAATGTTGCCACCTAGTCCAGCTTTTAAACCATGACCCTCGGTGCAAGAGAGTGGTGGAGCCTCCCTGTCAGTAGTGAAGCTAGAGTTTAAGTGATTCCTTTCATAGCAGCCATTGACTAAGGAACAACAAGCTCAGATCAGAGTTTGAAGTGAGTTCCTTCGCAAGCATTTACTGTTTTTATTTAAAAAAAACACTATCCATTTTCACTCAATCCAATTTGCTCTGTGTATCATACAGAGAGCAAATAGAGGCATTGCCTGTTCAAGCTTCCCAGGTGAGTTCTTCCCAGGACCATGCCTGAACGGGGTCCTGAAACCACTGCTACGCTCTTAAGAAGCCTTTGAGATGCCCCACTTGGAGTCACAAACACCTACCTTCCCTCTGCAAGTGTGGACGGCAGTGCCGCCCACGATATCGGCTCAGACAACAGCCGGCAGTGTGCGTACGGACCAAGGAGTCGCAGCCCAGCCCCATTCATTCACTGTGTTCGGTGAACGCACGCCAAACACTCCCTCGCACGCCATCACCTTCTTTACTCCACTTTTGTCTCTGCCATCGCGTAGCCCGACCCTAATCCTTAAAAAAAGGGTTAAGATCGTCCCCCTGAGAAAGCGCAGCTTTGAGAGACAGGCTCGGAGCGCACTGACTGCAGCAGAGCCTCTCTCCTAGCAGCTGGCTCTGGAAACAGGAGCAGGAATCATCACCACAAACCCGCCGAGAAGCCTCAGACACTGTTCATGCAGACTGTCTCAGGCCATGTACGGAAGAGCTGCTATTGTTAGTGCCACTCAGGAAATATTCTAGGGAGTGTGTAATTGTTTACGCTCAGATTCTTTTATCAATGCTTAATTAACTGCAGTTACAACACATGTTCACCATTAATACTTTAAATTACTGAGATGTTTTTAAAATCTATTCTGTCGGCCTTCTTAGAAACATCCACCAAAGGCTCCAAAACTGATAGGACGTAGCCCTGTGCTTGCAGTACTAGACCCTTCTTGCTTAGGGGTCTTCAAGTATGATCTTGCATGACTTCTACATTTTGTGCCCATGACAGTACAAAAGGGACCATTTCTAAAAGTTATCTGGTGCTGATTTAATTGTCTTCCTTTGTAAACAGCTCTGGGCATTTCTAAAACACGGTTTTACCCAGCTACAACAAAAGCTGTTGTCATCCAGCCATGCTGCAGAAAGTGGTTACTTTGGATTTGGCCACATCTTCCAAATACACTGTTTCATCAGTCATTTTGTCCCACAGAAGAAGCCACAATGAGAAACACTTTGCTTCTAAAACCCAGAGACCACTTCTAAAAGTCTAGAAATTTTTACCCCAGTCGGCTTCTTTAGTTTGATCCCCTCTGCCGAAGTAACCGAGCTTCTTCACTTTTTAAATAGGAACACACCTAGCCCAAATATACTGCAAGACTCGTATTCCTTTTACAGAGACCTGAGAGGACTGCAAATGAAAGCCATTTTACAGCGCCTGGGTTTTGTTGAAAGATCAGCCAGGGCTTCAAAAATTAGCCAAAAACACTTCTCCTTTTGAAGATTACAGGCTTGCAAGAAGATTCATTACTTGGGTCACAAGGCTTGAAGTTGATCATTCTCAGCCTATGCTCTAGACAGTCTGGCTTTGCAGTGCGCCTAGTCATTAAAGATTTCATGTCTGTGGTTTTGCAGGATTTTAGTTTCTAAAGGAGTTTTTCTGACAGTTTAAGGGGACGTTAACGAAAGCCTTGTTGTTCCTGCAATATTGAGAATCAAATCACGATTACAATGAATGTATTCTTTCTGTGCATCGTTGCACTTACGGTTGATCAAATCTGGCAACATCATCCCATTAACATTGAGAAGACTGCACATTTTTTTCTAGAGCAGCTGCGCATTTCTTGGTCTAATCTGTGCGGCTTTGTGCTTATATATTAAAGCCTCTCCCTTTCCTTCCTGCCGTACTTCTCTCCTTGCAAATACCATGTTGTACATGGTTCTGCTCCCATCTTCCTTCCAATGCAACCCATACTGGGATAACAGTCTTCCTCGGTTACCCACTGGAGGAAACAAATTCTTACCATAATGGCATCTGAATGTCTGTGGGTAGTTCATTATAAATCATGGCTCTAACTTCCAGGGGCACTCTATTTCCAAGCCAAGTTCCCCAAAGAATGCTCATAATAGTTAGTGTGCTTGAGATGAGTGGAAGTGTCTGGGCTCCAAGCCTGTGAAGGCACTCTGCATCTCAGTTTTAGATCAGGACCTCTATTTGTCAGATTATTCAGTGCTTATGCTAATTAATACAGACACTAATAGCTGAAGGGATGCTTTATATAAGCTTGCAGTTATTCTTGTTCTTCCTGTTGCATCCATAATTGATAATGAATTGCAATATTCTAATGCTTCAGTCCCAATGTATTTACCGAAGGCTTCCATTGATCTAGAGAATATTAGGACTACTACTAGAGGGGTATCCAGATTTTAATGAAAAGTGATTTTTTCCACAGGCAGGAAAGGACTTAAAGAGTCCTCCCAGAATAGTTAAGGAGGAGGGTTTAACTCCGCACTCTTTAGCTTCCTTTGCTGAAGGCAGCAAATATTTTATCTATAGATAGAGCACAATCAGTGATAATGATTATACTGAAGTCTCTGCAACCCTTATATGTGTGTTATATCGGCTAATTCAGAATTGCTGTGTTATTCTTTTATCATCACTTCCCCCAAGGGACCAGTACCAAGATGACATCTCCTGATGCATTTCTTACAAGAGAGCACTTTCCCATACGCTGAAAAAGTTAACACAAATGAACAAAGACTGGAGACTTCGTGATAAATGCAGATTTTAGTGTCTGGTGCTTCTGGAAAAAAGCCGCAGTTAGCTAGAAAGACATGTACTCAAATCAGTCATTTATTATAACACTAAAGGGCTGTCTTTGCACAGGCATTCGGAATCTGCTTCCAGTCAGACCCAGGAGTGATACTTTATTAGTGAAGCTACTCACAATCCAAAAAGATATTAAACTGAGGCACAGTTTTTAAATAAAAAAAAAGTCCTCCTTACCCTTTTCAGTTACGCACTAGCTATAACCTGTATCTAGTAATAGAAACCCGTATTACTTGTATTGAGGAGTTCCTTGAATATTCCCACTTTTTCTAATTAGGCTGAGCAAGGAATTATTGTTAAACTTCTTGATAAACTCCAGTTTTCAGCAGGATTTTCATAAGCATTTTTTCCTTGTGTGATTGCGTGGTTTGTCTGACAGCGGGTGGGACTCTGCCAGCAAATTTTGACCTGAGAACTGGATGTACCAAACACATTTGCAGGAAATCGTGCTTCATTAGTTCTACAACTAACAGAGATATTTGAGTTTTGTCCTATTTATTTTCTTTTCAACTTATTTATATGTTTTGGGGAAAGACAAGCTTCCTAAAATATGCCCTAGGCATCTGGAGAAGGTGCAAGTTGGTGACTGTGATGGGCCTGGTCCCTCAGGAGAAACTCCGATGTAGAGCTGGAGCTGCCCTGGGAAAGGTCTTTCTCCTGCACTGCTGAGCTCTAACGCTGGACCTCCTGCCTCCATCATTAGGTTTCATCTGCAATTTTCCTGAAGAGCTCAAAGCAAAGTGAAGACTGTAAGTTTTGTAAGACATACACACAGTAAAAACTTGCTATGTTGTATGACTTCTGAAACTTTGCAGCTGTCCCAGAATCTTCCTGATCATCTGAAAAGTCATTTAAGCATGAATGAATGCTCTAAAGATTGCAAGGTACGATAGTGCCGCCTATCTTATTAGACATACCTATCTAGGAATACCATCTCTTCCCTCATTGCTCGAGGAAAGGGCTCAGGCCCAACTTACTGCAGTGACAGTGAACGGCAGTGAAAGTCAAGCTGGGACTAAAAATAGATGAGAGACAGAATCCGATGAGATAGAGAGAACATTTCTTTTGTAGATAAAGGAGGAAAAATACATTTTGCACAATGGACGGCAGCAGACAGCTGGGTGGTTAGATTGCCTGTTTTTCCATTTCCAGGATGGCTGAGTCACTGAAACACCCAAGGGACAACTTCACAGTTAGGTGTCATCACAATTTATATTCTATTGCTTTTAGGCTTCTCTGTAATTTTATTTTCAAAGAATTGTTGCTAGAATGCCTTTGTTTTCTGTTTAAGCATGCCTGGTCCTATGAAGGATTCCGGTTAGCTCTAGCAAGCATGAGGTATGCTGTTTCTTTGGAAACATCAAATCTAATTAAAACGGTGGTGCAGATACAATGCCCTTGGGTGCCTGCAATCCAAGGCATATCTGGGATGCTGGGAGACGGGATAATTTCTCATCAATCTGTAAAGGTCATTCTGGGGACTAGTGGCATCACCTTCCAAGACACAGAGAAGCCAGATGTTAACAATGCCCTTGAGCAAGGGACACAAAGTGGAGAGATAACCAGCGACATCAGGATGCCTGAGACTGTCATCATCTAACACTATTTAAATATTAATTGTTAGTTACTGACTGCTCCAGTGGGCATAATTTACCCAAACTGTTGAGTAACTTACTCCCTTTGCTCATGAGTCAGGTTGCAGCCCCTACAGTTTCCTCTGATATGCTTTCAGGGTGTCAGCCCCGTAGCGCTGAATGAAGTGCCCAGACCTGGACACAGCGCTCCGGAGACAGCCGGCCCAGAGGCACACACGCAGCCAGCCCTCCCTTGGCAGTGACCCCTGCCTGCACGGTCGGTACTTCTCCAGACTACTCCTTTTATTTTGTGTTTTTATTTTCTGTTGCCATGTCACGTTGCTGTTCTTTACCTTGTTCAGCAAAACTTTTAAGCTTTTTTTTTTTACTAGTGGAGCTTCCCAAGTTCCTTCTTACCTCTTGACAAGATTATTTTCTCTTAGATCTATTAATTTATATTTTCCAAAACTACATTTTCTGTCTTTTGTTGTTTTTTAGACCTGCTTCTTGTCACTTTGCAACAGTTCCCAACATAACGTAAATTTAAGATGTAATTATTTTTCTCTCCCTCCAAATATTTTTTTAAAGTTAAGTTTAGCTTTGCATCACAGCCTCTATGTTTCCTGTCTTTTAGAGAACTCTCAGTCTGTCCGTAGTGCTCCTATGCAACTAGTGGTAGAACCTGAACCATGACTTTATATCTTGTATGCGCTCATACAAATTATAGCAAAACTAGAGGCATTCTTAATACCCAAACAGGTAGCTAATTGATTTTTTTTTAATTCTTGTAGCCTTTTGGCTTCAATGATATGAGACAGAACACTTTAGAAGCTATTTATATTCTGCGATAACAATTGGTATTTTGTTCACTTGTAAATACGTTGCCTTGAAGTTTCAATTGATATTCCATAGGCCTGTGCTGGCAGGCAAGATAACGGGAGGGTTAGCTTGACATGCTTTGTTTGGTATCACACACAATTTCACAGTCCTACTGTCCCTTCTTAACTACCTTCTCTCTAGACTGCACACATGCATAGCCACGTTAAAAGCAGATGATGTTACTTGCATAAAAATGCTAAAATTTGTTATTCAGCTTTCTTGAAGGCAAACAAGTTCTGAATGAACCTGATGCCTCAAGTAATGATTGTGTGTAAAGAGGAATTGGGCTTTCCAACAGCAGCTGTGGAGCCTAAAGCCTCAGGTGGATGTGTGTTAATAACAGTCAATCTGGTAGTTCTTGGGCAGTTTTCAATATATAATGAAAGTATGTTTGGGGTTTTTTCTGCTTAGCATGTGTTTTTAGATCTATTTGATTGTTATTTTCAACCTATCGTTACATTTACCTTAATGAGATTAACTTATTAAAAGCCGTAGTTCCATGAATAAACTAATTCATTCACATGCTCACTTCTTTAGCCATATAACAAATTATTTTGAAATGCTTTCAGAGAAAAACACCTATTGCACTGGAGAAACTGTTAAAGTTTTTATTACAAGATTTGTTGCAAATCATTTAGCGCTTGAATGCCTCTGCTGGTGAACAGGAGTCCAATCTGAGTCTGAGTCTCTATTCTGCAAATTAATTAGGGCCATTTTTCTGTGAAGTCAACATAATTATTTGTATTGTTATGAGGCTAAAAGACTGCAAATTAGATTCTGTTTTAGAAGATGAGGAATACGTATAGAGAAGAAGATAGCACAAATCATGTAGTCATGAAAGTCTAGTACAAATAGGCAAAGAACATGTGCAATTAATTATTATTAGAACCTCCATTTAAAAGAAGGGAAGCTGAGATATAGAAAGTTGCCCAAATCAAATTACATTGTAAATCTGCGGTAAAGAAATTAAAATGTTTCTTGAGCTGCATAGGTGTGGTGAAAACATTTCACTTTGATGTGACTAGGCTACCTCTAATTTCCAATTTTCAGCTAACATGAGAGACACATTTATGTTACTAATGACGTCGTACTCCAGGATAAAAGCAATATGTGCAACATATAAAGATGTCAAACAGTTCCAGTTGAAAATGAAACTCTGGCAGCAAAACATATAGGCTGAGGGGGTTTTTCCTGCAGTTTCTTTTGGGTGGTGATTTTGAAGTCTTTTTGAGTTACTTCTAACCCCAGGTTTTTGGATGTTTCAGGGTGAAATGACAGCAGGGCATAAACTGAAGCGGATATGTTTTCCAACTTATATGTATTCAGAGAATACGGGTAAGAAGCTTCTCTCTTTTTCATTAAGGGGTAAAATTGTAACTGATTTTTTTTTTTAAGTCTACAAAGCATTGCGAATTGGCAACTCTGGGGACCAACTCTTTCTATTCACATATGGAAATGTCCGTTCCTCGTCTATGCTTCTCACTCCTATCTAGAAACTGTAGTTGGTCATCAAGGTTGTTCCTTCTATTGAAACACTCATCATTTCTGAGAAGGTGGCCAATGAGGGTGCTAAATCAGGACTACTAGTAAGCTAACCAGTCTCAGCAATTATCCTATTTAAGAATAATTAAGATGTACCAGAAATACTTCTAGATCTTAAAAAACCCCACACCCCACTTCATAAAACTGTCAAGGTACTTTTCAAGAGACATTTTCTGTGTAGAAGTAGGTTACTGAGTGTGGGAGAAATATTGAATCTCATTTGTTCGAGCGAGCATGCTGATCAACGGCCATATGTTACCATAACTCATCTGGATCTCACACCTTTACTACTGTCTTATTTTTGGGCCTGGTTTTATTTCTTCATCTTTATGATAGCCATTTTGCAACACTGCAGTAGAAACATCTATCCTGATGAAATTACACCAGAGGGCTGGGCATGTAAACAAGCTGTGGTTAGTCCATATCTGAAAATTTGGGACAAGCTTGAAAACAGTGTTCGCTGGAAGCATCTGCTGGTTATAATATTTCCACTCTGCTCTGCTCCACTCCTTTATTTCTGTAGTTCACCAAAAACATATTTAGCCCTTTGAGCTGTCACAGCCATCAATCTTCAAATACTTCAAGCTCATTCAAAAGAATTGTTCTTTAAAATAATAGTCAGAGTTGGCATCTGCATTACAATGACATCTTAGTCTGTTTTGGAGGACAGAGAGGCAAACTAGCAGCCCTCTTCCAGATTACGTCTTGGAAAGATCTCAGTCCTCTGCTTAATGACTAAATATTGCCTTCGTGCTAAAGACAGTCACACACATATACGTATGTATATTTACACATGTATGCATCTAGAGGCAAAAAAAGTCCTACACCCACAGCATTGTTTTTAAAAGACTCTAATATTTTGTTAATCCTTATGGTAGAATAACAGAGCATTAGTCACAGTTTTCTGTACCAGAAGCACTTCCAGAAACAAAATCCACAAAGTACACACTTTCACCAGAGTCAAATTCCAGCTCCTCCAGCAGGGATATATACTGGATGCCTTAATGAATGCCAGGTACAATATACCTACCCACAGCTGCCTCCCTTTCCCAGCTAACAGCTTGTGTTGGAGCAGCATCAAAGCTGGCTACAGGCATAGCAAATATACGCACCTGCATAGAGTAATTACCGAAGCTAATGCCAGTATGTATTAGCTTCAGTGCTCTTGTGAAAAAAGTATGGATTAACTCACAGCACTCGGCGTATTATAGCTGTCTCACTGCACATCCAGTTTTTATGAGCGCTTATAAAGCAATATCCATCTACGTTCCTTTTTTATTTCTGATGATGGAGTCCTTCAGCTGTGACATTGGAGTGTACTTCAAAGGTACTCCTTTGTCTGCTTTTCTCCCTGGTTTTTTTCCCATTTCGAACTCAGCATTAGTTTGCAGGTTACTGCTCATGTCCTGCCACCACACAAACACCTATTGATCGATTTGCAGATTTTATATAATATTTACTTTTTAATATCTTAGTTCTGGTTTCTTCCTCATCATCTGGAATCAGTGGGAAGATCGGTTAGCCCCAAAAGACAATTTAGAGATCACTTCTAAAAATCAAAACGGATAAAAATCAAAATGGATCAAAATCAAAATCAGTCAGTGCTGCCTGCAGTGAGTATCCATCTAATGAGAACTGCATTTAGACACTCCTGACTTCTGATCAGTATTGCCCTACGCTGGAATGAATCTGGAAACATAGAAATGAAAAGCTGCTATTTCTGTAACCATTCTCTTGAGCTGTCCCCAAAACCACTTAAAATTATTTTGGTTGTGAAGTTACAATTTCTTTTCTGTGAAAATGGAGTAAAGATAAAAATAAATTCGAGCTCTAATACCCTGCCTGCCCTGTGTATGCCTGTTTTGTCTAGACCGTGAGCAATGAAAACCAGACACCATCTGAAATGTTAATTTAGTTTATTAAGGAAATGAGGCTTATATGATTCTGGTATCTCTCTGTCCCCTTAATGACTTTTGAACTCATTGTCTGATTTCAAGCTAATGTGACAGAAGTGGGTGAACAACAAGATAACTAAGCTACTACAAGTTTTGTGAAAATTAGAAGTTGGATAGAAGAGAGCCATAGGTGCCCTGAAAGCCTGCTGCAAGAATGCACATGTAGTCTAAGATTAAAGAATCCATACAGTAAAGATCCCTTATAAATTTCCCTTATGCAGGAAAAAAAAGCAACCAACCAAACAAAAAACTAGAACCTGAAATTGCAGTTGGTCAAGAAATACAAATAAACGGCAACCCAAGCTTTATTAGTCTGGTGCCCAGGGAATTAATCTGCTTATCTGCCGAAAACCAGCAACGCATCCTGCGATGCAGAGGAGGAACCAACACTAAAGCGTGACAGGGATCAGATTGTCCTGATGCTGGGCTGGGGATGAGCCACCGAGGCTGGGGTTGGCAGCCTGCAGAGCTGGCGCAGCTTGGAGCAGACACCAAGCTGCATAAATGCTGGGTGAAAACAGAGTGTTTACTGTAAGTGTACTCACTGGGATTTGGCTGCCAAAAATTTAGGAACTACAAGCACATAAAGCAGCCCATGACAAGAGTAGCTCTTTTGATCAGAGGTGACTTGAATACCCAATGTTTCACCGCAGGGCTGCAGAGAAAAGAGATGCCAACTTTGATGCTGGCAGATTCTCTGCTGCAAGGAAGACAATTAAGCTATTTTTAAAAGGTTCTTTTCCTAGCATGGGTGAAAGGAAGAGCATAACTTGTATTAAGAAGCTGCCCCTGGAACCATAATTCACAGTGACACTGTACTAGAAAAGCAGTGCTGTGAGCGAGTGCAAGCATGTACGCTGTATTTTACACAGAGCGTGTGGGATGGGATCAGGAAGACGAACAGAGAAAGATCTGAGAAAAAAAAGCAGTTGTATCTCTTTTTGGTACTATGTGTATCTCTGGGCTGTTACTCATTTTTGTGCTCAGTCTCTCCCCATTTTCAGCCCAAAAGTTCAGGGACACTCTGAAGTCATTCTGTACTTAGCTTAAGGGTGAACACGTGGCAGTCAGCTGCTTTTCATCTACTTTCCTTCTCCTTGGGGAGCCCCGTTCCACTTCTAGCAGAGAAGGGAGCCCTTCCTCTGAAGATGGAGGAGAAGGTCTAACTCCAGGAATGAAAATTCAGCTGTGCATATGCTGGTGGTGTCGTGCCAGGATTGTGGGCACGTGAAGTAGCTCATTAACCCAAAAAAAAGACATTTCCTAGGTGTCACATTAAAAATGCAACTGTGTCCTTTGCAACTAGTAAAAGTATAATAATAATAATTGTCATGTAGTAAGCTCTGATCGTTGTTATTTTCTGGTAGTTGGAGCTCACTGATCCCTTCTATCAGCCAGTTGCTGCTTTGGAAGTTGTCTAGACAGGGAATGATTTCATTTAGAGTATAGTTAATTCACTTTCTACCCATAATGAAAACGAGCTCGCTTGCACACTGCCCTAAATCATCTTCTTCAAAGCATTCTGCCGATGTAAGACACCACATCTAGCGGACCACCTGCTCTGTAACCAGGGGGTTTTATTCCATCAGACACGAGAGGGCACTGTTAAACACGGTCTCCCTCTCCTCCACACCAGGAATATTATAGTTTGTAATATCTTAATGCCTTGCAGCTATGGCAAACAGTTATCTTTTTAAAGTTATACTTTAGACCTGTCTCCTCTGGTGGTGTAAGATGCTGACAGCAGAAGGATATATTAATTGTGTATTTACTAATAAGGAACATGACCATTGTGATTTACTCATTGCTTTGCAACTGCAAAAAAAGGAACAAGAACTTGTCTGGTATAGTTCTCAGCCCTGCACCCAGATCCTAGGAATCCCATAACCTTCCTTGGGGAGGGGATGGAAGAAGGCGGTGGGGTGTTTTTGTAAGAAACAAAATTTAAACCAGCACAAATTACTCTGCTGTTTCTTTTTCTTATAAGTTGTATGGGACAGGCAGTAGCCAATATTTGTTTAAAATATATTTTCTCAACACAAGGCTAGATTATGGAACTTCCTGCCACAGGACACGTGGGACTCTTTATCAGGGAGAGCAGTGATAGGACGAGGAGTAAGGGCTTCAAACTGGAGGATGGTAGACTTAGACTAGACATTTGGAAGAAATTCTTTACTATGAGGGTGGTGAGACACTGGAACAGGCTGCCCGGGGAAGCTGTGGCTGCCCCATCCCTGGAGGTGTCCAAGGCCAGGCTGGATGGGGCTTTGAGCAACCTGGGCTGGTGGGAGGTGTCCCTGCCCATGGCAGGGGGGGTGGAACTAGATGATCTTCAAGGTCCCCTCCAACTCTAACCATTCTATGAATCTACAAAATAGCAGGACTTGAAAGAATCTGAATGTGTCCATGGACACCAGCAAACACTGAGTCTTCAAAATTAACACAATTAATTTTTAAAAAGTGTTAGGAAATATTTTGTAGCTTAAGTCATCTCTTTAGAGAAGCCATGTGGGGGCTTGCTGTAAGCATTGCGTATCCTATAGTATCCCTTTGTTAAAGCTTGTACCTGGAGCATTACTCCAAAGGCTGTGAGGGTAACAAATACTGATTTGCCCCCCGCCAGGTTTCTAAGGAATCTGGGAAATTTCCCTTGTGCTGATTAAGCTTCTTGTCATGCAAAGTAAGATCAAACGAGTTCTAGATTTCAAGAAAAGAGAAGGAGGGACCAAAATGTTCTCTATTGCTTTTACTTATTATTATTACTATTCCTCATTTTAAGCATCTGAAATGCTATTTATATCACTGCCCATGTGCCAAAGTTCTTAAGTAGCTGCTTGCTTGTTCTGTGAGCAAATGGAGGCCTTCACACTTAGTCCTCTAAGTGCTTTCTCCTCCCTCATTCCCAGTAGGTCAAAATGTGTATGAATAAAATACACAAATGTGTAACATAAAAAATGTGTTGGAGAAGGTTGTGTTTAGTAAAGTAAATGGCCTGACTTTGGCCAATCGGTTAATTTTACTGCAGGAGGCCTGTGAAGCCCCACTGGGTGAGGTATTTTCATAGGTCTATAAAAGAAGAGACTTTGCTTTGGAAGGAGCTGGGGAACACCTTGTGTCCTCCTCGTGTTACAGCCTAGAAGTGGAGTTTGACTGAATCGCCTCTTTTATTGGGAGTCAATGAGCTCAGATAAGTGACCAGACTGTAACTTTCTTTGGTTTCCACAAACTTTCCTGTAGTTATTTCCTTGCTTAATTTCTCCAAGGATTATGTTGACACTTACAAATAGGATTAATTCCTGGCTTCTGCTGGTTGCCAGTAGAGCTGAGAATTGCATATACTGCCTTTAGGGGTGCTATGATGGCCTCACTCTTTCTATGAATGATACTGTTTACTGTGTTTGGACAGGTGAGTGCCATTCACTGTATGAGGACAGGTACGGTAAGAATATAGTAAGGCGGCATATCTTGGCCTTAAGTAAATGAAACTTCATCTTTCAGCTATAGGAAGAAAAGATGGAAATACTTTAAAATATCTTTTAAACAAAACCTTGATTCTGCAAAAGGAAACTGGAGTCCAAAATAGAAAGTCAGTGGGAATTTTGTGGGCTGGCGGGGGGGAAGTCTCCAGATAGACTGTAAACTTCCAACCTGCTCTCTGGGTCTGAGAACTTATTGTGTCTGTGCTAAGATTTTGCTCACTGGCTACGTGCTTTTAAATGTTGTGGTGGGAGAAGCGCATTTGAAGCAAACATATGAAATGTTCATGGTCTTGTGTAATTTTTGGTATGTTGACAGCAGTAATGAAAGGCTGTTTCAGCTGACCAGTTGGAATATAGATAGAGAACGTGCATGTGGTAAGGAGATCTGCATTCAATTACCGTCCTACCACAGACTGGCTGCAGACAAGACAGTTATTCTGTGCCTCAGTTCCCTAATTCTAAAACAATGATATTCCTTTGTCTGACTTGTCTACTTAGATGAGATGCTCCTTAGGGCACTGATTGTCTCTTAAAATGTTTTTTGTTTTATCAGTTAATACAAAGCAGCTCTGATTATCTGAGTGCTACTGGAATTCTATTGCCCCTAATCAGAAGTGGTTAATTAGTCATTTGTTATCTCTGGGTTTCATTTTTGTTTTCTTTACCTAATCTTGGCAAAAACGCTTTATCCTTGGATAACAACATCGCATGGTACTTTTGGAAAACTGTCTTACATGATGTCTTTATTTCTCTTTAATCCCATTCCATCAAAATTCAAGAATGTCAGCAATGGTGGTCCAAATTCCCATACTAGACCATGCAGACAATTTTTTTCTTGGACTAAAAAATTTTGTTATAAACAAACACATATGATTACCACTGCAGAGCTGTTTCATTGCCACTCAGCCCCTTGTACATAAAGATAGGTTGATGCTTTCAGATTACATTTGAGATACCAAAATGTCACTAGTCTAGGTGAATTTTAATGCAGTCTCTTGTGCATGTGTGTTATTCACATCAAAAATATCACTTTGGCACAGAAGCCACTTGGGCTGACTTAAAAATATTTGACCAGATAACAAGGAGACGTAACAGTCGCTGGAAGCCTTTCCAACTTGGGATATTTAATTAGACCTTATGACTGAAAATTCTTATGATCATCAGAAGATCAACATTCCAACATATTCCTGGTTATGTTTATTAAATATTCCCTTTTTTGGTCCTAAGTGTGAATGTTTGGAAAAATGTTAAGTTAATACAACCCACTTGACTTCACTGGCACATTTTACAAAAGGAGAAGGAAAAAATGTGGAAGCCACTGAAAACTAAAGGGTTCTCGCTTTGGAGAAAAACAAAGTTCAAGCCAATGCTACAGACTGGCTGGAACTCTTCCACAGTTTTAAAAGGAAAAGACCCTATTGAAGACTCCTTTCACAAAACCCCTTTGCTTCCTTTGAATAAAAGAGGAACCAAGCACACTTAACACTGTGTAAAACACATTTTTCAGAGAAGCCAGCTTTATCTTCAAGTCCCAGCTAGTTAATCTGTTCAAACTCATTTTTAGCTTAAAGTCTCAGAAATTTGACACACCACAGGGACTTAAAGTTTTTAGTCTAGATGGAATTTGCTGACAATACTCTCAGCTAGGGCACTGATATAGCAGGATTGGTTTCTCTCATTATGTTTGGTAAGAACAAATGTTTTTCTCTCTCAGGGAAAAAGAAGGAAGGGGGACAAGTAAAGAAAACATCCTTTTTCTCACTAGATCTGTAAAGTGTAATAGCTACATCTGTATGGTATCTCGAGATGCATGTGCTATACATGAATGATGTGCAAACACAGTTGTTTTGAAAATGCCTAGGAAATCCTGTGTGAAGCATTCCCCTCCACAATTTGCAGGTATTCATCTGCTCAACAACAGAGGTATAGCTGTAAATCCAGAAGCCTACAGAGTAACTGGGGTTGGCTTCCAAAATATAGATGATGAACTATTTATGTGGAACTACTGCTGTGGGTGGTTAGCAATCCCAAATGTGCCCTCAAGCATAGTCAGGCATAGAATCATAGAATTGTCTAGTTTGGAAGGGACCTTGAAGGTCATCAAGTCCAACCATCACCCTAACACTGCCAAAACCACCACTAAACCATCTCCCTCAGCACCACGTCTACACGTCTTTTAAATACTTCCAGGGATGGCAACTCCACCACTTCCCTGAGCAGCCTGTTCCAATGTTTAACAACCCTTTCTGTGAAGAACTTTTTCCTAATATCCACCCCAAACCTCCCCTGGCACAACTTGAGGCCATTTCCTCTTGTCCTATCACTGGTTACTAGAGAGAAGAGACCGAACCCCACCTGGCTACAGCCTCCTTTCAAGTAGTTGTACAGAGCGATAAGGCCTCCCCTGAGCCTCCTTTTCTCCAGGCTAAACAACCCCAGTTCCCTCAGCCGCTCCTCATAAGACATGTGCTCCAGACCCCTCACCAGCTTCATTGCCCTTCTCTGGACACACTCCAGCACCTCAGTGTCTTTCCTGTAGTGAGGGGCCCCAAACTGAACACAGTACTCGAGGTGCGGCCTCACCAGTGCCATGTTGCATTTCCAGATAACTCTAATATCCTCTTGCATTTCCACTGTTTGAGTTGTTCACAACTGAAAACAGAATTTGCTGGCAAAACCTTTTAATTACAACTGCAGTGTTATTCTCTTATAACTGTTGAAGTTACCTAATCTAAGCTTTGTCAAATAACTTTATTGACATGAATTAGGCAACCTTCAGATATACCTTCTCAATTTATCATGTAACAAATTTATCAGTGTAACAAATTTGTGTCACGTGAGACTTGCCAGCAGTTGTTTCTATCACACTGTTCATACGTTTCATTCCCAAGGGATAGACTATTTGCACGGTGCTCTTAAGCTTTGTATTTAGAAGGGGAAAAAAAAGAATAAAAAAGGAAGAATACTGTGCATCTCTCTAATCATGCTGTAGCAATGTAGCCATTACCAGTGCTTCTTTCTTTAGGTTAGAAATTGAGATTAGAGACTGAAGGTTGTAATAAAAGTAAATTATACTCTGTAGCTAGCTTGGCTGGTCTCTGTACGGAATGGGAATGGGCCCCAACTGTGTACGTAATGGAAGCTCTCTAGTTCTGGGCTATTACTTGAGCAGAATATATGCATGCTCTGGTAGAAATGGCTAATAAGCGTATTTTCTGGGTTTTTTTTTCCAGACTTTGATTCATCTCAGAACCTCTCTGTCAATTTGAACTTAGTTCTGCTGAAGTGAGAGCTTCAGGGGAAAAAAGTTGTGTCTTCCACAGGTGTTCAGGTACTATCTGTTTCCATTTCATGAAGAAAAAGGTAAAGCAAACTGCATGATGCCAGATGGCAATATTGCCTTTCTGTTGATTGTCTGTATATTGATCCAGTCATTTGTAGGGTCACTCTAGCCTCAGTCAGTACCTGTTTCTCAATGCCTTTTTGCATAAGACACAGTAACCATTCCCTTTATCCACCACTTAACTTGCATGAAAACCGATAGTACTCTGCTGGTGGCTTTAATTCAGCAACAGTCAGAAGTAAATGTTTTTAATGCTTTAATGCATGAAAGCAGAAGTTCTCTGCCACCACCAGTGGCTTCAGAAAAATGATGGTTCAGAATTTTTGCAGTCCAACCAAATATTTGGGGGTGCTAGCCTGAACAGTTTGTTACTTTGAAACACAAGTTGTACATTTTAGCTGCTATTAAAATCAGTGAAATTTCTAGCCTTTCCTTGTTTATGCCACTAGCTTATACACTATTCCATCCTCTAAATATA
Organism: Pluvialis apricaria; assembly: GCA_017639485.1. Lineage (NCBI taxonomy): Eukaryota > Metazoa > Chordata > Aves > Charadriiformes > Charadriidae > Pluvialis > Pluvialis apricaria. Next base: position 70,005,491 of record CM030011.1, on the reverse strand, counting down.
AGAGGATAAACCAGCTGCTGAGTTTCCAAATCTGTAATTTCCCCAACAGCCAGATGTTTACAGCCCTGTTGCCTTTCTCCACCAAACCTAAATGTGTGAAGACTCAGATACCTGTACATGTTACCAGATATGCATAAACTGCCTATGTGGTCTTTTCCTGACAGATCTAATTCATTTTTCTTGCTCCTGAGCTGAGTGAACTAGTGCTGGCCTAAACGTTATATGTCAGTGTTAGTACTGCATTGTGCCTGACCTCTTGGCTTCCTCCCTCCTTGGGTGCCCAATCTCTGTATTTGCAGCATGAAACTCACAGGCTTCTCAATGCTTTCTATGTTCGTGGTCAGCAAAGACAGAAGCAGGATGGGGGATGATAATTTAATCTGCCTGCAGATTTGGGAAGATATTATAGTGGCTCACTTTTAGAGAATTATCTTTTAATCTCAAGAGGCTAGAAGCCACATTGCTTTTAAAAATGAGTGCTTACATTTTACCAAAGCAGGCACTCACATACCAGAAAGAGAAAAGAATGAATTGCCTCTGGGAAATGGATGAATGTGTTCCTTCCCAACAAAGTTACTTCCAAAGCATCTGATTTGACCAGTTTCCCTGCTTAGTAAGGGGTCATATCAAGAACAAGCCCTATACTTAAGCAATTTCTGGAGCAGAAGTTTAAGTGAGAAAGAAGCACATACAAAAGTGCACCTCTGAACTTTATCCTGAAAGGAGCCTAAAAGATTTTACAGGAAGATTGTTAAGTGAGAGAATGAATCAGGAAGAAAGCACAAGGCGAAAGGAGAGGTTATCTTTACTCCCTTTATGAAGTTCTGCTCCTTGTATTCCTAATCACCTGATAATCATCTGAACCCTATAGTTCAGCTTCAGTAACTCACTTCTCCAAACACTTCAGCTGGGTAACTTCATCCTTCATTTGTTTCCTTTGCCTTGCCCTACAGAAGCTATATAAGCTCTCTGAGGATTTTGCTGGTTACGGTCCGTGGCTTGTAAGCTACAAAAATCTAAATGTAGGTCAAGATGAGTTGAAATCTTTTAAACACAGCCAGCTGCTGTTTCCTAAACATGTCCCTGGAGCAGCTGTGTGAAGGATGTTTACAATTTAAAAAAAAAAACCCACACACAAAAACCCCACCCCCTCAAGCAGCCCGGTAAGAATGCACAGGATTATTCTACCCAGCAGCATTCATTAAATGTCATATCTGAACATTCGTTATCTTGAGCTTGATCTGATTTAGGATCAGCATCTAAAGAAGTGGCGCTATTGAATTCCAGCTTCCCAGAGGGCTCTTAGGAGAAAGGCCCAGCGAGAAGGTAAATGGTCCTAGCAAGGAGACTCTGGGGAGAAGCTGTGACTGGACACGACGTGTTACATCGTACTGGCTTCTACTAGGATGGGAGATCCCTCACTTCTTTTTTCCTTCTTGATCTGACTTGTGCAATCATAAAAAACGGGAAAAAAAGAGAGAAATATGTGAGCTCTGCTGAGAATGAGTCAACCCCTAGAAACCCAGCAGGGGCACCGTCTGCTCTCCTTATGGATCTCAGTGGCTTTCATCCCGATTCAAGAGTCTCCTCCCTCTCAGCTGAAGGCAGATGTGGGTTCACTGGCAACACTGGGCCTTGTTCTTTGTGAGTGTTTAAGGCCTGAGCAATCATTTTAAATTGAAAGCAGAGACAGTGATGCTATTACAAGATTGTCTAGAGCAGCAATTCCCAACTGGTAAGACATGAGAACATTTACAAGAAAGGATTTTAATGAAGTCTAGGCTAGAAATCAGCAAAGAAAAGCATAAGCATGATACAGAGCAGCATCTTCTTGGAGTGAATGCTTAAAAATGTTGAGAAGACAACTCTTTCCCAAAAGGTGTTGCCAATATAGACTTTGGTCATCTGTGACATCGAAAAGGTCAAAGCAAGCTCGTGCCAGGCTCTGTGTGAGTATATCAGGGTTTCATATTCTTTCTGTAGTCTAATGCCAAATAAACATTTGTCTGAAGAAAGACAATATTCATACAATAAGCACCTTTCTTTTAACAGCTCAGGTGGCAATGGGTATGTAGCTGTTGGACTCTGTGCACATGCACTGCCGTTTGAAATCAACTGGAGGCAGGGAGTCATGCACTTCAGCAGAGATCAGGGATGTATGCACATTTGTTTCCGACTAAAAGGAAACACATCTGTACAGTCCAGGATACACCACCACCATACCCTGAGGAAGAAACAGCCTACAAGTAACAGACTGGTTGCATGTAATTAGCATAGTACGTATGTACAGTTGAATGCTAAGGCTATGAATGGTGTTACCTGGCACCACATTATCTGTGAAGTAAACTGGCTTATAGTCTTTAATATTTATTTGTACCAACTCATAGGTTTACTTTACTTTACAGATATTCTTTAAATTTCCTTGAAATTCTGTTGTGACTTCACAGAAAAGAAAATCTGAAGAGGGAGGTTCAACAGAGCCAGTGAGAACTGAGGTATTCAGAACCTCTGAAAGGAAAGTCACTTTTCTTTAGGACTCTCATTTCAGTGTTTTGGGCTTTTAAAAAAAAAAAAAAAAAAAAAAAAGAAAAAGTATCTCTTTATCTGTTTTCAAAGTCCCAGAGCCTTTAAAACTGTGAAAGCATCTTGTGCTCCTAACAGTCTATCTAAGGGAATTAGGAGTAAGAAAAGTATGACTGCCAGCAGACAACTTCCTCTTGAAGACACGGCAGCAATTCCTTCTGATTCGCTTACTTCCTGCTGCACCTGGCAGAGGAAGAGTCAAAAGGAATGGCTACAACTTTTCATGGACTTATACTGGCAACTGCTCTCATCCTTTGCAGAGGCTTGTGCTCAATAAGACAAATGATGTACCAGGAAAAGGCAGCATCTTGCACGCCTGCCTTGTACAGCCTACTCAGGTTGCAGGACACATCCTCTATCAATGGCTGAAAAATTCACCTCAGGATCAAAATGAAAAACATTGAGGTCTCTGCAAGTATAAAACTCCTGACATTACTGCAGGAAAGTACAGCTTTGCTGTGACCTGCTTATCTCGGCCACATTTTTCTGAGTTGACTGCTGTGGAGTGGAAACAGAGTGGGGGGAGAGAAAGAATTAGAGCCTGGACTGTGGTTTGCTCCATCACCCCTAGAGGTATTTTAGAGCCTGGTGAGGAGACGAGTTCTCTGCAGCTTGTGCTTTTCCTTTTCTGTAGCAGTTCAGAACCACATTTTAAGATATCTAGCAGTAATTTGATCACAGCGCAGAAGAATGCAGGATGACAGAAAGGAAAGGCTTTATCCAGAGAACCTGGGTTTTTGGTGTGTCTATCCCCATGTGTGTTTACGAACTGGCTATAAATCCATTTCAGATAAGAAGTCAGTTGTTTGATTTTTTTAAATGTGTAAATAAAAGCTTTTAAAATTACTGGAGTGAAAGGGCTTAAAGTTTGCAAGGTACCTGGATTTCGCTGTCCCTCCCCTTCAGGGTCTCTAGTTCCACATTATAAAACAGCAGCTCTAAGGTCTTAGTATTGAAGAGGATTCAGTTTGTCCCCATCTCTCATTTGCTCTTCCTTCTACACTACTTTAGCACTTAACACAATTAACCGTAAACGGTTTATTAAACTAAATCCCCTGCCCCAGATCTGGATGTCCCTAGGCAGATGTGCCAGTACACCTGCCCTAGCCAGGCTCTGCAGGGGGGAGGCAGAGGGCAGCTCTGAGTCCCCTGTGTGCCTGAGGGGGTGCCCCGTCGCTGGGGTCAGGGTAGTGGGGGGCAGGGCTGCAGCTCCATATAGACCCCCACGCTCTCCATGCGTACTTGTGTGTACAGCCCTGTAAACGCAGCCCATAGGCATCTTATCCATGTCCCATACAGACCTTCACATACACATCCTCTGTGCACTTCCCCGATATGCAAGCCATATACTCACCCCAGAAAACATATATGTACCCCACACACATTTCATACATCCCATACAAGACCGTAAACACATCCCTTTATGCTTCCCTATATGCGCACCCCATACTGTCCCCATACACAGCCTACTCCCCGCCCATATGCACCTTATCACCGCCACCACATCCCTACGCACTCGTTTGTGCACATCTCATATAGCACCCATACACACCCCTATATACCCCTCACACCCCCAGCGCTACACACTGCCCCAGGCATAGCCGCCCCACCTGTGCGAGCCGCGCTCCACAGGTGCCGGGCGGGCGGGCCGGTCCCTCCCCGCCACCGCCGCTGGCCGTGATGGGCCCGGGGCTTCCCCCGGCCCCGCGGCCGCTGCCTAATAAGGCTCCGAGGCGGCCGCCAGCCCGCGCTGGCGGGGCAGGGAAGGAGTTAAAGGGAGCTGCGCCGACCGCAGCGAGTATCGCCGCCGGGCACCGCTTCCCCCGCGGGCTCCGCGCTTCCCCCCGCTGCCGGAGAGCGCGGGGCAGCGGCTCCCGGCCCGGCCCCGCCGAGCCGAGCGGCAGGTGGGCTGCGGCCGGAGGCGCCGCTCCGGGGCTGGGCGAGCTCGGCGGCGGGGTGGCTCCGGCAGCGCTCCCCGGACCCCCGGGGCTCTCCCTACCGGCTGCGCTCCGGGACGCGGAGGGAAAGCCCGGGGGCGGGCACGGGTGGGGGGTACCGAGGCATCCTCCGGACGGAGGTGGGGTGTGGGTGGGTGTGGAGTAGGCGGAGAAGGAGGAGGGAAACCTGCTTCTCCCGGAGGGACGGGGTAGCCGCGCTGCAGCGGGCCAGCCCGGCGGCGAGGGCTGCGGGCACATGCCGGGCTTGGAGCATCGGAGCGGCGGGTTTCCAGCGGGAGTCTCCGGCCAGCTCCCGTCCCTTCCCCGGCAGGAGCGCCAGCTGGGCTCCTGCGGCGAGAAGCGCTCACCTACGGCTCCCCTCCCAGAGCGTGATACTCCGAGAGGAAGCAAACCGGGTGGTAAGTGCTTGTCATCTTTTACGTGCGATTTGTTGTAGTTTTATTGTTCTCTGTTGGCAGGTAGCAAAGTGTTGTTAAGAACGAGCATTTATAGGCTAGGCTGTAACGATCGTCCCTTGGGCTCTCCCTTGGACTTCTGAGCCTTCCAAATATAAGGGTGCATATGTGGAGGCACGTGTAGAAACGTTGCTTCACTGCACATCTACATACTTCATGTTTCAGACAAAATGTATGTGGCTTATTCTTTTAACTTTTGCTGTTCTCAAAATGATTTGTACTATGTTGCACAACACAATGTCTCTGTGAAGGATAAATCCCGGTGACACCACTTAAACGTACTGCATAAGGATGAGGGAAGGAGATGAATGCTTAAAATCGTTAACTTGGGGGGGGGGGGAGGAGGAGGTGAAATAACTTCTCTGTGTGCTGCTTTCACACTATGAAGCAATATGCTTTTTGGGATTCTTTGCCATTTAATCCTCTTTCCTGTATGTGCACATCTGGCCCCTGGCCTGGCACTGCTCCCTGCACTCAGCCTGGAAGGGAGTGGCGTGGCAGACTAGCAGGGGCTGGAGACCAGGGACAAAAAGACAGAGAATCCTTCCCTTCTCTTGGAATTTAAGGATATGTTTTAGCCAGAGCTCTGTCTTCTGCAGAGTCAATCCGTAGGAATACTTGTCTCAGAGTCAGGAAGCAAAATCAAAAGTGTTTTGAAGCCTAGATTATGTTGTCTACAAAGGGAAGGGCTGAGAGGATGAATGCAAATACCTGGTTCCACACACCCTGCTTCTGAGGGTTTCCAAGCATTGAACCCTATGGAGGGTGAGCATGGAGTTACATGACACGCAGAAGGTGTGTTCCCCACTAAGACTCTCCAAAATGATGCTACCTCTTAGTGGAGTGCTAGCAATGCCATTTCTGTCAGTGAAGCTGTAAGGGAAGGAGTAATTCCTCTCACATTTTAAATCCCAAACTGAAGGACTATCTCCCTCGCCCTGCTTCCTGCATATGTCTTTATTTTTTTTCCTAATGACTTGCATTATTATTTGCCAAGTATGGTATGTGTCTTCCTGTGCTACTTTATATTTGCTGAGATGTTCCTGGAACTAGGCTCTAAGAGTGCGTTTCAGGAGCCTTCTGTTTTTAAGCCAGAATTATATTTACTAATAACTGTCAGGTGGCATGAATAGTTAATTTTCATCTGGAACGTATCCACGGTATTTTCCGTTTCCTCAAATGATACTATTCTTCTGTGGCTAGTCCCTATGTGCGCTCTAGTTTGTAACGTAGTGCTCGCTTATATAAATTTCCGTAATACATCTATGTTACACTTATCCTTAGCATTTTGCATTCTAACCCTACAGGCCAAGTGTTTTAACTCCAGCAGTAACTTGACTGACTGACTTGGTTGTAGTAGAAGAATGCTTGCCACCGGAGGACCAGCCACTAGAAGGAGAAGCAGCATGTCCTGTGCTGGTGTGCAATATATTAGTGACATTTAACCTTTTTAGAGAGACATGAGTGGAAAGAAAATGCCTGGTTTAATATGCATCACAGCTAGGATTTTATATGAATGTGGGAGGCTCACGCTAGTTAATATCACTGACCCAATGTTTATTGGACTTGTAGGGAAATCTTAAAAGGTCTGCTGCAAAGAAAGTTAGAAATCTGATACTTTGCTGTTGCAAGCATCTCTCCATAGCTTTAGGTGCCTTGCTACATGGTGCAGAGGATGAAGGAATAAATCAGTGAAGTTCTGTTGGTTTGCTTTTCTAATGCTGAAAGGGAATTTATAAAGTCTGAAATAAGCAGGGATTACGTATTGTCATTGGCTTATGCTAAACGTAAGAGACGCCTGATTCTTCACCAGTTTTTGGTCTGTTTTGTGTTTTCCCTGACTCCTCCTTTAAGATCATTAGGACTTCCTCTGGGCGATGATCCTATTTTTACAGTCAATCAAAATCCATACCAATATCCTTACGCAGGCCAAATACACTGTATTAGAAACACTATAAACCAACAGCTACAAATTACTTTCAGAGCCCTCCCAAAACAAAATGCAGATGCAAACAGAGTTCAAAACTGATCCAAATGCTGTGCCTTAAAGTTGTGGATGTCTAAATCCGGAAAGTGTGCTCAGAAGCTCTGTTTGAGGGCCATGTAGGGAGATGGCTGAAGTTTTTGATTAGGCTCTGGAGAACTGGGAGCCACAGTCTGTGGTTGTTGGACTCTTCTAGGTAGTTTGGGTTCAGGCCTGAGCATGGGCTGGAAAGGATCCTGGACTATTTCATCCTGTTTTTGCAGAAAGACTCGTCTCTTCTTCATAAAATGGTCAAGTTCATACTAAAACATGCTGCAGTTGTTTCCTTTTGCTGTGTTTAGAACTATACTCAATAGCTTTTCCAAACTTTACTCTGCAGGTATGAGTTAAGAGGTAACAAAGGTCTGGTTTCTTTTTTTGCCTTGGCTGGTTAATATTATCTTCTCTCCTTGATGCTAAATTATTTGTTTTTAACCTCCCTCTGGAAAGTAGGATGTCCTTTCTCTCGCTGCTCCAGAAACATGTTGCTACACCTGTTGCAGCAGACTTCTTTAAAGTTTTTTCTGAGCCTGAATGATGATCGTGACATTCACTGTTCCAGACAGGATCTTAGCATGCCTTGTACAGCTGCCTTCATCTCCTTCACTGATGGAAATGCTTCTGTGATGTACATTAGGATTACATATGCTGTTTGGATTTCAGCACTGCATGCAGAGAAGATATGAATCCTTTTCAGCACTATAGATTAATCATTAGTGAAGCCAGATGGATCCAGGTAGGATGGACTCTGGACTTTTTTTTTTAATTTATCACAGCTTCAAATGTCATCTATGTTGTCTGTGATAACAGTATGGGTTTTGCTAAAATCTGGGTCTTTCCTGAGCAATTGTAAAGGGTCTGTTGAACGTGCTACAGCAAGGTCTGTCTCTAATAATGTCTTCATTAAGCTTCTCTACAAACAGAAGAGTATACTAATTGCCAGACTAACATGTCATTTGGCTCTGTGAACAAGCTACTGAATGCTAACTTCTGAATGGAAACTTAAAAGGATCATTTGCAACCTGCTACATGAAAGAAATACCAAAATGAAATTAAAATATGTTTGTACCTCTGTTGTTGTTGCTATTAAAGCTGATATAGAATTCCAGTTCCATTTTCCTGGGAATCTTGACTAGTTTCATAAACTTTTTTTGCCTCTGGAGTTTCAGCAGCTGTTCCCTATATAAAAGCTAGAAATAACTGGTTGTCCTTTAGTAGGAATGAAAGGAGAATTGAGCTCTATAGAAACGAGGAGATTAGAGCTCCATGAGGCATATACCCATTTAATGCTGCTGGAAACCAAACTCGCTCGAATAATCTTAACTCTCACTTCTGGTGAGCAGAAATTCTAGGGGGGAAAAAATCCCTTAGTGACTTATTAACAAAGGCTTTTCAGGTTTACTGGGATTTATCATGTGAGCCTAATCTACCTTTTGTTCATCCAGTTGGCAGGCTTTAAGATTTAAAAAGGTCTGCAGAAACTCCTCCCCCAAACTCCTTATTTAATTAAAGAGGCTTGGTGCATTATTTACCTTTGAGTCTTCCATTTATGTGGGAACAATGAGTTGGGCTTAACACATTGTAAAATATTTGTGAATACTGCATTCTAAGCAGAGACAGGGAAAAGACACAAACTCTGGCTATACCTTCAAATTTACACTGACCTCTATGGGTTCACTCAGAATGTCTGGAAGTGAGGCCACTCCTACATAAATACTTTAGTATAAATACAGGTGTGCAACTCTACAACAAATTTCCCTGCCTCTGTAGGTGATTAAAGAGCCTGGATGCGAGTCAGCCTTCATTTGCTTCTATGGGAGCTCTCCAGAGTCATCGGATGTGCCGATCAGGCCTTGCACGTATATATCTTATATATCTTGTTCTGGTAGTTCAGCAAAGACAGACTGGTAGCTGTAGTTCTCTCACTGGTTCCCCCAGTTTCTTCTCCTCCCCCACTCCATTCATCGCTGTAGCTGTGAGCATCAAGTTGCAGATAAAATGACTTCTGAGAGCAACGGGATGCAGGTCTTGCCAAAGGCAATTAAGTACTTAGGATTACAGTGTGCTTTACAAAGTGTGTTCTTGCTGAATCCCTTTCCTCTTCTGCTTGCTGGCACAAAGCAGTTTCTTGGCACTTACCTGTGTTATAACAAGTCTGAGCATTGCTAAACTTCACTACAGCGTGTCAGCTCTCTAAGTAAGTCCAGCAAGCTGCAGTGTCTTATGTTTTGAGGACAGTCTTGCTGGTGATTCTTCAGTAAGAGTCAGCTTGACCTCATCACCTCTGCTGTAATTGGATTAAACTCACTGACTTGCCAAAAACATGGCCAGCTGATGGCATATTAATTATTCAGACTGAAGTGCTAGTTTGTATGCACAGGATTCTTGGTGCCAAAGGCATTTTTAGGGCTTGTGATGCAGCTGATGTGCCATAGGATACAGATTTGTCACTGAAGGATGTTTTTGGTTATTTTCTTCATCAAGAAAGAATTTTCTTCTATTTTCTGTGTGAAAATAGAAGATATAACCTGTGGGAGAAGGAAGAGGTACCCTAGTTGCCAGTCATGTGCATCACTTGCTGTTTCTTCTTGTGAAATGTGATAAACTGCTGAGAGTCCACAGGTGGCCTGAAGCTGCAGACCTCCTGGCTGAGGAAAGTGAGTGATGGCATGTGCTGTGTTACACACCTACTGCAGTTTATTTCTAATTGTTGCACAGCAGGTTAAGACCATTGCTCTGAGTTGTCTTTTTACTGCTGCTTCTGGTATCCTTCAGCTGTCTTGTGATCTGGGTATTTGGAGAGTGGCAGGATGATATCTGAACAGAAAGATTTGCCCCAAATGATACCAGAACTGTGTAGTGAAGGATAATCTGACCACCAAGCCTGTAGTTTCATCCCAAGACCTTTTATCTGCTGTCTAAACCAGTGTAATCCAGCTTTCAGTGGGAAATGCTGCTAAGCAGCAAAAATCATTATCCTGATTGTTAACCTCAGCAAAATACTAAGGGATGAGTGGGTAACAGGGTGACCAAGGACTGAGTTGTGAGTACAAAGAGGATCAGGATTTGAGTGGCTGGAGAGAGAGACAGTTGTACTTGCTCTGGCATATATACTCTCTGATGTTCCAAATAATGAAAGGATCCGTGTTTGAGTTAGCTGTTTTTATCCACCTGGAAGTATTGCAAGTTTCCTGTTTGCTTCTAAGGCCAATCGGAGTTGTGTTTTGCAAGCAGCATGAGTGAAAGGAACTAGAGCTACCAGCTCTGAGTTCTGATCACTACGTTTCTGCATTTGATTTCAAGGTGATGCTGTTTTCTTAAATTCTATAAACTGGTGACTACTCACGGTGCAAAACAATACCTGATAGATTAACAAGGTGAGACAGGGTTGTGAGATTTTCCATATCTACTAAGTGACAGTCACAATTCCATTTACTGTGTAAACATGCATTGCAAATAATAAGGATGCCTGCTTTAATACCCCATTATAAAATGTACATAGTTGTGTAGTCATATTTTCTGCAGTGTTAAGTCTTATGAAGTTACTTGTCTTTTAAGAGAATAAATATATCATTCCATTAATTCCTTATAACGATGCAAGCAGCTTGTTAAATATTGAAGCTAAGCCTTTTTTCATTCACATATTTTATGTCATATATTTGGAATCAGTGTTATTTAAAAAAAAAAAGACTGATCATATCTCCTGAACAAGGATTAACATTCTGACTGGGTGAAGAAAAAGCGTGAGGGCACGTTCTGTAAGAAGTACTCACAAAGTCTAGGTCAGGGAACCACTGTCTGTATGGTCTTGCACTAATTATTACATCAAAAGAAAAGTTACAAAATAGAAGCAATAAGCAGACTTTAAAATACACAGGAAAGAGAAATTTGTCAAAAATGAACTGCTCTACTCAGATTATTTACCTTAGATCTTTTGTGATCATAAGCTTCCCTTTCCTTTGGTGGAATTAGAGGAAGGCATTACGTCAATGCTTCATGTCTGAAAGTGTTCCTAGCTCTCCACATCCCTAGTTCAAGTCCAGCCTGGTTTTGGAGGTGAGAAACGTTTTCTGTTTTGTGCAGCACACATTTACTCCAGTGCTGCTGTGGGTTAGATCGGTGGGATCTGCTGCTGTCTAAGCGCTGACATTCTGGCTGCGGTGGCCTCAGGGGGTGTCTCTCAAGCAGAGCCTGTGAGACCATCGCAGGGGGAGCCCTGGCTTTGAAATGTAACAGCTGGTGTAGGGGTGTCTGGCCTCCAACAGCAGAGCGGAGCAACTCCTCTGACCTCACCAGAGTCACAGCATTCATGGTTTTCAGTAATGTGGGAGCAAAACTGGGCCTATATTCTTTTGAGTGGTCTATTTAGCAGCTCTTTTCCATATGCAGTCTCCATGCCAGTGACAGGAGCTTCCTGGAACTGACAGGAGACACAAAAGACCCTCTTCTCTAAATCACTGGACCTTAAGAATTTTGAAAGGATGTTACAACAAGCCTCATAATACACCATTGTGAGTCTCTCTCTGAAGATGCCTGCAGTGGTATCATACCTCTAAGCTTTCCAGAGGGGGTGTGATGACCCCACATAGAAGAAAATAGAAGAGTAATGGTTTGGGTGGCTGTGAGGAATTTTATGGTCCTACTTCCCCTGGCTGTAATTTGAAACCAGCTGGAGGTATTTAGTGCTGACTGAACTCCTATCAGTAAGAGGTAAGAAAATATCTGAGCATGTATGGTGCAGTTTTTTTTAGGAAGAGATCCTGGCTTGTGTGTCTGTGCATGTCTGGGTGTGCCTTTCTCATGGACAGGGGAGTGGTGAAAGAAGGTTTGTTTTGTTTTCTTCTTCATCTCCCTTTCTTCTTCCTACTCATTTTCCTGTTCCTCCACAGCACAGCAGTTTTTCATGTTGCTGAGAAAATGTCTGTGCTCCTGAGTGGAGTGAACACGTTTGAATGGAAGAAGCTGCTGGTGTTTGGAGTCCGAACCTCAGCATTCCCAGGGGAGTTGCAGAATTTACGTTCCTGTGCTTCCTAAGGGATGTGCCTTAACAGCATATAGTACTCTTGCTGGAGAGTTTGTGGCAACAAGTCACCTCCATGCTGCTGGCAAAACAGGCTTGAGCCAGAAAAATTAATTTTTTTTTTTTTGAGAATCAATACAAACTTCTGATCACTGATTCAGGCACTGAGGAACAAGACCACCACAAACAATTATGAAGTCGCTTACATAAATCCTTACTCAGCCCTTTCCCTTGTAGTCTCCACTTGCTGCAGAATCGCAGCAGGGCCGAGACGGGCTGTCCCTCAGGGGTGTCCCTGCCCCCTTGGCCATGGGGGACCCCACAGAGCGTCTCCAGCCCTCAGCAGCTGCCATTTTCTTTCCCCAGCAGCTCGTACCCAGGCGCTTCTCTGGCTGAGGGATGTTTTGGGGCTCTGGCGTGTGGTGGCTTTCCCTGCTGGGGACTCCTCAGGGCCAGAGCTGGCGGGAACCGGCTGGGACTGGCACAGGGCGGCTCACGGCCTCCTGACAGACCGCCCCGCTGTGCAACCTGTCAGTCAACAGCAGTTACAGTGTCGTTCTGTGAGAGGTGTGAATAAAGGTGTTCCTGTGGGATGGTGGTGAGTACCTGTGAGGGAGTCCCCTCATGGTGAGGGAGGGACAGGTGAGGAGGCAGGAGCTGTGCCATCTCCTGCAGACATGGCTAGTCTGAATGCTTACCAGGCAGGCTCAAAAGCGCTTCCTCCATTTTGCCTCAGCCCTGAGCCACTGGGTCAAAGCTTTATTGCAACTGATGGGGAATTTTGCAAAAGTTACATGCTTAAGTCAACCTGAACACAGGTACTGGGCTACTTACCGATCAATTAAGCACATCTCATGCAGTGTAAAAGTCAGTGTGGCTGCTTAAAAGGGTGATTTATATAGGTTTTTCTAAAAAGGCTTCTAAACTTAGTCAGAAGTATTGCTCCTTCATTTTTACCTGAAATTGTGCTGTTATGTAGTTCATCTCAGATGGCTAATAAGGGATTTAGTTCTCATTCAATCTATTTAGCTCTTATCTGATACGAATCTTGAAGTTACATTCCTTCTCCAAGGTATTTCCAAGTTATAGTTGTGGTCATTAAGATATGGAGACCAAATGGGTAGTTCTGGTTAGCCTGAACAGAAATGGGGGCTCAGTTCCTGACTGGACAACCGTGACATCCAGAAAATGAACTTGCAAAAGTTAATGACTTGCATGGCATCCCAACAGCAAGGGCAGGAAGTCAGAGATGTCCAAATTGTTTTCCAGGTAAAATAGTGTTGACCTTACTCTGTTCTCCACATGCATGATCTAGGCCTTAGGTGTAATGTAGTATCCTCTAACTGCAAACTTCTTACCACTTTATCCTTTTTGCTTTGTCTGAGATGGTAAAAGTAAACATAAATGTGTAAATATGTTTCAGTACTTGATGTTATATTGTTTAGGTTTTTTTATTATATTGTACTTTGCTTGACAACTAAGGTAACCTGCTTTGAACTTGCCATGATTGTTCATTAGGGCATGAGCACTGTGCAGGAGCCTGTATGTGTGACAGGTACCCGTATATTACATTAGCAATGTATGGTTCTTGATACTGGTGTAGGGAACTGTAGTAACACAGCCTACTTCTCACCAAATTAAGGAGGAGAAAAACACATGGTGTTTCATGTCTGTTTGTGCCTGTTATGTGTTCTGTGATGAACAGAATTCACTATATAGCTTTCCAATGCTAGCCCCTTTCTAGCTGGTTTTATTACAAGCATAAGGTTTTGAGACAGACTGTCAAGAGCAGGCGTAAGAGTTAACTTTGTCAAATCTTGTTAATTTTTTCTGTGTAGCATAGAAACTTTTTCCCCAAGAACCAAACAAAAATACTTTCTTTTAAAACTGTAAGAGTTACAAGATAATGAACTAAATTGAACCTCAAAACAAAGGATTTATTGTCTTGAAGACAAACTCGCTGTAATTGCATTTCTTGTGAGTTTTTTCTTCTGTCCAAGCTTATATTTCACTTACAAGACAGGAAATACAGCTTTGCTGATTAAATTTTTTTGAGACAGAAATAACTTACTCTCTTCAAAGACAGTGTTCATTTCACAAATGCTTCTAAAATGAAACTTCGTGATAAATTAAAAATTAAATTAAAATCTTGGTTTACCTGGGTTAGTAAAATAATTACTTATGGATGTCTGTACTGTGTGTACAGATGTAAAAGGTGCTTTCAGGGCAAAGGGTATTAAAAGAAAAGTGCTGGCACCTGTAACTGGTAAAATTTGTTTTATTTCCTATTCTTTGCTGTTCCTATCTGTCCCTGTCCCAATCCCACCCCTGCCATGAGAGGTAATGAATATGTTTGCTTTCTATCAACTTGCTCCTTTGCTGGGGTTAGACTACAGATAAAATAACAAAATTAATCCAGAAGCTGCACAGGAGGAAGAATACCAGCCATGTGTATATTTTATTTTATTGCATTGTTTATGGGTAATTATCATTAGGTACTAAGAGACAGTAGTCAGCATGTTGGCAGAAAGCAGATCTCTAAAACAATATTCCTGTATTAAACCCTGCAATGAACTCTAGTCTGGTTGTCACAGTGGCAGCAGGTCCTTTTCTGAAGCCCTGATGAATCTTGGTCATTGCTTATCCTCAGGAAGTGGTGCAATGTGTAGGAATGCTGAGTCTACCTAAAAAATGAATAACATTAAAACTGCCTCAGCATTCCAGTTAGCCCAGCATTGTGTCTGACGAGTTAACAGAAGATTCTTCAATAGCCGTGTTTTGAGATCCACTTCTCTCCGTACCTCTCTGGTTTCCACAACTCTTGTGCTAAGGATGTTAGAGGATACATACCCATTTAGTCCTTTAAGTGTCCATTTATGGACCTGTTGTCCAGGAGTTTTTATCCCTTTTTGAACCATCCTTTGCCTTCACAGCCTCATGCGACAGCAAGTTCCAGAAGCTTGTAACCTGCTGGGTAAACAAGTATTTTCTATTTAAATGGGTTTATTGCTAGTTTCAGTGAGTACCACCTTGTTCTAGTGTTGTAGGATTTGGCAAATAGCAGTTCTGCATTCAGCAGCTCCTGGTTCATTTGTTATACTTTGTTATATCTACCCTCATCCCTCTTCTCTCCAAGCTGAGGAGTCACAGCCTTTTTAGTCTCTCCATGTAAAGTATCTGCTCCATTTCCATTTGGTTGCCCCTTTTCTGCACCCCTCTAAGATTACTATGTCCTTCTTGGTCTGCGGAGAGCAGATAACAATGCTCAAGTTGTGGGAGCAATTGGGCTGTGTGAAGTGGCAGAAATGCCCTGTCTTGCAGTCATTCTGATGATGCCCTGTATTTGGCTGGCTTTTTTGACTGCTGCTGAACACTGAGCCAATGACTTCAGAGAACTGTCAAGGATGGCTCCAGCTTCTGAGTAGGAACAGTTAGAGATGTTATTGCTTAGGTGAATTACTTGAAATTTATCTACGCTAAAGCCTACCTGCCAACTCTTTCCCCAATTAGTTCGTTGTTATTAATGAACATGCTGAGTAACACCAGTCCCAGCGCTGATCCCAGGGATCGTGCTACTAATTCCTCTCTGTCTTAAAAGGTGTCTGTTAAGCTCTGTCCTTTGCTTTCTTATTCTTTCTAATGTGCTCACTCTTACTGTGAATGAAGTTGGACTTGTCAGAGTGTGGTTGCCAGATTGCCCTACACAACCCTTCCTGTAGCTCTGAGTTATGCAGGCAGGATCTGCAAGTCCTCCAGTACAGAGGCTCTCTATAATGCTGGCTTACACACCTTGGTTAGTGGTTCTAAAAATTAATGTTTGAGTTTTTTCAAAACTTGTGTGAACATTGTTCTGTCCCAGTGATTTATTAACATCTAACTTCCTTGTTTGGTCTAGTATTTCCTGAATTTACTTGAGATTGATGTGGCTCCTGCGCCAGATTTGCAACAAAGAGTGCAATGGGTGTGGGAATCCCACCAAAGATTTCAACAGTAAAGACTGATGTAAAGAATTCACTGAACTTGTCTGCTACAGCTTTATCATCCCCGTCTGCCCCTTTTACACCTTTGTCATCCAGCAGTTTGACCACTTTCCTAGCTGGCTTCCTGTTGTGGATGTATTTAAAGAGCTGTTTACTAGCACTGTGATCTTTGTTTGCAGGCACTTTTTGGATTGTCTTTTAGCCCTCTTAATTTCCTGCTTACATTTGACTTGCCATGTTTTATGGGCTTCCCTGTCTTTTCTTAAGCAATCCATTTTCTAAGAGTTGACCTATGCCCTTCAATACTCTAAGTCTCCCTGAGGCTTCTTGCTTTTTGAACTGCTCCTTTTTAGTGTCCTCTTTCTTTCTTGACACATCATTATATAGTTCCCTTTCTTAAAATTGAATATCTGTATTTTGTTTGCATATATACATATTCTAGCCCAGGATTTCATAAAATTCAAAACCCCTGCACTTAAAACACATAGGAAGATCGCCTTGCTTTTCCAGTTTTGCAGACATGGAAAAAACCTAAAGGAGAATACTCTGGTTATGAGAGGTCTCTGTGGACATGTTTACAAGAGCTGAAGTGTGTTTACATTCATTTCTGTGCAGTTACCAGAAGATTGTCCTTCTTCCATAAAGCATGTGCATGCATTTGAAAGAGCAGTACAGAAGTTTATTCTCTACAGACACACTTTGAAGGGCTTTTATGGTTGTAATCCAACATTGAAACAACATATGCAAAGAAGTTATTGTTGATTAATATCGCTTAGCTAGTCAAAGCTAATATTAACCAATAACACCTAGATAGCTGAATAAACCTAGTACTTTGTTCTCTTTGCACTATATTATCAAAGTCACATATATTCTTTTTACTAGGAGCACAGGACTGGAGTGTTTGGTTTTTTTTCTGGGCCACATCCAGTCCCCTGCTATAGCAGTCACCTTGCATTCTGTAAATAGAAACACCTAAATGTGCAGAGCTTGTCAGTTTGAGCCTTTACTTAACATGTGAGTGCTGGACCAATCTTGCTTCAAATCTAGCTGCATGCCTGTGCTTTGTTGAAGGTCTTGGATTCGAGCCTACTACATATCTGCCTGGACCAGAAAGCTGTTGGAAATGTACATGCTGTCTCTGTGTGATGACTTTGCTGATGAGTTGCAGTTCCCCATCATATGAGGAGCTAAATAATGAAGTAGAGTTGTATACTTTAAAAGTTACTGCAAAAAAATGAACATGAAATTGTCCAGAGCAATTTCTTCATCAGAGGTGACCGGAATAACATCTGTGGTGAAAACCGGTACCTCATCACTTCATTGTAATATCTGCAAGGGGAATGATGTTAGGTGAGACAGTTGCATGTCATAAAGAGGAACAGGACTTCACAATACAGAAGACTTTTTACTGTCCTGTATCTGACTATCAATTATCTTGAGTGATTTATTATCAAATGAAATTTCAGTGACTGTTTGGATCTTTTGTGATCACTGGTTTCTTGTGGAGGTATTTAGCTGTGGAATTGTTCTCAGTGCCAGGCTTCAGAAGGATTTCGGTTGTTACCTAGATATAATTTTCTACTTTACAGTTAGACTGGTAGGTTTATGTAGCTACTCCAGCCAGACTTCACTTGTCCGATATTTAGGTATCCAAAATTTCAACAGCATATTAATTTATGTTTTTCTAACTGTAACATGCATTCTTTAATGTTAATTATTTGCAGGATTTCTACAAGAATGTCTTTCACCTGGTATGGTCAAATATGTAGTTCTTACCACTTTCATTGTTAGGTTTCAAACGCTTTACAAGAAGTATCAGAGGGAAAGGAGTTTGATAGGACTTCTGTAAGGCCTGGAAAAAGGTAAGCAAGGTGAATCTTCTGATTCCATGTCTGAATGCAAAGTTTTCTTCCTCTAATTAAAATCAATTTAGGAGTTCACTGAATAAAACTTGTGAGTGAATACACTTGCATTACCTATAATGTAGGCTTAGACTAGATTTAGATTCATATACTGGAAAAAAAATACAAACAGAAAAGTCACTTATAAATTAAGGGGAGGGTGCCAGGTAGATGGGAACAGTCTTGTTTCAGTGGTGCCCAGTGATAGGACTAGAGGTAATGGGCACAAACTGGAGCATAGGAAGTTCCATCTTAACATGAGGAGGAACTTCTTTCCTTTGAGGGTGGCAGAGCAGTGGCACAGGCTGCCCAGAGAGGTTGTGGAGTCTCCCACACTGGAGACGTTCAAAACCCGCCTGGATGCCGTCCTGTGCAACTGCTGTAGGTGTCCCTGCTGTGGCAGGGGGGTTGGACTTAGATGATCTCCAGAGGTCCCTTCCAACCCTGACGATTCTGTGAAATACAAGTGTACCCACAAGAGTGTTTAGGTATTTTCAAATATTTAAGTTCTTACATTTAAACTGCATGCTTTCTATCCAGAATTTCTGGAGCTCACTGGAGAATTATTTTTGGAGTGAATTTTTTAGCTCAATTCTGACTCTCTAATTTAATATTTTGCCCTATATTTCTGTTACTATTAGTTCTGTTGGCTCAGCTGGATTAATTGGCTCAAATATGTAATTAATTTAGTGGCAAGCCAAAATATTAATTTCTTCCACAATGAGAGGCTTGATGTAAAAACAGTTTTCAGAGGTTAACTCTGACTTATTATCCATAGCTATTCCACCCCCTCTGCAGACCAAGAAGACTTTTAGATGCTGATAAAATGGACATGAAGCTATTACTGGCTTCTACTACCTTTGGAAGTTTGTAGCCTGAAAAATAAATAAAGATTAAAAAACACCCTTTAAACTTATTACATGGACACCCTGTACCTTGCCCCTTCCAGATGACAAGAGTTATTCACATCTTCAAATGAAAGAACCTGAACATGCTTTATAGGAAAACTGCTCTGCAAAGTTTCTAGGAGACAGAAAGACTTCTGGAAACAGAAAGACTTCTGGAAACAGAAAAATGAGCTTACTAGAAAAATAAAAAGCTTTGAACCGTTTGACAAATATTTGAATCTCAACTTGTGAAAACAAAACCTGAGTTTAGGTTCAGTGTCAGGACTTGATGCTGTTATTTTGAACAGTTCTGGTTAACCTAAATTCAGAACAAGAGCTGACTGCACCCTTTTGTATTATGGAGTTACATAGTACAACAATTAACTTTGAGTTGTGTTATACCAGCTGCTATGTAAACGCTGAGGAAGACCTTGTCATTTTCCCCAAAGAGTTTTGTCCAAGATAATGAACAGCTGCTTACTTCCAGTGCAGTGATTTTTTTATTTTTTTATGGACAATTGTACTGAACTGATAAAACTGAACAGTTGTGATTTTTTTTTTTTGTTGCTTTAATCTAGGGGGACTTGCTGTGCTTTTGCTTTTACTCCCTGCTTTTCAGAAGTATGTGTCTTTTCATTGGTCTTATAACATACTCAATAACTTGTGGTGTTAAAACATATCTCCTAGAAAACCACCTGTTATTTCATTGGAGAAAGAAAGATAGACCAAAATCACACATGACACTTTATTTTTTTTTTTCTGATTTGTTACCTTTTCTCATGCTTTAGAAGAAAGGCACCGTCAAATTTAGATTTCTGCAGCTTCAGTTTCCAGCCTCTGGGTTTTGGTGTGTCTTCCTCTGAGATAATATTAGCATCTGGTACTGCTAGTATCCCTCTGAACGTACTTCTGTGTGTGATAAGAAACCTTCTAACCATCTTAAACTGAACTTTGTAGATTTTTTGGCTACAATAAACATACGTATATGTTTATATTTTTAATATATTTTTTTCTGGTCTCCAAATCATCATCATGCCCAATTTAATTCTCTCCAGACTTTTTCAATGCCCTTTTAAGGGTTTATATGGATAATTCTACTCAAGGCAGAAGTATGTGACTCGTCCTGGCTCATGTGTGAGAGGACTTGCATTTGCTTCAGTGAGGCGGTAGACACTTTCCATTACATGTGTATGCGTCAAACTGAGAGGCCTTGGTTGCACTTTGAAGTTCTCTCAAATGGCAAATTTAAACCCGAACACTTGGGGGCCGGGGGTGGGGGGAACACTAATGCTGTAAGGTTTCTAAAGAAAATAGGAAAAAAACCCAAAGGAGAGGAAGAACTAACTAGGCCCTGGGGATTGATCTTGACTGTGCCTTATTACCACAGCTTTATCCTTTCCAGTTTGTAAAGATGCTGTCAGTTACTGAACTCTGATGACCTGATTAATGTATTGGAGGGATGCCTATAGATTGTGGTATTGATATTGTTTCCAGATGGTTTCCTGGCAGGCAGATTGGCAACAAGATGTCATCTTTGTGGTGATGAGGGGGAATAATGTGGATTTCTTTTTTTTATGGAGCTTGTCTCAGCAAATAAATACCAGTCATTGGGTCAGTTGCTCTGAAAAACAGTAGCCTTGTGGTAAGCTGAATTCTGTAGATTTACTGGAGTCTATAGAGTAATACAGTAACAGGCTATGATATCTATATTGCTTGCAGAGACTTAAAAGCCCTGTAATACCTGCTCTTCCTTCAGTCAGTGGGGAGTTGTCTTTTGAAGCTGCACGTATCCTGTGCATGTGGAATCTATGGGATAATCCCAGATATGTTTCTTGGGGCAAATACTGGATTTCACAGGACTTAATTCAGTGACTTAAGTTCAGTCAATGCAGCAGGCAGCAGCTGTTAGAAATTCTTGAGACACCACTGTTTAAGAATTGTCTTCCTGTATTTTGTGCTTCACCCAGGCAGCACTGATCAGTCTCATACAGGTGTGAAAGGGTTAAACGGAATTGCTGACAGTATCCAGTGAGTCAGAATAAATGACTGAACTGTCCCTTCTAACCTTCTGCCCTGTCCCTTTGTGACAACAGTGTAGTGTCCTAGCCACTCTTCTGTGCTGCCAAGAAATTGCTTCTTTTTAGTGACACAGTTTTGTTTGCATGATGGCTATATGTACAGCTGGTTCCATTTAACCCATGAGACTGAAATGGTTTGTGAAGTGGCTTCTTAATCTTTGCTTTAACAATAAAAATAACCTTTAATCTCCTTTTCCTTACAAGGGGATTTCTTCCATATAGCAATATATAAAGTTGAAGACTTGTTGGACAGAAGAATCGACTGGGAGTGTCACAATGCAGTTCCTTCTTTGGATCTGAGTTCTTTTGCTCCTAGCAAAATGTCTCATTTCTCTGAAGGGAAAGGAGCTGGAATCAGTGAGAAGACCCTATCTTAAGCTGAAAAGTAGCTTACTTTCTTGGCAGGATCTGCAAGCTGTGCTGTTTCACCATCGCTAACTCATTTTAAAACCAGCTCAACTGTGTCTAGATGAGCTGTTCTCTGCAAACAGTAGTGTACATACATTTTGTGCATCATAACTTAGAAGGAATGAGATGGAAAATTTCCTGGATTTATTTCTTCTAACTTCATTGCATTACTGTTTCACACCACATCCACTTAAATGCATGATTCTACCTATGGATGTGCTAGGGCACAATTTTTTTCCTTTTTTATCTGTTGATCTCTCTTCATGTCAGAAGAGATCAAGATGGAACAAAATTATGTATTTTGCTGACCTCAGGACCCACGTGGCCCCAGTGGCTTGCACAGAAAGTGCTTTATTTGAAGGTGGATGCTGTAGCTCTGAACTGTTATTGCACGTTTTAACATATAACCTTGGGAGACCATAGTACTATTGGACTTTTAGCACTAGAAGAGAGGAAGATAATAAGCTGCTATAGAAATAAAAGCCTTGGCCAGAGTTTCAAACTTTAACAATTTTGTTGTGAGGAAGCTCTGAAATTGGAGTGGTTCTGAGCCAGGCCATGCTATAAATCTGAGATGTTAGAGACAACTTGCTAGTAATGTTCTCTGAGATTTCTTACAGAAAATGTGGTTCTTATTGCAATATGCCTCCTCGTTCCAAGAGGACTGGCAGCTGGTTCTACTACTGCTTGTGCCAACAAGGCTGTAACTCTATTTTTCTCTTAATCACCAAATTAATTTTCTTCTAGACCATGAAATAGAAGCTTCCATTTAGACACAGGTTTAATGGTGGGTTTAAACTTGCTACAGCCTCTAGGTTGATAGTGTGCGGTGTAGCAGGGAGAGGTTCATGGTTTTGGCAAAGTTCCACCGATCCACTTCACTTAAAGTCAGTTTTTGACCTGTCCTTCATCAGCTTCACTACTGAGTCCTACCTGCTTCTGTCTACAGCCAGGCCAGTAAAAACGCCATAGGAATTTGAAATTATGCATACAAGACAGAACAGAAAAAAGCCAACTCCTTCTGCCACAGTTCTAAACCAACTAAATCCCTAATGCATGATTTGTCTTGTGTATATCTAGCCAAATATTCCCATGCAGTAATCAATGGCAACTGTCTAGTGAGCAATCTCTAGTGGAAGGATCACGAAAGCTTTCTGTGAGAAAGCTTTCAAGGAAAATCCAGTGTTCCAAATTCATTTCACCACTTTGTTCATCTTCTGAGGACCCACAGCAGCCTGAAGAATACAGAAGCAACCAAAGTCTTGCTCTAGTTTGGATTACAAAATCGAATTAATATGGAGAGAAAATACATATCAATGTCACTAGCTAGTGTCTTCTATAGGAGAAGAAATTACTCCAAAATGGGTTCATTGCTATAGATGTTTGAGAGGGATAGGGAGCATCTTGGTGTAGTCTGTCTAAACCAAGGAAATCTGAAACAGAGATTTATGTCCCCAGCTTAATTCTTAAAGCTGTGGGCAGGGAGGGAGGAAGGGAAGTGTATTCAGTGGTATGAGGCTAAAGGCAAATTGCCCAGATCTGCCCTCAGAAATGTAAGCAGAAGTTTCAGTAACTTCAGAAGGAACTGCACAACATAATGAAAGGATAACGTGGTACACAGAAGTATCCAGCTCCACTACTATCCTTGCAGGGAATGAGACCTGGTGGTCCAGGGGGGCCTGTCCAGCCTTATTTACAATACATGTGCTATACAACTTCTTTCATAGTATGATCTTTAAGTGGAATTAGGCTTCTTTAGTTAGTGGGAAGCTGCTTCTCTGCCATATTAGAAGCGTTCTTCTGATTTCTAACGTAAATATATTCACTGTTCGTTTTGCACCCTGGACTTTTCTGTCTCTGGTTATCCCAGCCCCTTGTTACTCAGAATTGTTTTATTTAAGTATTGCTCTGTTTGATTTTGTTTGTTTGATATCTGTTAACAGTACGCTATGAAGAGTGGGGCTAAAATCCAGCAGAGGAATGTTTGCAGTGAAAAGCAAAATGAACCAGTAGGGTACGTACACATGGAAGTTAACCCAATTAGGTTGCAGAACTGCAGTTTTGCCTCTCCAAAGGCACAGCTGACCTCTTACTGTGCTCCCTTGCTATCTGTGCAAGAGGAGGTTGGAGGCACTCATGGCGTTATGCACAGGGTCCCTGGAAATACCCTGATCTTACCCATTGAAAGGTGACCTGTGGCAAGAAATTAAATTAGCGTGGTACTTCCTAATTCCTCATTTTATATCCCAACTTTAAGCAGTCTATTTAGTCTTTCAATGGCAAGAGATGATGGTGCAGAGTACTAGCTGCCAGAGATGATTTATGAAGAATGACTAGTTTAAGAATGTGAGGGATAACACAAAGTAACACTTTATTTTGTGCCAAGTCTACTAGTTCCTAAAAATAAAGATTGTCTCTACCTTTTTTGCTTTGTGTAGGTAGCATTTTTCAGAAGTATCTATGCTTTGTTGAACATCAGTGGAATTTAGCATAAAGTATCTGAGGAACTCTCTGAAAAATGGGTTCTTCGTGAACTATGTTGCTTTTGTCATGCATTTGTCATGACTCTCCAGGGAGGTAATGCTGCATTTGGGAGCAGGGAGCTTACCTGCTTTGCTGTGGTTCTCCTGGGTATGGGTTGAAATAGAATAACAAGTTCCTGATCTGTGTGGAAATAGGAAACAAGGCTGCTGTTCCATGGTTAGATGCATGGAAAAAATGTGAATTTGATTACCTTTTTGGATTGAAGGACTCGAATGTATAAGGTCTGTTTAGGTATGCAGGTCCTCTTCTTGGCCATATCTCATACTTGTTCCTCAGTAAACCAAAATAAGCTGTGCAAGCATCAGGAAAAATAGAACTTAAAATCCATTACTACAATGTTTTACACCTCAGAACAGCTGTTAAGTGATATATTATGATAAGAGTAAAGAAAATATAAATCTGCAGTGGCAACTACATGAAACAAACTAGTTTGCTCTGGTTCCTAGAAGTCCTTCTTATTTTCATTTGCAATAGTAACTGAACCCCAGTGAGTAATGCTTGTGAATTATGCTGCTCCTGCCTCCATCAGGCAGCTTGCTCAAAAAAAGCCTAGAGATATTGCAGTTAAATATGCAAAGGGAGAATGTCTGAGTTGTATGCTTTCCTCCAGTTTCACTTTTTCTTAAAGCATCAACGTAGCTCTGTCCCAGTGGAAGTGATAAGGAGGTTTTGATTAGTTCTTCATTGTGAAGCTCATTTGGATAGTTAATCGCAATTGCCTTTGTATTTATACCAGTCCACCTTGGGAACTCAGTGCCACAGCTTGTCTTAGGCTACTGTATTGCTGTATCTTCTACATCTTCAGCCAACCCAGAATATCAAAGGTAGCAAGCAAATAAAATTGGTTTATAACTCCCATCTTCCTCTTCACAAAACTCTCATGCAAGCTGATAAGACTCCACCTCCCTCCACACTGGAAACTACCAGAAACTTCCTTTGAAGATGTCTCTTGTAGCCTTGCTTTAAATTAGTTATGGGCAGCATTACAAAAACTCAAAGGTTAAATAATGTTTGGCTTGTATCTACTTAGGTGGAGGATTATAGCATGCATTTCACTTACTACTGCAGAGGCTATACCATTTGCTTAGTTTGCAAAAGCACTGCTATAGTTCTTGCCTGTGCGCCAGATTTGGATGCAGTGAGGGCAAACCCAGATTTGCCCTCTTTTATTTGCATAAAGTAACCTTGAAGCTTCCCAGCTCCCCTCCTGTTCTCTGTTCCCCAAAACTATTCCAATATTTGGAATTTGTAAACACAGGATTTGGGATTCCAAATGCATCTGGAACTGATAAACTGTTGGTATTGCAGAGATGTAACCCTTTATACCTCTAACCTAGGAAATCTCTAGAGAGAACTTACAGGCACATCTGATGTAAATGCAAGCAGATTCCTAGCAGCTAAAACCAAAATGAAAAAGTTGCTGTTGAATGAGTGGAATTTTCATTGAAAACTGTCACTTGGGTGTGTGCATGTGTGTGTAAAAAAAACCACAGAATCTGTTTGGTAATAAACATAGCCATAATATTTTTGAGCTAGGAACTGAAGAGATGTGAGTCAAACAAAACTTGTCAGATGGCATTAGTAGGGGAGAGGACCTTTTGGAAGTGAGAGGGAAGTGAAGAAAAAAAAAAAAAACCCAAACGAAAACCTCAGCCCTAACAGAATCTTGGATTAGTTGAGGTTCAGTGGATGGCTTTGTTGAAAACGCAAGAAAAGAATTTAAATAGAGAAGGCCTGATAAGGTGCAGGGCATCACAGATCTGTTTCCATAGTGATATTGTTCAAACAGAGGCTTAAAGGAACATGAATACCATTGCAGCTGAACTCTATAGAAGATACCAATCTTCCAATGGGGACACTGGCTGTTGGTTGTTTGATGTTTTTCCCTATTAGTTGGATTTGGGAAAAAGCTGGTGAGGGGAAAACAGGGGCTTAGACAAATAATTGGCTTGACAGAATACTGCTTCCTTCCAGCTTATGCTTTCTGCATTTTACATGCCCTCTCCGCTCATTTTCACCTTGAATGTTGAAATTGTTAAAAACTGCATTCAAGTGTTCTTAGAAAAAGACACTCCCACCCCCTACTCTCCTATATTGAAGCAAACACAACTTTATACCAGTATGGGATTCAAATATGTGTGTTCCTTCATGTCTGTGTTTATTCTCCTTTGATAAAAGGTGCAACTGAACTATTTACTTAAAAGTGAGCTCAGTGTGAGTGCAGCACAGTACGCTTAATATTTCATGTTGCCCACTGTCCTAATCATCCTATATCCATTGGGAAATTCACCAAGCATCACCTTCTTTTCATAACTGATGCTTTTCCCTTTGAAAAGCAGGGTCAAGCTCTGGTTAGAGAAAAGCTGTTTCATGTTACAAGTATTGTGGTGTCGGAGCTCTTCCTTCCATTTTTCTTCTCAAAATTGCTATTCTGCAGATTTTTCTTAGCTAAGTGTACTCTGAAAATAAGCACAAAACCCTTAAGTTATAGCTGTATAGAACATATTTTAAGATTCAAAGCATACCAGTCATGTCTTTGTCTAAATTATGATACATTTTCTTAAAAAAAAATCTTTATTTAAATAAAACTGCAGCAGTTCTTGGACTTGAACTTTTTAGTACGGGCTGAATAAGCAATCTAATAAGATAAATTTATGTAGAAAAACTCTTATGCTGCTTTAGCAGCTTGACTTCAGTGCATAGAAGACTGGGGCAGTATGGAAATGCTGATTTTTATGAGAATGGCCAGGTTTAGACAACTCTCACTCAGACATGAGCAGCTTCATATTTTGGACTCATCAGCTGGCGCTTATCATTACCAGAACTATTCTCAAAGTGTTTGAGACCGTATGAAGTCATTGGAGTTGCACCCAATCTGGATCTGATCATTAGCCTGTTTTCATCTAAGAACACCAGTAGTCTGAATTGGAAACTTTATGCACTCATTGAATTCATTGACCTTTAGAGTTAGGAAGAATTACCTAGGGAAGAGTTTTGGCTTCAGTGAGGTAAATGGATTATTTTTTTCCCCAAATTTGATTAGTAAGCCCAAAAATTTTACTTTTAAAGTAACTTGAATGCATATTGCAAAATATTAATTTTCTGTGTTGATACAATAGCTGCTTTATGAAGACATATCCCAAAGGTGCTCAGAAGCAGATGGAAGAAAAGCAAATAAATAACTTTAAAAGTGCAGTGTCTTGGCATGAGCATGCTAACTTTTAACATACTATTCTAGTTAGACTGTGTTTGTTTTGGTTAAGGAAACAGGCTAATACAAATGTCCTGTAATAGCATAAACTTGAGTATCTAACTTATACTGTGATAATGACAATAAACTTGAAAGAGAATTGATTTTAAAAATGGCTGTTTCTGCAGAAAGTATTTGTATTTTGTAATGAAATCAGTTTTTACATATTTTGGGGGTGGTGTTTCTCAATCCATAGCCCTTGTAAGTGCCAACAGAGCAGATAATACTCATTAAATTCTTCCCCTTTTCTATGCCTACCTTAAGGAGAAAAAAGCTTATGTTGAAATCTCTTATTTCACTTCTTGGGAGGGATTGAGAGCTGGGGATCACAGACACCAGGGCAAAAGTTATTTCTCTTTAAATAGTGTGGAAGAAAAATGTCACTTTTAACTAAACTGCTTTTAATGAAATATGCTGGTTTTATACTGTGCTATTGTATTTAATATAAAATTCTGTAAATTAGTGGGAAACTGAATATTGGACTCTTCAGTCTCCCTCTTTCGAAAGAGATTTCATTAAGTGTCTCCTACTCTAGTGGAAGATTTTCAAAGATTCCATATATAGTCTTGTTACTGAGCTGTCAATCAAATAACAGCCAAAATTACTTGAAGGAGAGCTACAAAGATGAAACAGCCAAGCTTTTCTTGGTAGTGGCAGATGGAAAAAACGAGGGACAGCGTCCATAAGTTGCAGTTTGAGTGTTTCATATTGAAGCTTAGGAGGGTAGTATGGCAGTGGAATTGGTTACCCAGAAATGTTGTGGCACCTCTGTTTGTGGAGGTATTCAAGGCTTGTCTAGACAAAACCACAGCTAGTCTGATCGGATGTTGATGGTAGTTCTGCTTCAAGTGGGATGTTTGGTTAGGGATGTGTAGAGATCCTTTCCACCTAACGTTTCTGGGACTCTGCCATTATGTTATCAGCTTATTAGTTTTCCTTCTTTCATCCTCATCCCCAGGGAAGATAAAGACCTCTTACAGCATCTCCCAAAACTGGTGAACTCTGTCTGCCTGGGGTCCTGGTTCATAGTTTAGAAATTTGGACAGCTCATTCGACTTAAAGTTTACAAAGCTGTCTCTGTCATCCCGATTCTGAACTTTCCTGGATCTCTGCAAACAATGGTACATTTTGATCATATTTTCATTTGTGTTTTTTTTCGGATGTGACAAACAATCTCTGTCTATTGATCTTTCGTGAAAATCATAATATCCTACATCTCTTAGTCTACTGCTATATTCTGTGAGTCTAAAGATGTATGTTCTTAAAACTCCTCATGGTAGCTGTAGAATATCTGCCCTGCTGTTTTGAGTATAAAAGACCAGTGCTCCTGACTTAAGACTGTGACATCACATATATTTTTAAAAGCAGTAATCTCATTCAGTGTTGTGTTCCTCACTGCAGCACATCTTTTTCTCAGAAGTCCTTTTTTAGAAGGAATATAGTTGCATTTGAACTTTCTGCCTGCATTGTAGATCTTCTGCAACAATTTGCTTCTCTAATAACTGGGTAATTTCTCTTTGAACATGAAAGGAGCATTATGTTTTTGACTGGAGTCAAAAGTAGTGTATCTCAGATTCTCTCTTTGGAGCTTGTATTAGTGCTTTGTCAATGTCAGCTTGGCTCTCTGCAGGCAAACACTTGTCTGTGAAGAAAATACATGTTGAATCATATAATTACACCTGTAGTCTATTATGAAAGTCTGTTAATAAATGGGTAATGCCAGAAATAACTCGTATGATCGTTTAGGTTAGCTTCCTGTACAGCTAGAATCACACAATTTCCTAGTCTATCTGAGCAGACTTACTGTCACAAGCTCTGTAGCTGGGGTTTGTTGTGCTCCATGCCAGGAAGGCTCCCTGACATGACCCTTGTTTTGACAGTTTACTGATGCCTGCATGGACATCTCCACTGTCAATGCAATTCACTGGGGGTGCTTCCTGTATCTTTGTGGATATTGGAGAAATGTACTGGAAAGCTGAACATGACAATACATTGTAGTATGCTTGTTTTAAGGCTGATCACTCATTCCATAAGAATGGGATGCCTTTTACCTTTAAGTAATCCTTAATACTTTGAATCAAGTTACGTTGAATACAAATATTTATTTTTAAAAACCAAAATAGGTAATACTCCTAGAAAGATTTTTATAAAGACACAGGTGACAAAGCTGTGAAAATCATACCTGCTAGATCAAATCTTCTCTAACAAACAGGAAACGAATGTTATGCTATCATTCTGACAATGCAGTCATCCAATGTATATCAGTGCAAGAGAAACTTGGTTTGATGTAGCTTGTGAATTTTATCTCTGTCTTGTCTGGGATTTCTTCAAGGATGGCAGGTCATCTGACAGTCCAGTAGGAGGTAATTTTGCCTCTTTGCTGATATGTGGACAGTTTCTGCCTCGTTGGATGTCCTATTGTCACTTTGGTACACCAGGTGCAGTCATGTAAATTTTACCATCCTGTTGTGAAATTATCAACTCACTGTGTGGTAGTATGTTCTATCTGTCCTGAATATTGCAGAAAACATACTTCATATTAGCATGTCAACTGACTGCTGAACCGTACACAAAGGTAGGCTTGGGTTATTTAACAAAGCATTCTACCAATTTTTACTTGAGATTGGACGTGATTTTGGCATGATGGACCTACATTCACACTCCATCTTCTCCTTAACAAAGAACTTAAGGAATATTATGACATTAACCTAGAATGTATTTCTAAGACAGCTTCTAGGCAGGGACTTTTGAAAAGTTGCATCTTGTAATAGAGGATATTCAAACTCCAAGTTCTGGTCCTTTTGAATGTAATGTGATTTTGTTTTCAGTCCTGATCCAGCTCCCCCTGTGCTTGAGTGAATGCTAGAGTTAGTAAAAGCCAAGGGGCAAGAATATGAGAACAGGGGGTAGGGAACAGGAAGGAGGAGGTGAACGTTGTCACTGGTAGCAGCTGATGTTTAAGGTGCGGATCAAAGATCCATCTAGACTAAAGATTAGAAACCTGTTCGTGTTGCTGTACAAGCACTAACATGCATAGCTCCTGGGCTAAGGAGCTTCCACTTAAAAACACAAAGGTCCCATCCTTTTACAAGCAGATAGATGAGGAACTCTGTCCTGAAAAGATAAAGTATCTTGGCAAAGGTCACTTCTCACCCAAATTGATAGTGGCTCAACTCACGTCTTCTGAGTCCAGGGCATTACTGCCAGGCCATGCTTTTCTTTCCCTAATGTTTTCTAACGTCTAGTCAACAAAACAAAGTTGGTTACCAGGGAGCTGGCAGAGACCTTCCCTGTGCTATGGAGGGTGTGTATGCATACTCTATTTTATAAAACTACAGTTCTGACTTCCAAGAGCCTTTGGAAATAATTTTCTCTTACTTGCTATCCAGGCAAGCAGTATTCAACCTGTGGATTTGACATCTTAGAAGTGTCCTGAACCAGTTGTTTTGGAACCCAGTGTTGTATGCATAGAACCTGGAAGCTCTTGGTGGGTGAGAAAAAAGCGGCCTTTTCCAAGTACCCTTTGAGGTATATACTGAATGATTATTTGTTTTTTTTCAGAGTGGATTAATATTGGTCAATCTTTGTCTGAGTTAATATGGAAGAATTAGTGAATTAGGAGCTTTCTTCTGCTTTCAAAGGAATTTATATTAGGTTTGCTTGTTCTGGTTGTTCAAAATGAGAAAATGACTTAAAGTCATGTCATGAGGGGAAAAAAAAATCATTAAAGACAATGAATAATCTTGCAAAGGAAGTGTCCCACTGTGAAACCTGACACCAGTGGGGTTTTTTTCTTTTGTGTGGGCATTATATTTATGTTCTCCCCTCCCATCCTTAGTCACCCCTCTACTTCTAAATGATGTGGAAAATGTTGATGCCAAAAAATAGCTAGTTGAAATATTGATAAATGTAGGAATCACTTACTTAGAACAGAGGCAAATTAGAAGGCAGCTGTTTTTAATCTTTTCTGTTAATGTGGGAGGTGGATGGGGGGGTGTATGTGAAGAATTGAGGCTACTGATTTATGTCCCTATATCATGCTCTTGGAGAAGGGGAGAAAACAAGAGTGCTGAGAGTGAGAATCAAGCACAGCATTTCTTCAGGCTTCTATTCATTATAGATTGACTTTTAAGAAATGGAGGGGATGGTTTTTGCAGCTTTTTGTCTCTGCTCTATGTCAAATGTCATAAGTGCTAGGAATGATATGCGACTAATTCATGGTATGCTTTATTCCCCAAACAACTTTTTACTTGAAAAACTTTATTGAAGTGGAATGAGTGTTCTTGTACGTTTACAGCATTGGGAAGATGTTGTAGTGCTGAGCATGGTTTTTGGATTAATTCTAGATTGACTATCAGAAAGGTACTGTAGTAATAAATACAACTGAGGATTTGAGAATCCCCACGTGGTATGTTAATGGAGAATGTAATTTAAATTCTTACGCAGAGCAAGTGCCTTTGGCATTACTGGGGCTAGTTCTTTCAAATTGTCAACTCCAAGGGTGGCAGACAACAAAGTTGGGAATTATAATACAGAATAAACCAGAAACATTTATTCTGGCATTTTCAAAACTCGTATCTGCAGCTCTGACTATAGCTCAGGAAAGCTTGATAAAACTGAGAAGGATTCAGAGATGGGCAGAAAAATCAGAGGTATGGAATGACATCCATAGGACCAGAGAGTAAACTAGGACTCTTTAGTTTGGAAAACATCTTGTTTGGAGGCTGAGGATGCCGTAAAACTAGAAATGGTGTGGAGAAGGTAAACAAGGAATAATCAGTCATAGCTTTATTTGAATAAAGGGAGAACTCAGTAAAACTCGGACTACAAGCTTAAAACAGGTCTTATTTTCTTATTTTTTTAATACAAGGCATGTGCAATTGATTGTGGAATTCACTACAATAAAATGTCAAGAAGGCCAAAACGGGTTCAGGAAGAGGTTAAATTCATAGAGGTTAAACTCGGGGACTATGAAACATGATGGTCTGGCTTCTTAAGTCCGTAAACTGCTGATTGCCAGAAGCCAGGAGGGTGTATTTGGGAAAGAATTGCTGTAAGCTTACTCTGGCTTAATGTGTTCTTTCCCAAGGCAAGTGCTACTGATGGTCACTGAAGATAGGATATGCCTAAGAATGAGACATAGGGGCATTTTTACGGCTTGCTTTCCAACAGCTCTAGCTGTCTGACTCCATTTACAGACGTGATATTTTGGTAATGTTCCACTTAATGATCAAACTACACCCTTATATTTATTCTGCACTCCTCACTTCCTGCATCAAGGCATACAGTAGCTCTGTCTGCCATAGCATCATCCAGGAGCTTCTCTGAGTTACCTACTCAGTGCAACTCCATGAATTTAATGAGTGATTGCTTTGTGAGGTGCTGATCCCAATTCTGTTTTGTCTCTTTTGCAGCATCTATACACTCACTTCAGCTATGCTTGCTGTCGTTTTAATAATCTTGGAAGCCTTTCCCACTTCTATTTATTGAAGTTATTTACTGTTGTTATCTAGGTAACTTAGGTGTTGCTTTCCTAGTTGGGACTATGCATCTTTGCAGCTGCTAACCTTTCTGTTTGTTCACTTTTGGTTTTAAGTATTCCTCCCTTGAAATAATGGGTCGGGGGAATTTCCTGCTTTTGTCAAGGAAGGGATGGCAGTGCGGTGCTCTGGTTCATGTTTGTGAATTTGAAGGAAGGGATACAGTAAACTAAGTTCTGTAAAGCTCCTTTGACAAGTGACAGACAACTGTATTTCACATGGGCAAAATGCATGTGAGATTTTGTTGTTCTGGATTTTGCTTGTTTAATCCTGTAACTGCCATGAGTGAATTCCAGGTCAGTGCCAGTGTCACGTTAGTGGTGTGTGAGCCAGTGCAGTGAAGCTGCAGGGGCACACTGGTTCGTTAACCTCTGTAGTGGTGTGCTCAGAAAGTGTGTGTGTTTTTGCTGCTGTCCCAGAGACTGGGAGTGGGAACTTGGAAGTTTCCCACTACAATCAATAGGAAACCAGCAAATACTTAGGAATGAGAATTGCTTTCCTTTCTGGTATCTGGCCCACTGCCTGTTTTTGTGGTTTATGTAATATTCCAGCTTTCACGCTCCTCTGGGGGTGCAGAGGTGACTGCTTTTCTTCCCTGGCCATACATATTAAAATACAGCTTGCATGCAGTATGAATGTATGCAACTCTACGCAAGCCAGCTTCAGGGAGATAAGGAAATTTTTGTACTTTCCTAAGAAGGATGTCTTGTTGAAAAATGCTGTCCTGAGGACAATGAAAGAACTGTGGCTTAAACACAGAACTCTTAAACTGATGAGGCAGGCTTCCTTAAAAAGGGCTAGCTAAAGTTTGGGGGCTAGACAGATACCACAGTTATACGCTATTTTCTATGACCAGACATCTTCAAACTAACGTTCTAGCTTTTGGAGTTGGGAAGAAACCTTTTAAAGAGTGCAGTAACTGCTGCAGCCATAGCCACCTGAGTTGGCAGGCAGCCTGAAACAATAAGCCTTCAGGTGTGAATTCCTCTCATTCATTCAATGGATGGCTAATTCAAATGGCATTGATACAACTTTAAAGGTGAACATTAACTGTTTGATTGTGCATCAAGCCAGCTAGAAAAATGGGATGGTATGTAATGAAGGTGAGTAGTATCATGTTGGGCAGTCAGCACAGGGTGACCTAAACACTTGGCTTCTGAGCATCTGTGCAGCCCAAGTCTGCTCAATTAAAGAAACATTAGCTATAGATGAGCAGCAGTAAACAACGGCAAGTATGAAGTGAATAAGGAGAAAGGGAAAAATAGACCTTTGTCATAACATTTCAAGTGGAGTTAGTCATGTATTTGCCTGCTGGCAATCTCATGCTCACCGAATTCTTTGACAAATTTGGCGTGCAAAACGTTTGCCTGCTTGCTGGATTTGGTGTTGTTACCTGTCTAGTCTGAGGGAGGAGAGACGAATTATGCTTCCTACCTGATAAGCAGAAGTTTGAGATACGGAAGAGTCTGCTGTATTTTGTTGCTGAGAGAAGTAAAGAGTCATTTCTATTTTTTCATTGGGCACAAAACGATTAGTTTGAGAGGGAGAGTGCTGTTGCTATGTAGTCTGGCTCAGGAGGAATTGACATGGCCTTTAAAAATGGTTTTGTGCTCATCTGAGTTAGAGAACATGGAAGAAATTTACTGTATGAGTTTTTATTTTAAGGCAGCTTCAGCTGTTAAATAACCATTCTGAGAGGCTGAGATGCATCTAAAAATCTCCTTTCTCTTTCTCTATATCAAACATTACTTAATTGCTCTGATTACAGATTGGTATTGATATTTTCAAATTGCTGTTATATTAAAGGAATTCAGTATCATAGTTTGGGGAAAAGACTCCTAGCCTCAAAGTGCTTCAGTCTGGAATGAAGTCAAGTGGTATGGAAGTAGAAGAGAAAAGTAGGAAAGCTTTCAGAGACATTTAGTGTTGATACATTATCTAGGAGGAAGAGCTCTTGGATTTCCCTGAAAGTCAGTTCTGCAGAAGCCAGGAGCAGATAGACATTGGAAACTGTCAACAATATTGATTTGAATATTTATAATTAGTTATAGCAAAATCCTGTTAGAATGTGTCCTCACTTCACAGAAGTTTCTTGAAAGCAGATTGTCCTTGTCTAAATCCATTTGGACATTAACGACACAGCAAATTTTTGCCAAGAGGCCTGGAAGGTAAAATAGCAGATCATGTCCAGAATACATTTGCTGGACAAAATGATCCCAGTTCTATTCATTGGGCCTTGAACAGGCCTGTGGTTACCCCAGGAAGTTTGGATCACTTCTGGGTTTGAATTGTCCTGGGTGCCTATTGCCAAGCACTGGTCTTCAAAAATTATGCTGCAGGTTTTTTCATACCAAATTGATGGGTTTGTTAACACATGTCCTACCTTTTGTTTGGAAACTCAAACCCACAGTGAAACAGGTAGCGCAGCTTTCAAGTGTATATGTAAAACTATGTCAGGGCCACCTTAAAATCTGCCTAGTTTCACACTCGGCCTTGAGTCAATACTTTCCCTGGTGTATCACATGTACTTTCCAAAGGAAGGGGCCAAATGCTGTGAAACTTATTGGAAAGGTTTAAAATCTTTGACCTGTTCTATGTTCCACTTGTTCCTGTTTTTCTTAGACTCTCTGCAATTGGTAATTCCATTCAGTCTGTCCATATTCTTCTAATCAATTCCCTCCTAGATATTTTTCCATTTGGCTGTTCCTGGAGACTTCTGATCTTGTTGCCACAAACTTCTAAACTGGTTCATTTTCATGACTTCTGTCATAAAAATTTTTTAAGGGTGGCCAGTATTTCTTAAACTCTCCATTTATTTTCCAGTGTCTGAATCTGACAGCTGCCCAGTCCTTTAGGCTGATGCAGTGTCTACTACTGCCCTAATTTATCCTGCTGACCTTGCACAGCTAAAGCTGTGCATCCCACCTCAGAGATGGCTGCGCTCCAGGGCTGGGTGTAACAATTCACACACAAAACTACAATACCTGGAAAGCAGCTTGGGACATAAAGGGCACATGAATGTGTCAGATATTAATGCCAGTGTTCCTGGAGGCATTACTGTCTCCCCAGTAAAACAGGTCCAGAGATTGGCTTTGCTTCCCTGTGGCTGAATTCAGCCAAGATCATTCCTATCCAACTTCTTAAGTGACTTGAAAACACTGAAATGAATTGCTTTAAACCCTAATAAGTAATTTCTATTACTGAGAAGGATGTATTCACTGCCAGCATGGCACTGGTGCCGAAAGTGGATTACATTAGCCTTTTGTTTGAAATCAATTGAGTTTACAACTCCACTTCAAAGTCTTTAGAGCTTTAAAATAGAGCCAGCAGAAACTGTTTAACAAGTCAATGCTGCCCTGGGATTTGCATTGTTCTATCTTTAGCTGTGAGAGGGAAAGACTTCATTTTCTTGTACTTTCACTTCACCCAGGGAGAGTGGTGCAGAACAATAAGCAGCCTATTCAGTTTTGCCTTACCAATGGTTTGCTAGGTTTTACCTAGGTGCAGATGCTTCCCTACACAATGAATTGCAATTCCTCCACAGTTTCAGAGCGCTCACACTTTAAAGCTTGATTTATTGTTAGATCGCACTGTTGTTTTGGATTGTTCCACTTTTCAGAACTTTACTTATAATGAAGAATCCCTTAAAATGGGTTTATGGAACAGTGGAGCCTTTTAGACTTCACGCATTAACTTATTCCTGTTGTACCAAGGGCAGCACAGTCTTTCAGTGACCCTGGGAAAACAAGAGTATTGGTTTAAAGGATGATGCCCTATCATTTCAAATTCATAGATTTCTCAGTCACTGTATGTGTTCTAGTGAAACTAACAAACCAGGAAGCCTCAGTTTAAACATCAACTACTTCTGAGGTGGGAGAAGCACTTTCCATAAAATAAAGGCTTCTCTTTAACCCCCACACAACGAAAAGACTTATGTCAACATAAGTAGGCAGAAGGGGAAGCAGAGAGTGAGTGGGTGAGTACCATTGTTTCACCAAATGTTTGTCTTTGCGCGCTTATTTGTGGCTCAAGCAGTGAGGAAGCTGAAGCAAGCAACAAGGTGTGATTTACCTTAGTGAAAGGCTACATCAGTCTTGGCCTGCTTTTCAGATGTTCCTTGGTCTTTGTTGTTCCAACTCAGGAGTAAAACTTCCATGTTTTTCAAGGGCCACTGACTTGGAAGAAGATGAAGCAAAACATCAACTCTGTGGAAATAAAAATCATAGCTGTTTCCTTTTTAGGACTGAGGTAGGTTGATCTCTAGTTTGAGGAGGAACTGTAGGAACTGGTTACTCATAGCATCTGTCAAAAATGCAACAGATAAAGGAGAGTCATATGTACTGAAACCTTGAATCCTGGTGTGTTGAGCATGCAGATTTTCCTGTGGCTCTGCCACAGAAGGAACCGGGACAGATCTGGGTTTCCCCCACCCCTTTTCCCTCAAGGACAGGAGAAAGGGGAGACAGACTCATACTCTTAAAATTGAAAGACCTTTTAAAATGCATTGAAACACTTCCCACGGACTTTACATGCATTAAGTCATGTGGAAGCCTGAGGTTCATAGCTGGTGTGGGATTCAGGTAGAGCCTCCCAGTCTTTGAATACTTGTGGGGTCCTGACTCCTTTGGGGTAAATTAAGGCTGGCTTTGCACCTTTTTCTTTGACTAGAAATGACCTCCCTCAGACTAGCCTGTATCTTACCATGAAATGCTTTAGCTGTGACAGAGGGACTGTTTTCTTAAGTGGTTTTGCTGGAAAAATCCTCGTTCACACCACCCATTAACATTCTGTCTTTTTCAGAGGAACATGAAGAGACCTTGGTTGTCCTGTTCTTGTATCTCTACACATTGTATCTCTGACACGTTAAGACATGTAACACAAGGCTCTGCGTTAGCAAAGTTAGAGTAGTCTGGCAGGATGAAGCACTGAAGTTTTGGACTGCCTGTGGCATTTGCTGCTCAGAGCTTCCTTGTTCATGTACAAAGTACTAGTGATGGAACCAAACAGATCTCGGTGTGTGCGTGTAAGTGACAATTAATGGATAAAGCAGCATGCTTCCCTCGGTAACTGTTGTTTCTATAAAGCATGTCTACAGATCTGCTTCTTCAATGTTTCACAGGACTAGCAAAGACACAGAGGTTCTAAATATCAAGTGAGCAAAGCCTTAATTGGATTTTATACTCCGAACCTTTATCTTACAATTTTTAATGTCTCTGTGTTCTGGGGTGCATGGGATTGAGGATAAGACTGGAGATTGTGAGCACAGGATACTTACTTTTGCTTTTTCCTGAAGCCATGTGCAAGGGAAAGGCCGGGGGGGGACGGGGACAGATGGACACAGAGATATAATAAAGCCAGGCCTTGTGCTTAGATCTTGGAAAAACA
This sequence comes from Pluvialis apricaria, assembly GCA_017639485.1. Taxonomy (NCBI): domain Eukaryota; kingdom Metazoa; phylum Chordata; class Aves; order Charadriiformes; family Charadriidae; genus Pluvialis; species Pluvialis apricaria. The sequence goes on along the minus strand of CM030011.1, from coordinate 69,967,479 downwards.
TGCTAATATAACAAAATGACTTTGAATTAACAATAACTGATATTTACAAATAGCTTCTTCTGTTGGAGTGCAATTTGCATCCTAACGCAAACTCTTCATTATAAACACTGGTTTCCCTGTGCTGGTACAGAAGATGCATCAGTGCCTCATGCTGCCAAGCACTGTGGTTTTTCAGAAGGAAGAAAAAGGCTTAATGCTATTTGTTCAACCCAGCCAGAGATCTACTGTTTATAATCTGAAATATCATAAAATGTGTTTTCAATTACCTCGTGCATATTTTTAAAGAATTAAATTTCCATCAAAGGATTTCATGAGCTGTTTGATCTCACTGTGTCTAAAGAGCCCAATCTGACTGGAGATAGTTTTTGTCTGAACGCATACAGCACAATTGTAACAAATGTGCCCTTTGAGTGTATGTGACTTTAAGAGAAATCAGTCAATTTATTAGTGAGAGAAGAGGATGGTAGGGGGCTAATTTCCAGCGTTAGCTGTGAAATGAGTAGCTAAAGACTGGATGTGCAAAGGGACTGTGGTTCTTTGTGCGATATGGCTGACTTAAGCTTTTGTTTTCTTCTGTGTTAATCTGGATATAGTATTCCATTTTCCAGACATCTTTAAGTGTGAGACAGAGCCCTATCCTACTGTGAGAACCTGGAAACAAAAGATGTAGTATTTTTTTTGTTGCACTGAAAAAAGACTACTTGTGATGCCATTGTGCTAGGCTCTGTATAAGCACACAGATTCTTTGCACTGAATTTCAAGTCATAAACCAAAGATAAAAAGAAGAAAAAGAAAAATGAAATGGTTTTATCCAGAAATAGCATCAGATGTTTGAATCCCTGCTACTTGATTGTTCTGCCTGCTAGGCCTTGTTGTCTTTCCAGTGTCAGGCTCTAAACAGTGTAATGATGGAATTCAGAATTCTGCTGCTTCTGGATGGAAACTGCATTTCCTAAGCTAGAAAAGCAAGGCAAAATATTAAGAGGCCACAGTTTTTTCTTGCTGTGCTGACACATCTTATGCAAAGAAACACCTGGAAAAATTAGCTTAGGTCTCGAGTGATAATTAGTCCAGTGGATTAGCATACTCATGTTGCTATTTTAGCCTTGGAACTGCCCTGGATATATCTATAGAATACTGTCCTGCCCTGATTAGGCTTACACGAGAGGTAAGAACACCTTTCCTGTTCCATTAAAGTAGCTGTTATGTCTCCTTTATCAATTCAGCTATTTAGAAATAATTTTCCTACTGCCGTCAAGCATATACTGTGGCTTTTGATCTCTTTTTCCCATCATCCTTTATTTCTTGGGAATCCTGACATGAAAGCAGAGTTTTTCTTACACATATTCCTTCTTCCCAGCACTTGCTGCTCACCTTAAATCCAGGTCTTGTTTTGGTTCAACAGAAGATTGGGTAGCTGTTGATATTGCTCTTTCTGTGTACTAATTTGCAGTACTCTTTTAGAAAGTTAACTAATGAAAATGCATACTACACCAAGTTAAACTGAAATTAAGTCGGGAGCACTTAATTACATGTGTTTGTGTGGTGGTATTTGATCCGCCTTTTGTTGACATTGTGGTCTTTACTTAGGAAATGGCTATGATATTACAAATAGATGTCAGGTAGAAAATAAGCAGCAGTAGGTGAAGCCTTAAAAAGACAAAGAGCTTTTCTATGCAGATGTCATCTGTACTAAGAAGAAGAAAAGAGAAAGCCAGACACTCTGTACAGCAACAGCACGGTTGTATCTAAACAGAAAGGGGCCTGTTTTTCTGAAGTTTCCAGCTAGTGATAGTAGAGGCAGTAATGAGATACAGAACTGCTTTCCATCTTACTCTGCCAATTCAGCTCCAACAAAGATGCCAAATAAGTTTCCATTTATGAGCTTTTCAGTAGAAAACAGCTTTAGCAAATTCCCTGCTCTTTTCTGCTGAAATTTTCTTTCCCGGTTTGTGATATTTGCTAACTGTCTGACTGTCATTAGCATGAAGAAATGGAAGATTTGTATAAATGATATGTATGGAAAATCCCTAAATCATTCACTAGCTGTTTCTTAGTATTTCTGGAAGGGAAAGTAGCAACATCTCTAGGGATGGTTTTTCTATCAGCTGGACCTTCACTAATGTGATTAGCAGGCTAAATGCTCCAAATAAATCCATCACTGGCATCAATTGCATAAGAGGTGAATTTTGTTCATTTCTTAATACATCAGTAAAACCCCGGCATTCGTTTCCAAGAGTCAGTGGAAATGGATCAAATTCTATACTTACTTTTACCCACACTGTGTTTCAAATTAGTGTTACTGTACAACACCTACAAAACCATTAATGTCTCCTGACCTTTGCTTCTACTGAAATCTTATGAGAAATTCCCTCATATCAGAAACACCCTGACTGCAGTGCACCATGTTCTTACTCTATGTGAGTGGTTAATTCTAAGGGTTTACTGGCACCATGCAAGCCTCAGTGGGGCAGAACATTTTTTTTTGCCTTGCTTGTGTGATTTTATATTTGTTTTTTTAACCAATAATGTAAGGAACATGTATAACATGTGCTAATCTGGATCTTATTGCAAGGCAGACTTATGTTTGTTCACAGGCACTTACTAGATATGGGAGCAGAATGTGGGTCACAAAAAATGGGATGTTGCATCTGGGAAAGCAGCTTTGGAAATGTTTTGGGGCTAGTACTGGATAAACAAGGAAATAAGAACTGTCATTGTAATGCTGTGGGCAAGAGAGCTGATTTAGCCCTTACTGAGACGTAGAGAAGGGAAGGAAGCATCAAGGAGGAGAGAGGTGGGGATGTGACTTTTTTGTAATGCCGTGGACACTATTATACACTTACCATATTCAATTCTAGTAGCCAAAATTCAGAAAGGATGCTGAAATTGGAAAAGATTCAGAAAAGATAAAAGAATGATTTGCTGTCTGGAAAAATGCCTTGAAACCAGAGACTTCAGTCCATTTAACTTTTCAAAAGGATAAAACTGTGACTTTAACTGATTATAATTGTACCTACCTGGACAGGAGGTTACTGATAACAGAATTAGGTAGAATTAGACCCAGAGGTTGGAATCTGAAGGAGTGTTTAATTCTCACCAAAACTGAGATGCCAAAAACATTTAAAAATCTTAAAAAAAAAAAAAAAAAAAATATTGCTGTAGAGACATCTTAGGGTGACTGGATGTCTTCTCTAAAGGATCTTAAATAAGTGGAAGAATTCTTGCATGATTTCTTTGGGCTGTATCCCACCAAGCTCAGACAAAATGATTGGAATAATCTCTTCTAACTTTGAACTCAGTAAAAGTTTTCAGTTGCCAGCTTGAATTCAGTTCAAACTTCCAGTTTGTGGTCCAGTTTATAGTCTATCTGAAGACCTATTAAGAATCTAATTAGTGTTGTCTTGTTTTTGGAGAACTGACATCTGTTATAAAGCATCCTTATAACTGGTGCCAAGGGAAAGCCTCATTAGAGCCTATGTGACTTTGATAGTTAACTTCTCTATTGTTACCACATTGCTTTAACTCCTGAGTTACAGCAGGCCGTCTTCCTGTAAATCACGTTGAAAGACTCATAGGCCAAAGGAAGCCTAGAATACCTGTTTGTACTGTAGCACAGTGAGCTAAGGAAAAGCTGGAGTGTACAGCCAGCCTTAGAGCACAGGACAGGGACAAACTTTTGGGCTTTAATCCCCCTTCTGCAGTTTTTGAGAACTCACTTTGGTCAAAAATGTTACGAGTGAGTGAGCACAAGTGTGTGTGTCTGCCCAGAACATGCTCAAGTGTGAGATTTGTGTAGAAGAAGCAAGGGAAGCTTGTGTTAGTTTTTTGTGTGAAAGAGAGAAACTTAAGGAAAATGCAAGCTTAACGAGGGCGATTTGGGTTATTTTGTCCAATGTAGTTGTGACCTTTAAAAACAATAATAGTAATTTGACTGAAGAGAGCCACAAAGAGCAGCTGGGTAGTATTACTGTTAGGTGTGTCAGCCACAGGAAGGCCTGCTGTCTTTTTCTGTCAGGGCTAAGGGAAAACTGGCAATCTTTTAAAATGCCTCACTTCTCAGCTCATACCCAAATTGAAACACAAAAGAAGAATAAGCTCTCTTTATCCTCAGTCTGCCTGAGGAGTCAGCTACTGATAATGCAAACGTAGGAGAACGACTTGTTTTAGGAGTAATTTGCCAATGTATCAGTTACAGGTAACCCTATACAACATCTAATTAAGAATGTATTGATTTGAATTTGAGAGAGAAAGCTGAAAAGCAATCAGGTTTTATTAAGTAAAATTTTCAAGAGTAACAGCACAGTATTTCCACCGAGTGAAAAATTGGCCTGTGCTAGTGCTTTTCATGTAAACACATTCTTTTTTTTCAAGTAACCTTATTTCATGAGACACTGTTTATTCCAAAATACACAAATCATCCTGGGTGAAAGCTATAAAGTTATCTTATTTGTTTTGGTTGGAAATGGCCTTGGTCCCTCTGACCTATGGAAATTGAATAGTCTGGTGATTGGCAGAGTGGAGAAGAATTTAGGCTTATAGACTGCAGTTACCGAATACATGGAAGAAGGGTTCATCTGTTTTCTTGGGCATTTTAGGGAACAAATCATCTTCCAGGAGGTGGCAACTTCTTTTCTATGCATGCTGTCAGTTTCTGCACCTCACTTTTCTTGCAGAAGATACACTTCTTGTATGTTGCTTGGAAATATCCAGACAGAAGGGGTTGTACAACATGTTTTTAAACAGTTTTTTGCTTCATCTGTGTTCACAAAGCTCAAGCATACAAGCAGTAACCCTGAAAATTTTGCTGAGTTCCAATTTAGGAGACGGACGCCCATAGTTGACGTTTTGTGCTACATGCATCTTGGGCTGAATTTTATTCCCTGTGATAGGGTATCATAAGCCTGACACCACCAGGCTTGACTGAAAAGAACAGTGATTATTCTGTGGGGTTTTTTAACATATGAATCTGTTGTCTAATACTCTTACATTCTCTATTTGCAGATAGCTCAGTAATGTTTAGAGGATAGTCTGTTTGTGGCCAAGGCGTTTACTTTCTTATGAGGCAGGTTGTCTCATTTGTATTTGTGCTATTTTCCCTATTTTTTCCTGCCAAGTTCTAGGTGTAGCAGCTACTTTTACATCTAACCTGAGTTGGCTATTACAAAGGAAAAGAGGAAGCTGGATTGTACTTCTGTACCTGTTTGCTTTGAATGGGGCATGATACCGCACTAGACTAATCCCAAGTCTCAGTTTCTTAACAAGGCACCAAATCCAACCTAGGTTTGGGCTAGGGGCAAAGAGAATGACTGAAGCACAGATTCAGCAATGGCACATCATCTGTGGATATGGCAATGCACTGTCTACTTTGGATGTCTTGGAATTTAGAGACAACGGGGAGGGAGGACAGGTTCTCCTGTAGGCAGGCTTGCTGTTAGAAGTGGGGAAACACTTCTCCTTGCACAGTTTTTCAGGGAAAAAATAAAATATTTCATTGGGGAATTCAGTGTACAAGGGAATATTTTTCTAGTTATTGAAAATCTCATGGGTACTAGGAGTGGTTCAGGTTTGTGTCTTTACAGGGAGTGGCATATATTTTTGTCAGACATGGCTCAGCTATGATTAATTTAAATCCTGATTAAAGGAAAGTTCGCTATATTTTATGTGATTGGACTTTCCTTCTCTGGCCCTCCCCCATCCAAAGGTCCCTACAGTGCAATAAAAAGAATACAGGTTCTCTTTAAGAGGCTATATTAAAGCAACTATACCTCTTCAAAAAAACTGATGCAAGTCATTGTAATCCTTCCAGTCCCCTCTTGTGAATGTCTGCTTCTCAAGTGGATTCAGAAATCCCCAAAGAATTCTGAATAAACAAGATTGTATTATGTAGTGAATAAAAGGAGAAGCAATGACCTATTTTGGGCATTAAACATGAAAATTCTAGACTAAAACATTTTTGCAAGTTAGTGTTATCAGTTTTTAAACTACTGAAAGGTCTGAGGTTGTTCTTTTTCTTCCTTTTAAGATTAGAAATTTAATCTGGTATAGCCTTCTTCTGGTTAAAGGGATGTTAATGATTCCATTTTCAATTACTGTATTTTCCACTGTTCACGTGTATCTGAACCTCTAAAGAACATCTGTATAAAACTCTTGAAGCTAGTAGCCCCATTCCTTTAAATTCCTTAATTCAGTACAGTTTGGACCTTGAGTCCTTTAAAGGGCTGTGAATTAAGGTTGCAATGAGTTTCCATTTTCCCTATTATTGGGTGATGTCATTGCAGGCATAAAGAAAGAATATGAATATAGATGGAGCAGCCAAAATTCATAAGAGCAGAAGATGTTAATTTTTTTTGTTTGGATTAGAGGTTCATTCCAGAGAAGTAAGTATATTTTTCCAGTATTTAAAGCCATTAGGTTTTTATTTAGTATTGTTTTTTTCCAAGTTTTGGCACTAGTGAGAGGTCAGGAGCTGACAAAAACTGGTCATAAGCAGGTATTGCTTAATCTATTTTCCCTGTTTGTTGATGCTGCAGTACTTCCACTACAGAGCCAATCTCTTGATGATCCCCATAGGATCAGATGCAGATATTTTGGTCCTCCAACAGCTGTAAAATCTTGATTTATTTGTGATTTCACATGTCCAATTTGTGTTACAGTGATAAATACACTCTTTCAGCAAGAAACAAAATAGCAATTATACTGAGTGAAGGCGAGTCAAGATAGCTCTTGGTATTCTGAAGAAACTCAGCTCAGTAGTTCAAGTTGGGTATCTCCTTTTCTAATGTATAATGCACCAAGAACAGTTAATAGCTTTTTGTGCTTTTAAGGAAGGAGGTGCTTTGGTGCAGGGCTGTCAACAGTGGCTTAACTGGGTCTTTTGGTTGTTTTTTTCCCTTCTTTTTTTCCTCTTTCCTCCTGTGATGTGAGGGTTTAGAGGGATACACAAGTCTTCATCACTTACTAATTGTCTTGTGTGCATGGTTCCTCATTAAGAGAGAAAGCTGGTTAAGAGGTGTAGCCTGGGTCCTCCTGGTGCAGACACCTCCAGCTTCAACCACATTAAGGTGCCATCACTATCTGTGTATTTTGGGGGTGTTATTGGATATATTTTTTCTTTTATATCCTTTCTGAGTGAATGAGACTTATCATATACTTTCCCTGAAGCAGCTGATATGCAGACGTAACCGGAAGTCTAGGGGAATCAATCCAGTTCAGAAAGTTGGATTGAGCCTGGAAGTTAAACCATTAGTTTGGATGGAAATTTAATATTCTGAAGCTGATCTTGACTGTTCTCTTTTAAAACAGTGGAAGACATTTTCCTTATTGGTTTGTGCTAGTAACCTCTGTGAAATAAATTATAACAAATTAAAATCTGGCTTTTAATACTCAAGAATTGAATGTACTGCACTTGAGTCAGCTCAAGAGAAGCCACTATGCCATGGCTAAGTCTCTTCTCAATGGGATCAGAATGAAAAAATCACGCTACAGAAAGCAGATGATTGCAGAAGATGCATTAACAGGAAAACTGCTTGTCCTAGGAAGAGTTTACAGCTGTAAATCTAGCTCACATTTTAAATTTCTTACTCAGATTTTTTTTAAAGAAAGGCTTGGTCTTTTAACCACATTAATCTTGAATGCTACATATGTAGTAGTACAAAAGTTCTATGTTTTCTCTATAGATGAATAAGTCTGTCTCCAAAGTATTTTGAAAACACTAGAATCTTTCTGGTTAAATAACTTTTGATTGTTGAGCCTCTGGTGTAATGGTAAACATATGGCCAAAATGATGATGTTCTTTGTTGCTAGAAAACATGTTTCCTTGTAAAACATAACTAACAAAGTGACCCATGAGAGCAGAAAAGGAAATAGGAAGAGAGAGGAAAGGTAAACCCCAAAAATATGCAAGCACAGGTTTCCTTAGGCTCTTTGGGCTGGAGAGTTCAATTTAACAGATGTCTTTCTGCAAAAGGTGTTTTTTTCCTAATGCTTTAACTAACACCAGATTTGCCTGATTATTTATTATATTTATTTGTAAACAATGCAAACCAGTTTCAACCTGTGGATGAACTGAGTGGCTTGGAGCAGATGTCTCACTTAGCTGTGTTTATGGGCTTAGATTTGATTGGATATCTGTTCCTGAGCCTTAAACCTGTGAGCAGTGCCCCCAGTCTGCGTTACAGGGGTGCTTTTCATGCCCTGTAAGTTCTGAATCAATCATTGCCATTAAAGCATTTGCTTTCCTCAATGTTTGCTTAACTCAAATGCAAAAATACTGTGAAAGATTCAGTTCTGTCAGATGCCAAAAATATTGCATCTGAAGGCTTCACAGGACCATGTTTCTCCTGACTGAAAGCCGTACTACAATTTTTATGTCCTTGTTCCATGGTGATTGCTTGATTTTTATATGCGCCTAGGTGTGCATACTTAATATTACTTATCTAAATAGACTCAGCAAATTCATAAAGAGATTTATGTATGCACAAGGCTGTGCAATAAGCAATGAAGCTTGCAACAAAATCCTTAAGGAAAGGGCCTGGCATTAACTAGGATTAGCACTTAGGGAAAAATGGCTGGTATTTTCAAACTAGAGGGCACACTGCTATGCTTTATATGGTTTGCATTTATCTGTTCCATTTATTTAACTAACAATTCAAATCTCCCACAGATTTTTTTTCCAAAACTTAAAATTATTTAAACTACTGTAGAATTTTTTTTTACACCTTAAAATCAACTTGGTGGTCTTCAAAGAATGGGGAAAGAAGTAACTTTGTAACAGCACAGACCACTTGAAGAGGCTAGAAACCTGTAAGTAGTCATTTATCTAGTTTTCATCATTCACCTTTCTTCCTGAAGCTATGTGTCTTTGTGAGGAACTTGTTAGTTTATTTTGCACACTGACAATCCTTATGTTGTTGGAACAGTAAGGACATCTAACAGTTATTCAAATGACATGTAAGTGTTTTGCTTCTAACAGACCATTTGGTGCTCTGGTGATTTGAATCTTCCATGCAGAAGATATAGTAGCTCTGCATAAGAGGGGTTAAAACATAGGCAGCACTTCTGTCTAAAGAAAGTAGTAGTTAAAATACACATAGCATGGGGAAATCTGGCAAAAAGAAAGCCCACAAAAATCCTTTTCTACTCTTTGGGAGATTTATAAGGTACCACAGGACCTTCCCAAAGTAAATTTAAAATATTTTAAAAATGCAGCAAGACATCAGGAAAGTTATCACTAGCACTTTTTAAAAACTTAGGGCACAAAGACAAAACTTAAACATTTAAGAACAGCAAAATCCAAATGCCCTAGTCCTCCAAAACAATTGCTGCTTTAAAAAACAAAACAAACACACTTGAGGAGTGTTTCATCAAATAATACTCTTCCAAAAATCTCCAGTTACTGCAAGAATACTTTCCACTTCTCTGGGTGGATGTCTTGCACATGAGAATCTGAAAGAGTGTAGCTGATGAAGTTTGCCAAAAGGCATGATCAAAAGCCTATTAAATCAGGGGAACCTTCCCATTCAGTTCAACAGAACTTAAATGGGGGGTATTAACCCAATTTTAAGTTGCGGCAGGTTAAATACTAAAGCCAAGTAGGAAGTTATTCATTACATGACCAATTTTGACTACTTGTTTTAAACTCGCAGCCCTTGGCAGTATCAGGTCTGTTCCTTGACAGAATTAAGGCCTGGCGTATAATTAAAAAAATGTTAATATAGCAGCCTTCAGCTGATCTGTCTTTTTACAAGAATGTAGAGAACAATTTAGGCCCTAATACTGTGAAAACTTACTTTCATGATTAGTTTGATTCATAAGTGCAATTATATTGAGCTTGGCTAAAACTTTCTGTGCAAGCTTTGTTATTTACTCTTATGCTCAAAGGCTTACCAGGGAATCTCTGACAAACCTTAGCAAGCTGAGCAGGTGATGATCAGGACTGCCAGAGAAAGTGGCCTGTGGATGAGATCTTACATTGATTCCTTATAGATACAGAATGATTTGTTTCATCCTCAAACATAAGAATATTTGTTTGCCTTTTGATGTTTAAGGAACTGGCATCATCTAGTTATGTTCTGTCAGAAAGCTGGACAGCCCTTTGCAAGAGGTGATTAGAGGTTCACAGTCTTCACTTAAGCTTTGTTACCCGTTGTCTGTCTTGTAGCAGTACAGTATAGTTGGGCATGAAACCATCAGCACTTAGGCCACTGCAACAAGTAGAAAACACTGAAGTATACCTCCTGCAAGACAGGCTACTGTCAAAAATTCATACATATGTGAAATCTTATGTCAGTGGCAAGCAAAGCAAAGAACAAAAACTATGACATAACTGCTTGGTAATCCTCAATCATTCAGCAGCATGTCACTTCAAGACCAGCAGTTTTTGTATAAAAATAAATGAAGTGGGTAATTACGAGTGCCCTAAATACCCTTAGTCTTCCAACTGGATAGTCTCTTACTTTGTCTTAATAATTTAATGTTGTGGATAGCAGGTGCTATCCACAAGGAAGTTATGATCTTGCCTAGGATGTTTTCCTGTGATTTTCCCCCCTGTGCAGAAGAAATATAGGTCAGGAAGAAAACAAGAACACATGTACATACTTGGTCAGTTATGATTTGTTTACGGTGTTATAAATCTAGATTAACTCTATGAATAGCAATGGAGTTACTTCACTTTCCATCAGGAAAATAGCATCTGTTGGAGAACTCTGCAAATCTGCTGTTTCAAGGACTTCATATTTAAAGAGGAATAATATTGACTTTTAAAAAGAATACTTTATTTGATCAGTGTTTTCCCAGCAGTTACCCTTGTATTGTTATCTTTCTGTGACCCAGAAAAAAGCAAACAAAAAAAACCCCAAACCCAAAACAAAACAACAGTTGTTTTCTATACTCTTTATCTTATTTGAATTTGGACAAAACATTATTTGGAATATCTTTGGTCAGTGAATTTCTATTTTTTTCTTTTTCTGCTCTGCTATATAGGAAAGATAACTAACCCCCAGGACAGAAAACTAACTGCTAGCATAATAACATGCAATAATGAATAATTGAAGATTTCTCATGTGCTAATGGAGGAAATTTCTGGCAAAAAGTTGCTCTGAATCTTGATTAATTTTTATTGTTGTTATCTGTTTGTTTTCTGGTTTTAATATTTTAAAAATCCGCTAGTATTTCTAGCTCAGATCATTGACTTCTGGGTAATGCAAAAGACACATGCTGTATCTGGGAAGGCTTTTTTAAACAGCTTAAAACAAAGATTTGCTCTCCTGTGGCAAGTGCTTTTGCTCAAATAAACACTTGTTTATACAACAGGTTTCTCTCTGGTCTCTTCAAAGACTTATCTGCTAATTTTCAGTGACTACAATGGTGCTCTTCTCTCATCTCCTCAAAGTCATGCGAAGAGGAACTAGCATCACTACTGGGTCTTTATACAGAAATTTTTTAAGCTTATAAAGCAGAAGGGTAGAAGTGCAATTGGCACCTTTTCATAACAGTGTCTTGAAGATGCAGGGTTGGTGCATGAAAATCCAGTGTGACTGTAGTTCCTGCCTCCTTTGAATGTGAGAAGAGATAGCCCTGCTGCTCTCCTGACATCTGTTACTGTCCTGTGCTGCCCTGAGGCAACAGAGTATTGCTGAGTGTTGATATTTCCATTATTCCTTTCTTGCTTCTAAATCCCTTTGATCATTGGATCCACATGGTTGAATGCAAGTGGAATTAATATCACTTTAAGCCTCCAGGCTCGTTCAATTTAGCATGTCTCTTCCTTCATATGTGTTCAATATTAGAGCCTCCTGTTGAACTGAAAACAAATACAGTGCATTTGTCCGCTTAATTCATTTTACAAGCTTCTAAGATATTATGCTGCTGTGTCCTAGCTAACATATGTTAAAAAAAACTAGGAGAAGGCTACCTTCATTCTTCTGTGGCTTTGTGTGGCACAGGAGCAAAGCAGTCACTTGCTGAATTGGATCAGTAGTTTTTCAGCTGAAAAATTATTATTGTGACTACAGCAGCAAGAATCTCCGCAGCTTTACCCATACAGGCCCAGCATGGATCTGTTTTATCCCGTTTCTGCTTGATGTGGGTTTGCATTAAGCTTGGGTTTCAAATTCAGAGAAAAGCCAATACTGGAGGGAAAAACTTTCTGTGATTAAGGATGGCAATGGTAGCAGAAGTGTTTGCCAACCTCAGGAAACTGGCCTAAGTTTTAGACTTACAAGAAACCATTTCAAATTGGGCAATTTTCTTCTTTATTCAAGTTTTGTTCTGATGATTTCCAATTGTGATATCAAAAACCTGTAAAAGTTGGTTTACTTCCTCTGAGATCTCTTCATACATAGCACTAATAAATCCAGATACCATCTGTCTTTTCCATCACAGGAGTAACTACCTCTTTGTAGTAGGTCATTAATAATTGTTTCAGATATCTTATGGACTTAGATAATAGTGCTGGGAAAAGCTGTTCTTGTCTGTTAAACCAACATACCAATTCTTATTTGGAATTCTGCTGCATCCTGTTATTTGTTCTTGCTGTTATTCCCTATTAGCAACTTAAAAATAGAAAATAGGGCAGTAGCAAGTCTTTTTGGTATCTGTCCTGACTGTAGGAATTGCCCTTGCTTTTATTTTTTTTTCTTCTTTTCCTGACTCCTCTAGAAGGGAATTATTTTTTTGTGTTCATGACTCTGTGTGTTAGAAATACTGATGCCTTGCTGATCATACTGTGTAATGTCATCTTCTAGAATCCTAGAAAAGCTGTTTTCTTTATCTCTTGTTGGGTGAATCATTCAGATGTATGCTGTAGAACCACACATAAGCAACAATGCTGCCCGTGATCACTTGGACTGAAATGTCCTCAAAACAAAACTGCATCTGGCCACACACTTTAAAGTTTCAGAGTGAATTATGGTGTTTGCTTTAATGACAAAGCATAAAGCTGCAATAGACACCTCATGACAACTTGCGTAATTTTTATAATCTATTTTATAGTCTGTATTTCTGAATGCCTAAGCAGCTGCTTGCTAAGGGCTTCTTATGTAGAAATGGTTTGGCTGTCATTCCTGGTCATACAAGGTTGACATGAATGACACTTATTGTGCAAATAGTAAGGATGATTAAAAACCACAGACTCGGGCCCTACCGATTTCTTGCAGCAGAGTTTTGATCTGGAGTTGTCAAACATACCTTTAAAAAAACAACTCTCAGCCATCTCTGAGGGTCGATAGCATTCTTGTACCAACTAGGAGATGCATTAAGAGAACGGAAGAAGGAAAAGACTGCAGACTGAGAGGGAATCAAGATCAGAAGCAGAATCTGGAATTTTGGGCTCCCTGTCCTCTCTTCAAGTTACTAGTTCTTGTGTGGAATTTGCCTGGATTGCTCTGTTTAAAGGTTATCTATTAAAGCAGTGAAAAAGATGCCTCCACTTTTTGAAAATAGGACCATGCTATTTAATCTAAAGAAGAAAATTCTAGTCAGCTACTCTACCTATGGTTTCAGATAACCTAGTCATTCCAAATATGAGGCTGTTGCCTCAGAGGCAGAAATCATCCATTGTCCTGTACCTCACCAGGCAGATTCCTGGAGGCTGGTTTTTTCCTGTCAGATAAGAAATAAAATAAATAATGCAGGGTCATTGTGATTGCAGATCTCGCAGAACTGTAGTACTGTAGTTCATGATTAATGGGTTTACACTGAGCTGCCAGAACTTTTATAGAAAGATGTGCTACCAGATCCCTAGCCAGTGTAAACTGGGTCACTCTTGTGACCCTATGAAAATAGACTGATTTATACCAGCTTAAATCTTAGTTCCTTACCTTAAGAGATTCCTCTCCTTTATAGAAACATGATAATACTAACTATAAAAGCATTTTTTTACCTGTGCTTCTCTGGCATCTGTGCTCTAACTTTTATTTTAAGTAGTCTGGTGCATCATAAGCCATGCATTTATTGTTTCAGTCATTAGTAGTAGTGTTCATAGCTGTATGGGAGTACAGTCATGTATTCTAAAATGCGTCCTGTAGTGATGTTGTTGGAACATTGTGTCATTGCTGTGGGAGGACAGAGGAGGCAGGAAGAAGCAGTACATCATTTGAGCAGTGACGTGAGGAATCAAGAAGGTATTGAGCAAAAATACCCTCCAAGATGAAAATGAACACTTATACCTTCAAAAAAAAAACCCCAAACCCACAAGCAAAACAAAACCTCAGGAAGCAGAAGATAAGCCTTTCAGCAGAGTTCAGTAGATTGAATACTGCCATGAAGAAATGCAGGGAAGAAGATAGCGAACATGGGAAGTTGGAACTTTTCAGATCACTTTGTGCTCTGCTGTTTAAGAACTGAGGAAAGACAGCATTTCACAGAACCCAAGGACAGCAATAGAACTGCGTCCTGCTGCTTATATAGTCTCACTGTATGTCTTCACTAAAGTCATTCAGAGCTCAGGTTTGAAGCTGACGTGGCAAAGATGTGTGGGAGAGATCTAGCTGATGGGGGGGGGGGGGGGGGAAACAAAAACCATAACAAAAAAAACCCCACCAACCCCAAAACAAAAACCAAAGTCTGAAAGCTAACATGCATCTGGCTTCATTGTAGTAGCCAGCAGTGTGATACTGTGAAAAATTGGCTAAGTAGTGTCACAGGGGAATGCATGATTTGATTAACAAGTAAATATTTTGTAGCCCTTCTTATAGTTGGGGAATCTGGAGACGTGTTGGCAGGAAAGGGATCCATGGCCATTGGAAATAGTAGCAAAGTGGTTTCGGTTACAGGAAAAGTAGGAAAGGTATTTGAGGCATAGGGGAAGTTTTCCTGTGTTGTAATCTGTAACGTGTAACATCCTTATGCTGTTTGTCAGAGCCTGCGTGGCGATGCACTGCTGCGGCTGGGTGTTACAAACTCTGATGCTGTGGCATAGCAGGCATTCCACTACAGACCTCTAACTTGCTATGCAAAAAGGTCTTTGCTTTTACTGCTGTTTTAGCTTCCTGTGCTGTGGATCCTAGAGGTAGTCACCGAGGGTTTAGGATTTGCTGATACTTGTCAAAATATTGCTATACAGATTTGTTTAGTGATGTGTGCATCTAGTTTATACATTCATATATATTATTTTTATGAATTACCTTATCTTTATCCCTCCATCTTCACAACTAAATTCCTTAGCAGCTATACCTGATGTCAGAAAAAAATCCTCATTCTGATGCCTTTAGATGTAATTTAGTTCTCTGCTTTTTTTTTTCTTGAAATAGTTGGATGTTTAGGTGCTTGGTTTCTCTTCATGAGTGTTTGTGCTCACAACATTTTTTCAACAATCAATTATTTTGCATGTGATTTTTGAGGCATCTTTTAAAAATGAAGCCTAAGCATTCCATGATCAGCAGACTTGGATATGTATCACATGAGGTGCAAATATTCCAGGAATTTCCTCAGCAAGACCGATCGATGAACTTTCTGTTTGTGTACCTTTGCAGTTTTCAGTGCAATGATTTCTACTCCTTGTTTGCTGGTTCCAGAAATAGATTATCCTTATAATTGTCTTTTATTAGAAAAACACTGTTTTGGTAATCTCCATGACAAAATGAAATCTTCTTGTGCAACTGGCCAAACTGCCTTTTGCTAGAATTGTGTCTGTGCTGTATTTGTGTGTCCACTGGGAAAAACAGTTTTCTATACCTCACTCTTACCCCCTCAGTGCTGGTTTCTAGGTTCGTGGCATGGAGATTTTTTTGTCTAAAAGGGGATTTTTGTGGTCTGCGGAACTCTCGTTCTAATTTGACACTTTCTGTGACAATTTCGTAGGGTAACCTTTTGGTTATTCCTGGTATAGGGAAAGAGACTGTGCTTAAGGGGAAAATGGTATGGATTTTATTGATATTTTCTCAACCCCCTTCCCCAAGCTTTACAAAATTCTTTGAACTTTTTAATCTCATTGATACTAATCAAATCAGATTTCCAATTTCTTTTGTTATTTCCAAGTTAACGAAGACCCTTTTGTTCATGGACACCTTCTAAAACTGAGGCACACTGTTACTTTTTTAATTGATTAATGATATCCTAAGGCACATCTGGTTTAGAGCTTCTCTGTGGAGTTTAAAAATGCACCCAGTTCTAAACTGGTTTTCAGAGCCTGCAGAGCTCTGTATTGAGCACATACAAGTCTCCTGGCAAGTGCTTGTAAATGAAGAGCTTGCCTTGGACCTGGTTCCCTATTCAGGTCTCACTAGAGGCACTGGCAGTTTTTCTACTGAGTTCAGCAAAATTGAAGTGACACAATGTTATTTTGTCTGTTGCTTACCTCGGATATAAAATGTGTGACTGGAAACAAAACACAGAGATTGGCTGGGCTTTGCCCTCTGTCCTCCATGGCTGAAATTGGTTGTCAAAATAAATTTGACGGAGACATCAAATTTTAATCTCAATTAAGGCTTCAATATGCTGGCCTGTTAGGAAGTCTAAGTATCTCAGTGTGGTGGAGGGGAGCTAATTTAAGGCGAGGAGAGGGATGATTTCTCATAATCTATCATTAAAGAAGAAATCTCTGGCAGGAACTGCATGCAAAAGGAACTGAAAAGAGAATGCAGAAAATATGAACCATTTTTGTGTATGTAGTAGATGCACAAAAGGTAATGGGATGTGAAGTGTCAGCAGCATTTGAACAACTAGCTTTTTTCATGTTTTTTTTAAATCTTTTGTAATGTTTTATCTTAAAATGAAGAATGCATTTCTCTGTTTACAATATCAACGTTGCACACTTTTATTCACATCTGTGTAAACACTTGGATAATTGGTGTCTTTCTGACCTGCTCACTTTCAGTACTGGCATCCAGAGCAGTTGTTGGGATCTCATATAAAGGAGAATTGCCCTAGACTGGCAACCAGACAGATTGAGTGAGGCACTTAGGTGGGAAGGAAAGTAAAATACTTCGCAAACAACAAAGCTCAAAAAGGACAGAAAGGGGAATGACTTCAACAAGCGGCTTTGTGGGTGAGAGTCAGTCAACAGAGGTTTTTTTATGAACCTCAGTCATTCCTGGATTATCTGTCTGTTCTTACATAAGGGGGTGTGTGGGGTGTGTGTGGTGTCAAAGAAAATGTCCCAAAGTTCATTAAATTAAAGCTGTAGAATTCAGCAATGGAGCTATCATGATTCTCAACCGTACTGCCAGTACAGCTGAGTATTGGTTGGCCTTTGACAGCCTTCATCATATGTTCTTTGTTATATTCTCTCTGCATGTGTGACCATACTCTTCCCTGCTCCTCAGTGCCTTTCTGCATCCTCAGAATTGTCTTTTTAATTTCTTGACTTCTTTCCTTCTTTTTGTTTAATCTCAGTTCTTCCTTTTTTTTTTCTCTGTTCTGTCCTTGATCATCTCTACCAGGCTGTGACATGAAATGGTATTCACCTCCCATCTTTCACGGCCCATGAGGAGAGCTAGACCTGTTACTCCTGGTGTGATAGAGCAGTTGATGTGACTGACAGGATCAAGCCTCTATAAAACATCTTCACAAGAGCATCACAGTGCTAAGCCTTGCTCAATTTTGGCCCTTTTAAAAGGGGACAGGAAAACTTTTGTTTTGTGGACGTGATGGAAAGATTTTATTATTCCTACCACTTTTTTCCCCTGCTGATAGAGTAAATGTTAATATGTTCATTGAACAGATATACTGTGTAAAGAGGGGCTGAGGATTAAATGGGGCCCAAATTTCATGAGAAGAGCCATTCTAATGAATTTTCATGCAGAAGGAGGAAAATGGGCCCTCTTTGTGCTTGTCTCCCAGCTGGAAGCAGGGCAGTTGGGACAGACTTGGATCTCAGAGTGAGTCCAACCGTTGTTCTGTTCATACCAGCTCCACTGAAATGTGAAAGAGGCTCCAAACCCCTGTTTCATATTTCAATCTTCTTTTACATGCACTTTTAAGCTGATAGCTTCAAGAATGTGCATTGTGTGCTTTTGTAGAACATAGCTGAACAAATGTGATGTGATCTAAGTAACTTCCTGCAACCCTATAATTTACAAACCCAGTAAAAAGTATGTAAAAAAATTTTTATGCAGTAAGGTGTTTGAATGTAACAGGGCAGTTTCTCAGTTTGAAAATGGAAATGTCTTTAAAGGCATTGATTGCTTTGCCTGCATGTCCCACTCTGCAGTCTCAAATGAAAGCTGTGTTCACTTGTTATCAGAAATGGACATTTGGCTGAGATTTGCAAACTAGTGCTTAAGTAAGATTAAACCAGATTCCTTCTGTCTCCCTCCTTCTCACTAAACTCTGCAATGTTAATGATTTATATATTGATATTGTTGTCATTTTCATAGGCTGATTTTTTTTAACCTTATAACAGTTGTTTATGTTCAGATTTATAGTGTTCTCCACAGACTAATAGTTGTCTTGCTGGCCCATACCCAGCATGTGAAAGTCTTATATTGTAGTCCAAATTTAACATCAATTGTCAGATGAATCATAGAGTCATGGGATTGGAAGGGACTTCAGAAGGCCATCCAGCCTTTCCCATGTCCAAGGCTAAATCAGCTGTACATGTCATTCCTGACAGACATTTGTATGGCTTCCAGCACTGAAGACTCCACAGACTTCTTGAGCAATCTCTTCCAGGACTGCTTCAATTCTAATTTGTTAATTTTTTTTCCCTAGCGTCTAATTTGTCCCTGGTACAATTAAAAGCTTATGACTTCACATCTTGTTTCCTATGTACATTGAGAATAAATTTGTCTTCATTTTCTTTGCAGCAAGCTGTTAAGTGTTTGAACATAATTACCACCTTAACTTTCCCACCTAGTGGGGCCTATTTGAGGAGTTATTCCATTTAGGAATTAATAAAATGCTACTACTTTTAGTTTGTTTCCAAAGTCTCTGGCTGGTTCAGGCTTGCAGTGCAGCGTGCAGCACTGGATGTGAAAGCTTACTAGCTGTGAGAAGAGCAGATGGTCGTCTCCAGTGTTAGGAGTTGGTCTTGTTTTTTTTACATCACTGCTAAAACCTGGATGGTAGAGGTAAAGTAGAAAAGAGTTGTGCAGCTCAAAGGATGCATGTAAGGGTTCACGTTTCACCATCTGAAGACTGCTTTAACTTCTTGATGATCTCTGGTACAGCTCTCCTGGATGACACTCTTAAAGCTTTCACTTCTGTCTATGAATAGAGAGAAGAAGGAGGTCACAGGAAGCTGTCCTGTGTCACACAGGTAGTGTGGGGTTGAGGGTGTTGTGGACCAACCATAAGCTCATTGTCTCTAATAGACATCGCTTTATCCTGAAGTTTTGAGAGATATTACTGCTGTAGAAAAATTTCTCCTGCAATCTAATTGTAGATGATCTGGTCAGTGCTGTAACTGTAACTGTCTTGGAGCATCTTGCAGCCATAAGTTGTGCATGCTGTCTAGTGCTTTTATGAAATAAAACCAACTCTTCATTAATTAAGAAAAAAAAAAAAGATGTTGTCATTGCATAGCTCCATCTCGCATCTAGGTTATAAATTTTTCAGCAAGGTGGTGTTTCTCTTTGCTTTGCAGTGCCAAATGCATTGTTAAGGATTGATGTATAACCAATGATTGTTGGAGTATGCTGGCTTGCATACATGAACGAAACTGCTGTTTCCAGAAAAAATAAACTTGAGGAGAACTTATGGGCTAGGTGTTCTGCTGACAGTTAGTGGGACATCATAGAATGGAAGGCAGTGCAGAATTTGGCCTTGTACAGAGTATCTCAGCATGAAGAACCAGTGGCTCTTTCAAACGAAGAACCTAATTCCTTTAGTATTAAGTATTTGCAGTATAATATGAAACTTAGTGATGTTTATTCATGGCTCAGTCTATCTCTGGCTGAAGTCAATCGGTTTCTTTCCAACGTTACCCCAGGGTTCACACACCTCAGCCAGTAGAGTGCATGTGTTCATTTTCCCCAATGGCATAGAACTTGGCGGACTTGAATCTCTCTGTTTTTCGAGTCCTGGCTGTATTTAAAACTAAAGCACCAAGCAATATTTAGAGGCTAAAATTCTGTTTTATGAACGACAACTCTTCCATGACTCACCTTTCATGCAATTTTATGGCCCTGCTGGCTTGGAAATGGGCAATAGCAATTGGCCACCTGCAGCATCAGCATCACGAAAGGTTAATGTTGTGGTTTTTTGAAATGTGGAGCCTAAACAAAAAAACCAAAACAAAATTAAAAAAAAAACCACATAAAAAACCCCAACACAAAAACCACACAACTTCACTGTAAACTGCTGATTTAGCATAACGTTCTACCACCACTAAGACATTGCAAAAATATAACTTTTTCTATAAAAATGTTTTATTTAAATAAAATGGTAGGCAGACCTTTCAAAACTTGTCCCATGCTAACTTGCTCCAGAATTAAACTTTTTAGCTCTGCTAGAAGCGTTGCTGAAACCTGTACTCAGATAAAAGGAATTACCTTACAAAATACATAGGAAATAAGATTTTTCTTTCTTTTTAAAAGATTCATTTTTTATTCAGTCTTTGGATCTTTAACATCTTGATTCAACTTTTTTTTTTGTTGTCTCCCAAGTCTATAGTGTTTAGTCTTTTACTAAATAAATATCTATATTAAGGCATCAAAGCACTGAATCATTCTTCTTCCTCAATACTGGGAGAGTTAATACATATAAATGACTTTTAAGGTGCTTGGATGGAAGGTATTGTTTAAGTGATAAGTACTGCTGTTTGCAAAGCAGTATTATTGGGCTGGTGTATGTTGAGTATTAAGGTCTGGAGCCAGAGCTGTAGCTACAAATTTGTACTTGTGTACTTGAAACTTCATGCTTATACTGACACACTTCACCTCCGCATGGTTCCCACTGGCACTGAAAGTTATTCTGAAGTTGCAAGTTACATCTCAAGGAAGCGTCAAGCGTTTCTATTCCTAATGTTTTACCCAAGTCCTCTTAAATCCATAGTCAGCTGGGATTCCCAGCTGATCCTCGGATATTCTGTGGTGTTCAGTCACTGATGCCACATGGATGTGAGTTGGAGGGAGGAAACAGGTTGGAAATTCTCCTCTGCTTTGTGAAGATGACCTGAAACAAATATCTTCCTACAGGTTTCTCTGCTATTTACATCAGTGTATGTCCTGAAAGGCAGCACAGCACTGGGAAAATTGTTTTGCTTCCTGTAAAAAATATGTTAGTAGTCCAGGTCCTGCTGTTCAGTGGTCAAGGTCATACCCACACCCAGTAGTCTCCCTGAATTTTGGATGATCATGGAATACATGCCTATTTCTATCAAAAACACCAACATAAGATATAAGGTGCAAATTAAGTACAAAGGTTTATTGGTTGAATGAGGACTGGTGTGTTGTCTGTCTCTTCAGATATTGTAAGCACATGCTCTTCATATCCTGAAAATCCTTCTTTAAGGAAAGTGAAAGGTATTATTAGAAGTTTGTTCCTTTATGAGGCTAGCTGTCAGTGATGAAATTCAGATTGAGATTTTTAGTCCAAAACTTCCTGATGTTAATATGTTTGGTGTTTGGATTTTGGTATATATTGAGTACTAGAAATGATCCTTTAAAGGAAGACCAGTAGAATTTTATTGCCAGTGACCTGCTGCTTAGTACACTGAAACACATTCTGTAGGTCTTGCCTTTTTCTTTCTTTCTTTCTTTTATTTTTTTTTAATGTTGCTTATAAACTAAAATTGTAGCAGGTTTTGAAGTCAGATTAAATTACTCTCCCCAACGTGCTTCTATAGGAAGCTGCTTTGGAATCGGCAAGAACAAGCCCAACTTGCCTCCCATTTGCCATCTGGATTTCCCTCTGGCTTCAATTTGCTGCTATAAAATAATTCTTAGGTATGGATTCTGTACTGAACCTGCCCAATGCATGTCACATTTAGTTACTCGTATTTCTTCTAAGATAACAGCTGCAAAGAAGCTGTGTTTCTTGTGGTCTGTCCTGATTTACTGCTTCTTAATCTGATGTTTCAAATTAAACATGCAAGGTTTTGAGTCTTAAAATGTCATTGCATTCTTTTAAGATACATGTTCAGCTGCTTTGTAATGGGCATGTGTTTTCTTAAAGTTTAATGCTCAGTGGTTATGGAATAATTGAATAATGTAGCATGCCTGTTTATAATCAAGATGAGTATATGTTATCAAAGGTATACATCCATTTCTCTTTTATATGTTTTTCCACATCCTTCCTTGTACCTGAAATACCCTTTGCAGCTACTTTAATATATCAATAAACCTTTAAGGCACAATTGTGCAAGGGCACATATCGGGGCTCATGTTAGATGTGATCTGTTGCAGCAACATGACTACTACCTGTAGATGAAGTTAGATACCTGTACAGATCCAATGAGCCTCGTAGCTTTAGTACCCTAAACTGCACTGTTAAATTGAGAAAAATTAGAGGATGTTTACAACTGTATGTGTCTGCAAGAAAGTCACATCCTTGCTAGTGATTTCTTTGCTAGGTAGCACAGAGGGCTGGGAAGGGCAGGATTTTCTTTTTCCTTGATAAGAACATGTGGGAAATTTTTTTTCTTATGATATATATAAGTAAACGTTTTTGACTGCCATCCTTCTTGTGCTCTAATAAACCTGTCTTTAAATAAATGTAGGTCACTCAGCATCGTCTTGAGCTCTTCTTTTATATAAGATCAGGATGAAATTCCTCACCAAGCTGTGTGACTGTACCAAGGAAACCATTTCAGATTAAAGCCCATCCTGCGTTTGTAATGCAAATATAATAAAAGCACCAAATTTATTGATTAGACAAATAGATTCTCTTCTTATCTCTCTCTGATCTGCTAAAAATAATTCAGTTGTGTCACACAAGGTTTTTGACAATATCTTTTTTGTCTCTTTCAGAGATTTGTGAGCTGAACATTAATTATGAAATTTATTCTCAATCGCATCGGGTTAGCCACTTTTACTTATGGACACTTCTACACTAGCCACTGTTGTGATTTGCATAGGCAACAAAAGCTGCCCAATGCGTGTCACATTTAGTTACTCATACTAAATATGATATTGAGTATCGCACAAGCCATGAAAGAGTACGTAGGAAGAGTTGTCTATTTTCTTGCAAGGATACCCAAGACATACAGTAGACTAAAGGAAACCTTTCATAAAACACTTCTGTTCTCCTCTTATCTCGAACACTGTAGCTTGAACTCCTAGAAAATATTGAACAGTGCTACATAAGAAAATGTCCTAGCTTCATTTCAGAAAGCTGTACTTCGTAGCTACTGTACTTTGTAGCTCAAACTCTATCACACGATCTCACACGTGTACATCTTCTTTGGAGCTTGACAGCATTTCAGTCTCTAAAGCAGCCTGGAGAACATGATTGTATCAGAATAAAACATAGGGGCTTCAAAAGTATTTTGTTAAAACGAGCACCTGGAACAACTTGAACCTGTTCTTTCCTTTTTCTGTGTACAAGAAAGATGCTGGCTAATACAAAGCCTCATGGCTGACTTGCTTGGTGTGCAATACAAGGCACTGAAATGGGATTTGAAGAACTTGCTTGCTTCTGGGAAAATCTTTGACATTATGGTCCCAAATGAAATTGTAATTTAGTTTGGAATTTTTTTTGCTGTCACTTTAGTGAGCCTAAGCTTTAGCACAAATTGCAAGTTGATCTGTAATTCCCATTTGTGTGGGATAGTTATGCAAATGCATATTGTGGGAACATACCCGGGGATTTTACACGCATGGTGTTGCCAAAACTTAAGCTTGCAAAATTTTTGGAACATGGAGCTGTGTGTGAAGGTTTGGCATCTGATCCTGTTCCTACTGCCGTGTCTAATAGTCACTATCAAATTTTACTGGGAAAAGAATAGGACATTTTAGGGGTCTGGGCTGAAAATGCCATGAAATTTTTTATGATGAAAGGGCTTTTCTGGAAACTAGGTATGTAGAGAACAAGTGAGATGATGATGATGGTGATCATTTATGGATGAGAAAATAGAGGAAGAAACCACAGTAGAGTCAGGACTGATAAAAAAAATCTCACTTGCTCCCATAGTGTCAGGACACATTCTGAAGCTTTTCCTGATCACAACACTTAGCAAGACCTACAAATAACAGAACACAGGCACAACAAGATCTGAACATCACAAAAGCATGATTTGTGGACAGTATCCTATTGTTTCCTTAGAAAAATAAAAGATCTATTTCTCTTGTGTTAATAGCATGGCCATTTCAAATTAGTCCTACTTGCAATAACATAATCTTGGTCCTATTCCTTTACCGGAGGCCAATACCTGTTATAATTACTGAGTCTGAAGGAGAAGCTGCCAGGAATAGTGTGGCTATGATTGGTGGGGTTACAAGGCCCTCGCTTCCTGTTCCAGCTTCTAACCTCTTCCCATCTGCTAAATCTACACATGACTTCATCACCTTTGCTGGTCCTCTCTGGTTTATTGTTCTCCCTACATGCTGTTTCTGGGGTACCAGTAGCTGACAGGAGGCAGGATCCTTGCAGGGCATGACTGAAAAGATACACACAAGTCATACGGCTGCAAAAATTCATTTCTATGGTTCTGTGCAGAGTGTGTTCAGTTATAGACTTGTATAGAAGTATGGTAACCACATGTTAGTCCTTGTGGTAAAGAAAGAAGCTGTAGGAGAGGAAATAAGGTGTGTGAAAAGGGGAAGCTGTCAAGCAGGTTTAGAAATGAAAGAAACTTTTAAATACTGAAGGTTTTGAAGCATAATGGACAACATTTAGTCCCTAGCAATTGTTGAATTCAGTGATCTGTGTAAGGGAATAAATTTAACCTAGGGTTTTAAAAAGTGTGTTTTTTGAAAACACCCCTCGATTGACTTATAAAAAAAAGAAAGCTAAAATGAGATCCAGCTTCCTGTAAGTTTATGATAATTTTGTGCCTTTTGCTAGTTATGATATTTATGTGGTCCTGTTACTGTAGCCTGACTCCCACCCTCTAATATAGTTATCCTCAGAGCACTTTGTGGTAAGGAAGTACAATAATCCCCACTTTACAAATGGGGAGCCATAGCAAAAGAGAGGCTTAGTAACTTGCCTGAGGTCATCCAGGCAGCCCATTACAGAGCAGGGAATTCAACCAGGACTCCCAAAGAGCAGACAAATGCTTCAACCCCTGGGCTGTCTGTCCTTTTGCTCCTATCTTTAAAGAGCTCAAAAGGGTCTATCCAGATTTCAGAGATGGTTCAGAGGTTATTGAAGGCAGTCTGGCTAAAATAGCAGAATAGCTTGACCAAGTAAAAATGTGCTGTTTAGGTGTAGAGTTGTGATATGAATAAGTCAAATAAAGGTTTTTCGGCTGGCAGCTCTGGTTTCCTCTCACTTGTGCGAGTTTGCTCTCTCCTGTGCACACACATGCCCTCTCTGCAATTCATTTTTCTTCTGCCTCGGAGGAAGGACTTGGTGAAAGGAAATTAGTATAATTAAATGGTTATGTAGGAAGCTGATGTAAGTATTTACTTATATAAAATAAGTGGAGGAGAAAAAACTACGAGGTGGATTTCTTAGTGTTTGCTTTTTTGGGTTTATTTTTGTGAGCAGAGTATTGAGTGACAGATTTGTTCCCAGTAGAAAATGCTTGAAACACATTAGTCTGCTTTGGTATTAGAAAGATTAGAGGGCATGCTGTGAGAATTTGTAAGGATTTATGTGCTTTTTAGAAAGGATTAAGAATAAAAAAAATCTAGATTAGAAATGCTGTCTAACCACATCACTACCCTACAAACCAACATTTGCATGGTGGTTTTCTTTTATGTTTAATACCACAATGTTTGTGTTGCAACTTTAGTGACAGTTGGTTTTGTTTAAAGACCATAGTCTAGGTGCGCACAGCATGTGAAATGAAATGTTACAAGTTCATGTAGCACCCTTGAAATTTTACTCAGCAGCAAGCCTCAAATGCCAAAGAAAAAGATTTTAGGGATAGGCTTATTCTAGAAAGTTGCTTAAATAAAAAAAAATAAATAATCAGACACATTCCATAGCTTTTATGTGTCTGCTTTCTCCCCATCTATCAAATTTTAAGCTTGAACAAGATTTGTTCTCTGGAACATTATTTCATTAAAATATTTGGACATGGTAGTTCCATAGTAACACCAGACTGCTCAACATGGAATTATTTATTTGTTTGGGAACATAACTGTTAAACATCCTCTAAGTTGAAAAAAACTCCTAATTATTTACTAAAAGCATCTTCAGCATACATAGCTAATTAAAGTCAGACTGCTAAATGTGGATGATTAGAGGCTTATGTTGCTAGAAAACTGCTTGTGCTGATTTGAGCTAATATTAATTTGTAAATTCAATCCTATTTAGACACTTTATTTAGAAAAACATAAAACCATGCAGGATGTGCTTACAGAAAAGACTAGCTATTACTTTATTTTATGCTTTACAGTCTTACTATATTAGGCATCAATTTGTTGACAGTTTTTGGCATCTTACCGACAAGCAATAGAAATGTAACCTGACCAGTAAGAGTGGCTTAGTTGTTCAGGGCTTTTTTCTTTCTTTCTACTTCCTCCCTCCTGTTTCTTTCTCTCTTTTTTTTTTCCCTTTTTTTCTTCCCCCCATTTAATTTTGTGTAGAGCTTGGTGGAATAGCCAGAGAAAATATTGGAAAGCTGGTGTTGGGCTTTGGGCTTTAGCTCAGTCTTTTCATCACAGGGTCTTTCCTAGCTATGGGGCTTTTTATCCAGTGCAGTCTGGACATACCTAAGCCCAGTGACACTTCAAGGATAAGCTTATGTTGAATACAGTGTATTTTCCAGGCATGTGCCGGTGGCTCTGTTTCAGGTACTTGGTGAATTTGGTCTTGTAGCAAACCCAGTGTGGAGGTTTCTGTGTGTAAGCAGGGATCATGCCTAACAACTTCCTTAAAGTCACCCTGCATAAGCAGTGCATTGTACCTAAGGACAGATACTAGAGCATTTTGTCCCTGCAGGATAGTCCTGTGAGCATCTGCAGTGCATATAATTTTCTCTCTTGCTTGTTTCAGCCATTGTAATGGCATTAACCAAAATGGAGTTCCATTTGTATGGGTGAATATCGAGTTTGAATTGGATTCTGGATGTTGATTGTTTCTGGTTTGTTTTCAATTTTATTACTCTTACAATACTATTTTAAAACCAAAATTTAGGGGGGGTGTGCTTTTTTTTATGTTGTTCTGGTTTTGTAAACTCTCTGCAAAGTTGATACAGATGTCTGTGGAAAGATAGGTTTTGTTACTGGCTTCTTATGGAATCAATAGCATTACAGTGTCTTTAGACTGGAGAAGACTTTCATAGCATCTGTATTATACCTGGCACGTTATTGTCACTGCTGGTGGTCTGAAAATTTTATTGCCGGCTTGTATTGGCAGACCGATTTGTTAGTTAAGAGTTTCACAGCTAGAGAGACACTGCAGATTTTGGCATGTATAGGCTATGAAAAGATCCAGCTTAGCAGAGAACATGTGGGAAGAAAACCTGAAGATTCAGTAGTTGGTTGAGCCTGTTGAAAAGTGAAGATCATCTGTAGAAAAGAGAAATTCAAGGAAGCACTTTGAGAAAGAGGACAGAAAAAATAAAATTAGAAATAAGCCTTAAAATGGGATTTATGCAAATTCAGAAGACGTAAGAGATACAAAATTATCAACATCATGTACTAAAAGTGCAAAACATCACCGTTGATATTTATGATAATTTGAGTTTTGAAAAATATTTGTTCTTACTCTGTAAAGAAAAATAAATTTTACAAATGTGCTGGCAAATATGTACTCTGCAACAAATATGATTCTGTGACTCAGTATGCATCAGTTTACAGCTGTGTATGGATTCAAAGTCTGCTGGGATAAACTGCAGTTTACTGTGGTGACGGTTGAGCAGAAAACTGTGTTTGGAGTCTTGTCCTTAATGAAAGAACAATTAATTGAAAAAATAATTGTCTCACTTTTTCAGGCAAATGGTTGTTCATTGCAGTGAATACAGCTGTGAGACTGTCATTCTTTGTCCGTTAGGGTGCTAAAAGTACACTCGTTAGAAAAGATGCAAGTCTTTGATTTCATCTCTGGTCTCTGGAATACAGTTTCTTCCTTATTTAAATTATATTATGATTTCATATGGTTCTTTGGTAAGTTAAGGTACAAAGATAATTTGAGGGTTTTTTTTTTCTGTTTGTGTTTTAAAGAGTTGCTTATACTGGAGAGGGAGACATGCTGTGCTCTCAACTGACTGGGTGCCAATACAGAGATTCACTGCAAGATTAACTCATGTAAATGAAGGCAGAATTTCTCAGTTTAAAGCTCTGCATCATGGTTAAGGAAATCAAATTTATTCTATTTATGTGTTGGTCTCAGCAATTCAATTATTAGAAACACTAGAGGATTTTCTTGGGTTTTTTGTATGTTGATATACAGAAATGCTAACAGAACACCATTCCAGAAGTAACTGAAAGTCCACGTCATCTGGATTCTTATGAATGAGGAAGGAGATTTTGAGCATTTTTTGAAAATCTGTGTGCATACATAATTTAACTGATATCTTGGAAGGATTTGCCTTCTAAACTATAGTTCCTGACAAGTGCATACTGTGAAGCAGAAAGCTCTGTGGCTTAGAACAAAGCAGCCTTTAGAGGTGCCTCTTTCTCTCTGTTAATTGCGAGGGAGCCAAAACTTCTACTTCAGATTAAACGTCTAACTTTTAGTCTAATATCTTCCATGAGAAGAGCTGCCCTCTTAAACTGGTTTTGATGAATGTAGAGAAGGTGTTTCTGTATGTTTATGGAGCACATCAGGTATGCTATATGGAAAACGATGTTCCCAGGCTGGGTTTTCACATGCATACCTGTGATATTGGAGTGTAACTTGTGTTCCCCTGCTCCCCAAATAACTGCAGCCTGTTCTAGAAAAAGTATCCTTCATACAGTCAGAAGTAATATGGCTGTGGTTTAATTGATTTTTCCTCTTGTTCAAATTGAAGTTTCACTGTTTACTCAATTATTATTTGTTGTAACTTTCATCAGAATCAGATTAATAAATACATAGTCTATCATGGATTGGTGCGTATGGCAGAGGATTATGACTGGAAGCCCAGTGTTCTTCATTGGTTCAACATGACCTGTTGATGGGTCAAGCCATTTCTCAGGGTTTTTTTTCTTTGTTAAACTTGTCTATTAAATAGGTTACAGTGAAGCTTCTGATTTACGTTGATGATTCAAGGAATTAGTACTTTTTTCTGGAAAATCTGAAATGTTACTTTTCAAAACTACAATAATTTTTGCTTTCTGTTGGAAAGTGTGAAATGTGTAGCAGAAGAATCACCTCTGAAGCAGATATCTAATGAGGTCTCAAAAATGCCATTTTGGTAGCATTATGAAATTTGGTCTCCATGCTATTTTACTAGTCTATGTGCTGTAAAAGGATTTGCAGTAAAGTAGAGACTTGGAATTTCTGCAAAAGTATTTGTTATGTACTAGCTGTACTTTGGAGGGAGATATCCAGATATTTCTTAAGATCTTGAAAGCATGGTATGAAAAATCAGATTTTCCACATTCCCGCTTGCAACTTAAATCCAGTGCAAACAGAGGTCTTTTTATTTCATAAGTACTTGTTTAACGCTGGCTCTACTTCTGAGACTTATTGATTTTGGTGTATTCTAGGCCAGGAAAATCAAAGTCACGTTGTGAAAATATCCTCCTGAAATAAGTTATTACCTTTTAATGCAGTTGTAAAGGATGACTTTTTGGTTAAGGTTCTGGCCTGGGACTTCAGAGTTCAAACTGAGTTCAGCTCAAGGCTGTGACCCTGGCTGCAACTGTAGGCACACCAGGCAATCTTCCTGGGTCTCAGTTCCCCACCTAGAAAACAGCACTTGTCACCCTAGGCTGAAGACTTATTATGTATGTGAATATAGCATACATATAGAGCAATCTGCTCCTGAGCTGATTTTTAGCTGTTACTGTAATGTAACTAATTAATCATCATAACTTCAATATTACCACTTGTTTCTCTTTTACAGTCCACATCATGGGGGATGTGAAACTGGTGACATCTACTCAAGTCTCCAAAACCTCCCTGACACTCAGCCCCCCTGTCCCTGCTGAAGCACCAGCATTTACTCTTCCTCCTCGGAATATCCGAGTGCAGCTGGGAGCCACAGCAAGATTTGAGGGGAAGGTAAGAAACAGAGATGGAGAGCTTCTCCATTTGGTTTTGCCCTTTCCTGAAGCTGCCTAGTAGGCTGCAAAGATAGTGAAGTTGCCTCTGCAATACGGGACCCTTACTCAAGAAGAATACACCAGTATTTACCCTCCTGAGGAGTCAGAAGCATTACAGGTCTGGTTCTGAGTAGAGGAGACTGTTGCAAAACCTCAGTATGTGCTAAGTATAACCTAGTTGAGCATGCCAGGCAGTGAGCGTAGTATCAGCGGAAAACTGCTTCAAGAGCTGTCTCTAATCAGAAAGTATATATTCTCCTACTGCATATTCATCTCCCTGCATCCCATATCTGCCTGTTCGTAAAGCTTTTTGTGTAAATCTAACCCTGCTACAGCATGTTCTTCCTAGTAGTCAAGCTAGGAATCTGTAAAGAGAGTTGAGACTTTTTTGGAGCTGCACCGTCTGCCATACATAATCTGAAAGCCGCAAGAGCATTGTCGAAGGAAAGACTGATTTGCTCAAGGAAACTTGTTAACTCAAGGGGTTTTAAAGGGTGTGTAGTGGGGTGTGGAGCCCAGGTTCTCCCCTTCCCCTCATGCTTGGGACATTGAATTGTGCTTACTGGCATCCATATTTCTTTCATGCTTCAATCCTGGTATGATCTCTTCCTTCTTCTAGCTATCTTCTTTTCTCCTCCCTTAACCCAAATCTTTTTTTCTGGAGCTGCCAGTTTTCCCTCTCAGCCCTTTCAGTTTCCTTGTGTCTATCTCATGCTCTGATTGCATGCTGACGGCTATGTCATCAAACTGACCATACTTTTAATCTTTGAAGTGGTGGGACTTCTCTGACAGAGGCAGGAAACTGCAGCTTTACTGTAACAAAAGCAAGGGCTAAAAGGAATTTGGGAAATTCATAACTTCTGAAACTAACTTAAACAGAGGGCCGGTAGAGGGCATTTGATATTTATCTTATTTGTTTATGCAAGAGCAGGCCAGGAACTGGGATTTTTCAACAGGAACTGGGCAGAGAAACAATTTTTGCAGTATATAAATTTTTAAGTGCAAAACCAAAACTCAGAAGTAGTTCTTGGATTTGACTTTTTGAAGAAAAGTTGACATTTTTCATAGATGACAGGTAATTTCAATGAAAGTGTTTAAAGAACAGTTCTTTATCAAACCTTTAGAAAGATTTTTTTTTTAAATTAGCTTACTTACTAGTGACTTAAAATCACAGTATCAGAAACCCTCTGGGCATATGACATTTGCCAGTCCTAATGAGCATTCCCTTTCTTATCGTTTTCATCCTTTCCCCTGGCCCTCATTTTTTCACCTTGCTTTGATGCAGACACAGTGGGAAAAATGGCAATGTGTTGCTACTTTATGCATGTGACACCTGTGCACAATACTATTCTAACTCTGACTGGTTCTTCCAGACAACACTGCAACTAGCAATAACCATTCCGTGAAATCAGTGAAATCAAAGTTGAAGCATGAGATGTTGCTAAGATTTGGTTTTACATTTCTCATGTTTCCTAATTAAAAGCTTAATGTGGATATTTCCAATTTTTAGTGCACTCTGCAGACTTATTATTATTAGTCAAATGGAAGCAGTCATAAAATGTAATGAGCTGCAAGCTCGAGTGCCATCGCTGCTTTGCAATTTTTTTCAGATATGTTTTTAAGGTGTTAATTTTTCAGGGACACCTATCCCTTTTTTAAAGTCACTCTGAAGGCTGGAAGAGTAAAGTCTAAGGGGTTTTTTTTTAGTAGCTTTGAAAATGTACACAAATTCAATACTGATTAAACTGACAGGCTTAAGTTTCTTGAAAGAACAAAGCTTTGATTGAAGTCCTGGATTGAACCTACTCGATGAAAATCTAAATTCCAGTTCTGCCTATTTGGTATATCAGCACGGCTGAAACCTTTAATTTTCCATTATGAAAGTGGGGATGATAATATACTAGTTGCATGCATGTCGTATAGCTGAAATAAACCTTTAATTCTCAAAGTGCTTTTGTAAGTGCCAAACATTAAGAGCACAGCTTCGTTGAAATACATGTGAGACCTGGAATTACTTTGTGGCAAGTAGCCTGCATTAACAGTTTGGCAAGCAAAGATTCTGCAATTACAGCCACTGCCTTTGGCACTTCAGCCTCTGCTAGGCATGGAGAATTGCCTGTTTTTTGTTCAGTCCAGCTTGCTGCCCTGGAGGAGCTTTGTTTTACCTTTCTCAGCTAACACAGGTGAGAAGGACCGTGTAGCACAGATGAAGACATAAGACAGCCGATCTTTATCATTGTGAATTAGTTCCAAATTTCCTGGAATTCATCCTAGCTGGAGGCTGAGATACAAACTTGAAATTTTTTAAATATTTTTTTTGCGGGGGGTGGGGGAACAAGCTACATTATAATAATTGGACATAGAGAGTAATGGAGCACAGCGTGTTCTCCTTATTATCTTTTGCAAGAAAAATTAGGTTTTTAATTATAACGCCGACTATTACAATTGAGTCTGTGTGATCTGTTTGTAATGTAACATGGCTGGGGAGATTGTGTTTGGTTCTGTTGTTTATAACGGGTGGGTTCAAATTAGTATGTTGCTTGTGCTCCTAGTCTAGTAACGTGGGGAGGGTGAGAGGGAACGCAACAGTACAGTTTGAAAGGATACTGTCACTGCAGCAGCCTTGGGAGTTTGTATGACCTGGGTCCATCTTCAGCTGCTTAGTACGATGTTGCTGCTTCTGTCACTTTAATGTTCCAGAGGTTCAGAAGGACAGTGGACCTGTTTAGAAGGACAATCTTAATAAAAACAATTTATTAAGATTTAGTAATAGAGGTAGCTACTGAACATACCTACGTTTTTCTATCCTGGCAAATAGACTACAGATGTTATGACAGGTTGTTGCTGATACTCTGCTTCATCACACAGTATAAATATTAAACTAGACTCAGGCTAAAGAAAACTAAAAAGTTTTAAAAATGGCTAGACAGGAGATTTTCTTCAAAGAGTTCCTCTGCAGTGGAATTAATGTTATCAGAAAGAAAAAACATTTTGAGAATCCAAGACAGGATATAAATCTGATATTGTGATGATCTTGTACTCTCATTAAGTGAACAAGGAAGACAGGGCCCCAGAGTCAAACTTGTCGCTCTTCTTTCCAGCATTATGTAAGATAGGTTGCGTAAAATGGCAATTCAAGATTGAGGTGAGAGCAGAAATTGAGAAATAACCCATAAATGTAGGAAATTTGAGGTAGAAAGGAACTGTAGTTGCCATTAACTGTTGTTTTTTTTTTTTTTCTGTTCCTCCCACTGCCCACCCTGGTTTTCTTACGAAAATCTCAGCAAGTTTATCTATATCTGACTGCCCATCTCAGTTTTCCAGTGTGACCTCAGTGCAAAAAGTTAGCTCATCATCTTTCAAGTGTATGAACATGATTTTGGCCTGGAGCACCAACCAAGGGGTGGAACCACTTAGTAAGTCAAAGGCAAGGTTACCTTCCCTATATGCTCCCCATATATCTGCTGCATGGACATCTCAATTGTTCATCAATCAATTGCTGGGTGATTTTTAGGGAAACCATCCCAGGTTATTATGAAATTGTATTGTGGGTCCCCAGCTTGTTAGGAATTGATTGATGTGCTGCTTTTCAGTTACACATCATGTATGAGGTGAACAGCTCAGAGTAGTAATCTCCTGCCTTACGCTAAGGTATTGTAATTTGTTTGTCAGAGCCTTTAAGATACTCTTGGAAAAGAAGAGCAGGCCAAAATGTTACCAGGCTTTGTTTTAAACTGTTTCTTTCTCTGTTGTATTAAACACTGGAATATTTATCAGTGCTTTGCAATATTAAGTTGTGATTTTATGTCTTTATTTTTCTAATTTGTCTGAATATCACTGGGTGTTATAATGCTCGATGAAGTACTATCGAAGAATATTCCTTTCTTTGTAGCAAATATCATGGGACTTTCTGTGGCGAGTGTCACATGACAGGACAGGGCAATCCTCTTCAGCCATTGCACCTGAAGAAACATCTGTAAATTATCAGGCAAGGTGGTATTTTGATGCTGCTGATAACATTTGATCAATTCATAATCCAAGCACAGTATCCTATCAGATTCTTTCAGGCTTTGGGTTTTCCTAAGTTTCACTTTCTGAAACTGTGCAGGATACTTTAATTACAACATGGAGCACATTGCTATGCTGACCTACAAATACAAGATCATTAGCCATATATCTAGTTTAAAATTTAATTTGTTTCAGTCTCTCTCACTCTCTAAACTCAGCTGAAGTATTCTAGAGCAAAGGTTCAAAACATCACAGTAGACAATATGGATGCAAACAGTAGAATTTTCCATAGAGTCAAATAGAATAAAGATTTTAAACATTTCCGTGAATTTCACTAGCTTTTCTAACTCATGATGAAGGCAAGCATATATGTTAATATGAGTGCTGGGCAGAAGTCCCTAGGAAGATTTTTCACTGGAACTTGCAAAGTACAAGTTTCCTTTTCTTGTGATGGGCAGAGGGTGCCCACAGGTTTCCACAACTTTGCATGGTTTTTATGCCTACCTGATTTCTTAGGATCCTGTTTACTGGTCTTTCAGGGACTAGGGGCTCAGTGACTTAAGACTGAAGCCTGTCCTATGTCTCAAACTGCACCATTTTTGAGAAGACCACCTCCTTCATATTTAGAAATTTGACTTCCAAATCATGGGCAATCTTATCCAGCTCTAATTTCTCACTGTAACTGTTTGGAGGGCAAGATATGTCTCCATCGTAGAACCTAGCAGTCATTTACCTGTTGCTCTGGCTCCACTCCACATCCACCTATACCCACAGTTTAAGTGTTGCTCTCAGCCTGAATTGGCCCATCCTAGGGTTAAGGCTTGGGTTCAGCTTTTGCTTGGGTTTGTGAGCTTTGGCATGTGTGTTTTAAGATGGCAAGCTAATCCTCTGATTCCCTTTCTGTGTTTAGAAGCACTGAAAAGTTCTTTCATGACTGTCTGGGGAAGTCTTAGAAAGCAGGTTGACTTTCTGCGGCAGAAAAAAAATATATTGGGACACTGAAGTCCTGGTGATGTGTGTACACGAATCGAGCAGCAGGATGGACTGACCCCAGCAGGGCTCTGCACTGTGACTGCCCACATAAGGACTCAGTGAATGTCAGTGCTCTCATCCAGATTTCCCTTGTCCAAGTTAACTTCTGTACAGAAAGATACTTCAAGGCATAAAGAGATTTACATAGGTTTCTGCAGCAAACTGATGGAGAAGCTCAGAACTAAAAATGAGAATCTTTACTGTTCTCTAACCACTGAACCACATTCTTGTGATCTTTCCCTTCCTATTTTAAGCTTTGGGTTCTGAGACTCATAAAATAGTCTGCAGCAGGGTTGTTGCTTTAAAAAAAATTAAGATGGTTGACCAAAACAAACATTTTTAGTTGATAACTATGTGATTAGCTGCCCACACATAATTTTACTGAACTTAAATAGCAATAAACGCACTACATCAAAAATATATTGTGAACACTTCTGGTTCCTTAGTGTAATGTCACTGAATGTCAAGCAGTAAAAAAATGGCATGTCAAAGAACTGACAGTTTCCAACAAACTCTTCCCTGTCCAGAGTGATATTAACACCCGCATTCGATTGCGGCAGGTAGTTAACTCAACCTGCTTTGCTGCACATGTCTATAATTTTTGAGGGTAATATTGACGGTCATTAATTTTATGAGCCTAAAGAATACTTGTGCTACAGTTCTGCTTGAGAGGAACAGCCAAACGTCATGCTACAGACCACAGACTGATTGCCTAGAGGTCAGGAAAGGAATTTTCCCCTTGGATAAAGCATTGCACAGCTGGCAATTGTGCAGTATGGGTTGTTTTCTTGCTTATGGTCCATTGCCAGAACCAAGATATCAAACTACTAAATCTAGTCTGGTATTCTGATCCCAGGGAGCTAGATTTCATGCATTGACACACAGTTGATACTTTGAGTAGGTGTTGGGGTATTTATGTCAGTTTGCTGCCCATTGAGTTTGCTGCTCTTCTCCTAACCCCT
The DNA here is from genome assembly GCA_017639485.1 of Pluvialis apricaria. Lineage (NCBI taxonomy): Eukaryota > Metazoa > Chordata > Aves > Charadriiformes > Charadriidae > Pluvialis > Pluvialis apricaria. The sequence goes on along the minus strand of CM030011.1, from coordinate 69,931,292 downwards.
ACAGGTAAGGGAGCTGGATGGTAAATTTTAAGGCAAGCCAGGTCAATGTCAAATCCTGTCTCTTTTAAATGTGCTTTCTGTTTGTCCTTCTACCACCCTGCTGTTGCAACACCCCATCTGTATCTGTTCAAATCAGTTAAGTCCAATGATGTGAATCAGTTTGCCAACTTCTGAGCTGCTTTCGTTGCTGCTGGTTGCACAGGTACTCTTTGAAACATTGTGCCTGAGAAAATAAACTGGCATCAGTCAATGAGAAACAAGAGGCAATGGAAGACTGACAGTGATTCTGCCATCTGTTCTGAGATAGAGGGGAGACCCATTTATGTGTTTTGTTAAGAGTTGAAGAGTAGGGAAGCATTAAAAGAAGCGTTGAAGGGAAGCGCTCCCACAGTGTTTGTAAATCTTTTCAACTGCTGCTAATGGAAAAACAGATCTAACCAGTTTGTTTTTACTGTGGCTGCTGCACCAGCTTTGCATGGCAAAACCTTTGTTATCTTCCCTCTGCTTTGGACTTGAAGCAGCAATGTGCGCTCCATTTTCAAGCCTCAGTCAGCAGGCACTCCAGAAGTATGCCTTAATTACATTGTGTGTCTAGATTTGAGATGGCAGGATCTGAAATGAAACCCATATAATGACAGAGGATGATGACATGGCACAAAATCCTTTGCTGTCGGCATGAGATGTTTGCTGTTACAAAATGTACTGGGCAGCTAATTGCATGAAGCTGCCAGTGGTTTTGGATCTAAACTTTCTGGAGGGGTGCCTGTTCTGAGCCATATGAGGAAGAAACTCAGGAAAGATCCATGTTTTCATGGGAGACTGTTGTCTGATGAAAGTGAATGCTGTGGGAGGACTTGTGCTGATCTGTAAAACTATCATGCACTGTGATACTCCCAGAAACCTGATACGAAACACTGAGGCATGTTTTTGGGAGCAAACAGTCAAAGAAGTTAAGGATTTGATTGGAGATTTTATTTGATCTTTCTTTCCACATATCAGTGACCATTCTTAGGAAAAATGTGGTGCGTTCAGAAGTTACAGAAACATTTTGTATCAAGCAGACATTGGGGTATAGACAGCTGAAATAAAAAAGGAAAATAAATACAAGTTAGGTGGCTGTGAACAGCTTATTGCACATCTTTTTTCTGTTTGGATCTTCTACTGCTATTTCTTCTTCCTTGGTGTAATTGACTTCCCGTTATATTCACTTACCACAGTGCTGGTTTCTTACCCATTTGCATGTTCTCATGAGTAATGCATGCATTATTTTATTTGGGTTTATTTTATTGTATAACTCTGTATTGGCATACAGAAACAGTGGCTCAAAACAGTTTCAGCTTTAGACAAGGGCAAAGTAGGAGTGGCTGCTCTACTGGGATGTCATTAAAGCGGGATTCAGTCAAAATTGCTTCCCCACACAGTGTCATCTACCCACAGAATTATTCAAAGACGCTTCCCTTCATCAACTGACACACGCACCCATGTGTCGACACACATTTTCCCTGCCTTGCATATGATGTCCTTTAGAAAAAACTGCAGGGGTGCAGGATGCTGCTTAAGAAATTTCTAGGCTTTAGACAGGAGTGGTGGTCTGTGAGCTCAAATTCTGTCTCTCAGCCTCTTTAACTCATAAATTCACTTCATACCTGTCTCCTGTCACCTATGGCCATCATAGTTCTAATTAGGACTTTTCAGGTAGGAGTTTTTAAGCATTCCTTGTGTAGCCTGTGTGCAGGGTCCATGATGATTCTCAAAAGTGCTGGGCTTGGTACACCATCCCGTGCAACTGATCTGTGCATGCACAGAGGCAACAGCCAAGATTTCTGGATGTTTGGCAGCAAAGTTTGGTCAGACCTTTTGCAGAAGTTACTCCGATCTGCCAGACATTCAGAAATCCTAGACAATGCTGAATATCCTCAAATTCCACCCAGACAAAATTTCTAAGCAGGAAAGAGGCCATGACTGGGGAAGGCTGGACATACAGTATTCCTATTCTCCATTGTCGTTTCCCAGGGTTGATTTTTTTTTTTTGTATAATTGAGCCTGTTTTCAGTAACCCACCCCCAGACATTTATTACTCTGTTTGCTTTCTATCTCCTTTCCCACCTTAAGTGCTTATCTATAGCCAGTTGGGGACAGGAGTTCTCTGCTGCTCTGTGCGATGGCAGAAAGACTGGCTCCCTATTCTTGGTTGTTTTGGTGCTAACTACTGTAATCAAAGGAACATCAAACCCAATTTCTTCTAATACCAATGGTGGTAATAATAATACTAGAAGTTTTTTAGAACACTTCAACTAATGTACATATGGAGCTAAAGAGAATCTTATTTCGCGTAATATCTGCTCAAACCAGCATTGTTTTGGCTGAAGCCCGATCACGCATTTGTGCTGCTCTTGGTCACCACTTTTTCTTTCTTTCTTTCTTTACCTTTTCTTTAACGTGTTTCCAATTAGTTTGGATTTTGAGATGGAAGCAATTAAAGTCACATGAGAAACCTAACAATAAAACTCTGTGTGATTTAATTGCATCTACCTGCTCCCAGTTTGAGTTGAGGGAACCAACAAACTGTTGACTCTGAAAAGTTTATTGCAGACATCTGTTTTGTGATCACCCGCTACCATGGTGTATCCTCATAAAGCATGACTGTGTCAGCTAAAGAAGGCAAGTGTGTGTGTTTAAGACTTTATCCATAGGGATATCCCTAGGGTTGATTTTGAAGAAAATTTACTTCATTAGTAGGGATTTCTGGACTTGCTAGTTTTCTGTAGTCCTTGAATAGAAATCAGAGAAAAACTTCGTAAATTATGTATTGACAGATTTGCAGAGGAAAAGGAGATATAAAGTATTGATCTTGTGGTGTAAAGGAGGTTCAGTCCTTTACAAAAGTAATGATGGAATAAATACTATGACTAATCATAAAGTTCACCGGTTAGGGATGATTAAGATAAAACTGTCTGAAAAAAGGAATAGAAGAAAATCTAGCTGTTTCACAAGAGAGAAACAGCTAATCCACATATCCTAAATAGCTCAACAAAGATATGTTCTGAGATTGAGTCCGTGTAAATCAGAGTAGAAGCAGTCAGTATAATTCTTATTTTTCTTGTCCCATGATGGTTAATCATGAATCTCTCAAATTTCAACAAGGTCTTATTAGATTCTTCAATTCTGCTTTTAATGTGAAAAATATCATAATCTTTTCCAGGCTAGTCTCCCTTGCTCCTCTGGGCCAGTGCCTAAGTCTTTGTTGTGGTCAATTCCACTGGCAATAAAGCACATCATGTAGCATTGTGCTTTATTATTTATATAAATATTCTTAGTAGTACATGAAACATGACTGCAACTTATCATTATGATGTTTTAAATTTGCTTTTTTGGGGAATTGTGCATTTGGCTCCTTTCACAGTCAGCATAGATTTAAATGTTAAAGAAGACCTAGTAACTGGAACAGTGTGATCAATAAACTTTCTTTTCCTTCTGCTGCAAGAGCATATAGTGGAGTGAGAGGGATGAAGTGGGGAGAAGACCTTTGTTGGGATTTGTTTGTTGGTGTTGTTTTTTTTTTTTCTTCCAGAAATATTCCTCTGGCTAGGAAAACTTTAAATTTCCTTTTTCTAGCTGACCCAAAACGTAGGATGGCATACTTATCATCAGACATGCATTTGGCTAACTAGTAATATATTTGTGTTCTTCCATCATAATCAAGGCTTAAACGTTACTCCAGCACTTTGCCTCCTGTAGGAAAAAAAAGTAGTCATTAATAGACAGCAAGCATGATGCATTCAGAATCTTTGCAGAAGGCCGCATGTGGAGAAGGTTTATAATCAAAACACATCATTACTCATTGCAGTTTTGCTCAGTCCACACTGACTCTAGCACCTAGACTCCAAAGCAAAAAATTTCTGCTTTTGACATGTTACTTGGCTCTGTTCATTCATGGATACAGTATGAAGTTTGGAAACCTACTGGGCAAAACCAGACAACATACTTTTTTTTTAAAATGTATCATCTGGATTCCCTAGCATCTAAGTGCATGCTGAACAGAAAATAACACTGCTGTGAATCGTGTACAATTCAACCCATTCATGAAGGAGAGAAACCAGTCTATCTGACAGGGAGCAGCTAAGCTGGCTGCTCCCCAAAGGAAAGCAAGCCAGGAGCCAAGGGTGAGCCGAGCCATGCACGGGCTGTGCCATCACCAATGGGCTCTGAACCACAGGCTCTGAGCACAGTAGGCAGTGCCATGTGCCCTAATAGGGTCTACTTATGGTTCCAGACATGGCAAGCAATGAACCAGGTTCAGGATCCAACCAGAGGGTACAGTCCAGAGCAAAAGTAGGCAAGGCCAGATTGTTCTGCCATAGCTGCCCAGGCCAGTTTTTAATGTTCAGTCTGTAAGACATTATCACTATATTACTGGATGTTACTGAATCTCTAGCAGGTGCCTGAAACATCACATATTTCTGTGCCTAAGCTGCGAGAGTTCATTGTTTAGTGTCTGGGGACAAACCTGCCTTCATCCCAGTTCATAGTTCAGCATTACATGTGAATACACATCTTTTTGTTCTTCTCTTACATGGAGGAAATAACCTTTGAAAGAGGAGGGATGTTGATACGTTGGGGTAGCACTTGATGAGGGAGACACTGCTACTCCTATTGCTGTCAGAGGTTATGTGTCAAAGCTTTCTGCACTAGTAGAAGCCAGAAAATCAAGGCATTCCACTGACTGGTCATCCCTGAGATGACTAGTCCAGAATAAGGGCCTTGAATTGCCTGCCTAAATATGTTGAATTTATTCTTCTAGGAAACTCAATAGCTAGGTTATTGGTTAGGAATTAAATCATGTGTGTTGACTCACAAGTTAGTAACCTGACCTCTGGGCTAGCCTTCCTACATTACAGATATGTGGTAGTGAGATTCTAGAGATGACCGAAGCTCTTATGCCTTTCTTTTTCAGAGGAGTTTTAGGAATATACACCACTTTGCATGAGAGAGTGAAAACCTGGAAATGTCCCATTTAAAAAAAAATATATATTTTTCTAGACTTTCTGATGATGAAGATAACTTTATCATCTGTAAATCACTGCATTGCTGTAAACCTGCAGCCAGACAGAACAAAGCAACCCTTGTCTTCTGAAAATACTGTGGCTAAAACTGGTACAAATTCCAAGTCAGCTTTGCATGTGTTTATTGCTTACATAGAGACCTTTGTAATTCATGTGCAGAATGAGGTGAAATGGAAAAATAAATTATTTTATCTTTGTTTCTGAATTTTCCTTGCCTTTCTGCATCTTTTCAAAATACTATAGTAAATGTCACTCTATGGAATATACTATTTGTTATAAATACAACAGCTGAACTCACTAAAATACTAATTAAAAGTCATACTGTTTGCCAATGTGTAATGTATACAAGAACTTTTCATTTAAAGATGACAACAATCTGCGCATGTAGCCCAAAGAAAATGGAGAAGCAAAGACTGACAAATTAAATAATTCTGTTCATGGTTACTTGGCTTTTGGCGACAGAATATTGAGCTTATTTCATCTGGCTCTGTGCTGTCTCGACTTATGTTGTATCAGAATGGTAATTTTCCTCTAGCTGCACAGTAGAGTCAAATTGTAACTGTGCGGCTTGAGAGGTTGCCATTCTTTCCATGTGCCCTATAATACACAAGCAAGCCTATAGTTATGGTGCATGTATTAATTTTTTTTTTTTTTGCAAAGCTTAGATTAGTATATTGTACACTATTTTGTAAAAGCACCCCTCCACACACGGTAGTATCTGGTATCTCATATCTGAAATCTAACTTATTTATATCACATTCCCATACTCATCAGGCAAACAATGAATAAAGAATTTTTCTGTTCTGTGAACACCCTGGAACAAGAGTTCAATATACTTAAGCTTGATTCTTTTGTCTGTACAAATTCTGATGTTCCTTTGTAAAAGAATAACTCAGCAGTTTGTCTCTACAGGGAGGCAAATATAAATATTTAAAAAAAAAGTTATGTTAAAATCCAGGCACTGGAAGAAAAATTATTATAACATCTTGGAAATACAGATTAAAGAACTACAGTGAATGGTATTGATTTTTGCTTATTACATGGTACCACTTAAACAGCCTAATTCAACTGGAGTCCTAGCGTATGTTTGCTGATAGTATTTAACGCATACAGAGGCCAGACTAGAGTTGGACCCTTCTCTGATGATCTTCAGAAGACAACAGAGGAAATAGTCATTGTTACCCCCCTTGACATTCATGTGAAGTACTGAGGCACAGTGAGATTTACTGATCTGTGCAAAATCACACAGAAATACATGCCTGGATTCAGAACTGAACTGCTGTCTTCTAAAAGTTCAATTCGCATCCAGTACCTTAGACGCAAACCTATCCTTATTAGAGATAAACACCTTCTGATTTTGGAAGAGGGAGTTAAGATTTGCAATAGGTGCAAATATCATCAATATCTAGGTGGATTAAGAGCATCACTTAATAAAAACACAATGCCAGAATTAGGTCCTCAGTGCCCTGACAAAAAAAGCTAGTTTGTTTGCCTCTTGGGATATGCTAATGGACAGAAGTGTAGACAAAGATTTATCTGCTCAGGAGGCTCTTACACACGCAGAAGTTTAATGGAAAACATTATGTTGGATTTGTTCAGATCTCTCAATAGGAATGCTAGCAACTGCAGTTAAGTGGAGCTCTATTGAAAGCATATGCAGAGTAAGCACTTTTTCCACAACCTAAATAAATGTAGCTATTTTTGAGTGCACGTGTGTGTTGCTCTTACCAAGATCACAGCAATTTTAGTTTTGAGAGAAAGCATTGGAAAGAAGAGGCGAGCCCACAAAATTTCTCTTGAACTCAGCATGTCTATAAATATTTATTCTGAACTGTTGAACTAGAAATTTATAGCCACATCAATTTATACTTAGTATTTCAGTTAGTGCTTTGAGGGTTTTTTCTTTTAAACAGTTGTTGCTCAGCCCTTGATCTTTATTTTTATTTTAAACATAACAGTTTGTATATTGTACTGTATGAGTTATCTCTACTACAAAGTTATTAAAAAGTATATGTGTGAAGCCTTGAAAGCTTATAGATTTTACAGACTATTACAGGATAAAAACATCACTGACAATTGCTAATGAGCAGTTGATGTTTTGCAATAGGCTTATGTATGGAAGTCTTAATTATTTAATGCATAACAGTAAGTTGCATGTAGCGGAATAAACAAGGCAATGAGACATGCTAGATGTTTAGGCTGTCTAATGTATTAATATCTTCACAATCCAACGTTGCATTTTATACCTTTTCGTAATCACATCAGTTCTACTTTTTCATGTAACTTAAAACAAATGACTTTTCATGCCCAGTGTGCTTGCCAGTCCTACCAACTAGCATTAAGAACGAAGCAGTACATATAACTGAGGAGAATTTTTATAACCTATCCAGAGCACTGCCTTTGCCAGCAGCATTCATCACTATCAGCAGACAGTCTTTAAATGAACATACAACTGTGCAGTCAACTCGGCAACAAAATCCAGTTTTCACGTTTTCTGTGGCCGCTGCCAGACTCCTAAATTGCAGGAAATAAATCTTGTCTGCCTGGAAATTGATAAAGTATGGGCGTGTTCATTCAGAGCAAAGAGTTTTTGTTACCACCTTACGTTCCAGATGTGGATTGTTGCCCTTAATTATGAATTTCATAGCCTCAAACATATTTTCCAGTAGCTGTGTGTTTTGGGCACAGAAAGAAAGCACTACTTTTCTTTTTTATTAATTTTCCACAGAAGGTCATGCATACTGTGTGTGCTCATGTACATTTATAGAGATTCCTTACCTGTTGATAGCATGTATTGATATTGAATTCCTAAGAACAGCACCCCCAAGCTAGGAAAGTATGAAGCTCTTTTGGTCAGTGGCATAGCTCCTACAAGAACATAGGGCTGCTATGATTCGGTGACGTGTAAAATAAATTTGCATCTTATTAAGACAGAAGCTTTGCACCAGTAAGTAAAATAAAAATAATCTTTCAGTCTTCCAGAAATAATATGCAAGGGAAAAATTAGTTTTTTGAAAGTATTATTACAGTGAATGATGATCACTCTCTTGAGAATGGAAAGAAACAGAGTGGATTGTCGTCTTTAAAAAGTGACTGCCAATTCAAACCCCAAATATTATTGTTATGAAGGGATTGTTGCTCTGAAAATAATGGATGCTGTTTAGTTTTGCTTTTTTCATGTGGTATCAGCAGAGTTTTTGACCTGATGTTGTCCTAGTCTCAAGCTGTGGCTCAGTGTCTGGATTCTATGATCAGTTCTGTGAGATGAAACAGCTAAATGTTTACAGTTTTCCTTCTAAGTGAGGACAAACTCACACTTATGCTAATGACAGAGTGAAATGTTGGTGCTAATTTCATCCTGTATCTGTCAGGGGGCTTCCTACTTCTTGTGCTTGGTCTAAACAATCTTTATCCACCTTTCTGAATTGTTACTGAATGAAGAATTCACAATTGAAAGTAAAAATCTTTGTCAAGTGTTAAAAAATAACTTTTTTGTGGTGGGAAGAGGGGAGACAGCTTCCCAACAATTTCTTTTTATTGTGTTAAACTGTTTTATGTTTCAGCCTTTCTTCTAGTGCTGCCAAATAAAATTTATGAACAAAAGTAGCAGCAAACGCAGTAAATCAGGCTGTCCTGTTGAAGTGGAAATGAATGAACTGCTCCTGTTCTGACAGCTCTCACAACACAGTGAAACTCTGGCCTGATTTTTCAGAATCTTGTTTTCTGTAGCAAAGATTGCTGCTGCTCCGAAATGAACACTGGTCCTATCAGGCAACTTCTGGCATGCTCCTAAACTCATTGCTACTGACTTAAAGCAGCTGCTTCATTTAGTGATATTTGATAGACATCTTGATTCAGAATCATCAAAGATGGGGAGGAAGAGGAGGATAGGGAAAGACAGCATACTTTAGGGGCTTACTGGGCTATGTGGGACAATTAGCAAGAGCCTTATTTCCATTCAGCAGCCACAGTTGTTTCCCTTTGAACGCATTTACATTCTTACTGCATAATCCTAAATGACCCATAACCATGCACACAGATCAGCTATTTCTTTGCAATTTTTGGCATTTTAAGCTATTCAAACTATTCAGCACCTCATAAAATTTAACACTTTTTAGAAGGCCTTAACATCAGTTGGTCCATGGGAAGAAAGCTGCTGTTTTGCAGTTTGCCTTTTTTTCTTTCTTTAAGGAGAGATTCAGAAGCAGAGAAAATTCTCATTAAAATTGATGAGAGTTTCACCCAAGTCAGGGCTGCAAAGTTTATCTTCCCTGTTTTGTTGAGAGCTCTTGTGCTTGCCCTTGCCTATGAAATCTTTTTGGCCCATTCTACAGACACTTCTACTCTGCAGAGCCATATGACAGTATTGAAGTTACTGAGAGCTGACAGAATCGTATCTTATTATGTTGCTTATATTCTCCTAGGGTGGGGAGTTATCATTCTCTTATTTTTAACACTGTTTTACATGTTCTTGTTTTGCTGCCAAGGCTCTGGACCTTATTTTGTCTAGACCCTCTTTACTATTATGCCATACTGTGCACTTTGATACCTGTATACTAACGCATTAATATGATATTGATGGCTTCGGCCATTTTTCAGGGTAAGAAGAGCAGCTGCCCTCCTGTGCTGCAACTTCAGTTCAGTCTTTGCATTGATTGCTGCAGTAGCACATTTGTTGGCAAGGAGGAAACATGGTCAGATTATCTGATCTAACATTACTAAATATGGAAAGCTAATTTCCTTTTAGTGTGTGTTTGGCAAGGTCTCTGAGTGTCTCCATGTCTCAGATCCTCAGCTGGGAAGTCGGAGTGATACTTTCCTACATGACAGCTACCTATTTTGGAACTGAAATTGTCTTCAGTTTGTACATAACTTGGTATCCTGCACACTCCTCCTTTGACAAAGTGTCAGAATTTCACCATTTTGCAGAGACCTTGTCATCTTTGTGTGCCAGTGTAACTCATAAAAATGTGCAACTACTACAAGGGAGTAGGAAGGAGCCAGGACAGCATCTGAGTGGCAATGGGGGAAAATAGCCTGAGCTTTCTCCTAGACTTTATCCGAGGTTTATGGCATCTGACTGCTTTTGAATTGCCAACCCAGACAAACTTTTTTAAAAACGGGTAAAATTGGACAATGACTAAATATCTAGATCTAAAGATGGACAGAGTTTCAGTCTACTTATAATCCCATCTTGAGTTCAGAAAAATTGTATTTACAGAAAAAAGGTCCAGGTGAGCTATATGGGTGGTTTGCATAAAACTCCCCTCATGTGCTTTATGGCTACAGGTCAGCTGGCTACAATGTGGAGAAAGTAAAAAGGCAGATGTTGCTGCTGGTAGAATGATTTATTAAAGCTCTATCAAAAAACCACTGCCACTCTGAGACTGCAACACCTGTGTGAAAATGCCCCCATTAGTGTAACAGAGGTTTACAACCTCTGACTCACTTGCTGATTGACATTACAGCTACACAGAAATGTGTTTCTCTATGCAGTGTGTTCCCCTCATGTCCACTATACTGGAAAGGGTAAAGTCCACCTTGATAGTGTCCTATATTTCATCTGAATAATGATTCAGGTTATTTTGGGTCTTTCTGAAGACTCCTATAAAAATGTTACTTTTAATGTAATAAATTTAAACTTATTCTTTAAATGAAATAAAATCTAATTTAGGAAAATCACCTATGCATGTGATGAATTCCAAAAGACATAAGTAGGGCTTAAGCATTTTCTTAAGAGCTGCATTAATTGGGGCTGGTGTTTGAATTTAGAAATTAAATAAACTGAAAGCAGCTTGACACCTAGTGCTGCTCTGCAATTCCACTTGAGTCATTCAGAAATAATTTAGGACAAACGGACTTGTAGATGTTATGGGACCTGGGAAAGCAATGCTTTATTCAAACAGCTATACTCTGGTGACTGTGCACAAAGCCAATTCTCTGTGCACCTCTGGGAACTCTCCACACTGAATTTTACAAAAATATATGATTAAACGTAGAAGATTGTAGAAGAAATGATCTGCAGGTGCTGTCTGCTTTTCAGTTAGCAGACCATGTCTTCCGTGGATAAATTCTTCCCTGCTGGGAGTACCATAAATGCTGATTCCCCTAAAGAACTGTGGTAGTATGTGTAGTGTTCAGCACCTTTGCAATCTGCAAAAAGGGGCTGAATAGTGAGATAACAAAATCTGCAGATAATGTAGAACTACTATAAAAAGTCAAAACTAGAACTGGTGGAGTGCCATCTGCAAAAGGATCTCATTCTGTTTAGTGCCTGGACTATAAAACGTCATATGCCATTTGGCATTGTTGAGTACAAAGTAGAAAAATAAAAGATACTTGGTTCAATTTTTACTAGCTCTTACTGTTTAAAAGAGAGATCTTGCCCTGAACAGCTCTCTGACTAATCAGCTTAAGGTGAGAAAAGTAGCAAATAGAGTTAAAAACAAATGGAAAGAAAAAACACACTAACAGTTGGCTGTGTCGATCTAGAAATCTTTGGATTCACACATTTTGGATGCTACATGCAGTTCTGATCTGTCCTTATCTCAGGCTAGAAAAGAGACAGCAAATTTGACAAGGATTACCCAAGGCATTTCATGGCTCCTCATACAAGCACAGATTAAAAAACAAGGGCTCTTCAGCTTGAACAATGCAAGCAGACAAGGATTTGAAACAGGTTTATACAATCATGAATGACATGGAAGCGTATAAAGAATGTTTATTTGCTATTTTCCAAAATCTAAAAAATAGAAAGCCACAGTAAAATGTCAAACAACAAGGTTTAAACAGACAGTGCCTCACATGCAGTCTGGGAGGCCCACCTAAGCCTGCCCTAATGATGTGCTAAGGTACTGCACTTGATCAGGCTTGTATGCTCCAGAGTGTAACTTCTGGCTGTTCTCTGAATTCCCAACATATGTATGAAGTAAATCTGGTTTTGTGACCATCTCATAAGGTGACATTTTCAGATGGAAAATGCAAACCAGATTTATTTGTATAATTTCTGTAAAGCTTCCTGGAAATGTAGGGTCCAAAGTGTTCTCCTTAAAAAGAAGCTTTCTGGTTTTCATGAGTTCTCCAGTGCATTATTGTTTTGGGCACCTTTCCTTTCTTGTAACATCTTCTGCCCATGGCCACCATAATGGCTGTGTTTGTACATGCATTTTCTGAGTGCATGTTTCTTTACACATTTTAAGATGGAAGTTTTGCCCTTGGGTACCTGAATTCCTACTTAGACAATTAGGAATTGTGAAGTGCACTCACTAGTAGTTCGCTAGACCCAGTTACATATGTCTTCTAGATTATCTAGGTAGTCTGCATGTAATGCCAGCATTGGTTTATAATCTGAACTGAAAGCATGCTTCCAGCCAAATGGAGCATTGCAGAATTAATGAAGCAAGACCTAATGAGTTTTCATCAGAGCCAAAGAATTTTGTTTAAGACAAACTTTTGTCTTTTTGCTACAGAATTCTAGATTGTCAGTACTAGTGTCAGGGAGGGAATAAGCACAGAAGCGTGGCAGAAAGTTATTCTTCCACATGATTAAATTATTCTACGTTTTTTACATTGAACAGACTTTTTGCCAAACTCCTGCAGAAACCTTTGCAGATTGCCAGACAGCAAAGTGCAACTCTCTGAAAGGGTCTCTCTCGTATGAAAATTCAGAGAATCCTTTAACTCTTTACTTTCCCCTAGCTTCTGTCTCACCTGAATTCTGTAATTATATCCTGTGATCTACAGTATAGATCCAGGATCCATAATCTGAACTCAGTCCTTGTAGGTTTATGATATTGTGAGGTTTTTAGTGGACTTTTAAAAATAAACTAAAGTATACTGGGTTTCATTCATATCCCCATAGTTGGGTATAACAGTCAAAATGAGCCAGAAGTGCTCAGCACTCACTATAATGTTCTAAGTCAGTGAAAACTACGCATTACTTAGCATCTTCTGAAATTCTGAAATTGGGCCATAGGACAAGGGAGAACTTCATGTGGCACACTAAGAATTGCATTGAAATAATAATTTTAAAGGAACAGCTTTTAATACGTAGGAAGAGAGCACTAATTCTCTTTCTACCTTCTGGTCTTCTTACCCTTTGCCTTGAATTCTGTGAATTGCATCTCTGGGTAATTCTTCCATATCTTTCATCAGGGCAAACAGGATAATGACAAATCTCACAGCCTGTCTATGTTAGCGCTGTGGCATATGATCTTTCTACGAAAGACTGAAAGAATACTAGATTTCTTTCACTCACGATGTTAACATTAGCTATATTAAGGAGTTCAGTTCGGCAAAGGTTTTCTTTTCATTGCCACAAATGAGAAGCAAGCAAAATGTCTAGGGTTTGAAACTTCTGTAGGCGAAACCTTGAGAAGGAGCTCAACATAACTATGCATGGTCTGAGATTGCCTAAGAAACGAATGTAGTGATTGCTAGAGATTGGTGGCTGAAGAATGAGTTGTAGCATTTGGTGGTGCTTTGCAGATGTTTGATTCTGCTTTTGATTTTTTTTTTATTGTTGCTGGTTTGGGGATTTTTTTGGTGGGTTTTTTTTGTTTGTTTTGTTTTTTTCAGTTTGGGTTTGTTTTTTTTTTTTTTTGTAAGAGAACAGTCTGTTTGAAGGCCTGCATTGTCATTTTTCTCTCCCTGCTCCACACCATTTGGGAAGAAGAAACAGATAATTGCACACACCAGTTGTGAAGACTTACGTCTTCAGAGTTGTGTTCCAGTTATGGTTACGCCCAAAGAACTAATTTATGAGGACTGTGTGCATGTGGAACAAGAAACCTAAACACGTGGAACAAGAAACCTAAACACCAGATGTAGTGTACCAGAGTTCAGCACTTAAACAAAAACATACCCAAGGTTTACAGAAAGACCATTATTGTTTCTTGTACGTACAATAGGTAATGCTTTGAAGTGAGCTATGTTTAGCCCTAGTATGTATTTCGTTTTTGCTTTAAATGAGGCAATTGTAGATTCTAGGCTGCTCCATAGAAGAGGTAGGTTATTTGCTTTGTTTGCAAGGTCTCCAAATATTTAACATTTTCATGTTTAACCTTGCCAGGAAGTTCTCTGTTTTAGAAGCTAGCTTTTAAAATGGATAAACTATTCTTGAGATATGGTTTGTGTGTGTTTAAAGTCTCAGAAGGAGCTTAAAAATGTATCATGTCCACTTTCCTTTATCAAGAACATCTGCTGTTCATTTTTTAAAGCAAACTGCAGCTTGAGCCTAACCGGAGCTTTGTTACAAGACTTTCAAAAGAGCTGCACTGCCCAGAACCGTGTTTCCCACCTGCACTAACCAAAAAACTTAAATTAAAATAAAAATATACCACGTGTTAGGTAGGGTTGTATTCACAATATTCATGTTGTAGCCTCCACAGTTTTGTAGTACTTTTTTCGTAAGACTGACATTAAGAGTTCACATCAGTATGAACTGTTACAACAAGAAGTGGCGTTTTTTCTTGTTAGAGAGCACAGTTCTGTCCACATGGACAGAACATGTGTTACTGTGTATCCGGTTCTTAGCATCCTCTGCTAAGTTTTCTCTCAAGTACTTCATTCCCCTCAGAAGTCTGTTAATCAAGGTCCAGATCCAAAACCTCTTGGCTCTTGATTCAAGGAAGATAGAGGTCGCTGGCTAGAGTCTGATGACTGTGGGACACGCCTCTTTGTTTGTAGAACCTAGGATACGCCACATCCACAGAACAGCTGTTACTGTCTTGATTGAATCTCTTGGGGCTCCACGAGAGCCTTCAACTGTATGACCTTCACATGAGCCCATCTAATACATAACTTGCAATAAAGTGAATAGTATTCCATTTTTGCTGATATCTAGACATTGGAAGAAGAGGTACACTATATAGTCTCTACTGCATTTTAAGTGTAAGTGCTATACATTGTTTTTTCCTATATCTTCACTTCTTTGAGTAGAATTACACTTACAAAAATTGTCATGCTACTTAATTGCATTTCTTCTGCTGCTTTATTGATACAATCTGATGGATCAATACTCAAAGTTTTGCAAAAGGTGCAAGCTGTTTATGCCCTGCTAGTAATGAGTATTTGCTAGGCCAAGTCCCTTCTTTCTCTGTGTCAGGCTTTTGTTTGCAGGTAGCAGAATAAAGGTCAAAGTTTGTCAGATATTCTGAATGGTTTTGCACATCTCCCTTGACATCTCCTCCTGGTGTGACTTCTAAAGATCTGCCAAAAGCATACACTTTGAAGCTCAGTGGTAACATCTGGCAACTATAACTGGGGCGATCCTCTTTTTATCCCTTTGCAACTTCTAATCTCTGTGGCCTTTTCTGAGATGTAGTTCCCACAAATGACTGGTTTCTGGTTGAAGGTGGACATGGAAGAGAGGACAGACTACAAACGCTTCTCAAAAAGTTACCTCACTGACATTCCTTAATGTTAAGATAAGCAGGCAGCCAAATAAGCAAAACACCCGCTGTTCTTCTAAAAGACATCACTGCTGTCAGACATCATCTACCAACCTACTGGCCAATTTCTTTTAAAAGTCTATTGCTTGTCCAATCCACTGTGGATGTGGGAAACAGTTTACTCACTTCTGCTTTGCAGGTGCCTTTATGCATTAGAAAACATTTCTCAATACTACTATTCTTCTTGTAAGACTTGTTACCTTGGTCGTGCAACCTTTGTTTTCATGTTGTTTTAATGCTTCCAGAAACTACAGTCTAACCATAAATGTGCTAGCTACACTACTAACCATCAGCGTTTATGTTAAATTAATTATTTGTGTTGCAATGAATGACATACAAGCTAAGAGCATCACTTTTAATAGACTCAAGGGCTGCATATCCCTAAAAGTCTCAAGACAAGTGGAAAAGTCTATTTTTCCATAACCCTTTAACAGTGCATACATTAATTAAAACAACAAAAACTTCCATACATTTTCTTTAAGCAGTATATTCTGTAATTTTCCACCTCAAATATAAATGGGCAGTTATGATACCAAATTCATCTCACTGAGAACCAAGCATCAAAAATCAGTGTCACTTAGCTGCAGGAGCAGCAAACCTGCTTGTTTTAGCATATTAAATACTACCTACTATACTGTTATTCTTCAACAGCCTACAAAGGGGACAACCTTCCTCAAAAATCGCAAGGTATGCAAATTGGGTTGAAAGCTACATTTTAAATAGCGTGTGAAGTATAAAATGTTAAATAGAGAATATTTCTGACTTTCCAAGGTAAATTCAAATTACATTTTTTTTACGTGGGTTGAACAACCCAAGTACAACTGATTCTTTTATTCAATGATTGAATACTTTACATACATAGGTCTTAATTCTGGATTTTGTGGAATTAAAGGCAAAGGTAGTCTACGAAAATAGCAGCACGACTGAACACTATGTGCTGACAGAATCTGGATGTTTTCAAATTCTTAGTTCAAGGGAGAAGGATTGTCTCTTGAGAGGAATTTTAATCATTAGTGGAATTCATATTGCAGCATATGAAATCAACTCTATGAGGGAAGCTACTTTGAATAACAACTTCATAACAGTTGTATCATTGCCAGCGTTAGCACAACTTTTGATGTGCCTGTCTATATATGATGTAACTTGGGACAATTCTACAAACTAAGACATCCTTTTGATAGCTGTTTTCTTCCTGGTCTCATTGCTTGTGTGTTGATGTGACCTTGAGCAGCAACATGGGACGTTTATCTAGTCCTTAACATCAAGCACTGAACGTCTCAGCCAGTATAATGTACGTAATGGTAGAATATGTCATGTAATGTTTGCTGTCATTTCCAATAGCCTTAAGGTGTTACTGTCAAAGTGAGCAACACTCAGTAATAGTACACACCCCATCAGTGTTCCACAGATACTTAAACTTTGGTTTATTGTCACTTATGGCTGACTCTGGGTGCTGTGGGTTTGTGTTCATTGTTAACCTCGTTGGAGCCAGCAACAGTTATTACAAAGAAGGATGTGACTTTGAAGTTAAAAGCATGAGCCAAAAGAGTGCATCTCGTTGCCCTAAACTGCTACTGCAACTGCGATGCATTTAAGTAGGCAAACCTATGGTTTTTTTGAAATTGGTATATAAAGAGTTCTTTTACGGAGCATAGATATAGGCCAAGTTTTAGAAGATCTTTCCTGCGCTTTCAAACAAGAAAAAGGGTCACTGAATATATTTGGCATTGGTGGTCACTGACTGCCTTTAGGTTTGGGACAATGGGGACTAGTTTGTAGTAGCTCATTTTTTAATAATACTATCCTTCAGTGTAAAGCTTCAATAGATTTCTTGTATTTTTTCTCCTTATTTCTTTTCTTTGGGAACCTAGCGCCATCCCTTTTCAATGCATTCCCCCGGACCTAGATGCAGAACTGAATCTTAACTCTGGATCTCTCTCAGGTTCTCTCTTAACAGGTTCTCTCTCAGCTCTTCCACTTGCCGTGCTGATGCATAGAGCAGGAGGCCTGTTTTACCTTAGCAGACTTTTCCAGGAAGACTCTAAGCAGTTGATGGGTCCAGACAAAAACTCAAAACTCATGTTTGGGCTAATACAATAGTTATTTGCTGCTTGCTGTCAATTTTCCACTTGTTAGTGTTGTAGAGCAGGTAAAGAAAAGCTGTAGCCTCGCTGGGACTGGCAATACTCACACAGGCCAAGCTGTAAATAAAGGTTATAGCCTTCTGCTGCTGGGCATTAAATAAGCAGATAAATTTCTCTTTGCTGTGGATTTATTCAAGGCAGATGTTTTTAGTGAGCTCTGGAAAGGTTAGGGAGGAATATAAAACCTGCTGCAGTTCTGGAATTGATCCATTAGGATCAAAACCTAGTAACCAGTGATTCGTTTAAGGGTCCCTGACACTTTTATGGCAAGACTGTATATTTCAGAGGGGGCTGGCTCAGTTTGAAACACATTCCAAACCCAAACCTGAAATAAATCCTTGCAACAGAGCAATTCTGTAAACTTCTGCTTTCCCATCATATCGTTTTTGACAAAAAAATGAAAGAAAAAAAAATACAGAGTTTGGGAAGGGAATGACTCAACCTTTTGAAAGGAAATGGCATGCTGATCGCCTGTGTTTGTAATTTTCTGTATGGCATTTCCTCAGTGTAGAGGTGTGGATGAACAAAATAATACAGACAGAGCAAGCATAAAATAAACACACATGGAAGAAATGGAAAAATACTTAATGTAGGCTCAGCCATGTGATACTGGAAGGGCATGTATAATGGTCTACCAGAGCTTGAGGGGTCAGGTAAAAATGGCCCTGTGTGGTCCAAGAGGGACTTAAGAATATGATAAAACAAAAAGAAAAATGGAAGAAAGGTGTTTCCCATTGCTTCAACCCCAATTTTTCCCTGGGATAAGTGAGAGAAGGTTTATGTTTGGGAGCTTTGAAGCTGGGTTGAAAAATACATGGAAGAAAATACACCAGAAGGAACAATTGTGATCTGGAAAAAATAGTAAATATATTAGGTGACGTGTAATTGATGACTTGTATTCACAGGCCAGAATCTCAGCAGCTGTAAACAGATGTGGCGAGACTAATGTTAGTCAAGAGGTTGTGATGTAATGCACTGAAAAGGTGTTTCTTTCTTCATGCCAATTCAAGTGCTACTCTGTCATTTTACTGTATCATATGACTTGAAATAGCAGTTTCAAAGCCATTTTGCCTCAAATATTTCTAATTCAAGGAAATCTTAATATCCAGTGAAGCAAGAATGAGAGGTAGAAACTGCATTCTAATATACTCTCTGGCTTTGGGTAAGTCATTAACCTCTCTGTTGGTTTCTTAACCTAAAATGAGAAGATAGGCAGGAGGGCATTGACAAGTTAACAGTAGGAAAACCAGTCTTTGGTACAGGTCAGTTTATGTACCAGTGAGCACTTCATCAATTAACACTTAAGTGTAACTTAAGTTACACTACTGTAAAAATCTCATATTGATGCTTTACAATTCCCTTTTTCTGAAAATGAGATGTGCTGAGAAAGATATTGCTGGGAGCCTGCCCTCTGAGTAAGCACTAAACCAATACGCTGGAGTAGTGTTAGGGGGGATGGTTGAGTGGGAGCTGCTGTTTTTCAGAAAGCACAGGAAAGAAAAGGCATGGCCACAAAGAGCTTTAGAAAGACGCTGTGGTATTTTTAAACAGCAGTTGACTCCCCATTGGGCAGGATCCCACAATGTATTCTCCATAGAATATGGCTCTTACTTAGGTAAAGATAGACTCAGAAAGAACTTGAGAAGTTTGTACCAGAAGTGGAAAGTTTCTCCAGCTTATTCAGCATATTCATGCTCTTGGCAAACATTAATGTCCTCTCTCTATATATTGAGTAAGTAGTGCCAGGAAGAAGGGGTCGCTACATCACTGGCAAAATTAATTTGTTTGAACTGATACCCAAGGAATTAAAGGAAGGAGAAAAATTTCTGACAACTGTAGGTTAAGCTCCAACAGATGAGAAACCCAGCTGGAGTGAGGTGGGTCTGGATTAAAAACGAAAGGTTTTGAAAGAAGAGAACCTACAAATGGGTAAGGTTGGTTGGCTAAAGATTGTAATTTGGAAAGTAAGTGCTGTGCACTCAGAAGAAAGCAGAGCTGAAACACGGACTGGAAACTGAGAGGAGAATGCTGGGAGGAATTTGTGCAAGCCACAACCAAGACTTCTTCAAGTCAAGACAGATCATCAATATTTTGCCCACCTGGAGGTTGAAGGGACTTCCTGTTCAGTTGCCAAGATTTGATAACGTAGTTCGAAATGCAACATTGCTCCTTTCCCAGTGAGCAAACACAGCCACAACTATTACTCATCCCAGCTCATCTTGATCCACTCAGTTCCTTCATGACATGTAGGCAAAAGATCAAAGATCAAAAGAGTCAGAAGATGGAGAGCTAACATATCAGAGTAGGGGAATAGGAAAGAAGGGGGAAATACTGTAATCAGGAGTTGTTATGATGACTGGGGAAGTGTGCTAGCAGTTAACACATACTAAAGCAACCTTTGAAGAAGATGGCATCTCTCATAAAGCAAAGGAAGAACCTTTGCCTGAGGAGTTAATTCTTTGGTGGAAACTGGTGTATGTCTGCTTTTCCCATTTTTTTATGAAAGAAAGACACAGATTCTCAGCAGGTTTCAACAGCTCAATTGAAATCAATAACTCCATTCTCAGTTTTACCAACTGAGAATCTGCCTGCAAATCTGAAGGTATCATTAATGCCATAGCAGGCAAGGATGTATTAATATTGTTCCTATTTAATGCGCACAGGACTAGTTCATTTTGTTGAAAACTCCTCTTTGGATTACCAGTAGACCACAAAGCTCTTTATGTTGAGCAGTGTGTTTGTGTGAATACATCTAGGTCTTCATAGTCCCCCTACCACCGTAACATGAGAATGACCCTTAATGGCACTTTCTCAAATTAGACCCTTATTTTCTGCTTTTAAAGATCAAGACAAAATTTGGTATGCGTCTGCATTTCTTGCCTGTATATTGTCAGGAGCTACTACATCTCAGCACATTTGAGAACTAGATGCCTCCATATAGATTTACAATATAAATCTAATCCTTGGCAACCGTGCTAGAAATTTTTGGTCTAGATACCTTGCAATCTTGTGTACTTAGAGATATAGTAGAACTACTGCCCTTGAGTCTCTGAACAATGGGAACCTATGTGTCAGGACTCTTCGCTGGCACCGTCACAATGCTTCTGCAGCTAAACCATTATAGTGGGAAACTTTTCTGTGTAGGTATCTATCTCCCTGACTAGTCTCATGATTTTAACAGTTTGCCTTATCCAAGAGTTTTTTCATTTCATTATGTTCTGCCATTTGGCTTGCAAAGAGTATGTGTTTAACAGCTTCTGTGTCAAGAACTTTCCACTGCATTGCTAAATGTCCAACATTTCTTCCTAATACCATCATCTGTTATGTTTGCCTTCTTTCTCCACTCTCTCTCACATCTTTCCAGGTCAGAGGCTACCCCGAGCCTCAGATCACGTGGTACAGAAATGGGCATCCTGTCCCAGAGGGAGACCATTATGTCGTGGACCGCAGTATTCGGGGGATATTCAGCTTGGTAATCAAAGGTGTCCAGGAAGGTGATGGCGGTAAATATACCTGTGAGGCTGCAAATGATGGTGGGGTTCGTCAAGTGACCGTGGAACTGACAGTGGAAGGTAAGAGGATACTTATACTGTTGTTGCAATGATTATAGGGTTTAATTAAATGAACAAGCTGTGTTAAACTGTCTGGTTAAAATCACAACTGTACACACACACTTTCTCACTGGTGCAAGAGTTAATTGCGTTTCACAGTTTAAGACAATTTGCAGTGAACTACATGTCTACAGCTAGATAAAGTGTGCATTCAGTTTCAGATGTGTATGACCATGCCCGGGTAACAAAAGACCTAGCTTTAAAGACTTTGGTATAAACTTTGTAATTTTCATGAAAGCCACCACTCAGGACAGAAATAAAGGCCTGGAAAATTAGCATTTTCACCCAGGCAGTAAAATCTGTGGCAGTCTTGGTTGCTTCACAGCCTGCCAGGCAGGCACACTGAGGCAACGGTTTCTGCAGTTCTCCATGCACGGTTCCATTTGCTAAGCTGAACGCCTGGTTGTAATTGCATGCTTAATGTCACACGGGAAACAGCCCAGATCAAACGCAGGAATTTTTAAGAGAACATCTGTATATTAGATAGTTGCGAACTGCCAAATTTGAAATGTAAAGAGTGACACAAAGCCAGGGAAGATTGGAACTCAATTGTACTACTTCTCTCTTTGCAATTTGGTCATGTTAGAGATCTGTTGAATATCAAAGCTCCTCAGCTCACAACTTCATATTGAATTCTTGAAGTAAAGCATAAATCTGCAGCAGTCCTGAAACAATCAGCATTAGGGTTTATTCAGAATCAAAATCTCTAACAGATATCCTCAGAGTACATACTGAAATATGCATAGATCTGGCATGATTGTCACTGCCTTCTGTTGTAAAAATTATGCAAAATCTTTCTTTTTCCCCAGCTTTAAGTTGTGACAACTTTTATGGGTGACAACTTACATGGAGGTGGAGGATTTTTTTAAAGCTGTTTTTATATCAGATTTTCTGACCTGGGCTTTGCTGCAGTTTAAACGCAATTTCATGGCATTACCCAATGACTGAATTTCTCAGTTCTGTGTGTTCTAAAAAATTCTAATTCTTTATTCTAAAAATCCCTCCATGCATCAAGGTTGCAAAGCACAGATTTTTTCTGTTCTCAGCAAAGATATCTACATGGGGCTGACTGCTACTTGAAAAAAGAGTGACAGAAGCACAATCTAGTCTTTCCATCCTGCCTGGCTGTCCTATCTGACAGTAATGTAGATTCTTATAAGGCTCTAGAACAAATTTTTTTCACAGCCATCGGAGCTGTTCGTTTCATGCTGCCGCTCTGGATCTGCCCCAGATCACTACCCTTTTTTAACGTGCCACAGCTACCAGGAATGTTATGTGCAGTAGATGGCGCTGAGCTTACATGACTTCATACACATCTCTCTCTTGCTCACACCAGCAAGCATGATGAACTATTGAGATTCAAAAAGAATCATTTTACAGAAAAGGTAGTCTGGTCTAGCACAGGACTAAAAACCAAACCAAGTAAAGTAAGACCTTTTTCAGAGTCCAAAAAACATTTTTTGGTATCTTAATTTGAATTAGTGCCGCACTGTAGAAATCAAACACCGTGTTTCATTCACTTGTTTAAAAATATTTTTGCATGAATAATCTGCAGTTTTGTTACTACTGAGGCCAGAGATCAGGTGGTAACTCTGCTAAAACTTGTTTTTGAAATTGGAGAGCCTAACTTCGGACTACCGATGATGTAACCTTATGCTGCAGGTGTCACATTCCTCCTTTGTGTTTGAAACCTGGAGAAATGCATATTTTACATAGTCTTCAGTATCTGTAATTCCCAATGGTCTTGACAAAACTTCTGACTTCCTGTCTTTCTGCCCTATCCTTACAGGAAACTCCTTGAAGAAATACAGCCTGCCATCCAGTGCCAAAACCCCAGGGTAAGAAGTCCACTGGCTTTGATATTGTTTAACAGACTCCTAAATATGTTTTGGTAGGAAAACAAGTAAAACTACTCTTTCTAAAGAAAGAGTCCCATTTTAAGTGTCTCTTGCATTTTGTGTTTAGCTTTGGTTCACTTTGAGGGCAAGTCAAAAAGGGTTGGATTCTTGTCCAGTAATTCCTCAACTCAAAACACATCCCCAAGGTTCCTTACCTGTGCAAGAATCACAGGTAATGGAGGAAAGCAAAGCCTGGTGGTTAATGACTCAGTTCTCCACAGCATTGCATTGGAATAGAGTAACTGGTTGGCATGATTTCTCATACTCGTGAGATGGGGATAGCAAGAATGGCTGGGCTCAGAACCAGGGCAGTGCCAGCTACAGCAACATCTGAAAACAAACACTTTGATATTTGCGAACTCAAATGCTGTAAGTCCAAATCTCCATTTATCCCAAGCAGAATAGCTACTATGAGAGCTGCTGCGTTAGTGAAATAGTTGAGGCTGTCAGCAAGACAGAAGTAGTTTGATACAGCTATTGCTCCCTCCTACTGACAGGAATTAATCTGGCTGAAAGCAGAGCATTCTGCTGGTATCTGCAGTATTGCACGTTCCTCTGCTGCAATATTGCACTGTCTTTTCTCTGCTTTCTGATATTCAGAAATCCATCCCCACATCTCCCATGACCTGACAGTCGTCTTATAAAGCCAGAGCAAATACTGCCTTAAGAGTCATCAGGAAGAAATAAAAGCCAATGAAATCAGCATTCTCTCACATATAATTTAAGTATTTCCAAGCAATAGAGTGGGTAAACTGTGGTCCAGAAGAAAGAATTGTTCCAGTTTGGAGTAAGTGTTAGTAAGAATGGGTTGATGGGGTGATCTACACTGGCAACAGAGGAGCCTTTTTGCTGTCATGTACTTTCTGCACGTCACTAAGCATTTACAATTAAGTGAATGCTGCTGTTTTAAAAGCCCCAGGCCTAATTCTTCCAGCAGCTGAATTCATTTATTTATAAGTAGCTTGAATTTAAACAGAATAATTTCTGATTTATATCCCTGGGACTGAGTCATCCTGGGTGTAGACAAAAATACCCGCTTCTGATTGTGTTAGTGATCAGAATACAGATAGTTAAAACTGAAGATTTTAATTTCATCATTGATATAAATAGTGTTTATGTATGTTTTGAATTCTAAAATTAACTGAGATTACAAGTGAAAATAGTGAGTGAACTGAGTAATCAGAAAGGCTTTTACATGATAATGTCTGTATTGCAAATGTGCTACAGAAATACACACATGCTAAATAATCAAAGCAAGAAAGGACAGTCGAAGTTGTTGTTAGGTATTATTATACATTCAGACTTTCCAAAGCACTATCCTAATCCATTGTATTACATGGAGTTAGAATAATTGTCCTCATTTTTCATTCTCATGTGTTTTACTCCTATTCAGTATTAATAATTTTATGGTATGGAAAGAAAAAAAACATTTCAGTTTGTGTATATCTAGGAAACAGCCATAAAGCTGCAGACTAGCTAGTAGTTCATTTTCTTTTAATGCGTTATTATGTGTGTATAGGTATATAAATACAGAAACACTACCTAAAGATGGTCACTAAAAATTTCTCTAATACACGTTTATGCTCTGCTTTAGTGGTAGCATGAGGAAGATGGCATTAAAAGCTATTAGATACTTAATTACATGATGAAGTGTTTTCCATTTTAGCATATTACAGTCACCCTTCTCTCGCAAGACTTTTTGCTGGTTCTCTTGTCCATGTGAATCCTTTCATTATGGTATTGTCTCTTACTTAGAAACCTCGAGCTGCCTATATGGCAACCATCATGTCTTGGCAGCACCTTGGAGTAAGGCGATGCGATCTCTGTTAGTATCTGACACCTGGTAGAAATGGTGAGGTATCGACACATCGTACCTGCATGTAGTAAAAGGCCATCTGGAAAAGAAGGCCTTGAAAATGGTTCAGTTTGCTTGAAATTAAAGGTTAAAAAAAAAAAAGTAGTCACCATCTGCCATCTGCTAATGTGTGTCTTTGTAGTACCAGGGCTTCAGACCAAAGAGTGTTCCCTTTGACACTAACAGACCTGAAGTTGCACCTTTTTTTTTATTTTTTGCTATAATACTGTTGATGTTTTATGTTTTACGGCTGCGTAACTGAGGGTTTTGCTCTGCAGTTACTGATGCCACTCTAGTTTCATTCCACATGTCGTTTCCCAGCTGTGCCATCCTTTTAAGTAGAGCTGGGCATTTACACTTAACAGGCTTTCACCCAGAATGGGTGTGCTTTGGTTTTGTGCCCCTTTCATGTTTGCTTTGCAAACATTGTAGTGAATGCAATTCCAAACAGAAGCCTTCCCCAAACCAAAAATCTTTATCAGGACATGTCAGAAATGTTGCAAAAACAAGTTGCTGACTCATAAATCAGAAATTACTGTGTCATTGCACTCAATGTCAAAACAAATTACATGATAAAGATCTGTGAACAGTGAACAAGTATGCATAAATAATCTATTAGGAGGCAATTAAGAAACAGAAAACAGGAAAAACTAAGTGCATGCAGTGTTTCCTATCATTTGGTTTGCCCAGCTCTGCTCATAAGCAACTGAGATTGTCCCCAGGATCTGTTATGTGGGTTATGTGTATGCTGGATGAGGGTGTGGAGCATCATACTGTTGAGTTGCATGAGGTGTCACGAGCAGTCATCACCAGCATTTCCATTGCTTCCATTGGCAAAAAAAATACTGTGTAACTACAATCTTGGTTACCACCAATTACATACCCTTGTTGGCAGACCACTGGTCTAAAACGCTTCCTAAGCTCTAACCACAACAGCTTCCAGTTCTTCTGTGAAACCAGGATGTCAATTGCTTTTCCAGGGGAAGACTTACTGTTCCATCTGTGGAGCATAGGCCAAGCATCTGGGGAGAGAGTCCACCCAAGTTTGCTACAAAACCCAATAGACTTGTTGTGCGTGAAGGCCAAACAGGCAAATTCTCATGTAAAATAACAGGACGACCTCAGCCTCAAGTAACTTGGTTTAAGGTATGATTTAAAAAAAAATAAAAATGTTTTCTTTCTCTTTTGAAATTTTGTGACTTGAAAGGATGAAATGCACTTGCCACTGCAAATTATCATGGTGAGAATTTACATACAAGGAGAGCCCTATCCTTCCTCATTTTTATGCTGAATAAACTCGGAAAAGATCATAGCATTCCTCCTCAGTACAAACTTCTCCCTTATCTGTCTCATTGTTGAAAATATTTGTACACAAAATTCATCTGAAAGCACCAAAACAAGATCCAGGTTCCATTATAAACATAGCAGATATGGGGTATACTTGCCCAAAGACCTTACTAACTAGATAAGAGAAATAGAAAAAGAGTGGGAAATGTGAATATCATCATCATCTCTGTTTTATAGAGAAGGTCTGCAGAGATTTAATGCTTTGACTGTGGTTACAGAGGAGTCTCTGACAGCTGTGAAAATTGCAGCTGTATTTCCCAAGACCCATGTCAGTGTCTCAGTCATAAACTGCCTTTTCTGTATCACTCACATTGGGTTTTACCTGTATATTAGAATGAAGATGATGTTTGCAAAGATATGAAATTGAATTTAAAAGAAAATTAACTGCTTAGGAATTAACAGATATTATTGAGTTTTGGAACGCATGATTGTTTTTTGCCAATTAAAAAAAAAAAATCCAAGGCAGATGAACAACAGTTCAACTGTTTCAGTCTGACCTCTAATAAACAGTGGTAGCAGAAAAGAGTCTGACATAAAATAAAGGAGACCTGAGCTTTCAACTTCAGATCTGCATTAAAGTTGGGAATTGTGAGCATCTCTCATTTACAAAAAAGCTCTATAAATGAGCAATATTTAAAATTCATTAGACTATTAAAAGACATTGAAGACTTAAGTCTTAGTGCCCCCTTTGGGCATACACAAGATCTCGAAGCACTTTTTTTTATTAGTAAGGAGAGAGCATTTGGGTGATGATTAAATATTACACTGATTCGGCTATTTTTACTGAAACTATTCGTATTTTAGAGAATTACAATTACTTTCTTTAATTTGGGAGACAAAATATATGACTGCTCTGTTGGCATCCTGCTCCCCTTCAGCCTTCAACAGATAGTTGCCTTATGTATGGTAAAAATAAAAAAAGATTTTCTCAGAGCTTTGATTTTCTTCTGGTGTCTCCAGGTTGGTTTGTTGGTGGTTTGGTTTTTTTTTGGGGGGGGAGGAGGGAGAAACCACACACAAAAAAAACAGAAAACTGCTCATAGAGCAGGGAAATGCTTCCAAGTCATTGTCTGCTTTATTCCAGACTTATCCTTCTTGTCTGTAATACAAGAATGCCAGGGTACATCTCAGAAAACAAGCAGCCACTTGCTGTGGAAGCGCTCACTAAGACTTCTTCAGATGGCAGCTCCATTGAGAGTCTGCTTCTCCCTCCATCAGCTCCTTTGGGCCTGATGGTTCTCTAGGCCATCTGCAATGCAGCTGCTCCACAACAGCCTGCTTCCAGTCCCACCAGACTCGCTCAGGTTTTCCAGACATGCAACTCAGTGCAAAACAGGATTTCTCATTCAGTTCTTTTTGTTCAGGGCTGCATGGTAAACAGCAAGTAGGGACTAGCAATCCAGCAGCTTGGATCTACACTGTGGTACTTCTTCATACATTTTTTGCGGTTTGTTAGAGGTTATATTATGTATTTTGCTATTGATTGTCAGCTTCTATAATGCGTTATTCTATAATCTGGCATTCATTGTCTGATCAAATGAGTGAAGTGTGCCAAGTTCTTGTTATTAGCAGCTCCATGAGTTCTGTTCATGTTTATGTCCTTACAAAACATATTTTGACACTTGCAGGTCTGCATATATTCTGTAAAACACCACAGGTGTGTTGTTCAGAGGTTCAGTAGTCATACCATTGCTGGCCTGCAGACACCCAGTCCACTCCTTAAACTTAGCCTCAATCCATTGCTTTTGGTTAAATTGGTTATCTTTAGGCTTTCATAATATTATTTTAGCGCCTATTTTGAGCACCATGAAGCTGTCTTTCAATAATTCATATACTCTGTAAAGTGCAAGTGTGTTGTTGCTTTTTATCAGTTTTATTGGCATGTTGTTGTAAAGCATGTTTTTGCATTCCTATTCATAAAGCAGGGATTAACAGGTAATCATGCATGCGCTTTGGGTAGCTGCAAACAAACTCAGACCCACAATGCTTCTGGTCATGTCAGGATGGCGCTGCAGGGTCCTGCTGAGTGACAGGTATTTCAGCATCATTGAAATGAACTTATATGGCTGCTGGACCACATCTGGCTAGTGCAAAGCCAACACATGACCACCTTCCATACAGGCATGGAAGCTTTATAAACAATTAAAATTGCACTTTTCAGAACTAATGAATAAGCTTTTGTGTAAATGTCTTACTCTGCTTATTGTTTTCTTTCCCCTTTTCTTATTTGTTAAGTTGCAAAGAACAGAAGCTCTACCGGATCACCACCAAACCCCTGACGTTAACTCGCTTTTTTTTTTTTTTCAAATAGTACTTACAGCACCCATACAGCAGTAAGTTGGCAGTTGACTTCAGGAATGACAGCATCTGAAAACACTGTAGTGTTTCCCAAATGTTTGCTGACCAAAGCCCTACGAATCATAGATGTGTATGCTTTCCCTTCCTAAACTTAGGGTAGGAAAAGCTGTGGTGCCCGATAGCAAGGGAGTCCTCTTTAATGGCTGGTGCTGGAACAGAAGCACTGATTTGCTCAGAAATGAGGTGTTGGTCAATTATGTCATACAATTTAAAGGCAAAAATTGTCATTCTGATCATCTAATATTTGTAACAGCAAGCATAGAACTATATGCATTTCTTCCTGCCTCAAAGATGTACCTTTTGATTTAACTCCAGTGTAGCACTGCAAAGGAGCTCTCTTAATGTATACCTAGTGCCTTTTGTCACCTGGCCACTAATGAGGTCCTGTCATGCAGAATTTTTTCCAGTTCCTGAAGTAATACAGCATAAGGGAGCTATTGAGGGATAGGGAACTACTCCCCAACCTGGAAGCTTTTGCTTAAAAGTGTGATGTTTGACTTCCTGGAACAAACATGAACAGAAAACTGGTTTGAGCCCACATACAGTGAAAAGCAATTTTTCTAGGAATATGGATATAGTAAATAATGAAAAGCCAAAACCAAACTGAGATGAGTGGGTGGCAAAATGCAGGGAAAACCAGTCTCCTGCAGATATGAATTACAGAACTTTTGGACACAGTTTTTTTGTTTATACCATCTGAGTATTATTCATAGAAGGAATTTGGCTAAAAGATAGGAGAAAGGCATTTTCGCCTGATGTTTTACCAAAAAATTTCTTGCTCCCCTTCTCTTATCAATAGCTAGCTGTCTAATGGTGTCTTGTGATATTTGCAGGGTGATACTCAGTTGCAACAAAATGAGCGTTTCAACATGTTTGAGAAAACAGGCATCCAATTCTTGGAAATCCAAAATGCTCAGCTTGCTGATTCAGGAATTTACACATGCACGGTGGTAAACAGCGCTGGGAAGGCATCTGTGTCTGCAGAGCTCATCGTTCAAGGTACAGCAAAGAGTTTACAGGAGAGAGCACAAGTGAACCACAGACATTCCTTTAAAATATCTTTAGTTGTGTTTTCAGTATAAGCATTCAGTTTTCCCCATTATCTTTCTCTCTCTTCATTAAATGATACGTGTGCTACAGCTGAAAACATTGTGTTGGTTTAATGGGGAAAAGGTTATCCAAATGCTTTGTAATAACTTTCTTTAAAACCAACTTTTCACTTTTTTTTTTAACTGTTATTTTGACCTCCATATGTTTTGAACATAGATTTTAATTTCACCAAATGGAAACCTTGCACTTGTCATTATAATCAGTAATTAATTTTGTATTTGTTGAGTACCAACACCAGATGCACTTTTATACCAGCTCCCTTTTGGGAAACAAAATTGTATATCTATTTGTAAAACTAGGAAAGTAAAGTAAAGCAGCATAACTCTAAACTGTAAGAGCGAAAAAACAGCTTAATGAGATTAAAATTCAGGCTTCTCAACTCCCAACCCTGCCTTATTTCACTGCTGTTAAAGGAAATAAATGTCTTTGCATAAATAATTTAGGATACTCTATTCCATACATGCATTACCATATACAGTTCATTTTGTAGTTTGATGCTTCTTAGGGTGCCCTTTGCGTCAGCCTCAAAATCATACAGCCTTCAGCAACCACACTAAAGGGAATTTTGTCAGTCAGTGGGTAAGCAGTCACTGGACCCAATTAAATAATTAAATCAACATCTGCTGGCTTCAGCTGCAGTCATAAGATCAGTGGGTTGAATACGTACCCAGCAGTGAATTTTTTGATGCAAGATTTTTATGTTCACATCAATGCTGTCACTCTGTAAGGTATCAAGAATATAAATAATGAGAGGGTTTACATTTGGGATCCTCAGAACTACAACTAGCCTTTACAATTTAAAGCTTTACTTTTTATCTGTAAGTTCTGATCTGATGAAGCCATTGTAGAAGGAGCTTCTACAGGTTGCCTATTCAATTGATGTTTTATAGAAAGGGCCATTTTGTTCAATAAGCCTTTTTTTAAAAAAAATGAAACTTGATCCTTACTTGCTTTCCCTGAAGTGGCGAGCTTTCTGTTGTGTAATGGGTACATCTGCCGTGAGAGATGATGCGGAACTGGGGTCACAAAGTCAGTTGTGGTATATGTTTGCTTCAGATGCTGGCCACAGCTCTGAATAATGCCGGCATTCTTTCTCAGATTAGTACAGGTCAGTAAAAAGGGCACTCTCTTGCAATGTACTTGACTAATCGGATGATTCCACTTACCTAACCACAATATATAATACCTAATTCTTTCATTATCAATTAAATCAGGTCATAAAAGAGTTGCTGCAAGATGCTAGCAGGCAATCAAGTCACTCGGAATTGCTTTTTTTTTTTTTTTTAAATCCATGCAATCTCATATATAAATAATCTTGTTCCAAGAGTTACATTTTTTTCCCCAAGTTCCCGTAGTGGAAAGTGGAGAGGGAGGGGGAAATGTTCTTTTAATTGGCAGGGTTGCATGGTATTGTCTGCAATCAGTAGTTATTCAGCTGCTTCTTCTGCGTTTATCCAGTCTCCCAGTCTCTTTTCAGCTTTAATTTTTATGTGAAGAATTTCTGTTACTGTTTATTGACAGGTTTATTAAAGTGAGGTCAATGGGTTATTTCCCTCTCTCGCTGCAACATTTGTGTGCATGTAAATAGATTCTTTTGGTCACTCTGAACGGTGCGGCAAGTCCAAGCATTTAGATGTGGATTTTGCAAAACACAGTGGAAATCAGGGTATCATCCATCACATGTTTTTTTCTTTCCCCTGAGGCAAAGACTCTGAAAGCATTTTTATGGAGTATTTGTTGATGACTTGCAAAATTCATTTTCTTGCAAATTCATTATTACATGTCTTTCTACTGTAGTTTCTAGTCTCACAGTTGACAACAACGTAGGTGCAACTTTGATCTGACAAGGAGAAAACAAGCTGAATCCTGTAGTGTTAACTAGGGACAAATGGAGAGATGTGGTTGGTACTTGATCTGGAGTGGTATTTCTCTCCTTCCAACTACTTATTATCTCATGCTGCCCCCAAGAGAAACAAATTTGGGAGAATGCATGGAGGATTATATACATATGAAGTAAGAGACTGAATACGGGCAAATATGTGCTCAGTTATATCAACGCAGCTGATGAGGTACCTTGGCAAATCAATATAGCTCAGCCATGTTCCCAGATTTCCTGGTGGTGTCGCAAAGTGAAGAAATGTGATATATTAGCATTTGTGTTATTCACGTTAAACATGACAATACTCGCTACACAGCAAATGAGTTGGTAAAAGTTTACAGGTGAGCCCAGGTTTTGGGAGTTTTTACTTCTGTTAATTTGGGTTTGTGTTTTAGCCAGAGGACAGTTGCAGTTTCCCTGTGGGCATGCTCAGGTGTAGTACTGATGGTTTGTCTTTCTCCACTTCTACAAGCTCTGTGAAGTTCCCATAGGATTTGATGAGCTGGCTCCCAGTTGAAATCTCTTCCTTACTTCTCTCCCCCAACAAGGACCCTTTGGGGCTCACAGAACCCTTAGTTCTCAAAGGACTTGAGAACTTAGTTGACCCAGAAATGTCCAAAATGGACCAAGACCTCTTTGTGTTTCAGCTGAGCTGCTTGCTGTTGTTCATATCAAATTTTAGATGTGGTGATAACCAATCTTGACTTCAATGGATTGAAAATAACAATCATGGAATCGTAGAATGGTTCAGGTTAGAAGGGACCTTAAAGGTCATCTAATTCCAACCCCTGTGACATGGGCAGGGACACCTCCCACTAGACCAGGTTGCTCAAAGCCCCATCCAACCTGGCCTTAAACACTTCCAGGGATGGGGTCTCCACAACTTCCCTGGGCAATTTGTTCCAGCGCCTCACCACCCTCATAGTGAGAAATTTCTTCCTAATATCTATTTTAAATCTCTGCTCTTCTAGTTTGAAGCCATTACCCCTCATCCTATCACTACATGCCCTTGTAAAAAGTCCCTCTCCAGCTTTCTTGTAGGCGCCCTTCAGATACCAGAACACTGTTACAAGGTCTCCCTGGAGTCTTCTCTTCTCCAGGCTGAACAACCCTAACTCTCTCAGCCTGTTTTCACAGGAGAGGTGCTCCAGCCCTCTGATCATCTTTGTGGCCCTCCTCTGGACTCGCTCCAACAGGTCATGTCTTTCTTATGTTGAAGGCTCCAGAGCTGGATGCAGTACTCCAGGTGCGGTCTCATGAGAGTGGAGTAGAGGGGCAGAATCACCTCCCTCAACATGCTGGATACTCTTCTTCTGATGCAGCCTAGGATGCGGTTGGCTTTCTGGGCTGCGAGCACACATTGTCAGCTCATGTTGAGTTCTCATCAACCAACATTCCCAAGTCCTTCTCCTCAGGGCTGCTCTCAATCCATTCTCCGCCCAGTCTGTATTTGTGCTTGGGATTGCCCTGGCCCATATGCACGACCTTGCACTTGGTCTTGTTGAACCTCATGAGGTTTGCACAGTCCCACCTCTCCAGCCTGTCCAGGTCCCTCTGGATGGCATCCCTTCCCTCCAGCGTGCCGACCACTCCACACAGCTTGGTGTCGTTGGCAAACTTGCTGAGGGTGCACTCCATCCCAACACCCATGTCACCAACAAAGATGTTAAACGGCACCGGTCCCAGTACCGACCGCTGAGGAACACCACTTGTCACTGCTTGCCACTTGGACATGAAGCTGTTGACCACAACTCCTTGAGTGCAACCCTCCAGCCAGTTCCTTATCCACCGAGTTGTCCATCTGTCAAATCCATTTTTCTCCAATTTAGAGACCAGGAATATATGAGTGTGAAGAGTGAAGGTTCTTAAGTATGTTCTTTGCTTAAAATATTTCAAATTTATGGAATTGTGTACAGTATTGTATTTATAATTTACCTGTTTTTTCTTCTTTTATTTCAGGTCCAGATAAGACTGAGACATACACTCAGGCACCATGGTATGTTTTTACTGGAGTATTTTCTTATAATATTTAATTGCCATGCATTAATTTTGACATTTACTGCATGAACCTTCCTCACAAAGTGATAAATCTTTTTGGGTCAGTCTCTATTTGGAAGTTAGAAAATGTTTCCTTGGAATGAGACTCTCCCTTACTGCCGAACTCAGCTGTCCTGGTAGACTCCCGTGAATTAGTTGGTGGAACTGGTGGTAACACTATGAAGTACAGAGTTCTGGTCTGGTTCAGGAAAGAAAAATTTAGATGGCTTCCCATGTAGTCAAATAGTTATATAATCTGAACAAAAACTATGTGAGGAGAAATTATACTCTGTACCAACTGGTCAAACTTCCTTTTTGGAGTCAAAATCCTGCTTGCATTTTGGCAGCACTGAGCTGATTGTTCTTTGCTGTCATAAGCAAAACATGGTATGGCCATGGTCTTTGCTGTTGTTTGAAAATACATACAAAAGTATGGGTAAAGTAACAAGAAACCAAAAAATTCATATTATAGGGCTTTGTCAAGGTTTTTAAAGTTAAATGACTATAATTAAAAAAAAAAAATTTGTAAAATGGCTTTTCCTCATGAATAGAAAACGCAGGAATGAAATGCTCTAAGCTGTCTATGTAAGACACTTTCATGAAGGCCAGTTGCTTTACAGTCTCCAGGGTGTTTAAGCTGTCCTCACATGCCCTGGATGGGATTTCAAAATAGTGTGTTTACATTGTCCTAACTCCAAGTCCACTGCAAAGCGGATCTGAAAATGCTGTGCTACCCTGTTTTTCAAGTCTGTGTGATTTTTAGGAACATACTTCAAAATAAATTTAGTGTAAATTAAACTGTGCAACTCTACGGCCAGAACTTCCCGTGTACTGGGTTCTCTCGAGCTGTTTTGCCTCCTCCTTTGTTTATTCACAGGAAAAGATAATTTGTAAAATGTAAAAATCTTACAGTTGTAACTGCAAATCTCATAGGCATTATTTCTCTAGTACATTTAACTCTGGCTGAAGTACCACAATAAATATCCTGAATCTCCCTGAGAGAACAGATCAATGGCACTAATTATAGCAAAACAGAGCTGGGCTAGAAATTACTTCCCATATTTCAAATATGTTGCAATTCTCCTTGGGAATAATGCTTTGAAAGTGTGAGACAGAGGCGCAGTGCTCTACAGGTATTAGCTTGGTGGCCAGGGCAGTCAACTTCAATGAAGGAAACTTAGATTCAAGTCCACAGTTAGTCAGCTACTCTTGTGCCCGCAAAGTACTGAGCAGCAGATCCATCATAATTCTGAGGAACTCTTCCTAGTAAAACCAGAGCTGATAATGTTACGTCCAGTCAACTGGCGTTTTTTTGACAACACCCCCTCTCCCTACCCTAGAATTTAGTCAAGTTTCCTGATTAGTCCTCCTTTGACATCACCTATATTACAAGACACCATAATTAGAAATAGTAAATTCACTGCACAATTTACATTTTCATTTCCCTTTAGGGAACTATTTTTGAGCTATAATTATACATGGCCTCAATCTATTAAAGGATAAAGTAGTGTTACATCATGGTCATCGCAGGGTCTCACATAACTGCTCCCTATCTAAACCAGTGTAAGCAAGGTTAGTGTCTGACTCACGAAACATGTTAGAACCTGAGCAGTGGATTTGTATCGAGAAACTCCTCAGTTGAGACAGTGTCTGAGCACTGATCACATTTGATGAAGCTTTTCACTTCACCTCTTTCATCCATCTTCATCTATGTGAAGGAAACCAAAGGCTAACTAGTTCACCTTCTTGCTAGGGGCTTGTACATTTATATTATTGCTGATAATAATAATTAGTCTTTATACAGTGTCATATATCTGTAAATTTATCGTTTTCCTTCAGCATGCCACCAAAACCAACAACACTTGCTGTTAAAGCCATTGAAAATTCAGAATTCAAACAGGCAACTAGCAATGGGATTGCTAAAGAGCTGAAATCCAACAGCACTGAACTCATGGTTGAAACCAAAGACAGGATGTCAGCAAAGAAAGAGACCTTTTACATCACCAGAGAAGCCAAAGACATTAAGCAGGGACAGCACCAAGAAGCCAATGCAGTGTCTCCTCAAGAACCTAAAGAAGGAAAAAAGGGATCTCAGGTCTTGCAGAAAACTTCAAGCACCATCACACTACAAGCTGTCAAACTGCAACCAGAACCAAAGGCAGAACCCCAGGCCACTTTCGTCAGACAGGGTGAAGACAGGAAAAGGCCTGTGCAGCCCCTGATGTCGGTTCAACAAACCCCATCTCTGACAGGGCAAGTCAGTCCAAGGAGTAGAGAAGCAGAAAACAGATCTGGAGCCCGGAAGGCTGTAATGGAGGAGAAGAGGGAGCCTCTGGGAATTCCCCCTCAGTTTGAGAGCCGTCCACAGAGCCTGGAAGCGTCGGAAGGCCAGGAGGTTAAATTCAAGAGCAAAGGTAAAGGGATGAAAGTTATCAGAGCCCTGGGGTAAGTCAGGTTTCCCTTCTGTGTGTGGAAGTGGGGAAGCAATTCCTTCTTCATTGCAAGTTGCCCTCCTCCTAAAGCATTTTTGAAATAGATGCAGAATCTCACGCTGTTTCCACAATACTCTTCTCAATGAAATTTTCAAATCATTCCATATCATAGTGTCCATCACTCCTCTCATCTGGGGTTTCCCCAGATGTAATCAATGCTGCTCTTTCTAGGAGGTAGTTTTAGTGCCTCTGATATGAGGGTGCAAGAGAGAAAATGGATGGTACACTTTCCAGAACTGTAACTAGTCATATTGCCCTTGAGCCAAATAAATGACCAGATAAGAAAATACAGTCAGTCACTGCATTTCCCTCGCGGCATCTACTTTTACGCCTCATATTTGGTCAACCTAGTGCTGATCTGAGTGCTTCCTAGCAGCTGAAATTATAAAGTCAGAATTAAAAGGGAGGTTTAGAGTTTGCTTTGCAGAATTTGACCGGGTTTTAACCTCTCAGAAGAGTAATGAGAGCTTCATTTTGCCGAATCCAGGGAGTAGATTTGGAACACTTCTCTTTTTTTTTTATTACGATTTTAGTAGAAAATAATTTTGAAGCATTTTTCTGCTACTTTTTTAAAATAACATTCACACTTTAAAGTGTTCCCACAAGTGAGAGAGAAATTGTTTTTTATGTCTTTGGAGGAAAAAAAAAATCACAACAAAACCATGGTAATTTATTTCATTTCTTGATAGTTCTTGCCCCATGAGTAAAGAATACAATTTATATCACAAGCCCAGAAAGTAAGGAGGGGAGAAAATATTCCAAAGATCCTGGCACCTTTTGAATAGTTTATTTTTCAGGTATATTAGTACTAAGAACATGGGTTGCTTTCCATCAGAGCATCTCAAAAGCTTTGTAAGGTTTAACTAATTCATCATCCTGTTTGGTAGGGAAATGTAATCCCATTGTACAGAAACCAAGGAGATCATTCAGTTCTTATTGAAGCCAATTTCTTTTGGCTTTGGACCCAAAGCACAAACTCTGATATGCAAAGGCAAAGTGAGTAGGGAAGTTACAGTGGAATGTCCCAAGTGCGCTTTAATTCCAAGAAACTCCTTTTCCTGAGAATCCTCTCTGCAAAGGGTGACCAGGGTTGCTTTCGCTGGCACCTCTGCCTCCTGGTTGCAATGGACAATGGAAATGCTGTTACACCCTTAAGGAAACTTCTACCTGCCATGCTGTCTGTGTCATTACTACAAAGCACGCAGGTTCTTTGGCACTTCAGGGCTTGATTCATTTTTTTCCCCCCAGCTTTTGGAGGTTCTCCCACCTCCATTGTTCTTCACTAATTGTCTGTGGATTCCAATGTGCTCATTCTCTGCTGAGCAGGAAAGAGAAACTTTTCTGAATAATAACATCTAGTTTCTAGCAGAGAAAATTCACAGAAAAAGGACATTTCCTGCTTTCCAAGGACATTTACTGCTTTCCAATGCATGCAATGGGTGTTCCATTTTTTGCCCCATTTGTGGGTGTAATTGTAACCTGTCCCCTTCCAAAATTTTTATGAATTTGGAGCTGGATTTAAAGACGCCTTTTTTTTTTTTTTTTTCCTAAAAAGAAGGAATTCCTTGTTTTCCTGTTTCTAGTCCTTTGTATCAGCTGGTGTCCTGCTTCTAGCTAAGGGTTCCTCTTCTTGAGAAGTGATTCCCCTATTCTTGTATTTGCTCTGTTCAGGAGGGTTTCCTGCACCATATCACATCTTTGTTGTGGATATTCCTGCCATTTTTTACTGTCTGTACTTTCCTCCAAGGCTGAGCACTTGCTGTAGTGAAATGGGTAGAGCTGGGATGAAACATCAGCAAGGTGGAAGCCCCAGAGGGCCTTGTTTGCTGAAATTAAGTGAAGGACGGGGTAGGCGACCTTTTCTGGTATTCTTTCCTAATCTCTCCTCTTTGCTCATCATAGCAACTGCCCCATGAAGCCCAGACCTCCCTCAGCACTGCTGGGAGCCAAATCTGATTTTCTAGAGCTCTGCCACAGGCAAAGCAGGAAGTGAAGCCGCAGCTGTTTTGCTTCTGCTCCCTGGAAGTTTACTGTCCTAGGAAGCTGCCTGCTTTACCTACACCCGGACCCTAGTCTTGAAAAAATTAGCCAGAATCACAGGATGTTTGAGGTTGGAAGGGACCTCTGGAGGTCATCTGGTTCAACACCCCTGCTCATGCAGCGTCACCTAAAGCAGGTTGTCCAGGAACTATGTCAAGATGGCTTTTGGGTATCTCCAGGGAGGGAGACTCCACAACCTCTCTGGACAACCTTTGGCAGTGCTCGGTAACCCTCACAATAAAAAAGTCTTTATGTTCAGACAGAACCTCGTGTGTTTCAGTTTGTGTTCATTGCCTCTGGTCCTGTCACTGGACACCGCTGAAAAGAGCCTGGCTCCATCTTCTTTACACTCTCCCTTTAGGTATTTATATACATTGATGAGATTCCCCTGGAGCCTTCTGCTCTCCAGGCTGAGCAGTCCCAGAATAAACAACCTCAGTGGCAGGTACGATGGACTGCAAAGTACTGCTATGTGCTCAGAGAAAGCAATTTAGCAGGGTAGGAAGGAATGGGGAAAAATTTGTTTCTTTCTCCTCTAATATCTCATCACATCCATTTTGGCTGTGACTTTTAGAGGAACAATATTCAAATAGAAGTGCTTGGGGTTTTTCAAGTTACTAAATATTTTTTATTTTAAAAGATGGACTGGCCAAGAGGTTTTGGAAGATCAGAAATATCAAACCATCTTTTTGAAGACAGTTTTGTGTATTACTTGCTCATTAAGGTTTATATAGTTATGTATGTGTAAATTATACTTAATTTACACTAAAGCAAATAATGAAATTACACTAAGGGGAATACCTGTACATAAAAATTCAAATACTTGATTGTCTAGTTTCAGGGAAACCAAAACCAGATGTGGAGTGGTTCAAAGAGGGTGAACCTATTAAGTTTGGAGAAGATATCCAAATATATGAAGAAGATGGAATTCATTGCCTATGGTTAAAGAAAGCCTGCCTGGGGGACAGTGGATCTTACAGCTGTGCAGCTTCCAACCCCAAAGGCCAGACTTCCACCAGCTGGTTGTTAACTGTCAGAAGTAAGTAAGTTCTTGTGAGCCCATCTGCGCTTTGAAAACTGTGGCTGGGCTTTTCTGTGCTGTCAGAGGGTGGTGACTAGGAACTTTCTATTACAACTTCTCAATGCAGGTTAATTCTGATTCCTAGCTCTGTGAATAATATGGCGTGGGACAGCTGGCAAACCACTTTCTGCATCAGTTTCCCTTCTGACCTTTTTTTTTTGTGTGTATAATTAAAACCATCTTATTGAATGTATTGTACACAGGGAAGCCCGTTCTCCACTGAGGTTTCCTCTTAATGCTTGTGTTTAATACAGGTTGCCAAAGATTTTATTGTTGTTATTCTACATTCAGTTCTTTTGGAGTTGCTTAGGATTTCTGAAGGATGCTGCACATCTGAAATGTTTTGCGAGCATAAACCAATCCTGTGCAGTAAAGCCAATAAGAAGAAAAGTGAAGTAATGAGAATTCTGTTCTCCTAAATTCAAGTACACTTCCCAGTGACAAATTATTTTGAGCTTGAAGGCACTGTCTTACTGGTCTGGTTGAAAGATTTGTGGGCCTGTTAGCAAATCCTGTCCTCAATTCTAATCTTTTCACCTGGTTTTAGGTTTTGTCCTGGAGCTATGATCATGTTTATGCAACATTTCTCTATTTGCTGTGCCTGAGGT
Source organism: Pluvialis apricaria (assembly GCA_017639485.1). Classification (NCBI taxonomy): domain Eukaryota; kingdom Metazoa; phylum Chordata; class Aves; order Charadriiformes; family Charadriidae; genus Pluvialis; species Pluvialis apricaria. The sequence goes on along the minus strand of CM030011.1, from coordinate 69,891,318 downwards.
TAAACCAGGATACCCAAGATACTCTCTTTCTGTCTCATGAGAGACCTATAAACTGCATCCTTAATTTACCCTGTTTCACTGCCAGACAGGGAAAATTTGGGAGAGGGACTGGGAGAAGACAAACAAGAGGAGAGAAGAATTATCCTTTCTGTTCTTTGTGCTGAGCTCTCTGGTAATATGTTGCATACAATATTCTAGTGATTGGCTGCAAATGGTGGATTTGGGCATAGAAAACCATCACCTAAGATACAGCTTAAGGGCTGGCAACGCCTGCCTTGTAGATTATAGAAGAACTCCCTCTTTATACCAGTCCATTGCTCAAAATTATTTCAGTTTCTCAATAAAACATTTCATCACAGTTTTGATTATTTTTTTTTGCATGTTTGCATGGGATGAATCTGTTAGCCCAGCCACGTCACCTAAGCATACCTAGAAAAAGTCAGTAAGTGGTAAAGATAATTTTTTTCAATTTGGGTTAAAGGAACTGTTTTCATTTTGGTTTTAAAGGGCCTAAAGTTCAAGAGGTTGCTCCATGCTTTTCCAGTGTCTTGAAAGGATGCACTGTGAGTGAAGGGCAAGACTTTGTGCTGCAGTGCTGTGTAGGAGGCGTACCTGTGCCTCAGATCACATGGCTTCTCAATGGTAAGGAATCCCCTGGTCTGCAATACATGCATGCATGCACTTACATCCACAGTCTGAAATACCACTCTGATCAGTACATAGCAAGGCTGTGAATACTGCACAAAGCACTCTGAATCACCGTAATATAACCCACTAGATTATATGAAGAAAATCAGTTTATACGCACATAATTATGCACGAAGGGGGGTTTTCTTGAGCAGCTTTCTGTCTTACTGCAGTTTTCCAATATGTCCAGCAGGGGACTCTGGTGACAAGATTGTACGCAGGTGGGTTTCCTGGGTTTTATTAAACACAGCTTTTCACTGCTCGACAACAAAGCCTGTGTTACTACTGTATGCTGGATGCTGTGCTACCCCACTCCTTTGGCACTAGCCTCTGCTCTGAGAGTGACGGGTTGGCACCGTGATCCTGCAGGGATAAGTTCTAAGCAAAATAAGTGCATTATATCACTCTTTACGGTAGGAAGGAAACCCATGCCCAGTTCCACCGTTCCATCAACTGGGCAGCACTAGAGGCTTGGGGAAGAGTGGCTGGAAAGCTGCCTGGCAGAAAAGGACCTGGGGGTGTTGGTCAACAGCCAGCTGAATGTGACCCAGCATTGTGCCCAGGTGGCCAAGAAGGCCAACAGCGTCCTGGCCTGTATCAGGAGTAGTGTGGCCAGCAGGACTAGGGGAGTTATAGTCCCCCTGTACTCGGCACTGGTGAGGCCGCACCTCGAGTACTGTGTTCAGCTTTAGGCCCATCACTACAAGAAAGACATTGAGGTGCTGGAGCATGTCCAGAGAAGGGCAACGAAGCTGGTGAGGGGTCTGGAGCACAAGTCTTATGAGGAGTGGCTGGGGGAACTGGGGTTGTTTAGCCTGGAGAAAAGGAGGCTGAGGGGAGACCTTATCACTCTCTACAACTACCTGAAAGGAGGTTGTAATGAGGTGGGGATTGGTCTCTTCTCGCTAGTAACAAGCGATAGGACAAGAGGAAATGGCCTCAAGGTATGCCAGGGAAGATTTAGGATGGATATTAGGAAAAATTTCTTCACTGAAAGGGTTATCAGGCATTGGAACAGGCTGCCCAGGGAAGTGGTGTAATCGCTATCCCTGGAGGTATTTAAAAGACATGTCGATGTGGTGCTTAGGGAGATGGTTTAGTGGTGGTTTTGGCAGTGTTAGGTTGATGGTTGGGCTAGATGACCTTAAAGGTCCCTTCCAACCTAGATGATTCTATGATTCTATGATAACTGGTATTAGCATCTGTGTGCCCAAGATCTCAAAATCACAGCTTTTCTGGTTGCTTCTCTACTAGAAATATGTTCCTTGAGAATTTAACGCTTGCTGAAAGCTGATTGAAAAAAAGGATAAGTAAAATATATTTTAATTTTATCAGACTGTATGATCTCCTAGCCTGCCCTGATTGCACAACTGAACATGCAAGTTTCCTTAACAGTCCTCTCTTAATATCGGAGTTGGGCCCAAACATCAGGGCTTTGCTTAGATTCCTAATGATTTCAGAGATCCAGGGACTACGCACTTTGGCTAAGGGCTCTTTCCATTTAGAGCCATATCTATGAAATACTAGACAGATTTATTCTGCTTAACCCTTGATCACCTCTGTTACTCCTGAAGTGCAGTTGATTTTTTTGCAGATTCTCACAAGCTACCTATCTTTGTGTGTACGTGTGTGTATGATTTAAAGACAAATAATAGCATACTTTGCCTTAAAGATGTTTCCTCCAGGATTGTTTTAAAATTAATTATTTGCAATGATCTCTGTTTTTCTTTAGCTATTTAGAGTAAATGAAATAACTGAAAAAGGTGGCAGGGCAAATGAACTATGACCTTGAGATTGGTATGTTCCCACAGCCTGGTCTGTTCCCCTTCCCAATAGCTCCATGCCTAGAATAGAAAGGCCACTGTTTTATTTACAACACAAAACATGTGAGTAAAGGCTCTGACACTCTCCCATTGGAAATAATTTGTTTCTCTGCCTGAAGGCTACTCTGCAGTTCGTCCTTTGCAGATGTGAGTGGAATCACTGGTTTGCTGTGCAAGAATTGTGTCTTGTAGCACAGAAGGAGCAACTCCGACCCATAGGGTCAGTCATTTCATCTTCATGTTCCAGGGGTACGCCCTGCTCATAAAGGTTTCCCTTAGCCATTGAATGACGTATTTATACCCAGTTGTCTTCCACATACAGAGCATCTTCCCATCTCAAATGACTTTCTGTGTTACAGTTCATCAGGCATAGATACAGCATCTCCACTGATGTAACCATGTTCTGCTTTGCTAACCAGAAAACTGTTGTCTCCTGAAAAACACAGCCTAGAGATCAACAAGCAACATGTTTCTGTAGGCTTCCGGTATGCACTGTGCCCCCCTGCCTTTTTTTCATTATATTTGTTCTGCATCGACCTGTCTTCTCACTAATCTCAGATGAGTCTGCCCTTGTTCAGGTATAACAGTGTTTATTTTGTATCCGAGCTTCTAACTGCAATTGGATCAATATCACAAGGAGGCAAAAGCAGGTGCATTGTTTTCAGATAGTTGCATTTCAAACCATTAGGGTTCTGTAAGTGAAAGCCAGTGCATTACATTTCATCAACTGGCCATACGAAGAAAACAGTATATTCACAGTATATAATTTGACACAAGAAGACTCAGAAGAAATCTGCTGACAGCAATCATACTACTGTTCAAAACATAGCACTTTTGCAGAACTCTGTAGAAATAAAAGTCATATGGGACAGGATGTGTAAAGTTCACAAGAAAATATCAAATGCAAATTGTCTTCCAAGCATGACAATGATAACAAACTAGAAATAAGTTTTGAAACCAATAGTGAGAAAAGTATGTATATCTTGGTGCAATAATGAATATAAAGAGCAAGTTATCAAATCATAAGGAACATGAACAGAAGGCAGCTTTGAGAAACAAATAAAAAATAGGGAAAAAGCAGAACAGTCTCACTCCCAAGCTGGCCAGCCTCACTTCATCAGTATCACTTGATACTGAACAGCCGGTATGCTGTCCAATCTGCCTTCCCGCGATCTTCGAGGAATCCACACCACCTAAGAACTAAAAGACTTGCAATAACTTCTTGTACAACGTTACGTACAAGTACTACTTTAGATACCGAGCATTTTTACCAGCTGTGACTACATATGAATTTAAAACATTTTCCAAGCCTCTCTTTCAGGTCAACCAAGACAAGAAATACATGATGTATGCTTCTTAGCATCTGTGAGGATGAGTGGGTTTTCCACATTCATAGAGACTGCACAAATAAGAGCCACCTGACTAAACTATGGATTTTATTCGAGCTCTTACTCTCTCTGCAGCTCTACCATCTTCAGTTTCTTTCTTATACTTTTTCCCTATTTTAATGGTTTAAAGCTTTTTTCCAACTTTTTCAAGATTTTTTTTTGTCCTATTGCTCTTACTCTGCCCTTTATTTTAAGTTTCTTTCTGAATTTTCATTGATTTACTGGCAAATTCCCTGAAAGTAAACCTCTTGTGTTTTAGTTCTGGCCTCACCAAAGCCTTATAAATAACTTTTTACACATGCTCTCTGTGACAATATTTCAGTATGGAACTCCAATTTACTTTAGCTTCTTTAAATACTGCATTGGTAACTTCTTTTTAAATTGCAGGAATAACGTCTATATGACTGTATTTTAAATATATTCCTTTTCATATTGCTTTCCACGTGTTGTTTTTTTTTCCATAAGTTGAATTGAACCTTTTTCTGCTGAATTTAAAAACAGCATGACCATGACTTTAGGATAACAATTCTCTGAGTAGTGTTCAGTTTTAGGATAGCTTTCTGATCTGTCCAGATAGCTTTTAATAAATGGGCCAGGGGAAAATTTCCTTTCTTCTGGCATAACATGCCAGCAGAAAGGTATTTTTTGTTATTGTTCCTGCTGCCAAGCTGTCGTGAAGATTTGACTGTTCTGCCTCTGGAGAAGGGAACATTTCACTACTGGGAGAGTTGTTTTTATTAGATCAAAATATAAGTACAATGGACATAACTTAGAATCTTGCTGCAGGTTATTCCTCAGGGCTGATATACTTGTGTTTGTTTTCTGGGGTCTGAGGAAAAGGCTATTCTGTAAGTGAATTCACTATTCTGTGAACAGCGCTAAAAAATAGTCACAGTTGTGTTGGGAGCTGGAGTGAAAAGGAGGATGACCTGACAAAGTTTGAGGACATGGTGAAGAAGGCCACGTTTTCTTTTTCCACGTAGAACACTCACCCTATTCATTTGTTTATTTACAACAGAAATAAAAAGACATTGTTCTGTTTTTGATGATGCAGCTTTTATCAACAGTCTGTGTGTAACTCAGTGAAAGGGAGCTCAAAGGAACCGGTAAAAAGAATGTGTCACCTGTGAAGAAGGTGGAGAGAGTTTATTCTAAAATTGGAGTCTTCTGAGCAGTTGATTAAATGTTCACCCCATTTTTTCATGCAGTAGAAAATTTGCTAACTTAACAAAGAGATAACTTATAAGATACGCAAAGGAACAAGATCATCTACCACATTCTATAATATATGTAAGGACTGGATCATGCTGACTTTGGCACATATTTGTATTTCAGAATGAAACTTCATATGCAGCTAGATAGTGCATAGATGATGACTGCCTTGTGAGTTACTAGTGTTGAAAATCAGAGATGAGAGAAAAATCAGTCCCATCATTTAATTTATCCTGCTCATAGTGCAGAGCTGGTTCTTAGAAACCCCAGAGCTTTTTCCCTAATCTTTTAAAGTAATTTTGGCAACAAAATCAATTTTGATCTTTCCTTTTGACCATGGTTCCCCAAGTGACAGATGTCTTTGATTCAGTCCTGCACAATTTCCCTGCAGTTTCACCCTCTTCTCTTAGATGACCCTAATTTCTTTTTCCAGCGTGATGTTTATGTGCAGATACCAGGCCCTCTTAAGATTGCATACACTGGGAAAGCAACCAATGATGAGTCAGTAGTGGAAACTATTTAATATTGGGAAAACAGATTGCAGAAACATTTCAGAAAGTAAGGCTGAGATTGATGACACTTCTTGAAACAATAGCAAGGCAACTTTAACCAGTCTTCACTAACATTTAAGCATGTTCCAAACCAATTCAAGGAACCAGTTTCTTAAAATGAACTTCTTTAATAGTCACATCACCACAGATCAGACTGTACCTGTCTGTTACCGGACTATACATACTGTACTGTAGATTGACTGCTTGTGTAAATCAGCCTTTTGGCTCCATCGTAGATTTTGCTGTCTCTCTTGGAATGTCTTCCACTAAAAAGTACTTGATGGAGGGTTTCAAGTGCTTCTCCATGCCCAACAGATTTTGCACATCTAGACAGTAACACTAATACTTAGTTTCAGGCAAAGTACAAGATGGAGATGATGTCTGAAGGGAACACACAAGGCATTTCTTTTCTTATCCACCTGAAAGAGAATCTATTCAAAATACAAAGATAACCCTTTCTCCTCTTGCTGCTACTCAAGGTAGCACCCAGTGAAACTCATGGAGAGATTTGTCTGACAACCCTATTCTGCTTTATACTTGGGATGTTGTTGTTTGTAGTCACTAGAGAGCAGTGTCTGTGCACCAGAGAGCAGGATTTGGCTCTGCACTTTAATATACTGGCTGGTGTTAGGCATCCAGATTTCGCTGAAAACAAGAAGTGCTTTTGAAACTTGTGGCTGATATATTAAGACAATTCTTTTCCTTTCTGTCTGCAGACCAGCCAATTCAGTATGCCCATTCCACTTTTGAAGATGGAGTTGCAAAACTGACTGTCCAAGATGCCCTACCAGAAGATGATGGTATTTATACCTGTCTGGCTGAAAACAACACAGGACAGGCATCTTGCAGTGCTCAGGTCACAGTCAAAGGTGAATATCTCAGCCTGCTGTAATTACTGCAATGATATCAGCTATAATTTTTTTTTCTTTTTTTCTTTTTTTTCAAAAATATTGGATCCTTAACAGAGGTGGTTGTAGGTGGATTCCATGTTTTTTCTAAGCTGTTGTCAGCTGGGTACCTTTTCTCCGCCTTGGAGGTGTGTGCAACTTAAGTGGTTAAGCACTGTGAAATGTAAAGTAATACACGTGTTTCAGAAAAAAAGTATTAATGCTCTGACCTTACCAAGAAGGGCTTAGTGTGGTACAGAGCAGTGAAGCTAAGTTTTGGAAGAGGTGTACCAGTGTAGAAAAGGACTGTTGCTGCAGAAAGAAAGGTAAGTGCAGTATCACCAGTATCACCCACCAGGCAGAGAGTGTTATAGTGAGGAGGCAGATGCTACCCTTCTCTCTTGAAAGGCAGAGCACAGAGACCGGTGCCAGGGACTGCAATTATGATAGCAAATGCCAATATTCTTGTTCTGCTACCAGGATTTATCAGAGAGAATTCTGAAGAGGTATGTATCAGCTAATTGGGAGCGGTATCTCCCTGAATAAGCAGAATTTTGGTAGTGAAAGTACCAGAAGAAGATTGTAGTAAGCAATTGAGGTAATCTGTTGTCTCTGAAATCTGAAAGCACCCTTTTTGCAAATATCAGTAATTTGATACCCTCAGTGCTGATTTGATATAGCTGATCTGTCCATGAAAGCCATAATTCTGCACTAGGATCTGACCAAATGCAGTCTAAAAGACCAGAGATCACAATGAAGAGATGACAGAATCCCGCAGATAAATTGAAGAGTGAGGTAGTATCAATCAGTATTATGGTCCTTATTCCTATAATCTCAGCTGGCATCAGTTTTTACAGGTGTTTTGTTTTATGGCCCGGAGATGATCAGTCCCTCCCTCTACAGTCCCCCTCCCTCAGACTCCCTCTCTCTCTACAATCAAGCCTGTATTTGGTATTTGTCATCTGCAAATGATTTTTTCCCAAAGTTATAATAGTTTGGCACTGTCTGTCCAACAAACTGCTGAGTGTCAGCTGCCAAGGGAACTATCCCATTTTTCTATGACCAAATAATATCTGCCTCAGATTTGTACAGGCAGCTTGGTGGGAAATGTACCCTGATCCCTGGGATCCCAAGATTTGTCTTTGTTTGCCAGTGTTCTGCAGTGTTTGTCTTTGGCACTTCAGCGATATGCCTGCCCCTATTCTGTCTGTATGAATCCACTTAAAACCTTAGACAAGCTTTAAACGAAAACAAAGTAATTCTGGTAAACCTATGAGTTAATTTCTTGATTACCAACTTGAATATGCTGTCATCCCCTCATTGCCCTCCCCCTCCCCCACTAAGAAAAGGCACAAACAAGGAAACATTGATTTAAAATAAACCTGAAACTAATCTGTTCTCAAAGCTGTCATTTATAATTTCTCTGAAGCATTCATCTGCATTAGCTAAGGGCAAATCAAGAGTGCTCCACCTCAAGGAAGCTGTCTTTGACATGGGACCTGATTATTCTTCACTGGGACACAGAAACGAAAAAGACTGTCCCTCTCTTACTAACCATTTCTGAGTTATTTTAGGGTTGACATACAATGCTAACACGGGAGCAACAGCGACCTAGCCTTTCCCTAGGCTTGTGTACTCTGCTGAGCTATTTCAGGCTACGTAGTTGCTGTTGCATCGAGTTGGATTCTTCCTGTACTTTAGCTAGTCTGGGGCTAGAAAGCTGCATTGCCGCTATTATGGGGAGTTAGTTCCTCTGTTTTACATCCCATTCTATTTTCTGAGAGTTGTGGAGTGGGGGGGGAAGAACAAGAGCAGAATTAAGAACATGCATGACAGGCTGCAAAGCCACGTGTTCAACATTTTTACAGCTTTAACTGTCCCCTCCACTTCCTCCCTAAAACTCATTATGTCCCTGTTGCCATGAGGATTACAGTCACTTTCCCCAAGACTCAGATCAATGTGGATTTGCCTGCCAAAAATAGTACCAAATTTAAAATCGTGATTTCCAAATCTCTTATCTGTTCATATATTTTTTCCATCAGACCCTCTAGCAAATGTTTATTGGCATTAGAGTTCTCTGAGACTCTGAATGCTGCTGCTAAGGCTTCTCTAAATGCTCAGCTTCTGCAGACAGATTACAGCAGGAAATCAGTGTGCGTGCAGAAAGAGAGAAAACCAAAAATCCTCTCCTGACCAGACATTGATTTTTGGAATAAAATCTATAAAAACTCTTTCTGAATCGTAACCCATCTCTCTCCAGTTCCTTTTTGTCTCCAAGATGCTTTCAGGTTTTCAGGTTTCATGCAGTGCTTAGTTTGTTCAGTCATTGCTAAAGAAATATTTTCCTTTAGTATGTGAAAAGTAATTTGTATTTAATCTAAGAAGGAATGGATGTTCTTGGCATATCATCAGTATCAGACCAGTGTCAGAATTCAGCTTTTCCTTAACTTGCTACTGTCGTCCTTGGACATATCTCTGAGTCTGTCTGGGTCTACGTTTCACTTCATATTGCCATTTTTGGCTTTGCTATTCTAATGCGCAAGGGTCTCATGGAGGGGCATATCTGCTGTGATCACTGGGGAAACTTTAGCTGGAGTGAATTGTCTGTCTTAACAGTAAAACTCATTTTTATTTTTCAAAGGCAAAAAGCTCCAACTTCTAAATTAAATTAAGCTCACGGATAACTCAGAAAAGTGTCATACTGGCAGAAGGGATAGTCAGTGACAAACTGTTCAAAGGAAAAAAACCAACCACAACATAAGGCTCATGTTTGAGTTATAGTACAAGATGATGCTTAAACCTGCTAGTAGGTTACAGGTGTTATCTGGCCACATAGTATGTTTTCTGATCATCTTTTGTGCATTCTTTGTCCTTTAGAAGACCTGTTGCTTTGTTTTTGTCAAAGGAAATTTCCTTTTGGGGATTATTGTAGGAAACAACATTTTAAAGGTTCTTTGCCCCATAAAGCACTACTGCTCCAAGTCCTGTTAAACACAAGGGGGGGAATTTTTCCAGTACTTTCCGTATGCTTTGCATTGGGCCCTGGATAACTAGCTAGGCTTATTGTGGCATAGCATTCCTTCTAAGTCATCAGTCTCAGATTCATTTATGGTTGTCTTTTGCTTCCTTATTATTAAGCAGGATAAATTCTGCCTAGCACTGAGCAACCTCAGTCCTTTCTTGGTTTTGTATGAAAAACGCTGAAGGTACTTAGCTGTTTGTAGGAGGCTTTTGGCACTGTGTCGAAAAAGTCCCACACTTCATATGGATGGGGCATAAGAAATGCAATGGTCTTAAAAAATTCAAACTAATCAGTCCTCTGCTTATTTTAGACAAGAAAATAACGTCTTCAGATCACTTACTTAAGTGATCTGAAGGCTGAGTAAATTGGGATAGATCCATTAGGTAGTCTGTGGAGAAACTAAGTTAATCAAGGTAAAGCTAATTTTGGCCTTGTGAAAGACTAAGTAGACTAAATTGAATCCTGACAGCCATCTTCCCTGTGACAGTGGTTTCTTACAGCTGAAATATAGGTCAAGATGAACTACAGAGAATGAGCAGCACTTCTTTAAAAAAACAGCCTAAAAAGTGTCTTCACCATGAGAACTTTTTCTAACTGAACTCTCCAGTGCACTGGATAAAATGCTAGATTAGTTAGATAAGGCACGAAAACCCGAGAGGTGAGAAACACGGTCCAGGTTATTCAATCAATGATAGACATTCCTGAATTGGTACCATTTGCTGCTCTGCAAATGTTAGATTTTTTTCCTTTAAACTTATGCATCATGTTTCATACACAGGAAAATCAGAATTTGGGAGGCTTTGGAGTACTTGTTACATGAGGGCTTACTCCTAGGAGAATGTCCATCTCTCTTGCAGTTCTGCAGTAGATCACAAACAAAATATCTGACCCACTGACGGCTCCTTGAGAGTTCTCCAGCTTCCTCCCACCAGGCAGTAGCATCACTGATTGAATTGAGGAGGGAGGGCAGGAAGCATGGGTAGCGATAGCAGCAGCGCAGGCTTGCAGCCAGGGTACTTTTGTGGGTTCTAATGCTCTGCTGCCACCCGTTTTGCTGATGCTTGTCTTCTGCACACTGCTTTTTTGAATAGAGGCCTAATACTGCCTGACTTGGTGAGCAAACACTATTCAGCAAATACTGCTGCTCCTGCTCATTGGCTCTTAACCTCATTTCTCCCTCCCTGCCAGCAGTGCACTTTCTTCCCTTTCTCCCCCACCACTTTCTGTTCACACTTTTTTTTTTTTAAGTGCAGCCTTCGCAGCGTAAGTGTCTATGTTGGGAAGCCTGTAGCCCTTACAATCCGATTACTGTAGTCATTCATTGATCATTGGACGAGCAGATTAGAGTCACCTGAAAGTCTGTCAGAGTCCCTGCTGTAACCAGTTTATCAGAGCAGTGAAGGCAGATGCTGTCTGGAAAACCAGTTTGTTTTGTTCCTGTTGCTCTTACATCTGATGTGAGTGGGACCACAAAATACAACCAGGTGGAAGAAAGGCTTTCAGGTAGGAGTCTTTTCTTCCAGTCACAAGAGATGCTGTCTTTAGGTTGTGGGTTGTTTTTTTCTCTATCTCAGAATGACCTCTCTTAGACATTAATCTTTTAAGGAAGGTTATCACTGCAATAAGCAGCCTCTCTCTGAAGACTTAATTGAGAGGCTACAGGTTTCTTTCTCTGAGATATATATTTCTGCCTAAGGCAAACAAACTATGATGTCTTACTTCCCCACAGTGATGAAATATTTGTGACAGCTTTTCAAAGTCACTATTTGAATGCATTTTGCTGTATTTCAAGTATATCAATAATATGAAGGACTATAGAAGACATTCCAAAATATACCAAACTAGTCTGGTTAAATGTCCAAAAGGCATTCCAGACGAGTAGTCTGGTGGAACCACCTGGCTACGTAAGAATTGGTTTCAGAGCACTAAGTGAAAGGGAGGGGTTTTTTGTTACTGTATTAAAAGGTCAGAGGTAAGCTGTCGTGAGCATCAAAGAAACTCTGTTCCAGTGCTTTCAAGGGTGTCCCAAAGTTTTCAGTCCAGCACTCTGTATGGGTCACTAACAGCTGTAATCCTTGTAAGACTAAGCTTCTTTTCTTTAAAATTGCCTTCTTTCAGCACCTCAGGATCAAACGTGAAATACAATGCCAGCTAAAGACCAAAAATGAAGGACAAAAGCAAAACATGTGTGGAAGCTTTTAATGATATAGGATTTGTGCCATCAATATAAACAATGTTCTCTAAAGACAGCTTCTTGATATAAATCATTTCCAGTAAAAGGGGAACCAAATTTGGATACAAATGAGGGATGAGTGCTTACAGAACGAGCAAAAGTTAAATGGCAGGAATTGCATTAGTATTTCTTACCATGAAAAACAAAGATGAGATGCTGACAGAAAAAATGTTTAGTTTAAAAAGAAAAGAAAGAAGAAAAAAACGCTACATGTGATGGTCTTCTCAACCATCAATGAAGTGATCAAATGCTGTGAACATTAAGCTATTATGTAGCCGCATGACAGAAAACAAAAGGTTATTATAACAGTCTTGGGAATGGCCATGCGTTGGCCAAGGGGCAAACTGTCCCAACTTGGATTGCCAGATTCTATAGTGCTCTACGTTTCAGCTGAAAAGTGGAAGTCATCAAATTACATGTAAAACCTGTTAGCTGAATATATGCCTGAGTAATTTTGAAAGTGTGAGCATGATGTTACCCCAAAGAATGTTTCCAAGAGCAGCTGATGTGGATTAGCTAATGGGAACTCAAACAGTCAGCCATCAAACTAAGTCATAAGATTAGCTCAATTTATAAAAGTCTCCAGAAATGACTGTTGTGCAGGTAGATTTGAAGTAGGCAAGCTGTAGGATGGGAGGTAGCCCTAATCAGACTTAATCACTGAAAATCAGTCCCAAAGCATCTGAGAGTTGGATGTGGTGTGTGTTTTTCTGGAGCAAAATGGACTTGGTTTCTGACAGTAAGCATCGTTTCTGTCTGCATTCATTTTCTGGCCTTTTTCCTGCTTTTCTCATGTAGTTATGAATTCACCCAGCTTATGTTACTTCCATGAACTGACTTCCAACCTAGCTTCACTGACCTTCCTTTCCGTGACTACTAGGTTAACTTGAATTAATCAAAACACAGTCTTGTTGTGCAAATATTGCTAAACAAACAACAACAACCAATGCATATTTCAGTCACTTGTGTACCATCGGTCAGGATACATCAGATGGAGTTGCCACCAGAGACAAATTTAGCCCATAGAATGGTTATGTAACAACTAAAAAACACAACATCACAGGTAAAATGGCTAATCAAGTGCTAGAAGTGGCCTGTTTCAACATCGAAGCTTTCCATCTCTAGTGCCTCATACTTAGGCAGAGTGAGAGTCACAGATGGAAAAGTACCTATAGGATTGATGTTTGCCTTTAAACTACAAATCAAAAGGTGAAATACACGTTTAAGCAAGTTGTTTCCCAATGTTAGAATTAAAATTATAGAGACAGCAAAACAGACTCTAAGGATATATTTGTGTCTACTTTTTTCACTTGTTTTTTTAAAAGATAATTAGCACTTCTGTTAGTGTGAGTTTTGTCCCTTTCTATTAATTTCGCTTGGATTTGGGAATAGACATGTTGACAGTATTTCGAAGCCTGTTGAGTGCCTTGTATCACCAGCTGATGTAAAACATATGCACAAACAAACATATATATGCTCCAGTGCAAAAATCTCATGGAAGTTTCACTTACAGAAGGATTCTTGCATAAGCAGAGGAGCATGGCCAATGCTTACAGAAAAGCAGAGGGTGTCAGAGTCTCGCGTGCACTTTGTCATGTGTTTAAGAAAATAATAAAAAATGGCTTTTAATCAAAGGACTCAAAGAACTAAAGGGATTGGTTTGAGAGCAGGGTGATGTGCATGTTTCTGCTTAGTATAAATATTTTTCTGAGTCCCGTTATCAAAAGTGTATGACAATGGGAGGACCGTGGAGAAGAGTTGTGAGTGTATAAGCAAGGAATATTCAGCGCCAGCAGAAAGAGAAGAGCTGTAAAGGTGAGAATTAAGGAATTGCTTTATGAACAGCATATGCAGAAGGAGAAGTAGGGTGGTAGGAAGGGAAGATCCAAGTAAGGAAAAGAGGAGATGGGTTTGCCTAAGGGAAACATCTGAATTTGAATTAGGTTAATAAAGAGAAATCTGAAAATTTAAAACACATAAACTGGTGTATATAGAGCCAAGTAAGGATGACAAGTTCTTATAGGTATGTTTCTTCAGTTTAGCCTTACACATTTAACAGTGTGTTGCTCAAGCATCTAAATGCAGCATAGAGTCCCTAGCTTAGTATGGCCAACCAAACTGAAAACAAAGCTGACAAAACAAATACAGGGCCCCTGTGCTGAAAGTTAGCAGGTCCTGCCTTGTCCTTACGAGTTCTGCAAGTTCTCTTGCCCTAAAAGGCAAAAATGTCCACTTAACAGAAGCAGCATAACAGAATTTGTTGTATGTACATTTGGGATAGAAAATACATCTAACTAGGCAGATATACCACTCTAACACCTGCTTTAGCAGTTCTTGAGATCTAATTTTGTCAAGCAGTGATACCTCACTTCTGGAAGAATAAGGTCTCTATTTTACAGACTGGAAAAAATGAGCAATACAGAGATGTCTAAGCATCCTTAATACAGGTTACAGTGTGAGTCCTGATGAGCAGACCATTCCTTTGCAGTAGAGGAAAGGAACAGAGGGCCAGAACTTTGTCTAGCTCTATGCTACTGGATGTGTTTCTATGCAGCTTCATTTCAGTCAAGCCTTGATTGCCATTCGACATACGCAGACTTTGCTTTTTTTTTTTTTTAAGGGCAATGTCTTAGTTTGAGAGATTTTTAATATAAATTCATCAAGAAGAGACAACTGACCACAAAAAATGCCATATTAGAACTACCTTATCTTTTCTGGACTTAAATGCCAAAGCAGCCTTGCTTTAGAATTCCTTTCTGACACCAACTTTTACCTAGAAATACAACATTGCTCTATTTTTTTCTTTTTTTTTTTTTTTCTTTTTTCCTTTCTAACTTCAAAATTTTCCTTGCTCTCAAGCCGAGGCTTATTTGTCTATTTGAGAGGTTCCTTAAAAGCATTCTTAGTACAGTATCCTTTTGATTACTCACTCAACAGAGTGAGCAGAACCATTTTAATATTACCACAGGTAACTGCTCTGTTGCCAGCGTGGATATGCCAGAGGAGGGAAGGGCTGAAGGGGCTGTAAATCTTTATATCAGTGACATCTTCGGGGACACTTGCATTTTATGTGACTGCCTGTTCCTATTGTCCTTCCACTGCATTTCAGCTCATGCACAGCCCAGATTTTTTTTCTAACAGAAGTGGTATCTCTGTACACCATGATACACCGCAATTAAGTTAAATTCTAACTTGGCAGCCACACAAAAAATTGAAACTGTACATGTGAAGGTGCCTCAGCAGTATGCACAGTTTTACTGCTGAGCCAACCTGGCTTGATCTAGCATATATGAAGGACCTCTCTGCAGTATCAAATCCCACAGCATTCTCCTGGAGAAACTGTCTGCTCATGGCTTGGACAGGTGTATGCTTTGCTGGGTGAAAAAATGGCTGGAAGGCTGGGCCCAAAGAGTGGCAGTGAATGGAGTCAAATCCAGCTGGCAGCTGGACCCAAGTGGTGTTTCCCAGGGCTCAGTATTTGGGCCGGTTCTGTTTAATATCTTTATCAACAGCCTGGACAAGAGGATCGATCACACCCTCAGTAAGTTTGCAGACGACACCAAGTTAAGTGGGAGTGTTGATCTGCTTGAGGGTAGGATGGCTCTACAGAGGGATCTGGACAGGCTGGACTGATGGGCCGAGGCCAATGGTATGAGGTTCAACAAGGCCAAGTGCCGGGTCCTGCACTTGGGTCACAACAACCCCATGCAGCTCTAGAGGCTTGGGGAAGAGTGGCTGGAAAGCTGCCCGGCAGAAAAGGACCTTCAGCCGGCTGAATATGACCCAGCAGCGTGCCCAGGTGGCCAAGAAGGCCAACAGCGCCCTGGCCTGTATCAGAAATAGTGTGGCCAGCAGGACTAGGGGAGTTATAGTCCCCCTGTACTCGGCACTGGTGAGGCCCCACCTCGAGTACTGTGTTCAGCTTTAGGCCCATCACTACAAGAAAGACATTGAGGTGCTGGAGCATGTCCAGAGAAGGGCAACGAAGCTGGTGAGGGGTCTGGAGCACAAGTCTTATGAGGAGTGGCTGGGGGAACTGGGGTTGTTTAGCCTGGAGAAAAGGAGGCTGAGGGGAGACCTTATCGCTCTCTACAACTACCTGAAAGGAGGTTGTAGAGGTGGGGGTTGGTCTCTTCTCGCTAGTAACAAGCGATAGGACAAGAGGAAACGGCCTCAAGGTATGCCAGGGGAGGTTTCGATTGGGTATTTGGAATAATTTCTTCACCGAAAGGGTTATCAAGCATTGTAGCAAGCTTCCCAGGGAAGTGGTGGAGTCACCATCCCTTGGAGGTATTTAAAAGACGTGTAGACATGGTGCTGAAGGAGATGGTTTAGTGGTGGTTTTGGCAGTGTTAGGTTGATGGTTGGGCTGGATGACCTTAAAGGTCCCTTCCAACCTAGACGATTCTATGATTTCTATGATTCTAAATGACGGGGAATTTGTTAGCAGTGGGCCAGCTGAGCTGCCTTATAAACGCATTTGGTAGGCATACACGCTCTCAGGCCTTCCATGGAGTTGCAGTCTGTGGCAGCGACAAAAGAACAATTACTTGATGTAAATAACTTGCAAACAGGGTTAGTCATTAATAAGGCAGACAGCTCTGAAGGCAAAAGCAAACACCACTTCAGCTGGAAAAACTTCCAGTGAAGACTGTCACTGAGGAATTAGGTCTGCTGACTGCAAAGTGATCGGCTGTGAACTCAGCTGGCTACTTTGTATCTCTGGCCCCTGCCCTCGAAGATTAATTTGTTCCTGAGGAGGGGAAGTGGAGAAGGAGGAGCTGATCTCTTCTCCCTGGTATCCAGTCATAGAACACATGGGAATGGTTCAAAGCTGCTCCAGGTGAGGTTTAGACTGGACATTAGGAAGCATTTCTTTACTGAGAGGGTGGTCAAACACTGGAACAGGCTTCCTAGAGAGGTGGTCGATGCCCCAAGCCTGTCAGTGTTTAAGAGGCATTTGGACAATGCCCTCAACAACACACGTTAACTTTTGGTCAGCCCTGAATTGGTCATGCTGTTGGACTAGATGATCATGGTAGGTACCTTCCAGCTGAAATAGTCTATTCTATTTTGACTGTTTCTCCCAAATCCTGATTTGTACTGGTGTAGTCAGCCTTTTGATAGTGGGATTTCTGGGGTGGCATGCTGTGAGTTGCAGAACAAAGTGAGTAGACAAAACAGAGGTTAAAATGCTGATGACCTGGTGATATCCCATACAGAGGAAAAGACTCGGGAAAGAAGGAGTGTACATGGAGCTGCAGAATAGGGCTGGAAGACTAACCTGCAGTAAAATAAATAGATTGCCAGACTGGGTAAAGTGGAACATGACCTCCTTTGTAAATCCCTAACCACCCCGAGTAGTATAGGCTTAGGGCATTGTCAATCTTGGGTTAAGTTTTTCTGTGTAATGCGAGGCACAACATCCAGACTATAACTTGGCCCAGCTCTTCAGTGAAAGCATCTCCCAAGGACATTTAAATCTTGCCATCCATTTACAAAAACAGATTACAACTGCAGAAATAAATGATGGGAGGTAGATGTGTAAAGAACACTGCTAGGTCATTAAACATCTAGTTCTTATGACCTAAGTTTGCAAAATGGCATACCAACCTGAGATCTTTAATAAGGCAGAAATATCACTACAGGTCTCAAGAATATAAAGGTCTCAGGTTTTTGGGGTTGGTTTGTTGGGGTTTTTTTGCCTAGTACAAATCAAGTTTGAAATTCTTGGAAAACTTGCAGAAAATATTTTGACCATATCACTTCAGGCCTGAGACAGAAAAATACTTTACAAGAAGAAAGACAGATTAGTTTAGTGTCCTAATATCAATTTTCTGCCACATAAAATCAGTTATTTTTTGAGTTGATAGCATTGTTAATGTGAGATCTGGTAACAGCTGGATTTAATTACATTGAAATTGTTTGGAGAGATAAAACTCTTTCCAAGATCAAGATCTGTGTGTGAACCTCAGTCTTGCTTTGAGAGATTTTAGTGGAATCTGCTGCTTCTCTCTCTGAGCTTGCTCACACACAGAGCTTTTTGAGTTAAGCATTCTCCTCGGCTCAGTTGACTTATTAGCCACTGAGCCAAAATGATATTTAAACACCATAAATGGTAAACGTTGCTGAGACAGTCCTTTCGCGCAGCTCAGACTAGGCATTATTTGGCAGTTAACCACATAATTCTGGCAAACAGATTCCTTGAGTATAATTAAATCTCTTATAAGACTAAACACTGCAAGTTGTTTGCAGCGTTCGGAACATAAGGCAGCAAAATCTCTATTCTTTGCATGTCCTTGACTTGTAAGCAGCTGTAACCGTGATCTTGTGCAACTGAGTTATTGCATTAAAGGCGCATATGTGCAGTGCTGTAGCTGACCCTGGTTGAGCTGAGGGCTGGACTAGATGATCTCCAGAGGTCCTTTCCAAACTCAATTATAATTTTGTCTGATTTTGTGCAGTGTTGAGCATGCTGAAGTCCTGATATTTCAACAGGAGATGTCAGCATTCTGCAGCTCACATTATAAAAAGTCTTCAGTACATCTGGGTAGTCAAATG
Organism: Pluvialis apricaria; assembly: GCA_017639485.1. Classification (NCBI taxonomy): domain Eukaryota; kingdom Metazoa; phylum Chordata; class Aves; order Charadriiformes; family Charadriidae; genus Pluvialis; species Pluvialis apricaria. Next base: position 69,872,954 of record CM030011.1, on the reverse strand, counting down.
AACAAGAAAACTTACTAGAAAAGATGATGTCCGCATAACATTAACTGTTTTGACTACAGGCCAGGTAAAACCCACGTCCAGTCTTTGGAAACCACCTTAAAGTTTTGATCCTGATCTGGATTTTCTTCTTCACTCCATTTTCAACAGCAAATCTGGGAATGAAAATGCCACAGTGCAGTTATTCTTCATTTCCTTCTCTCTGAGTGTATAGATTTATCTGTATTTTTTACCTTATAAAGTAAATAGTTGGTTGCATACTTGCAGTTAAACTGGTACATGTGTATTGTACAATTGATTTGTAGTAGGCTAAGTGTTCAGTACAGCATGAATTTTCCACATTTTCTTTTACATATACACCTTGAACACAATAACTCACCCATGCTTATCAATGTAAAGGCATTTACAGTTGTGTTCAGGTACCAAGTTCTGATCCAGCCTAGGTTTTAAAAAAATTAAGTGTGTTTTGGCTGAGGCCCACAGCTAACATTAAGACTTCTCTTGCAATAATTTCCAGTCTGCAGATATGCAGAGGTTAAATGTATGTAAGGACTCTTTAAATCCTGGATTGATAAATGTCAAGTAATAGGAAAGCATTTTTTATCACCTTACATTTCTATTAATACAGGCTAATAGATAAACAGATGTTTTATATGGTAGCTGTAGATGGATTAACTATTGATTACACAAACACAGGAAAACAGAATAAGAGATTAATAGAAATAGTTGTGTATAAGAGGCAATATATCTCTCTTCCCATTGCCATCCAAATATGCTGAGAATCTGTATTTTTGTAAGAAACTGGAAGAGTTTAAATTCTCCTTAACCTCTGTGGATTTAATGCGCTAAGTGGCTTTTTTAAACATAGATTTGGATGCTTATTAGAGTATCTTTCTAATAAAAAAATGAACCCTTAGGGGTAAGGCAATGCTGTGGGAAAAACCTATATTACTTTTGCTTTTGTAGAAAACATATGTGGGTATATAAGGTACCCTTTAAATGCTTTGCTTACTATTTCTGGTCTCCCAGGCCGTGTTTCCCAGAGCTGTGCATCTTATTACTTGCTGTTTCCCAACGTTCATGCATATTAAAGCCTGAGGAAAGGCAAAAGCCATAGGAACCATGTAAGTGGGATCGTTGTGGTGGACTTTTAAATCTATCGGCCTGTGTAATGCCTTATCAAAAGCCTGTTGAAATGCCAGAGAGACAACTGCTCACCAGAGAATGCCCCGCTGGGCTTATGTATTATGCCAAACCACAGCTCCGTGCAAAAATTGTTAAACTTGATCTCATAATTTTATATAAGAGCCTTTGAGAATTCAGTGCTCTATAAGCAGCCTTTCAGAAAATCATAGTATCTTCTGTATTATCTTGCATGATTTGACCTGCATGAAACTGACAGCTACGGTTAAAAAATTGTGGCAGCTTTTATAGGCGACTGTAAAATAAACTAGTTGCACAGTCTGAAAACAAGTTATTGAAATGCACCTGTGTTTTATCAAGCCGATGCTATGTAGTGCTTTCTGATGTTCCTCATTAATTGCTTTGACATGATCCACCTCCGGGGAACTCAACACAGCAGCACAAGTTGATTGGGGAAAGGAAAGGGAGGGAGAAAATTAACTGCTTGAGGTAGAATTTTTTTCGTCACTATGGCAGTACTTCTATAGGTTAACTCTTATATTCTTTCTTTCCATTCTTAGAGGTGAGCCTACTCCTACTTGGAAGTAACAAGAAGTAAGAGTGGTGAGGGAGTTGTTAAATGGCTACAGGCGATTAGCGCGCATTAACATAATAGGAAGAGATCGGATCTCCTCTTTTTTACATCCAGTTGATTAAGCTTGAGGATGCGTAGATATATAACAAAGTCATGCCCTTATGCTAATATCAGGCAAAATTTTCCTTAGGTTCCAGGTTTCTTTTCTGGTGCCAGATGTGCCATATTTTTCTTGTCTGTAGTTTTGGCAGCAAAAATACCCTGCAGTGTTACAAAAGACGTTGTTGCAGCCAGAAGCACAGTGACTTGCAGTATCTGAGCTGGGAGCCGAACCTGTGCTTTCTTCTTTCTCTTCCTTCCCCCTGCTTTGGGCTCTGAAGCCAGCTCTCACTGAAGAGTGTGTGAATTTTGAACCCCAGCAGAGTTCATGTGGTGAAAGGGGCTTTGGAGGAATGAGGGAAAGCAAGCCCTAATGCTGGCCTTTCGTTGTGTGTAGCTTGCTTATTTGTGTCCTGTTTTTCTTATCTCCTTGCTCTCCATTTTCCTGGTGCAAATCACAGATTTTGTTCCTGATGTATAAGACTAGCTGTCACCTAGCTGTGGCTACGGAATGTGAATTTCTACAGTTGTTACACTTTTTGAAGCTATCCTTTTGCAAACAGGGCATGGTATTTTGTGTATGGTTTTTGTTGTACTGCTTTCCCGGCAAAACAATTAGCCAAGTGTTTCCAAAAGGAAGTAGTATCACACAGTATCTTTTCACCATAAGTGGGAACAGGAGTTATTTGCTTAATCTTGAATGAGCAGTGTCCCTTCTTTTTCCAAGTACCTTCCAAAATCAAATTGATTGCTGTTTTTCCAAACAAGAGCTGTAAAGGCTAAAATTGAAGAAGCGCTTAGGTGTATTATAATAAGCTGTGAAAATGTACAGCATTGCTATCTCGTGGTAAAATTGTGAAATGTTAAAGCCTTCATCAGAGGAGCACTGAGTCACTGCATGGTGCTATGTAATAAATATACAACTAAAAACATTTACAAGCTTCAGAAGAATTTGAAAATAGTTAACATTCAGGCTTTATAATTTGGCCTCTGCATGATTCTATCAGTCCCTTCTGAGAAAATGCAATGATTTTAGACTAAGACTAAATAAAACTAAATAACATATCTAAAACTGGCTGTGTTGTCTTGTGTAAAACATCTGTGAGAAACTAAAGTTGTCAGTAGGACAGTTTATTTTTTTTCCGAAGTCTAGAAGTCCACAATATCAAATTTTAAGTAAAGGAAGAAATGTTACATGAAATGAGCCCGTATGGTTTCTTAATGAACAAATAGTATTTATGGATTAGAACTTAACTGTTTTTAAGTGTTGCTGCCAAGTCAAGAAACAGTAGACAATTTTTGTGATATACTGCTTAAGTTGTTGGTACAATAAACATATGCTACCTATCAACATATACTACTGAACAACAGTAGTATAAGATTAGAGATCCCCCATTAAAAAAAAAAATTAAAAGGTAGAGGAGAATGCTTGCATGTTGAAGAAAGCCTGTTCAAGTTGTTATGGGGTCAGTCTTTACAGCCATATATTTACTGTATCCTGTATGCCACACATTTGAAAAGGAATACTGGCTGCCTTAGCCATGATAGCTTCTAGTTTTTGAGCTCTTACATACAACAGATTTCATATCTGTTGGTAAAGAAATGCCTTCAATGCCCCCATGCTCCAAAGAACATCACCAATAGATAGGAAGACCTTTTTACTTCTGCTTTGTAATGGGTTTTGAGAAATCAGGTAATACTTCAAGGACTAAATCAAAGTGTATGTGCATTGGTGTATGATACATTTACAAGGATAGGAATATCTTCAGAAAAGTTATGATATATAAAGTTGACTTTGTTTCTGTCCCTGGAGTAATCCTCAAGTTTTCAATATTTCAGACTTGATAATCCATCTTAATGTTCCTCTGTGTGATTACATTTTTTCCCCTAATGAAATAACTTGTTTCTCCAGTAACTTTGCTTGCACTGTTGAAGCTGTACCCTTTTAGTTTTTTACTACTCATGTACCAAAGACTCCTTTTTTTTGATATTTACCGGCATAATTTTCTCTTTACGCATAGAAATGGTCTTCATACAAGAAATCAGCATAAACCCATGCAGTGCTTAAATTTAGTGTAAATGCTATTTTTAAGGTTTTTGCAATGACGAGGCAGATTCTGGCCCCCTTCATTTCAATTTGACAGCTTCACTTACAAATAGTGAGCACATATCAGTAAGTTGTTCTTCATCCTTTAATCTTGCAGGCCACTCTTGTAGGAGTAGAGGCCTGCGTCCCCAGTAAATCTTCTTAATGTCACTCATATCAGTAGATTTCCCCGCCAGCGCAGGGTACATCTGCCTGAGAGAGACTCAGAAACTGAGGCCCAACTTTTTTGTAATCTTGTTGGATTTGTGATTCATATATGCAATTACTGTGAATTATTTGCTTGCTTCCTTTTAATGTTTATACAGCTCTGTGCAAGAAGGCGGTTTTGTTCCAGTACATGAAACTTTCATTTCTGCAGCACATATTTTGGAGGAGTTAGCATTGCTGAAAAATTCCTTTTGGGAAATTATTTTACTCTGTTCCTTCTGTAGTGGCTCACCCGTTTCTTTTTAATAAGCTGAGGCTGTTATACTGTATTGTCTTCCTTGATTACAGAAATCCATTTATTTAGACTACATGCAACAGGCACGTTAGTCTAATAAAGCAAAGAGCCAGTTGTGAGGGATGTGGAGTGCTGCTAGCACTTACTGTTGTTTGTAGCAGGGCTCTGCTGAAGGCAGCTTAGTCTGTTCCGGGACAATTGCTGTTAGAGCCACTACTAGCAAATTTGTTTCCTGGCCACTGTTAACTCTCTCATGGGAGCTGTTTCAGCCCTTTTTTTGTTTTCTGTCCTTCTCTAAAAGCTTGATCATGCCCCAAGTCTGTTTCTCTGTTGGTCTAGAACAACATCTTTTATTTTCATTTCCCTGCTCTCCTTTCACTGCATATCTGCCTTCTTGGTTTGCAATTATTTCAATAAAAGGGATAACAGAAACATTATCATTTAAGCATCCTTTTCTTTCTTTTTTTCTATGCCTCTTTCCTGTCTTCTTACTTTCTTGTTTTTTCCTCTTCCTCCTTTCATCTTCTTCTTTTCTTCCCTTTTCCCATTATATGGATTTCTGCTTTCCCTCCCAGATCTGTTTGTTTGAGAGACAAAGGCAAGACATTAGAGTAGTGAAGGAGCATGTGCTGATATTGCTGAGTTCAGCAGTTGTTTGAAGCTGTTTCCCTGAGTAAACAGCACAGAATAGATGAATATGGTGAATGACAACAGTTTATTCCTGTAGATGGGTTTAGCCCAACTTCATGGCTATATTCTATATAGCATTAATCACTTACAAGCAGGTGCTATAGGGAGTCCTAAGACTGATCAATGTGGCCTGATGGTGAATTAGGCATTTCAGAGTAGTAGTTCCATAACACCAAGCTGAGTGGGTCTCAGTCAGGTCCTGTATTTCCATTCTCACATGCATCAATGTCTCACTGCTCAATGCCAAGAAAAGACCTACAACATAAGCCAGCGAGACAAGATTTTGGCTAGGAAAAGCTTTGCTAGAGAAGAGGAAAAACTTCCTCTCTAGGCGGCTTCCAAATTTACATTAAGCTCAGATAACCCTGGGACAAGCCTAACTTTTTGCCTCCAGAAGGTTCAGTGGACTTGCTCAGTGAAGTGCTTTCAGTTTTTCTAATCACCATCCTTTTATGAATGGTGTTTTTTTTCCAGCCTGGGACTTCGTGTTGCTGTAATACTATTTGGGAAGATCTCAATATACCTTTCAAAATTTTGAAGGTGGGAATAAGCAAAATGAAGCTATTTTCATGTATGGACAGAAAGTAGAGTTGACATTCTAAAGGCAAGACGTAAGAGGTCTGAACTCAAGCTAAACAAAACAAAAAGTGTATCCAAGTGACCGATAAATATTTATGACTTCTTACATTTGGTCATGATCACTACTTTGCCTTCAAAAGTGTCTGCTCAGGTTTTTAGAAGTATCTTTCCTGGTCCAGTGTACCATACAGGTCACAGTTAAATGATCTTGCTTCATAGCCTCTGAATCCAAGACAGAGGAGACCACTGTGGATACTGGAAATAACTTATCTATCACAGATAGATTTTATTTTTAAGAGTGATTAATTTAACTCCAGCACTCATCATTTGATAGTACAGCCTCAAAAAAAAAAAAACCAAACAAAAAACAACAGATGCTGATAACCTCAGGTTTCAATCTTTCCCAACATCAATCAGTTGGCCAAGTGTAATACAGGAGAGGAGTGTAGACTCATGGAATCACAGAATACCAGGTTGGAAGGGACCTCAAGGGTCATCTGGTCTAACCTTCTTGGCAAACGCACGGTCTAGACAAGATGGCCCAGCACCCTGTCTAGCTGAATCCTAAAAGTGTCCAATGATGGGGAATCCACCACTTCCCTAGGGAGATTATTCCAGGGGCTGATTGTTCTCATTGTGAAAAATTTTCCTCTTTTGTCCAATTGGAATCTCCCCAAGAGTAACTTGTACCCGTTACCCCATGTCTTTTCCATGTGACTCCTTGTAAAAAGGCAGTCTCCATCTTCTTCGTAGCCACCCTTTAACTACTGGAACATGGTGATAAGGTCTTCCCTAAGCCTTCTTTTCTCAAGGCTTAAACATATCAGGCTTCCCAGTCCTTTGATCATCTTTGTGGCCCTTCTCTGGACCCTGTCCATCCTTTTTTGTACAGCTGGGATGAAAACTGAACACAATATTCCAGGTGTGGCCTGACAAGCGCTGAGTTAAGTGGGATAATGACTTCTTTATCTCTGCTGGTGATGCCCTTATTGATGCAGCCCGGCATCCTGTTAGCTTTCTTTGCTGCTGCAGCACACTGTTCGCTCATGTTGAGCTTGTTGTCCACCAAGACCACCAGGTCCCTTTCCACAGAGTTGCTCCCCAGCCAAGTAGATCACAGTCTGTGCTGCACTCCTGGATTATGTTTTCCCAGGTGCAAGACCTTACACTTGTTCTTGTTGAACTTCATAAGGTTCTTGTTAGCCCACTCTTCCAGCCTATCCACGTTTTCCTGCAGGGTGGCTCTCCCTTTCAAAGTGTCCACTTCCCCACTCAGTTTGGTATCATCAGCAAACTTCATCAGGGTACACTTGATGCCATCATCCAGATCACTTATGATGATACTAAACAGCGTTGGATCCAGTACTGATCCCTGGGGGACCCTACTTGTGACAAGTTGCCCATAAGAGACCACTTTTGTTCTCTTCTTGACTTCACAGAAAAGAAGAGCAGCAAGAAGGCAGAAAGCGCACAGGCTGCCAAGTTAAACAAGACTTTTGCACCCATCTTCCTTAAAGGCCTGACTGACCTCAAAGTAATGGACGGAAGTCAAGTGATAATGACTGTGGAGGTATCAGGTGCGTAGCTATAGAAAAGCATTATTTAAAAATTTTAAATCCTTCTGCAAAATATGTGCTTTTTTCCACTGTCCTTTTCTTTTAGCAGGTGTCTTTGCATTTGGAAATAATATTTCAAGGAACCAATTTTTTAAATGTAAAAGCTAGGTTTGTCTAATCTGATCTTCAGGGCGGATGAACATTATCCAGTGTTAATGTGTTCAGACCTGTACAAGTGTTTCTTTATTGGAATAATAATAATACGGCGGCTATTATTGGGTCCTGCTGTTGAACTAAAACTAAGTCTCAGTGGACTTGTAATAGCTTTTGTTGTGAACCAAACAGGATTGAATTCCTGTCAGCTGGGGTAAGATTAGTGCTGCATAAAAGAGCAGCAGTTCCTGGTATGAACTATGGTAATAGAAACCCTTGATAACCACCTTCATGGGATCGAGAACTCGTTCTCCCTCTATTGTATACAAGCTTCCCTTATTCATTTGTATTTTAACTGTAATACATTACACAGCATCAATAGAGCTAATGAAATTCCCGAATGTTTTGAAGATGAAATTGCAGAATCAGGTGGCAGAAAACAACTAACCTTGATAATTTTCTTAATCAATATATGGTGGGGTTTTGTGTGTGTCTCTGATTTTCGTTGTTTCCTATTTTTCAGCTAACCCACCTCCTGAAATTATCTGGCTGCACAATGGGAAAGAAATCCAGGAGACAGAAGATTTCCACTTTGAGAAGAAAGGCAATGAGTACAGTCTGTACATCCAGGAAGTATTTCCTGAAGACACAGGGAAATACACCTGTGAAGCTTGGAATGAATTAGGAGAAACTCAAACCCAGGCTACATTGACAGTACAAGGTATAAAGTTCTTCTCCACCTTAGGACATGCTAAAAGAAAATAATTCTACTGTAGTGGAGGAGTGTCTATTTAAAGTACATGAGTGTTTATAATGTCTGTTGTGAAAGATGCTAGGAACTCTCAGTCTCTGCATCTGAATTAAAAAGGATATTGAGCAGAAGCAACTTTAAAAAAAATCTTTTCACTCTGGAACATTATGTTACTATTTCAAAAATGCATTCCTGAGTCCCGTTCCTAGGGACAGTGCAAGACTTCTGCTAAGTGCAGCTTCAAATTCTAACTATAAGGCTTACTTAGCTACGGACTTAATGTAAACCATTTAATGATGTTTTTCTTTCTAATTAAAGCCCTGAGTATTTGGAAAAGCTGTCTAGGAGCCAGTTATCCTGGCTTTCATATTAGCATTGTAGTGGCAGCAGGTGAGGAACACATGATTTCTGCAATTTGAGAACTAGCTGCAAAAAATTTGGCTTTGAGTCCACACATATGATGTAAATCCCACAGTAAACACTGAAGAACCTACAAACTTCCTGTGATTGGGCATTCACTGCCTTCATGACAGTGGAATTCATCTAATCTTACTGTATGCCAACATTTTCCGATAGTCGTTACAGAATCACAGATTGGTCAGGGTTGGAAGGGACCTCTGAAGATCATCTAGTCCAACCCCCCTGCCACAGCAGGGACACCTACAGCAGTTGCACAGGACGGCGTCCAGGCGGGTTTGGAATGTCTCCAGTGTGGGAGACTCCACAACCTCTCTGGGCAGCCTGTGCCACTGCTCTGCCACCCTCAAAGTAAAGAGGTTCCTCCTCGTGTTTAGATGAAATTTCCTGTATTCGAGTTTGTGCCCGTTACCTCTTGTCCTATCACTGGGCACCACTGAAAAAAAGACTGTTCCCATCCCCCTGGCACCCTCCCTGTAAGTATTTATAAGCATTGATAAGATGTCCCCTCAGTCGTCTTTTCTCCAGACTAAAAAGCCCCAAGTCCCTGAGCCTTTCCTCATAAGAAAGATGCTCCACTCCCCTAATCATCTTTGTAGCCCTTTGCTGGACTCTCTCCAGCAGTTCCCTGTCCTTCTTGAACCGGGGAGCCCAGAACTGGACACAGCACTCCAGATTCGACCTCACCGGGGCAGAGTAGAGGGGGAGGATGACCTCCCTCGACCTGCTGGCCACACTCTTCTTGATGCACCCCAGGAGGCCATTGGCCTTCTTGGCCACCAGGGCACATTGCTGGCTCATGGTCATCCTGTTGTCCACCAGGACTCCCAGGTCCCTTTCCACAGAGCTGCCCTCCAGGAGGTCAGCCCCCAACCTGTACTGATGCATGGGGTTATTCCTCCCCAGGTGCAGTACCCTACACTTGCCCTTGTTGAACTTCATAAGATTTTTCTCTGCCCAACTCTCCAGCCTGTCCAGGTCATGCTGAATGGCGGCACAGCCATACTGAGAATTATTGGAAATCAATGGGAGACTTTTTGTATTTTTAATGTAAAGGATCTTAACCCCAGGATTTCAGAGAGCTGTGCCTCCAGGGGTGGGTCTGTACTCTGTTGTCACAGTCTCCTCTGAATTCAGACCTTCCTCTGTTCTTCAGGCTCCCCTGAGACCTAGCCTTTGGGTCAGTCTTCTATATTTAATGCAATTTTATGCAATTGTTAATGGTGATTTATTACATGAGCTCTCAACTGCACAGCAGTCATAGTACTGTCACTTGCCCTTAAAGCTATTCCTACCCATATTCTCTAAGGACAAATCTTCAAGATTCCTTTTAGGGCAGCTTTAAAGTCCCTTTGCTTTGCTCTTAATGTAAGCCTGGATCAAGCCAGTAAAGTGCCAAGTAAATGATTACTTTTAGTACCAACACAAGCTATTTCCAAAATTAAAGCCTGACTTATTTTCAGATTGAAAACTTATACCCTGCATGTTCAAAATACCTTTGCTTGTATGTGATTGCTTTCCCTGAAATTAGTTAGCTCATTAGTTACATTCAAGCCTGGCATTTTCTCCTGATTTGTAAACTGTGTTTGTAAACTACAGAACCTCAGGATGGTATTCAGCCCTGGTTCATTAGCAAACCAAGATCAGTGACAGCAGCTCCTGGGCAAAATGTCCTTATATCCTGTGCCATTGCTGGAGATCCTTTCCCCACTGTTCACTGGTTTAAAGATGGGCAAGAAATAATGCCGGGAACAGCATGTGAAATCCTGCAAAATGAAGACATCTTCACACTGATCTTGAGGAATGTGCAGTCTCATCATGCAGGGCAATATGAAATTCAGCTCAGGTATGTTTGCCATGAAAAGAGCTTGTTCCCTTGGAACAATTATTTATGTTTACCCTCAAGTTGAAATTCCTGCCTGAAGAAGACAAGTTTCCTTCTGTTCGCACAAAACAGTAAGGTACTAAAGGAACAACGTATTTCTGAGGGATAAAAAGAACTAATAAAACTCAAAGAGGAAACACAACAAGAGTCAGAAAGAAGGACAAAGCAGTATAGAGTTTCCTTTTCGGATCCTGAAAAACAAAGCTTTGTGGCAGCAGTATGGGAAGCAACTTGGGTTTCTAGCATGGGGAACCACAATCAATGTCTTGATGTTGGAGCTATTGTTTATCACGTTTGGCACCTCTCTGAATATTTGTAAGGATGCCTGCTTTCCATGGGAACAACCTGATCAGGAAGGGTAGTTCCACAAGATTATGATCCATACCTTTAAGGGGAGAAAGTGTTTCCTGGCCATGTTTGAAATGTCAGCATTCTATATGGAAGTTGTAGTTTCCTTTTTCTGATGCATCTTTGAAATGAGGCACCCTGATGCTTTGAATTTCTTGTCATTCCTACAAAATTTGGAAGAGCTGTTTTGAATTGTGGTTGGGGTTTTTTCCCCTGGTGAAAGAACTGTCCTTTCAATGAAGAATCAAATTTGCTGGTTCTTTACATTTTAGAAAGTGCCACAGCATTTTCCACCTCCAATGGTGAAGATCGGGTATAATTACACATCCCCTATGTGGTTATAGAAATCTTAGTGTACAACATTAAACCGATGTTATCATTCTGTGATATTTACAGTGCATAGATGTATTGCCTTACTTGGCTAATATTTATGACTTTCTTTATTAAAATTTATTTAACCATCATGGACATTTAAATCCATCACACTGGAAGAAAATTATCTGCTCTGCTCCACACGCTAGCTTTTTAGTCCAGACAAACTAGTCCAGTAGGCGGTTTAGATAGATACTGCCCAGTATTACAAAGTGTTCTGCACCACTTGCACTTGTCTGGTTTACAGTGGTTTTTGTCTTTTTTCATGCTATAAGCAAGTTATTTTTGTTTCCTATACTTCAGTCTAGTACAAAATTTTAAAACTTAATTTTCCTTTGCCTACTTGCAAATAAATTACTCTTGTCTTCCTAACCCAAGGAGGGAGGGCATTTCTTAATAAATTTAACCTATTTAGCCTCTAAACAGTGAGTTTAATTTTTTATAGTTATAGTTTATTTTCCAACTAGTGTTGCCTGAATGATAGACATGTCACTGTGTAGATGCCTAGCTCTAACATATGTTTCCATAGACAATCACAGGCAGCCACAACTAGCTTCAGTATATTTTAGTATTTAAAGTCAGATGAGGCACTTATCTTTCACCAGGAAAAGGTGCTATAGAAATTATAGCTGTTGTATATCAAGATTTCCTATAATGATTTTTTTCTACGCTTAATTTCAAGTCTTCTTAATAACATTTATGTAGCTAGTGGCATATGTGCCATGACTTTCTCGCAAATAAGATCTTCAGTAGATTTAGACCCTTTGTACTCTGTAATAAATTGTGAACTGACTCATTTCAGAACAATTGGCTTGTTCACAGTCAGCCCAGGTCATCTAGGGCATTCATAATGCTGATTTGTGCAGGTCGTGTCTACATACATCCTCGCATCTAAGAAAAGCGTCTTTGGGAATCATTGGTGTTTCTCACACTCAGTACCTCTGGCGGGATTAGAAATGCCAGTTCAATTTCATTGAGGTTACCAACCTCTACATGAGAGAGCAGGCCAAACTGTGAGAATTGACCAAATTCATCACTGAAGACATTTGTCAAAGTAGAAGCCTGACTATATAATGATTCTAGAACATAGCAGAATGTACACTTAGAAAATAAATTATTTCAGAAAATTAGTGGAGGAGAAAATATTTTGGGGAGTGAGAAGAAGTAAAGTTATAGCTAGAAAACAATACAGCAGATTACATGCTAGTTTCAGTTATTCCCTAATCCTTTTACTGGAGAAATAGCTGGGGATCCCACAAAGATCAGTGCATTCATGCTTTTTCTAATCCGTAATGAGTAAAGCTATGCTGCAATTAGAGCAAAGGGAATGCTGATACCTCTTTTTCCCCTGCTGCCATTTGTAAAATTTCAGTTACTGTTTGGGGGACAGAAAGCCATATGCTTTTAGGCAATTGCTTATATACTATGAATAACAGAGAAGTAACTGCCTCAGGAATATCCGAGGAGCCACGTGTCAGCTGTATAACTTCGAGTTTGCAATAGAGCTAAAATAATTTTCAGCAGCGAATAGTCTTGTCTAAATAGCATTTGAACTGCCTGCATTTGTCTTGAATACTTGATTGAGAATTGTTTATATATTCAGAAATAGTCTTAACAGTACCTGAGAGGAGAGCTGCGTTTAGTGTCTTTCTCTCAAAAACTCCTACAAAGTCCATTAAAAATATGGAATAACTGAGAAACCACAAGTCAACTCACTTAAGAGTTTATAGAGAATTTGACAGTGGGCTATTTTTAAACATAATCATTTTCTTTTCAAATAAAATATGCAGCTCCTTTTCATGCATTAATTTTAGAAGCATGTTGCATAGCTGCTTTTAGGGAGTCATTCTTTCTTCAACTCCCTTAATTTAGTCTGGGCATTGTTTCCTACCAGTGTTAATTATTTTCCAATTTTCTTCTCCATTATTCTTAAGCTCTGAATTCTGTCCTAATAACTCCGCAATTTCCCTTTTGTGTTGGCTGCTCACAAATTAAAACTCTGGTCCTAAAAATTGGGGTTTAACAAAAGATCTATTTGTCTCTTCCTAGTTCTTTCTCCTTTCATCAGATTGAGCTGACAAGGGTGTGTGTGTAGCCCAGTGTGAGCCTAGTGTGATCCATCAATGATTGCTGGTTGGCTTTCTGTCTTTCCCTCCCTCAGCATTAGTTAGAATATGTGTTTGCTTTGCCTTTTACAATATAGCAGACTACTAAGTCTGACTTTTAAGAAGGTAGTCATTGTAACCTTTCCTGGTCCTTGTTTTAAACCTACACAGACCTCCGATTCCTCTACACTTGCATTCTTCGTTTTAATTGTCCTAATAATCATAGAATCATAGAATCATAGAATAAGTGAGGTTGGAAGGGACCATTAAGATCATCAAGTCCAACCGTTAACCTACCCTGATTTAAAAACACCCACTTCTAAACCATGTCCCTAAGCACCTCATCTACCCTTTTCTTAAACACCTCCAGGGATGGTGAATCCACTACCTCTCTGGGCAGCCCATTCCAATGTTTAATAACCCTTTGAGTGAAAAAATGCTTCCTAATATCCAATCTAAACCTGCCCTGACATAACTTGAACCCATTTCCTCTTGTCCTATCACTTGCCACGTAGGAGAAGAGGTCAGCCCCCATCTCTCTAAAACCTCCCTTCAGGTAGTTGTAGAGGGTGATAAGGTCACCCCTCAGTCTCCTCTTCTCCAGGCTAAACAACCCCAGCTCCCTCAGTCGTTCCTCATAAGGCTTGTCCTCCAGACCCCTCACCAGCCTGGTAGCCCTTCTCTGGACACGCTCCAGCACCTCAATGTCCTTCTTGTAGTGAGGGGCCCAAAACTGAACACAGTACTCGAGGTGAGGCCTCACCAGTGCCGAGTACAGGGGGATGATGGAATAATGTTCCATTGAGCCTGTTTTTGCTTAGGCCTCAAGGAATGGTGTTGCTTAAATATAAAAAAACCAACAGATTCACCTACTACTGAGGTTCATCTATTGAAATTTGAGCAGTTTACAGTCTGCAAAATGCCAGCCCGTGCAGTTGAGGGATAAGAAATCAGTCAGTCTCTGCGAAGCCGTCGTGATTGAAATGGGAAATAACAACTCAGAAAACCACAGACATCTTTTTCTTCTCCTGTCCTTTGCATCCTCCCAGTGATGCAATCAATGGTATCATTTTATCCCAATGTGACTTTCCCATGTTCTTTCAGTCAGTGTGTACATCATAAATGAAAAGGTGAGCAAAGAAATTGGGAGTACTGGACAGAAACTGTGTTTGTTGTACAAAGCCTTTATCTTTGTAACAGTACAGTCAACATGAGAGACCTCAGAAATCCCCCTGCAGTTCCTTAAAACAATCATCTGCTTTCTTAACCTTTTGTCTTCTCAGACGCTGAGTGTTTCTCTTCTCCCCCACTCCATCTTCCGTAGAAGTTTGGTTAGTGTTGATTAATCTTATTTAGAGATTTTGATAATCTGATTAAAATCAGAGGTAAACATTCATCTTATAAATCAGTGGTACCTCAAATACTCTGCAATTCAGATTATATAAAAAGCAGTTGTGAGATTACATTCCATTACACCAAACAGTAAATATATTTCTATCTTTCTGTAAAATACAGTTTGCAAACCTTGATTTCTGCTATCAACACATCGTCTGTTTTTAGGAAAGAAAACCATGACCCCTTCCCTTTCCATTTTCCCACTCAGTGCTGTAAAATGCAAATAAAATGATTGGTCTATCACGTAGAAAAACCTTGTGGCCAAACTCTCAAGTGAGGTGAATCAGTGCATCCTCTTTGAAGCCAGTAGAGCTGCTCTGCTTTATGTCAGCTGAAGTTGTGATCCAGTAGATTAGTTGCTTTCTTTGGGGTTAAAGCATCATGGAGTCTGGACTTTGTCTCCATTTAACTAACTCACAAAAGAGTTGCAAACCCTAATTCTGAGGCTTTGCAGTTACCTGCACCGAAGCACCAGCTAGAGCTAGGGATCAACTTCCTTGCCCCTTTCAGTTCATTCTTAAAAAAATGTAATTTACTCTGCAATACTTGTTTCACACTTGGTAGGCCAGTAGGAATTTTCGGTGTGTCCCCACTATAATTAACAGTGTTTTTTCCCTCCTCCTCCAGAGAGTGCTTCCTAGGGACACACAGACAATAAGTCTCATCTAAGGTTCAGTGAAAATATTTGAGTACATTCTGCCAAGAAACTAATATTTCAAGATATTTTGAACATAAAAGCCATTCCAGGGAAAACTGATCCCACAATAGGACAGAGAGCTATTTTTAAAATTGCTTCAGGCTTTGCAGCTGGGGTTTTATTTGTTTTCGGTGGTATTTTTTTAATTATTATTCCTTGACATTTTAAAGATAAGTCCTTTGCATGGGCATTCTACAGAACCGTCCTGCAAAAGTCAACACTTCCAAACACTCTTTACAGCATAGCTACTGAGCATAGGTTTTATCCATGTCTATCATTATTCCACAATAACAGAGCCACTAAGATCTGTCTTTGTCTAGGGTTTTGTTGATAAAATGCCACACGGAGAACCTCAAGTTGCAGAAGTAATGTTGTTATTGCCAAGGTTCAAAACAGCAGAGACATGAAAGACTTGAAGTAGTGCTTGTGTACGGCAAAGTTCTATTTTTTCTAGCTGCCCCTATGTATTTTGCCTTGTCTAGATTCTGAAATTGCATAAATGTAAAAATATTTACAGAGTTTCCAGAATTATTCTTGATTGAATTTAGCATCTAAACCATGCAGTCCTTAATTTTTCTTGGCTTGTTTCTCTTTTTCCATCTTGTGATCTCCAAGGTGGGTCAGTGTTATTAACTTCACCTTTTTAGACTCTGCAACTGAATTCAGAAGACAAAATTGTGTTCTCCCTGCTCCTAAAATCAGTAACTAAACTCACTTTGATTTCATTGGGAGCAGGACTTGCCCTAGAATGCTACATTTTTGAACAGTGATACGATGAATGAGACAGACTCGAGGTTTGTATCCAGTGGTCTAGTTTTCAGCCATTCACTTGAATCAGAAATCTTAATTAACATCAAAAAACTACCTTGTGAATCATTTTTCCATCTAGGTACTTCTATGTCCCACTGTTGCCATAACTTGTAAGTGCTTCCCAAGGTTTTAAAAATAGAAAGAACAAAATGCTCTCCTGCTTTCTTACCCCCTCCTTTATTTTCCAAACCCTGTGAAAAATAGCTTAGTGTAGAGAGGTTTACTTTGCCTTCCTTATTTGCTTCTTTGCACATGTGAAGTATTTGCAGAGGGAAAGATTCATTGCAGAAATGGGTCCTGCAGAAACGCTATTATTCTTCACGGTGGTCAGGACGACAGTCAGTATCCCTAGATCCCTCTCCTGGGAGAGTGCTGTGTCTGCTACTTTAACCTCTCCCACTGGTGACACTATTCTTGTGGGCAAATATTTTTGCCATACAGTCATGACAGAAGCTGAGCAGTGGTGCCTCCCTATTTGATGTATGCTGTAAATTGTCTATACTTCAGCTTGTGTAGCTTCTCCTACTTTGTCAACTTGGGATTGGTTTTAAGTCCTAAAGGAAGAGCAATTGAGCGCTAGGAGACTTACGGGAGGGAAATTCTGGTAAACCAACAGCCTGCTAACAGCCCTGTATCACTGGTGAATGAGAAAGTACTTGAGCAGTTTCAGAGTATGTCTGCTTTTCTTAAAAGCTTCTGAGAAGCAGGAAGAAAACTCTTGAGTTTCAATAGTGGCAAAAGGGGGCACTTTGAAATGTGTGGTTTGAAGACAACAGGTTTTCAGCAATGTTGGTACCCTGCCATCATTTGATGCCAATCAGTATGTTGGGAGGAGGTGCAATTCTTTCTATTTATCTTTCCATTTGTCTTTCCTTCTTTCTGTTTCTCTTGCTTCCACATGGAGGTCATATATAAGAGGAAGTAAGAACGGCAGGTCTCCAGTGCAGGACTAAGTTAAATACTCTCTGCATTGTCTTGGATCCTCTCCTGACATTTTCTGTTCGGTAGTCAGAGTCTCTCTAGTCTTTTGTATTGAAGGAAATTAGGCTTGTGGCTTTCAGAACTGTCCTTGTGGATTGCCTTTAATAACAGTTTCTAGTGTACATATTCTGACTTGTTGAATATAAAGTGTTGAAAACGTTTCTATTGCTTCTTGTTGTTAATGGTCTTAAGGTCAAATAAAATGTTTTCCTACCAGCAGAGCCTTTACTTTGCAATCCAGTTACTTTGGTCAACCCCATCAATTTCTTCTCGGTGTTAAAGGCTTGATTTTCATATTAGGCTGATCTACTGTTTCATTTTCTAAAGCAACAGAAGGCAAAGGACATCCATCTGAAAAGCCGATGGCACTAATTGCTGTTATAGTGCTGCATGTGTGTTAATGATCTTGCCTATTGTGTGACTTCATTGCAAGTTGCAAATGGGTGAAATTATAGTTTATTCACCCAAACAGAACCGTATCTAGGAATATATTTCCATGTGCTATTTAAGAAGCAGGCCAGACAATATGTTTATGGCAAACAGAAAGGCACTCCTGAGTCTGTATTTTAAACTTCAGGGCAAAGTGGACTTGAAGGTGCTCTTATCTAGCAAGTCTTTTGAAAGGAGAACACAGCTGGGAAAACCCGTCTCTCTTTCCTTCCTCCCCCCAACACACATCTGTTTTGTTCGTGTCCAGGAAATGTTTTCAGTAGCAAAAATTATTTTTGTTTGAAAAAGTAAAATCATCCAGGAGTTTGTAGCCTCTTTACAAGCTTATACTTAAACTGGAAAGAATGAAAGTATTTTCACTAATAAAAGCTATCTCTAGACCTTAATCAATTCAAGTCTGTTTTTTAATAGCAGTTCAGGGGAGCAGTGGCAACAGTTACAAAACTGCTATCCTGGGGGAGTTAAATTTTGCTTTCGGCATCTCCTGTGTTAAGCGGAGAAGAGCCGTTTGGGGCTCGAAGAATGATATATATCTGCAGGAGGGAGGGAGCAGCGGGGGTGGGGGGAGCACTTTAAATGAATTCTTTAATGGGAGCCCTTTCCAGAAGGCATCCATGGTATTCCTCTGCAAAAGGAAGAATAAGTACTCAGCACCATATATGGTGACACTTTTATGTTTTTTAATATAAACATGTACAGGCTGGAGCAATCCATGTGGATGGGTTTTGCTGATTGGTTGGGCCGGGGGGGGGGAGGGAAGGAAATGAGACCCTGCTTTTAATATCTTAACATTAGAAAACTTAAGAGCTTGGGTTTGAATAAATAAACAGTAGGCAGAGTTGGAAAGATTTTCAACTTTGCAAAAGAGCTCCTTCGTCTGCCTTGATTTTCCAGCTTTTGTATTTGTTTTCCTTTAGCTTGTTTGTTTGCAGCTGTTTCATTCTGTAAATTGCTTTGATTTTTGTTCAGGGAGTATGTTCTCCCCAGTGCAGACGGTAACAGATGAGTAAAAGCTATTTGAGATAGCTTGGGTCCAAATACAAGGGGATCAAATCCACTCAGTCAACCACCACAATGCTGGGTGTAGGAAAGAACAATGCCACCCTGGGTTTGAGCTGCTTTAGTGCAACAATCACTTAGTTTAGGCAAGTTAAAGTTTTGGAGGGAGAAACCTCTGCTTTTCTTATTTCACTTAAATATTTCAGGAACCAAGTTGGAGAATGCAGCTGCCAGGTGTCTCTGATGCTGCGGGAGAGTTCAGCTTCCAGAGCAGAAACGATCAGAGAGTGAGTATTTTTCCCAGGGACTTGCATGGGTGGGTTCTATTTTTTGCTCCGTTAATTCCCTGCCCTTACAGACCCAGGCTGGCTGCTGTTCAACCTAATCCCCAAATGTGACCCAACAAATTGTTTTCATCATACAGGCTAAGCACATTGTACCAAGCCAGAGTAGAGAAGATCTTTTTTGTTTGTGCCCTTATATGGCTCCTGAAGTCATCATTGATGCAATAAACTAATGGAGTGTGCTCCTCTAATCAACCTCCCCTTCTATAAACACATTTTGTTCCTGCTCTGAGGTTGTTCCCTGACATTTTTAAACCAGCCCCTTTCCTGGCTCTCTTTCTTTTCTTTTTTGGATCATAGTGGGAGGGAATCAGCCAGCTCTGGAGAGCGAAGAGATGGTGGAGATCATGGTAAACTAACATTTGGTAGAACAAGTGGCTTCAAAAAGAGTAGCAGTGAAAGCAGAGCAGCTGAGGAAGAGCAGGAAGACGTCCGAGGCGTGCTGAAGAGGCGAGTAGAAACTCGGGAACACACAGAGGAGAGCCTGAGGCAGCAGGAAGCTGAGCAACTTGATTTCCGTGACATTTTAGGCAAGAAAGTCAGCACCAAAAGTTTTTCTGAGGAGGAACTGAAAGAAATCCCAGCCGAGCAAATGGACTTCCGAGCAAACCTGCAGCGGCAGGTCAAACCCAAGACCTTGTCAGAGGAGGAAAGGAAAGTTCATGCTCCTCAGCAGGTGGACTTCCGCTCTGTGCTGGCCAAGAAAGGCACCCCAAAAACCCCATTGCCAGAGAAGGTGCCACCTCCTAAACCAGCCGTTACAGATTTCAGATCTGTGCTGGGCTCAAAGAAAAAGCCACCTGCAGAGAATGGCAGCGCTAGCACCCCAGCACCAAATGCCCGCACCAATTCTGAAGCCCAGAATGCGACCCCCAATTCTCAAGCCCCTGTTGCCAAACCAGCAGTGAAAAAAGAAGAGAAGAATGACAGAAACTGTGAACATGGGTGCGCAGTGGTGGATGGTGGAATAATTGGGAAAAAAGCTGAAAATAAAGCAACGGCAAGCAAACCACCAGCAAGCAAAGGAACAGCACCCTCCTTTACAGAGAAGCTTCAGGATGCTCAAGTAGTAGATGGTGAAAAATTGGTCTTACAATGTCGGATTTCCTCTGATCCCCCTGCAGCTGTCACCTGGACTCTAGACAGCAAAGCCATCAAATCATCAAAGTCCATTGTCATCTCCCAAGAAGGTAAATTAATTGAATTACAAGCCAGCTGGATGGCACACTTATATCCGGCTCTTGATTAATAATATTTAGTTCATTAAAGGTAACGCAATACTTTATTTGAGTCCTGTGCCAGTAACTGTTTCCAGATGCAACTTTCTTGTTATTTCAGTGGAGTACTCAAGGAACAGTATTGTTTGACATTTCTTGCAGATTCTCCTTTAACAGCCTGCAGATGTAATTTTTATAAAGTTGAACTTCTTGCATTTTTAAATGCTGTTTACATTGCTAATGCTGTTTAAGGAGCTGGTACATGACGTTTATTTAGGCTGAACTTTAAGGATTTAGAACATTGAAAACAGAGTAATATTATTGCTGGTTTACAAATTCTAATTTAATTCTTCTGTGTGTTTAATATTTCAGGCTTTTTATTGCAATACAAAACACAGAAGCAAAGAGGAGTTGTGTTATAGAAAGAAATTACTACAACTTCAAGTTACATAGTTAAGATCAGAGTTGAGAATTGATTTCCAGTGTATTTAATGCCCCACCACAGATGCTTCTGTTGCCTGTACAGACACTGAAATATTTGAACTCCACTGGCCTGATGACTTTTAACTAATCTCAAAACAGTACAGAGTTTGGTAAAAGTCCTAAGAGAGAACACTTACCGTTGTCAAATTGAATGATTTCTTTCTATTCCGCATTCTGGATAATCAAACCCTACTAGACTGGTTTTGTATGAAAGTGAATATTGTATCGAGAAAAAATATATTTTTCTTGGGACAAAAATAGGGAGGATAACTGATAATACAAAAAAACTTCTTTACTTCATATTTGTTTCATAAAAAACTGACGGAATTATATGGAGAATAACACTGTCCTGCACCTTGTAGTAAAAAAGTTCATGTTCACAGTAAGAATTATAGCATGACACAGGGGTCTGCACTCTTAATTGTGAATCTTTCTTCATTTAATTCAGACTATTTTCAGTGTTATTAAATGAGAACCAAATGAATACACGCAATGGTTCACCACTAGTGAATCCTTGTGCAGTGTTCCAAACACTGAAACATGAGGATTGCTTTAAAGTGGATGCAGTCAGAAACAACATTGCCGTCAGATAGGGTGGGGGAAAAAAGGTACCTGAGTACTTTATTAAGGGGATACCAAAGTAAGTAGATGGAGAGAGGGAAATGGTAGCAGGTGCATTGTGTCTGGCATGTGTCTGAAATAGCATAAAAAATTTATTTATGAGTTCATGATGATTTTCACCAGAGGGGACTGTATAGAATAAGTGTAACTGCCATGTACATGAGAAAAAGTTGACTAGTGGAAATGCCATCCTCGTAAAAAGGACTGACAGGATCAAGAAGGTGGGAGACTGCAATTTAACCAGCATTACACTGAAAGCAAGATTTCAAAGGTTTTCTTGGTGTTGCTCAGAGCGAAAAGAAATTATGCATCTCAAAGTTTCGTGTCTCCTGTCAAAGTGCATCAGATAGACAGGATCTCTGTATCAAAGCTTCTGAGCTGTGGTGGAGCATCCTAAAGTCCCAAAGCTTTAGTGTTGTGGTGCTGCAGAAAGCTGTTTTCTTGACTGAAATAATCTGAGTAATTGACTCTTTCAATCCCCCAACTCATATTCACTTTACAAAGTGGTACTGTGGAGCTGAAAATCCAGTGTAGTTATGTTTACAGTGAAGTGATCCTCATGTACAGAAATGCTTTGCCACCTGCCTGAGCAGGGCATGTGACTTATCCCATCCAGTTTGGGATAGGTGACGCTCTTGGTAATAACATCCCAGAGCTGGCATTTTGTCAGGATGTCACACTTTAGCAGTGCTTTCCATGGAGGTAAGGAACGAAGGTCACCACTGGATAAGGAATCCATTGTTTCAGGACAGCTTCTTGAAGGGCATGAGGAAACTGTCCTTGTTTTTGAGTTATACCTGCATTATTACACTAGCATCATGCTTAGGGAGTCAGAATTATCAGTACTTCGAAGTCATGCTTTCTTTTGCACGTATTTGCAGAGGATCTTAAAAAAATATTTCACAGGGAAGTAAATGCTATGGTTTTCTCCTTTAATGGAAAGAAATGGAATAAGGATTAGAAGTATTTTTTTTTTAAACCTTATTACACACCCTCTGGTACACTGAGGCAATGCATTGCATGATGGTCAATTTAGTTTTTTTCCTAACAGTACCTGCTAGCTTTGGCACTTGGAGAACAATGTGTTGCTGCTTTCCCACTGTGAAATGCTTTCATGCCAACTGTTAAGTAATTAACTAGGTATGCATGATACTTACTTTAAGTAAATTCCAGTTTTCTTAGTGATTTATTTTTCTCTTTTCACATAATTAGGAACACATAAATAGTTGAAGGAACCAAGGGAGGAGAAGGAATAATTAGAGCTACAGACTAGAACTGAGAAATAACAAATTCAGGATGAATATCGGGAAAAACTGTTCAGTAGAAAAACCGTATGGATTAGTCTCACAGAAAGTGTTTGGAGCAGCTTTAAACATAGAGAGCAACAATAAAAACTGGATGCAGTACTCAGCAGCCCAATGCCAAAATCCCAGATTCCATCTTTTGCCCCGAACAATGAAAAGGCAGCTTCATCACGGCCACAGGTGTCATGTCCTTCAGCAGCAGTGCCTTTGGCCAACCTTGGAGCAGCATTTAATGGGCTCTGGAGATAATC
Organism: Pluvialis apricaria; assembly: GCA_017639485.1. Taxonomy (NCBI): domain Eukaryota; kingdom Metazoa; phylum Chordata; class Aves; order Charadriiformes; family Charadriidae; genus Pluvialis; species Pluvialis apricaria. The sequence continues at coordinate 69,850,184 of CM030011.1, read as the reverse complement.
CCCTGGAGTCACCCTCAGCTGAAAGAAGGTTGAGTCTGTGGGGAAGGAGAGGAATTCAGAGCAAACGGACCTAGCTCACATTAATGGGCTTAGATCTTACAAAGCCATTTTTTATTTCTTCTGTATGACCTTGCTCCTCTTGTGTTCAGCAACAAAATCCACTATGGAAGCAGATAGACTGGGTATTCACCAACTGATTTTGTGTTTCAGTGATGTTTGGTGGTGACCACTGGTTCTCACGTGTGGAAAATTTTCCAGAAATATCTCACAGAAGAGTAACTTACTTCTTAGTGAGTTGGATACTGGAAAATCCTCTGTCTAGAGTGAGACATGTTTATCTGCTTCTTATCATACTACAAGCCCATCTTAGTTAGTATGGGCTACTGGCCCACCAACTATTCAATGTAAGTAACACATGAACCTGCAGAATGCCACGTATTTGTCTTTTGAAAATTAAATTAGCCCTCTCTGTCATCACCAGAAAGCAAAAAGAGATAGCAGTTTGTTGACCATCTGGTGCCAAATATATTGTGAAGATAAATACATAAAATCTGGTTTCAGGAACATGCCCACCTGATAAAAAAAAGTGGCATATTTGGCCAGGAAGGGCAGACTTAAAAGTATACTTGTGTGTAACAAGTTTATAGGATAGGCAAATTAACTAGTCCCTTTATATAGTCACTTAATGAAAGTAACTTTCCTTGGCATATTTGTTCAAGCTGATAGTAAGGCCCTTTACCTGTTGGAAACAACTCTATTCACGTCTCCTCTGTGTTTGAAGAGGCTAACACTGTATTGCCTGTCTGAGGCAGTTTAACCATTAGTGTGCCAGAGAAGGGCCCCACTTCAGTACCATCGGAGAAGCTCAAATTCAAGCACCAGCATCAGAATAATCGGTGATTGGTAAGGACTTTGGCAAACGAAAAATTAAATCCTGCTCCAAAAAAGGCCTTCATCTTCAGGCATATTTATGCAGTATTTGGACTGTATTCTAGTCCATTTGCAATATTTTCCATTATTGCAGGTTTAAGTTTACATTAGCAATTAGAAGGCAGAATCTGGGCAGCATTATAATGGTCACAATCACAACATGTCTAAGATCAATCTCTTTCCTTCCATTTTACATTTGAGCTATTAATACTGCTTTGTTTCCCTTTGAAATCATGAACATCAGTATGTGTTTCTACATTCTTTTAAAAATTCCCCCAGTAGTATTCTGTCGGTTGATTGGCTTGAGTGATTTTTTGCTTGAATTTGTTGATTTTTATGACAAAGCAAGCTCTTACGCCATTTTTATTTTATGAACATGTCTGACCTGATAGGCATTTAATAATGGTTTGATTTTATATTTTTCCTTTAAAACACATGCCTGAGTGTGGTTATCTACATTCCTGGGATAGATATTAATGTGTTTTTTGCCTGTGAAATCTCCAAATAAATAGTAACTGTAATAAACAAACAAAAGAGGGTAATCATAAATTAGAGCATTATGCATTTATATGGGCAGGTTAGATGGTGTATAGTTAAAAGGCAGCTGATTTTAATATGAGAGTGGTGTTCTTTGAAGCTACAGGGGGCTTTTTGTTTGGAAAAAAAGTTTTTAAGAAAGCTCTAGCAGACATTACAGTGGAGTTAGACATATAAGGACTGAGTAGAAGAAGCTTCCTCACACGGTGAACTCTTTAGAGCAGGAACCATTTTGTTTTACATTTGTATAGTACTTGGCACAGCAGTGCCCTGTGCTAGTGTCCTGCTATGTGACTCGCTCTTGGAAAGAAAATCCAGATAGAAAAATTTTGCATTATTACAAAAGTTGTTCTAGAAGACAACAGTGAAAGGGGTTTGGAAGCTGTCATCCTTAGTAGACAGGAGAATTAAGGTGCACAGTGAATCGAAGTCAAAACTGGCAAACTTGCCCCTTTTAAAATCAGCTTGCTCTGCATTTTTTTGGCTAGATTTAGTACCTTGTGACTATATAGACTGAAGAGGAACTACTTAATATAGGCTCAGGTAGCAGTGATGGTGTAGCTTAGAAAATGCTGAGTTTGTATTGCTTTGTGTAAGACACTTATTTTTTCTTCCTAAGTGTCTTGGCAGCATAAGGAGTTGGTAATCTTGTTAGCAGTAATGCCTTAACAACTTTCTTGTGACTTAACTCCTAAACCTTCCTATCAGTTGTGCAAGTCTGTGTCTGTCAGTCTAACTAGGATCTGCTGTGACTTTTTTGATTTCTTTTTAACTAACTTTGAGCAAGAGTTATGTGTGTAATCAACACAACTCTATGTACTGCTGAAAGTAGATGGATTCTGCAGCTTAAAAAAAGCTTCTTCAGAAAGTTTAGGGCTAGGGAGACCATGTGAGCATCAGTTCTGACACAATCCATGTTTGTCACATGCCACAAAATTTCCCTATGTACTGCCATTTTTGTCTGAATCCTCCTTCTTCCAGAAATGCATGTAGGTTTAAATATAGCAAAAGAGAGACATTTGCTATAATCACTGGCAATTTATTGCAATGTCTCATTATTCTTATGTGTTTTGTTTTTAAATCAAGAAACAAAGCAAAGTCTTATTTCTAATTTGAATTTATCTTCCATACACTTGTTTCTTTTCTCTGCTAATCTAAAGGGCCCATTTGTACTCGACAGAATGGCTTTGACTCTAATCAAGATACCTCTCTATCCCTCTCTTTTTTTAAACTTGACAAGTCAAGCTCTTACTAACTTTCTCTCCGTGATGCACTTTATCCAGCCCTTGGAGTCTTGGGGTTGTAATGTTTTGTTTTTCTTTTTAATACCTCTTCTTCAGTTGCTGACTGTTGGTTTATTATCCTGTTTAGAAAATAGGCAGCAGAACTGTATGTCGGTATTGGCATCAGTGAGATAGAGGTCACCTTCCTATTGCTATGCTTACTGGAGGTCATTGGTCCTCTTTCTACCTCACAACAGTGGAGCTCATGTTTGTTACTTTTGTAGTAAACCTTTAAACCTGAAAATAGAGCATCCCTTGCTGTCCATGGATGCTCGTCATTTCACTACCTTAAGCCCCATTTTCTTTGAGTGAATAGGACTCAGCTTAACAAGTAAATGAGATTGTTTGTGAGCACTGCCCTGTTCTCTCTCTTGTTCTGTCTTTTCCCTTTCCAACATTCTTTCTATTATCTGTAAGCTTATTAACATTAATTTATGAATACTTCTAAATCACAGATTTAAATATTGAATAACTTTGGTCCTAGTCTGATCACAGAGGAAATCCACCAGAAACATACCAAGTGATGACTTCCTATTATCAGCTCCTTCATGGGATCTTTATTTTGGCATCTCTAACTTTTCCTAACATGAATGTAATTAATATAGTAATATAGCATTAATTACAAGCAGAATAATGTGAGATAACACAAATATTTCAGTTAAGATTAAGAAAATTACCTTTATACAGATACATTTGTCAGTTAAATGTGTAATCTCATGAATAATGAAAGTAGGTTTCTTACATTGTTTTACTTAAAACTCTATGAATTGGCAATAATTAAATTTGTCAATTTTTCTTCTCTGAAACTCCTGTGAGTTTTTTCACTGCTTTGTCTGTTGTCATTGTAACTGTAGTCAATATTTTCTAGGTCAGCCCACTTGCCATTTTTGAACATTACTGTGACACTAGCACATATTTGCACTTTCCCAAACAATTTGTGATTTATTAGAAAATTAACACCAGTGGGCCAACAAATTCCTTAACAAATTTTTTATGGCTCCTTGGCACAATGTCTTATGGCCTGGTATTTATTAATATTGCCTAAATACTCCATAGTACTTCTTTATCCCTTGGGATACGAATGAGAAAGACATAAACTTCAGTATGCATCATGGATAGGAGTCAGGAGTTTGGCCAGCTAGATGCCAGTGTGGGGAATTAGACTTAGGAGCTTTTTTTTGTTGGTTTGTGTATTTGTTTTATATCTGAAGTAGGCTTTCTGTGGAGTTTCATGGAAAGAATGCAGAAGCCTAGAGATATTTTAAACTGGCTTGCACTATTTTTGAGTAAGTCAGAAAATCCTTTAATAGCTCAGAATGCAAGGGAAAGGCTTTGTGTATCTAAACCAGAGCCTCCAGTAAACTGTCAGCTTCTGTGGCTGTTACGGTCTTTTCTAGAGCTGCACCAGTTCCAATGGCCAAGTGGAAGATCCCAGTATCCATGTTTACTCCAATCCTGCCCTTTGTGACAGTGTTTTAAAGACTGTCTGTGGACTGGTTCCTAAAAAAAAAGAGTAGAGTGATGGCAGGACAAAACTGATAGCAAATTCTTTTAGTTGACTGGGATTTGTGAATTGCCAAGATTCCAACTGGGGTAACCAGTCTGGTCTTTCTTGCTGTTTTGAGAGAACAAGCTTGTTTCAGGTCATGAAGGGTTTTTGCAGAATAAATACCAAATATTTTGTTGAAAGACATTTGGCCTTCTGGCCTCAGGAACTGGCTGTAGCTCTAGATCACAGAACATAGGCCTATTGGGGAGTTTCCTGTCCTTATGAAATCTCATCAAGTTTGGCCTGCTTGGGTTTTGTTTTTTTCTGGTTTTCTAATAAAATGAGGTTTCTACAGTCATATGCTCTTTCAGCTTCCCCTTACACTCCTGACTCAGCCTGGCTAACACTTTTTTGAACCATTGGCCAATTTCACACCAAGTCCCAGTAGTCCACAGCTTCATGAAAACTAGTGACTAAATAATGGAGAATGACCCAAATTATCTCATTTCCCCTTCACTCCTCCACTGAGGGCAAAATACCACCACTGCATCTGTGTGTAACAACAAGCCCAGAACTCCCCATGTACTTTGTATGTGCTGTTTCAGTGTAGTTGCTGGGGAGTATGAAGTGGAGGGAAACGGGATACAGATTATTGCTGTAGGGGGCTGGAAGTCAGGAGGAAAAGGATGCAGCCCTTGAAAAAACAGATTTCCTTCATCCGCCTTCTCACAAAATAACTTCATTAAAATTCAACACCTATAAATATTCTTTTGGAATGAGTAAGTGACATTATTTCATGAGGACTCTGCTTCCAGGGGAATAAGCCAAATGCAGCTTTGGTCAGACCCCTGCCATGCAGCCTGGCCAGGGCTGGATTCTAAAAGCAAAACTAACAGAGCATTGAATGCATATGACAAATCAAGTATCATCATGAGAAAACCCTAGGATTTGCTTCTAGACTTTAGTGTAAGTGTGGAGAATGACTTATTGTTGGGGTGGGATGTTTCCATGTCTATATGCTGCATAAGGAAGGGTTTCTCCTAAGGTGTTAACTTATATTGCTGCAGTATGCTGCAGGGACAGCACTGCAACAGTAGGAGTGGTGGGGAAAGACCGTATGTCACATTAGTCTTCAATGAGCTGATTAGCATGCAGGTGAGGAAGTGCTTTTGAGCAGGTAAAAAACTCCAGCAAAAACAGCTGCTTTGTTCCAGTCCCTTACCAATCCATTTATCCTTACAAGCCAGACTCCTTCCCTGCAGTAAGGCGGCCAGAGATCTCCTTCATATGTATGTGCCTTTGTTCCATAGTTTACGTTCTTTTGCAAGAGCATTTTTAGGTTCTAATGTGTGATCTTTTCTAATCACGTTATATAGATTTGTACAAATTCTTAGACTGGACATTATCTTTGGCTTGCTCTCCAGTTGTCTCTTTAAACATCAGAGACACGTGAATTTATATTTGTTAGATGCCTGCAAGAATACTTTTCTAGTGTCCCTCCTCCATTTGGAATGGAACTGCAGCTCGTGACATTTTTGGCTCAGCCTGACTCATGGAGATGAGTTGCCTCAAGGAAGGCACGTGGCTTTTCTTTTCACCCTGTGGTTGGCTGAGCACAGCACATGTAAGTGAGGGGTCAGTTCTTTTCTGAGATAGATTTCACATTTTTTCTCAGGGGGAAAATTGTCATTATTTAGAGCGTCTTGATTTCATGGAGGATGAGGAAGTGGGAAAAAATAATTTTCTTCAAACCATTGTGTGTGTCTGGTAAACTCAATTTGTTAGGAACCATTTGAATGTTTTTTATAAGTTTTTTCTTGAATAACATAATCCAGTTTTACAATGAGGGAAAATCTGAATGCCAAATGCATAATTGCCATGTCAGAACTGAGGTCTGGTCTCCAAGGGGAGCCAGTAAACTCTCAAAGTTCTTCTGACAGAAAGGTGTTCTTTTCAAGGACCAATGTCACCAGTGCCTTTGCCATCTCCTATATCACAAGGGATATTTGATGGGGAACCTGGGATCAGGCACCCTGGAAGACAGAAGGCAGCCTCCAGTTAACATAGAGAGAAAGGTGGCAAAGACAGGAGATGCTGGGAAATTTCCTTACGTCTCAGGACACGGGGGAAATGTCTAAAAAAGATAATCTATCTAATCTTGCCATTAATTAGGGCAGACTGTGAGAAAGGTAAATGGAGGAAGAGGGGAAGGTGTTACTGCAGCTGAAATAAGTGGAAGATGGAGGCATTCTGGACAAGCTAACAGCAATGGGTAGACGTGCACAATGTCTCAGGCTGTGTTTAGGGGACAGGCCAGTGGAGGAAAGAGAAAGTAAGCGCACACTTCAGCCTCACTTAATGAGGGACATTTGGAAGGGGAAAGTCTGGAGTGTTTTAATTGGGATTCTCCCTGGAGAGCGAAGTAGTTTGTTGTTCCAAGCAATGCAAGTAAGCGTAAGGGATTAGGTAAAACGCAGTTCTCCTTCCTCATCCCCCAGCTACTGGGAACAGCTTCTGTTTTCGTTCACAGAGTTTTATTTTTTAAGAGGAAATGTATTTCCCTTGGGTCATACCAAGCTCCCCTTGGTAACTACAGAGCTTATGTTGCATCCTGTTTCTGCAAACCCAATGAAGTCAAATTTGCTTTTTTGTTGGGAAAGAAATGGATTTGTTGCAGTGGCAAATTTGATCGCCACTGATATATTGGACTTCCTAACAAATGTTTTACAATATCGGACGTGTGTTCTCTGAGTCATTAAAGCAAGAAGAAAATGTCTTTCAGTGTCATTTTTAAACTTGGGCACTAAGCTGAAGTTCTACTTTCACACATGGATGCTCATGGGAGTGCTAGAGATAAGGCTCAATCAAAATATTGCAGATGGTCACCTGAAAGAAGCCCTCTTATTTATAGTCCTACACTACTACCACTTTTGGAAAAAGATCATCAGAGTGAGGTCTTCTTACCCCTGCTATAAGACAAAGAACAGCAGCAGAGATTCTGCTCTGGGTCTTCTCTACTCTCATCTGTTAACCACTTTAGGGCTGCAGGGACAGCTTTGAGTATCCTAAGGAACAGCAATAAGATTCAATTAATCCATCAATGTGTTTTTAGTTTAGTTAGCTTAAATAAGGTTCCAATTCTGATGTTGAATTTTTAAAGACAAAACATCTTTTTCTAGCAGTGAAGATCCCCTGTAGTAAAGAATTGGATCATTCAATGCATTCTGTTCCTTAATAGCACTAAGATTTTTGTGAACTGCAACATAACATCCATTTGATCTCTCCTTCCTTTGTATTAGGGACACTGTGTTCACTTACCATTGAGAAAGCCATGCCTGAAGATGGGGGCGAATACAAATGCATAGCTGAGAATGCAGCAGGAAAAGCTGAATGTGCTTGCAAAGTGCTGGTAGAAGGTAAGTACTTTGCTGGATATGGGAAAACCCTTCCTTAGAACTTCCTCCTTTTCCCCTTTATTTCCCAATACCAGCCTTTATGAACCACATACACCAAAAAGAACTCTGCTCCCTTCCCTCCTGCACTTTTTGGTCAATATGTAATTCGATGTCTACCATAAAGGAGCATGAGTAGAGAGCCAAGGACTCTGGCTGCTTTGTGGAATAATCTATGTTCTCCTGCTGCCCACTGTATTTCTACAAGGATTTTAGAGAAGTAAGTTGAACCCATGAAGATTAGCTTCTGAGCTGCATGCATTCTTTAAGAGCACGTAAGAGTCCGGTGTATGAACCTGGGTACCAGTCTGCCTCAGGATTATGTACGGCACATTTCTCAGCCTACAGTTTTTCATTTCTTTGCATTCAACGGCATTTGGTCACTTGTTTTTTTCTAGTGGAAGTGAATAAAAATAAACAAATTAACAGCTCTACCACCCTTATATGCCATAGTCTTAGAACACGGACAATTTGCTGACTGAGGTACCCGTTTTCAGCATCAGTCGTGCTGAAGACACTGTACACTTGCCAACTAGTCTTGGCCTTGGGCAAATATTCTGTCATGAGGTTGAAAGCACAGACTTTTAAAACTACTATTGACTGATCTTTCTTCTAAAGAGAAATGTCAGGATCAAACAATTTAACACATGTAGCTTGTTAGGATTTGCATTATATGACACGCTCGACCCTGCTGAAAAAAAGGTTGCACCTTCTAGTTATATGTGTCTATGTCATACGGGATACACATGGAAGAGAGCTTGTATTGACTCTCAGCTGTTGGTGGAGCCTGCAGTGCTGAGTAGTTGTTGGATACAAGATGTGCAATCTTGGAAATAATTAAATCCATCAAAATTGAGTCCTGCTATTTTTCTTTAGGAATGAACCAATGTGTAATAATATCTTCTTGAAAAGAACTAAACATACAGAGGAAATGCTTCTTTTCAAAATGTGTTCATCTATATAGATCACATAAACAATGGAATAGAAGAATGACATGGCAAGAGATTCTTTTAGATTAAATGGTGCTTCAAATATGCCTTTGTTTCCCTCTTCCATGCACTGTCTAAAGCAGCGTTGTGCACATTGTACTGTGTTCTATTCAGTTAAAATAGACCTAACAGTCTAGATGGTGCCTGCTGTCTAGTTGCTTTCTCAGGTTCTCAGTGCAGCTGCTTTCATAGAGGGCTTCTCTCTCTCTGCTCCCTCTTCCTCTTAGAATGTCACATTCTACAGCAAGTCTGAGCAGAAAATCTTTCTTAAAACCAAAGGGACTTAGGAAACTTTTTCATTATTGATTTTTAAAAAGGATTTATATTTTATTATTTGTTTTGATTGCAGATGCCTCATCTGCAAAGACCTCAAAGCCTACTGAGAAGAAGACCAAGAAGCCTAAGACCACACTTCCCCCTGTGCTGCCAACAGAGAGTAAGTGACAGTGATTTTGATTACTTACTTTTCACTGGAAACAAAAGAATGCTCTGGGATTCTGTGGTCATCCCCTCCTGTTTGCAGGCATCAGAAGCTTGTGCCATTTCTTTAACCCTTGCACATGTCATGTGAAATAAGTTTTTGCCTTGTGGAGATTAGAAGTAAGTGCTGCAAATTCAGACCTAGCCCACTCTATTCTCAGTTTTTCATAATGGTGCAATAAACTTATGACACAGATTTATTTTTGGCTGCCTCCCAAAGAGAACAGAAATTCTCAAGTAGTTTGCTTCAAGTTGTGTTGTGTCCTGTGTAGACAATACCTTGCTTACCAATGTTAAGACAATATATCTTGACTGAAATGTCCTGTAGCATAATCTGTTCTTTTTTCTATGACCATGGGGACTGGTTTGGTGAATTTTACATTCCTTATAGGATCATAGAATTGTTTGAGTTGGAAGAGACCTTAAAGATCATCTAATTCCAAGCCCCCTGACATGGGCAGGGACACCTCCCACCAGCCCAGGGTGCTCAAAGCCCCATCCAACCTGGCCTTGAACACCTCCAGGGATGGGGCATCCGGAACTTCTCTGGGCAGCCTGTGCCAGTGCCTCACCACCCTCACATTAAAGAATTTCCTCCTAATTTCTAATCTAAATATAAATCAGTTCAAAAACGTTACCCCTTGTCCTATCCCTACAGTCCCTGATAAAGAGTCCCTCCCCGTCTTTCCTGTAGGCCCCCTTTAGGTACTGAAAGACCGCTATAAGGTCTCCCTGGAGCCTTCTATTCTCGAGGCTGAACAACCCCAACTCTCGCAGCCTGTCTTCATAGGAGAGGTGCTCCAGCCCTCTGATCGTCTTCATGGCCCTCCTCTGGACTCGCTCCAACAGTTTCACACCCTTTTTATGTTGGGGGCCTCAGAGCTGGATGCAGTACTCCAGGTGGGGTCTCACGAGAGCAGAGTAGAGGGGTAGAATCACCTCCCTTGACCTGCTGGCCACACTTCTTTTGATGCAGCCCAGGATGCAGTTGGCCTTCTGGGCTGTGAGCATGAATTGCTGGCTCACATTGAGCTTCTCATAAACTAACACCCCCAAGTCCTTTTCCTCAGGGCTGCTCTCAATCCATTCTCCGCCCATTCTGTATTTGTGCTTGGGATTGCCCTGGCCCACATGCACGACCTTGCACTTCGTCTTGTTGAACCTCATGAGGTTCGCACAGGTCCACCTCTCCAGCCTGTCCAGGTCCCTCTGGATGGCATCCCTTCCCTCCAGCATGTTGACTGCTCCACACAGCTTGGTGTCATTGGCAAACTTGCTGAGGGTGCACTCGATCCCACTTTCCGTGTCGCCAACAAAGATGTTAAACAGCACTGGTCCCAGTACCGACCCCTGAGGAATGCCACTCATCACTGGTCACCACTTGGACATCGAGCCATTGACTGCACCTCTGAGTGTGGCCATCCAGCCAATTCCTTATCCACCTCGTGGCCCCTCCGTCAAATCCATGTCTCTCCAATTTAGAAACAAGGATGTCATGCAGGACAGTGTCAAATGCCTTGCACAAGTCCAGGTAGATGATATCAGTTGCTCTTCCCTTATCCACCAGCGCTGTAGTGCTTTTGTAGAAGGCCATCAAATTTGTCAGGCATGATTTGCCCTTAGTGAAGCCATGTTGGCTGTCACTGATCACTTCCCTATTTTCCACATGCCTTAGCATAGTTTCCAGGAGGATCTGCTCCATGATCTTGCTGGGCACAGAGGTGAGACTGACCGGCCTGTAGTTCCCCGGGTCTTCCTTTTTTCCCTTTTAAAAAATGGAGGTTATGTTTCCCCTTTTCCAGTCAGCGGGAACTTCACCAGACTGCCACAACTTCTCAAATATGATGGCAACTTCATCTGCCAGTTCCCTCAGGACCTGCGGACTTGTGCATCTTCAGGTTCCTTAGATGGTCTTGAATGTGGTCCTCTCCTACAGTGGGTGGTTCTTCATTCTCCCACTCTCTGCCTTTGCCTTCTGCAATTTGGGCCATGTGGCTAGAGTACTTGCTGGTGAAGACTGAGGAAAAAAAGTCGTCGAGTACCTAAGCCTTAAATTTTGTTTTAAGCCTAAATGCTTTACTTGCTTTTAACACTTCCTGAAATAACAAATTATCTATAAATTCCCATGTTTGCTACTCTACATAGATTCGTTTGATTAAGAGGAAACTTAATGGTAAAGGCAGCACAATAATGTCAGTTTAGAAATTTCTAATACCACTACTACTTTTGAAATTTAGTGTCCATGGAATATAAATATCTCTTAAATCAAACACTGGACTTTGAAAGTGGTTTCTCTAAGCAGTTCACAATGTGAGCTCCTAAAAAAGATGTAAAGACACAGGTCTAATGGAAACATGAAATATTTTATCCATTCTTCTCGCTCTCAAAAAAAAAAAAAAGAAAAAGAAACCATAATCTGATTTTCCAGCATGGAACATTTTCTGCAGGACTCAGTGCAGTTTTGTACTGATTGATTATCACGGTTGTGCTTTTGGAATTGCTGACTTACATAGAGCTATGCCCCGGGCTACAGCTATTTCTGAGTTGCTAGTTGAGTGTTATAACTTTCCCTCCAGCCAATGATTTGGGGTGTGGGAAGGGTCACAACGGCATGCTCCTCCTCTGTACCTGAGCTTCAAATGCTGTAAATAATAGCAATTAAGAACAATAATTTTGTTCTTGAACATCAATAGAAAAGAAAGTTTTAAAGCCATTTAGAGCTTCACAGTATATTGTTTTGAATAGCATTTTCTATGCACACAAACACATACATTTCTGATCCTCCCAGCAGTGTGATCAATTGCAGCTTTCCCAGGAGAAAGTGTGAGTTGGGAACTAAGTCTAAATATGTGGATATGTGACCTGATCCACATCGTGCTGAAATCACTGCTTGTCTCGCTGTTGATTTTAGTGGAAATTGGGTATAGGGAGCAAAACAGAAGCTAGCACATCTGGCTTCAGAAATGATTGGGAAAAGAAGGTTGAAATAATGGTGAATGATTTTCTTTAGATTGCTCCACGGCATATTATATCTGTGTTTAAAGTTCTTGAACTTCTCATAAGATCTTTTTTCAAAATACCTTTAAATCATCTTTCCTGTTGCACTGAAAACATCAAGGTAACCCAAGAGAATGTTAGGAAGCTGGGCTTTGGAAAAGCTTTTGGAAAAATACATATTTAATTTTAAAAAGATTTGGCTGCAGATATTCCACAGGTGGTTTCTGACGTCTCAGCCTCAGTCTCTGAGGACTGTGGGTATTTGTCTGCCTGAAATGAGTGTTATATTTGTATGCTTGTTGGGGGCAAAATATACAAAACTGATACAGTAGACTTCACAGTTTCCATTTAAACTCATATCCCTTTCAGATGTAGAGATGTTAAAATTCCTTACCTGAAAGAGAATGGGCATAACAAGTCAGATATTTGTGCACCTTTACTGTATTGCTCTCAAAAAGAAGGTTAATAAAGAATGACTGTGAAATAAGATGTCCTAATCTAAAGAGATAAATTTGTACTCTGATCTCTTCTAGTCTTTGTTGCCACATACCAACAGTCCTAATGGGAAGTAGAGTCTAAGGAATGATATTGGAGAAATAGAGAACAAAAGTTCCTAATAAACCCACTGAATAAATTCTGAATTTTGAATAGTGAATTCAGTCACAGCAGTATATACTGTATTGGGTACAGAAGCTATATAATTCCTGTCATTTTTAGACATCCTTCTCAGGAGCAAAAAATTATATCTTCCATTTTCTGTAAGAAAGTGCAAGTCAAATTTCATGGTTAGCAGCTATGTCAATCTTTTCTCCCTTCATAAAAATTTTAAGTGATCCTTGGTTTTTGCCCTAGTGGGTACCTATAGGAAATTAATTAACTTTTAGTTCCTGAAAGCAATGATCAATACATTTCTTTTTGTTAAGGAGAATGAATGTTGTCAGTATGTTAATCTGTAGAATTTGTCTCACTGTGAGAATAGTTGCTGACCCAAGTCATTTGACTACTCATTCTGACAATGTTATTTTATTACTGGAAGCTTGGGTTTTGTAAGCTACAGAAATCCAATAGTAAGTAAAATTTTGGGCATTACCTCTTTTGAAATGCAATGCATACTAGACTGGTTTAAAATAAACATTTATTCTCAGAAAAACATCTATGAAGGCAGCTTTGTAGCATTCAATGTTTAACAATGCCTCTGAACGAATGCTTGCAGTGTTTACATGCAGAAAGTTTGCTGCCATGCCAGCAAATTAGGAAAATTGCGATATATTTCTTTTTGCTTACAATTAATATTCTGTCACCACAATTCACTAATAATTATGACCCTGCAGAATGCAATTCTGTAATGATAAATACAATAAATAATAATGTTTCTGAGAATAACAAACAGATCCAGCTTTGAATCTGAGTTCAATCAATCCTGAGGAAGAATGGAGGAAAGACACCTGATTTTTTAATGTTGGAATTGGTTCATTCTCCACTGATTGTACTGGCTTAGGCTTTGTCACTTGTGTCTTTGCTAGGTGGATGTGAAATGCTACTGAGTTAGAATAATAAAGTGTTATGTTCCTTCTGCACAGATATAAAAGACTAGAAGAGGCAGTGGAAAATTGGAACCTTTCATTATTTATCATACTGCATACTCCATGCTATGCCAGAACAATCAGTGGATAATATAAGGGTCTTCTAGTTTGACATAACCATGCAGCAGAACTACAAAGCTAAAAGTTCTCACCACTTGAACATTTCTCTAGGGAGCTTTGGAAGTATCTGCTGTAAAGGGATTTGGACATTGAAGTCTCATCGAAATGAGAAGTTACTTCAAATTAGGCTTAAAGGGAATTTCTTATTTAAATTACCAAGGCCACCTGCAAAATCTTCAGTCCCTATTAAATAAATGTTTTAAGCCCACAGGCTCTGGCAAAAAATCAAAGTGCTGCTGATTTGATGGTTTATAAATAAATAATACCTTTTTGAAAACAACTATTACTACTCCACATTTCCTAAAATTTTGTCCTCCTTACTGTGTGTTACACTGAGGACCAAACCAGCAGTAAATCACAGCTTGAGCAATTAGCCCAAGATCACACATTCATTTGCAGGCCTAGAACCCAACTTTCTTGATCCGGAGTCTTGTGAGTAGTTTACATGCCACATCCAAAATACTACAGATTTTTTAAACTGACAACCCAAAAATTTACATAAAACATGAGTTTTCCAAAAGGCTGATTTTTTTTTTCAAAGTTTTCTTTTCAAGACGTACTGGGGGAAAAGGCATATTACAACAGTTAGATGCTATTTCTTAAACTTCCCCAGGGCTGAGCAGAGCAACATAACTTTACTATAGTAGGAAGAAACTTTATCTCAATCGTTGCTACTGAGAAAAGAATTGGCTTTAATGCTTTAGAAAATAACCCTCCTAAATCTAAGCATTGGATTAAAGTGTTTGGAAAGAAAGGCCCGCTGTTTTTTGTAGGGCTAATTCACAGCACTACTTCCAGTAAATATTAAGAAATGGCAACTATCACCTGTCATAATCAGTGGTATGAAAACCTACCAGGATATCCTGGATTCCCTCATCTGAGTAATACACTTGTTAAACCCGCTGTTCTTACATCCAAACCACATACATTGAAGGGATGACCCAGCACAGTTTGATTGCACACATATAAGTTCTTCTGCTCAGTTAAAAATAAAGTTACGTCAAAGAAAACAACTTCCTCCACACACCTTCAAGTAAAGGGGCACAAAATACATTACTTAGCAGTATTTAGTATCTTGCTGATATAAAGTTTTTATACCTGCTAAAATATAAAATCTATTTGATTTCCTGTCAAACACATTTTTGGTTAAGTAACAATGCATTCTCTTGCTGACAGTTGTTAATAAAATGTTGCCACTGACATTGTCCAGACCAAATCCTCTGGAAGGCTGCACTGTTATCTCCGCGGATCTGATTTCTCAACATTGTTGGGACTTGAATGCAAGGCTTAGCAGCATGTCACAAATGTAAATATGTGAGACAGGACTCCTTATCATTTTATATATTCTTTTCTATAGTGGGTGGGATTCTAAGCATTTTAATTACCGTGGAAAAATTATGAGTCAGTGGCCAAGTAATTAGCATGTAGTTCTGTTATTTACTCTTCAATAAACAATCTTGTCAGAGAATCCAAGTCAACAAGCACCATGTTAAGCAAATGTCATTAAAACGTTAAACTTGATGTGTCCAGTTCAGAAAATATATAACAAAGTCTGTAAACACTTCAAGTTTTTTCTTGATTTCCATTCTGTCAATAGAATATGAAACACAGTCCTGATGAATATAAAATATTTCAAAATCTTCCTTTTATGTCAGATTGTTTTGCCCTCAGTATAAAACTTGCCGCTTTCTAAGGGAAGAACTCAATTACTAAGGAAGTAAATAATCAGGTCAGAGATGTTCATTTAATTGCAGAAATAAGAGCACTGCGTAGCAGCTGTGATCTGGTGACTGTGCTGCTGCTGTCCTCATTGGTCCCTGGGATAGTCTGAGATGCTTTTAAGGGTCAATGAGGCTACTCAAACCAGTTCTCTTAGTCCCATTCATTTCCCAGAAGGGCCGTGCTGCCCTACTCCTGGCTGTTGCAAGAAGAACCAAGACATTTTCTGCACAGTGAGTGCAAGTACTTAGTGTGTTGGAACAATATGAGTTACATTGCCAGGGAAGCCTTTGACCAAACTTTTTCAAGGAAAAATATTTAATCTTTTTTTCTAAGAGAAGTTGAAACTTCCTCTTTTAGTATATGTAAATAAAAGCGCTATGAGCTATTTTTAAGACCTAGGTATGATTTCTTTGAAACTCTGAATAATGAAAGGTGCTGACTTTATTTCTCAGGACTGGGGTCCAAGGGTAAGTAGCTGTGGCACAAGGCCAACTAAACTAGCTGAAGTAAAAAGGCAGCATAAGGTTTAACTTGGTGACTCTGAAGGTTCTTCACCTCCACAGATGAAAAGAAAATTCAGTTACTGTACGTATAAAGAGAGCAATGGAGAAAAACTAATTTGTTGTGTAAATGACTTCTCCTTGATGCCCAGTTAGCACTGTTTAGCTAATGCCAGGTATGCATTTTGAATCTCTGCCAGGTTACTTTACAGCTTGCACCGTACTGACATTTTCTGAGTTAATGTTGGCACTGAACAGTATTTTCCATGTGTTTTTCATAAAGTCCATCCTACATAGCTATATGTTGACAGAAGAAGACAGAAATGTCTATTGACTGTCTCATGCAGAGAAAAATGAGTACAGTTTTTGCAACGTGGCCTTGAACGGAAGAGGTGCCATGCACCATTAATTCCCAGTTAAGTCAATGACTAGAAACTGCAGATCTGAGGCACGTAACAGAAGCATTGACCAAAGTTTCTTCTCCATAAAACAAGGACCTAAATCCATTGGCTTAATTGATGTGCAAAAGCACGTAACACCTAGCTTTTCCTACTGAAATCATTTGGAGATCCTGAACGTCCAAACAACCCAACAGTATTTTCCTACTTAATAGATTGGGTAGCAGATTAGTAACCTAGTTTAGGTTGCTATTCCTACACGTTTGGGCACAGCATTTTAGCATCTAATTGTAGCTGTTCTCACGGGACATGAGAAATATGAAAATTAAATCTATATTTAAGAAATAACATTGTTGTCTTGCTCTCACCAGAGCTTTTAGTGGAATTCACATGATCTGGGTTGTTTGTAGGCTCTATGTGATACTGGATCTCTTCTGCACTGCTCAGATTTGCTTTAATTGCAGAAATTGCTCAAGCACTGTGCTAGGAAACTGCTATGGAATTGTTTCTTCCCCCAGCCCAGCTGTTTTAAAATACTGAGTTACTTTCAGTGTATTATGTTGCATTATGGAAGTTCTGTGTGTGCTCATACATGCCAGCTCTCTCTTGACTGGAATGCAAGAGTGAGTATTTCCTGGCTTTTTATTTTTATTTTGAGAAGGAGGAGGCTGGATTTTTTTCAATTAGAGGACAATCTCTGCATGATTTAGAAACTAAATACAGAATGTTGCAACAAAATGACAGTTGTTTTTAATGAAAAAAAATAAAAGCTATTAAAAATTATTCCGAAACACGCAAACTCAAATAACTGACTTGTATGGCATTTAGTTTTCTAATTTCTGCTTGTCATCAAATTTAAGCCAGAGTTGCTTTCTTTTTATTGCATTTAGATAATAAACAGTTATTTGGAAACAGTATGAGGCATTTACTCTTTGAGAAGCACTGAAGCAAAAGTGTTTAAGCTTTCAAACCTTGATGAAGTGTTCAGGCTACCAGTGCTTGTGCATTGCCATTGTCATTTACCTCTGTAGCAATTAGCACAGGTTCATGAATATATGAATAAATTGGTAAGTAATGAGGTGGTGTCTTTTTCTGCTACAATTGTAGCCATCACCTTTCTCCTGTTTCATCTTGGCTGTGCTAAGTAATACCTGTAATAAAATTTGTTACCATCAAGGAAGTCTGTGACAGAAGCAAGGATAGAACTGAGTAATTCATTGTCTTGACCACAAGGCCAAGTGTTTTATTTTTTCTGTACTTCTAGGTGTCAGTCACTCCACGCTTTCTAGCATAGCAGCGAGTACTGAAGCTTTACAGACAAGTCGCCTTTGATTCAGACCCTGATATCTATCCCCAGAAGGGTCTGAAGGAGGTTACTCTGTGATTCATTTACGTGTGGTAGACAGAGACTTCACAATGCCACATCCCACAGGTCTGAAGCATTCAAGTGAGATGGGGAAGAAGGAGCAGAGACTTGAATCTGGGTTTTCCATCTCCTGTATTAATATTCTTGTTACCATGATATCGGGCACATTACAGACATGGCTTCTTTTTTCAGTTTCTCTGAAAGGAAATTCTGAAAAAAACAATGTCGTTCCTCTCAGAAGATGAAACCTTGAAAAGCTTTGCATGAGGGGGAAAATGGTTTCCTATGTGACTATAGTATTAGAGTACATCATTAGCCCTTCTCCTATCCTGAGCTAAAATGAAGCTATTCCACATGCAGACAGAAGCAGCGAAACATCTTGCTTCTTGTGTCAATGGAGTTAGGTATTTACTGTACTTGTTTACCAGGTGCTGAAATCCATCACTATAGAAGACATGCACATAATTTTAGGCTTGTCCCTCAAGGAAGACAGTAGGAATTACAGACTGGTTGGGAATGCTATCTTGAGTACTGATGTTTTTTTCAGACTGTAAGAGTTTTACTTCATGCTTTATGAAAGCAAGTTGTGCAGAGAGCCATTTCAGGGGAGGGCTATGCCTATTTTTAGTAAAATTCCAAAAAAGGGAAACAAAAAAGAAAGACGGAGGCTTCTGAACATATCTGCTCTCACGCATTCAACATCAGGGCAAAGAACGGCACAACCAAATGTCCCACAGTTATCAGCCTGTATGGGAGCTTTCCCTTTTTTAGTTTATGTCCGTCTGTCCCCCAGACACAAGCTCTCTAACAGGCAAACCTGCCTATAAAGTTATGTAAATACCAGCCTTGTAATGTTTACATTAAGTTGTTTCTAGAAGGCAGATTCATTTAAGGAGGGAATATTATGCCCTTTTTCTTCCAGGCTGATTTTCAGTTTCAGCCTGTTTCAATGTAAATATCAAAAGAGAGACAAACTGTCTTTTTTTAAAAAAAGCAGCAGAGGCAGACTTGAACTAACATTTCCAAGAGGCTCAAATATTTCAATGAAAACAACGATTTGACCTCGTCAACTTTGGGTAATCTTATTAGATTTTTTTCACTAACTGTCTCCAGCAGCTTTTGAAACAAAAGTTGCATTTCAAAAAGGTGCATGAGATATGCTGATATTCTTAAGGAAGATCTAAGAACCGTGGAGTGTACACTATTAGCCAAAGAAGTGAGCTTCACAGACCCAGAGACACATCCTTGTACTTACCCCCTTCCACGCTGACCCTGCCTGTCATTTCTGCTCAGGGCTATTTGTGGCTGCAAAACAGGATATTCAGCCAGACCTTCCAGCAGCCCTTTGCAATCTGCATGGTTTGATGAAGTCCAGTGACAGTCTGTATGTCCTCAATTAAGTGAATGTAATGTCCTGGCAGGTAAAAACTAAAAATTGATATTTTATATTTGCATATGAAAAGCAGTACCCTAGCTGAATGAGTTGATGGGTTCATGTTCTTTGCTTTGCTGCTGTGGAAATCTTCACTTTGGTAAGAGCCTTTTAAACTGCCTTAAGCACTGAGCCAGCAATGTGCCCTTGTCGCCAGGAAGGTAAATTGAATCCTGGGCTGCATAGGGAAGAGTGTGGCCAGTAGGACGAGGGAGGTCATTCTCCCCCTTTACTCTGCACTGGTGAGGCCACAACTGGAATACTGTGTCCAGTTCTGGGCTTCCAAGTTCAAGAGAGACAGGGCACTACTGGAGAGAGTCCAGCGTAGGGCAACAAAGGTGATTGAGGGACTGGAGCATCTCCCTGACGAGGAAAGGCTGAGAGATCCGTGACTCTTTAGCCTGGAGAAGAGAAGACTGAGGGGAGACCTTATTATTGCTCATAAGTATCTAAAGGGTGGGTTGAAGGAGGATGGAGCCAGACTCTTTTCAGTGGTTCCCAGTGACAGGACGAGGGGCAATGGGCATAAGTTGGAACATAGGAAGTTCCATTCTAACACAAGGAAAATCTTCTATACGGTTCGGGTGCCAAAGCCCTGGAACAGGGCTGCCCAGGGAGGCTGTGGAGTCCCCTTCTCTTGAGATTTTCAAGACCCCCCCCGGATGCAGTCCTGAGTAATGTGCTCTGGGCAATCCTGCTTTAGCAGCGGAGTTGGACTAGGTGATGTATAGAGGTCCCTTCCAACCATGAAAATTCTGTGATTCCATGATTCCAGGGCTAGGAGGGACACCGTGCATTTATTCCGCTTACAGGGTAAATGTAATACCTGGTGGTTCATTATACATCCTAGGCTGTATAGAAACATTGTTCTTTAACAGTGATGAATTGAACGTAACTGACTGTAGTTGTGAATGAACAAGTTAATGTTATTGCGATGCCTACCGTGATGAACTGAGTGGCTGATAGTAGGCAGGGAAAAGTGCGAGGGGTATCTGAGTATATAGATATCCATTCTGTGCATGTATTTTGCAAAGGCAGAGAATGACATTGTTGGTAAGGAGGAAAAAAAAATCTTGAGATATTAAGAGTCAGAATGAAACACGAACATTTGGAGAGTGTGATGACTCCACCAGCACCTTGCTCGTTAACTAAGGTACTGCAGCAAATACAAATGTAGGCTAAGAGGTGACAACTGAGTGAAAATCGTGCTGGATTAAGGAATTTGCTTTTCCTCCTATTTGTCTGCAGTGATATTTCTGAAAAATAGCGATAATATCTGCAACCCCAGATAGCACTTGACAAATGGTGCTTTTTCCTCATTGTTGGTGCTCTGTGTTCATATTAGGCTTAATGGAGTGTGGAAGTAATCAAGTTCGTGTCATTGCTTTAGCTTGTATTAAAAACCATTATAGTTCTGAGGAGATACCCAACAGCTATTTCATTCTCAGTTTAGAGAAGAGCAGAGAATCTTATATCAAATACAGCACACATACACACACATAAATATTTACATGTTTTTAAATCATATAACTGAGTTAGTTTGCATGAGATTATGCATCTAATGAATAACTAATGGTCACTTCCATTAATAGGGATGTTTAACAGCAGACGATAGGGCAGACTCTACAGCCCTGCCAGCTGGCACCTGATCATATAAGTAGTTTCATCCACATAACTGTGACTATAGCCTGAAATAAATAAGAGTTTCAGCTCAGGGTGTGACCATACACTGACAAAGAGGAAATCTGCTCTGAAAACACCACTTGTTGCTCATACAGCTCGGGGAGGAAAGAGGAGCTGGAAATACATTTGCTGTCACTTACTACAGCAGGCAGGGTACATGTCAGTCTGTTCACGGCCCAAAATGTAATGGGTCCCTTTAATAAGCAGTAGTGCTCTTTGAAGGCCTCCATTTAAAGAGGGCTAAGACCACATGGAAGACATGTCAGGACAGATACCTAGCTCATGCCCTGGTGGTTCAGTTATAG
The DNA here is from genome assembly GCA_017639485.1 of Pluvialis apricaria. Taxonomy (NCBI): domain Eukaryota; kingdom Metazoa; phylum Chordata; class Aves; order Charadriiformes; family Charadriidae; genus Pluvialis; species Pluvialis apricaria. Next base: position 69,828,918 of record CM030011.1, on the reverse strand, counting down.
TAGGATAAATGCCTCACAAGTACTAATCTAAACCTTTAATAGATCTATTGAGCTGACAGTCAGAAGAAAGGCTTCCTTGGGAGATATCCAACTATTCTTTTTTGACTCAGCCATAAGTAAGAATATCTTACCTCTCCAGTATTGTGTTTCTGGTTCCAACAAAATCAATAAAGACAGAGCAGGTAAAAGCTAAGCATGCATTGAGAGAAAATTACTATGAAATGGAAGTTTGCAAAAAGAAGGTGGCAACAGCTTCTTCTATATTCAGTGCATAGTGAAATATTCCCCAGAATGAACTGAATAAACACTGATGTTGACAGCTAAAGCATTATATATTTATTAAAGCCTTTAGTCTTTTAACAACATATAGCACATCGGTTACTATCTCCAGTGACTCTAAAACTTAAAATCCATCTTCATTTATTGCTTGAGCTATAATGTTAGACTTCCATGGCGAGTTCACAACTCATGGCTCCTTAATCACGGGGCATCAGGTGATGTGTTCCCTGGGTATCATGCACAGCTTGTAGTTTGCTGTAGCAGAGGGGGTTAAAATAAATTACTATTAGTTTGGTGGATTTCTGAGGGTTTTTTTCTGCTCAGTGTCTTGCTACTTTGAAATGACTTAAGTAAACAATGAACCAAAAAATTCAAACCGTTTGGGACTGTTATGGCTATCACTAGGCACCTATGTATATGCTGCCAGATATTCAAAAGCACTTAGCAGAGACTGCCTCCGTTGGAGGCAATAATATCTTAAAAGCCAGACTGCTTCAATCAAGCTGCCTACTTGAGCATATGAAAATAAGAACTGTCCTTTCACAGCAGAGGCCGTCCTCTGACAAGGATGCTTAGGATAGCAGATACAAATAGAGTGCTCTAAAAGGAACGAACCCCTCCACTTCTGGAATTCAGTGGTTTGAAGGCATCCCGACTGTTACATTTAATGGCCACCACTAGAGCTAACTCCTATGAATTTGTCCTTTTGAACCTGTTTATGTTTTTGTCTTGCAAAACATTACTTGTCTGTGAACCTACTTTATGCATGGTATATTTAAAAATACTTCTTTTGTTTCTTTTATGCCTGCTGCCTGGCAATTTAATTGAGTGGCCCCTAGCTCTTGTTTTATAAAAAATAGTTAATAGTATTTTTCTACCTACCTATTTTCTCTACTTTCCTTCCACCTACAATTCACAATATGTAGAACATTGTGTTCCCAATATTTGCGTGCCCGGGTTTCAAATTCTGTTTTGACCCTTTTTTTTTTTTTTTTTGTGACTATGGCAAAAAGTTGTCCCTGCCTAGGGAAGAGGATGAGGCAGAGGGGTTACACTAGTGTTTGCTGTCTGTATATCACTGTTTCTTTGCTAGTTCACAAGGGGTGTAGGAAGCAGTATGTGGTATTAACTACCCTACTTTTAACTGATCTCATTCAGCATTGATTATGCTGGAAATCTCAGCAGAAATTCAGTATGAGATGGATCTTGGCCTGGTGTTTTCACCCCAGTTAAACTGCTATAAGGAACAGAGTATGACAGAGTATGGGAGATGTGTAGCAGATTGCTTTGATTCTTTTAAAAGTTCCAGCTTCAACTGTGAATATTCTGAAGATCATTCAGGATAATAAAAGTGGTTTTAAAAAGTATTTTTAATTCTTGAGTTTAATGTGCTGAAAGAACATGTTAGATATTCAACTGCCAACAAAGCATCGCTATGGATCTAAGCTTTGCAGCTAAGCTGGTACCTTCCAAACCTCACCTTTGAATTAACTTCTTTCTTTTTTTTTTTAACTAGGTGAAGCAACAGTGAAGAAGAAACCAGCGCCAAAGACTCCTCCAAAAGCAGGTAATTTGTTGCCTGTGTCATCCTGTAGGAATAAATAATAAACCAATATAGTTTTAAAGACCAGACACCTCATTTCTAAGTACAGCTGTTTGCCTACTAAATTCGTTTGCATATGTGATTAAACAGTGAATATAAAGTTCTATGAGGAGAAAACTGGAAAGCAAAGTCCATTTTTCAAACTTGTTCATAGGGTTACATTGCACTGACTTAAATTATGAGCATGCAAAAAATTTAGTATCGAATAAACTACAGCAAGATCCTACCAAGTGTCAGCAGTAGTGTTGTAACAACACACCTTATCCTTCAGTGCAAGGCATTTTTCTATGTATGACAGAATGCCACCTGTGCATGAGTAGCTACCACAGAGAAGTTGATAGATTCTACATTTCCTCATAACTGGTATTATGGCAACCTGTTCATGTGTTTGCACTCTCCTAGGCAAAGCTATCTATATTTAAAGTTACCCAGAATGTTCCTTTATAGGAACCTGCTTTTTGTGTCTTATAACTTTGTCAGACTTTTAAACTGTTAGAGCTGTTTTCTTTGCCAGATATTTCCCTCAGCTTAGTTTCCTTCAGTATTTCAAAGCAAAAACACTTTTCAAAGAACAAGTCTAGGGGAAAAGAACAACCCACTTTGTTTTAATTACATTGAAAAGAAAAAAAAAAAGAACTTTTTTTCATGCCCAGTAGCCCTGTGCTTTGGACAGGAATGTTACATTTGGCAGTGAGGTCATTCTAATGTTAGAGAATGCCTTTTATTGCTTCTATAAGCAACAGAGCAGGTTTCACCCCGGAGTTGTCTGGGCTGCGATATCTCTGGCATCTGTCCCTAACAGCTACCAGGGGTCTGGCACACTCAGCATCACAGCCGAGAGTCAGGAAGTAGCACTATTAGCAAAAGAGATGTTCTGCCATCTATTGATACTACGGCAGCGAGAGAGAAGAGGAGGAGAAATACCTGATCCAGACATGGAGGAGTATGAATGGGACTGCAATTTTAAAAGAAGCACTGTAATACACAAACAAAAGGATCTGTCATTGCTCAAGGGAAAATTGAGTGTGATGGAGAAAGACGTCGATTTCCTTTCTTGTCTTTCTAATAGATGCTCTACGTGATGTTGACCTGGCTACAGAAGCCAGACTCTTCTGATTGCTGTTGATGACATTAGAGAGCAGGTTTACAGACCCCCTCGGCCCACACAAATTGATATGAAGTTAGCTGGAGCCATTCTTCAAAAATACAAAGTGCAAAAGAAAAAAGACATTTTTCTGAAAAACCCAACACAAAATTCCATAAACTGTATATCTAGAATTGGTGGTAGGTCTTAACACTTTTGGCTTTTGGATTTCTGTACCTTGGTCTTACATGAGCAAACTTCTGATGGGTACGTTGTTATTGCTTCACTACAGTAGAATTAACAATGTCTACAGAATTGTTTCATTGCAAGCAACAGATAACTGCTAATCTGGATTTCAAATGCTGCTCTGAAACTGTTGAGCTGAGAGATATACGTGTTTTTAATTTTAAGAAAAATAGAAACTATAGTCACCTAAAGAGAGATTTTATTTTTTTTTCATCAGCTGCTCCTCCTCAGATTACTCAGTTCCCAGAAGACAGAAAAGTCCGTGCGGGTGAATCAGTGGAACTGTTTGCCAAGGTGGCAGGAACGGCACCCATAACTTGCACCTGGATGAAATTCCGTAAGCAGGTAAATTGTTTTCTGGTCTGTTTTAAGAATCATTGAAAAAGTAGAGCTGGAAAGGAACTCCAATGACCCACCTTGTTCATCTCCCTTCCCCAGGAACTGGCAAAGTCCATGTCATTCCTGCCAGATATTTTCCTTACCTCCACTGAAAACATTGCGATGATGAAGATTTCACAACCTCCATTAGCAACCTATTGCAGTGATTAAATATCCATAGAGTTAGAAATTTTTTTCCTAATGCCAAACACAAATCTTACTTGCTACAGTTTAAACCCGTTGCTGCCTGTCCCCTCCTATAACAAATGACTGTTCCTTTGAGAAAAGCCTTAGACCATGTAATTAAAGGATAAGTGATGTGAAAGATGTAAGTATCTGAAAAGTGTCTGTCGCAGGAAATGTTTCTTTCCTTCAAAAATAACCTCTTCTTCATTGATGCTTGGTCTAAAGGGGCAAAATGCCATACGAGAAGCTTGAGTGAAATGTCTTACAACACAGATGTCACCATGCAGCTATTATGCTGCTGTGAGTGCCCTCACCCCCTAGATTTAAAGTTCCTTCTACTTGAATTAATTTCCTTGAACTATATTGCATGTGTCCGTAAGGGCAGTTTCTAAAGAGAGTTGCTTTAGCAAATAATAAAACCACTTTAAATCAACCCAATATGCAAGCGCAAACTGGAAGATGGTGTGCCATGTTAGGATAGAGCAAATATAAACATGTACTGTAGCTGCTATTCTGTTTATTTCATTCTCAACTCCTTATGCTCTCTATAGAATGTAAATAAAAACATCTCCTCCTACAAGGAAGTTTATACTCTAAATCCAGATGTGTAAGCATTTAATTGAAAGAATTCAAACCAGTTCGCGAGTGCAAAGGGTATTCCAGTGTCCATCTTTGCTAACCGCAAATAACCTCTTACTTTAGGGGAAAGAATGGCTTTTTTTCATGAACTATATTTTCTTAAAATTCCTTAGTTTTGAGACTGGAGTTAAAAAGTGGCCTACTCGTTCTACAAAAATAGGTCTCAGAAGCTCCATAGACATGCAATGTCCTGTTTTGCTGAGCTCTGTCTTAACACGTGGGTAAAATGTACGCCTCAAAAGTGAGTTTCTGGTTTGTGCAGAATTCTGAGTTCATTGTTGAATACAAAAATCGTGTTTACATAGATTTCAAGGCCATTTTTATGTACAACATCCATGTGATAACACAGACCAGCAACTCATAATACCCATATCAGATCTATAATGTGTGATTCTATACCCTTTTTCCTTTGTAAAATGTTATTTTTACCATCTTTATGCTTTCTTCTTTAGTTATTCACTATGAGACAATCTAAAGATTTGCAAAGTCGTACATTAAAATGACATAAATTTTTTAAATGGTTGATTATGGCAGGTGAATGAGAAACGAAAAAAACTTCAGGAAGGTTAATAAACACTGTAGGAGGACAACTGAGGGCAGCAGTCTTTCATTTATTAAATTAAATGAGGAGGCAGTTACTATGTACTGTGCTGCACCATTATTTTGCTTTCTTTTTCATTTATACTTCACCACACATTGTTTTATTCTTGGATTTCTTCCTTTTCTATAAATCTGATTGATTTCAACTCTGTTCCATTCCCAGTCTGAAAAGTGAAAATCAGCCAAGTGTTCTTACAATTTTCCTGGGGGCTATTTGCAGTAGTTATTTGAGCAAATCCAGTAAGTGGTGAGTTGTGATTTCAGCCACTATATGCTGCAGTGCACAGGAGGGATTTGTCCTCTCCATGTTCCTTCCTCACAGTCCCTCAGATTCAAGAGAGCCACAGTGGCCTCTCACAGGTATATTCTGGTCAAATATCTTTTGCTTGGAGAAATTGAATGTTACAAAGTTGAGACCCATACTGTGGTACATGATAGTCTAATGGAGAAATGCTGGAACAGTGCTCAGCTAAAAAGGGGAAAGCCTTTGAAAGCCTCTTTGTTAGTTGAGGAACACAATCCATCGTTTAACATTGCCAATTGTTGGAGCTTCTTAACCATGACCAGTGACTTTCTTTTGTGTATACGGGGATCCAGCTTGCTGTTCACCACAACCATTGCAAACCACTGAGCATCCTTTCAGGGCCTTCCCTGCATAACGCAGATCTAGTTCTACTAGACGGATTTTTTTATTACTATTACCCTTTGACTAGTTTTAATGAAGCAAAGCATATAAGCCAGTGTAGAATTTCAAAAGAACAAAGTATGGGGGCAGAGAGGAACAACTTTCAGTATAATTTAAACTGCAATCCTACATAATCCCATTTGCTAACTTTCTATGCAAGTTAGTGTAGGAGCATCTTTCTCAGGTTACCCTTGGGCATATAGCAATGCACGTGTTCTATCTCAGTTGAGGAGAAAGCAGGGCAAGTCCTGCTCTTAGCCTTGTAATTTCTTATTCTCTGAATATATGAGACAAGATAAGGCAAACTAAATAGCCTTCATTTTTAATGAAATTCTGAGAATGAGTTGGAAGAGTCACTTATCTAAGAAGGAAGTGGTGGGAGGAAGAAGGGCATTGACATTATGTTGTCTGTTTCATAAGAACACAGTGTACAGCTTCTATAATTGCAGTGCAGCATTATGAGGTTTTTAAATAATCTGTCATGTCTCAAGCTAATACTGATTAAAATCTAAGCCTCCTTGGCCATTTATGCTATGATAGCTTTGTTTCAATTAAAAACTAATTCAGCGTATGCCTATGGTATTCAGCTGAGATTTTGATTTTTGCCTCTCCAGAAAGTAAAAATGCTATAGGAAAGCTAAATTTGCTCTTTGTATGTCTCTCTGCACAGCTGTAGCATTACATCTCCATTTCAGGCAACATCATCGTCAATTGTTCAAACCCAGGAAACTGTTACTCTGATTTATGTGGAAGTACAGAATAAGGCTGGTTAAGACAAGAGGGTAAAAGTCACAACTACGGGTGATTTGCACATTGGGCCTGTGAAGGGAAATGGCAAATGAATTAGGGAATTTAGAGCTAAACCCTTGTTCTGCTATGGTCTCTGTGAGATATGTGAGACCAAAATTTGTTCTTTTGCCAATTACACAGTTTGCACTTTCAGCCTGTCAAAGAGGAGTCAGAAAGTGAAACGCCTGTTCCTCAGTGGAGTCCCAGCAGCACCAATGGTCCCTGTTGCCTTTGCAGGACTGGAGCCATTATAATTTTCCATTGCATTTCTAGATGTTTTGTGTTGATTATACTCTTCACCAGCTGCACATATTCACTGCTGTAATAGACCTATCCGCAGATAACGCTCAATATGATAACTTTGTATTGTAATTTGAGCTCTTTAAGATATGACAAAATTTATCCCATAAAATATTTTTTCTTTTGAATTTGGCAGATTGAAGAAAATGAATACATTAAAATTGAGAATGCTGAAAACAGCAGCAAGCTAACAATATCCTCAACAAAGCAGGAACACTGTGGATGTTACACCCTAGTCGTAGAGAACAAACTTGGCAGCAGACAAGCACAAGTCAACCTTACAGTTGTTGGTAAGTCCATAATAATGTTTTAGGTATATACTCATTCTTCAAACATCACTCTACATTTGCTTTATACAGGATAATATGCAAAAAACGAAATAAAACAATCAAGTTAAGAAGACTGAAATGAAAAACTAGTACTTTAAAAAATATCTGGACTGGACAGTGACATTGTAATAAGGCCTCTAAGCAAGTTCAGTAGGGCTATACTGTGTTTTATTTTGAAATATTACTAATTACAGATGGAGGTAAAAAATAGCTCAGACTTTAAAAAAAACAAACACAAGAGAAAAACAGCTTATGTCTCCATTTTTGGTTAGATACCACTTGTTTTTCCCATTTAATGTTTGCAGCATCCAGATGTTTGCTAGACTGCAAATTTTAAAACTGTTAGTTCAGGAAGGAACGAGGTGTTTTCTATTAGACTGTAAATTTGAAAACATCCCGTTGCTTGGGGGAGGGCGATTTTATCCTTTTAATTGAGATTACTACCATTGTCTACCATTTTATAGTGACAGAAAGCAGTGAATAAGGAGTGTCTATTTTGAATATGGTGCCCTTCGTATATGAGCTTTTACACAGATGTGGTTTAAAGCTTCAAACACCCTTGTCAGACGACATATTCAGGCCATGAAGTTTGTTGTAGCAGGCTGTGGACAGCTGCAAATAGTTGTAGACAGGTAGACAGTTGCAGTATGGTTGCAGATAAAACTGCAGCCTAGATCTAGACCAGCTAGCTTGAGTATCAGACAAAATCTAGAGCTGTGACATCTAGCTCTGAAAGGGCTAATGAACCCCCCTTGGTGTGGATACACAGTAAATGGTTTCCAGGGAAATCTAGGAAAGTTCTACAAGTAAAGAGGGTGATTTGATTAAAACATTAGTCTGTGGGATAGGTCTGTTTCTAGGCTCTGTTATCTATGGACTGCAGAGGCATTTTGACACAAGACAGGGGAGGGCAGCGCTTGTCCAAACACTTGGATGAATTCTAGTTCAACCAGCAAGGCTGCATCCTAATCACACGCTCGTAACTGCATTGGCTCTGCTGTCCTAACAGATATGTGGGCTAGTGAGCAAGTAAAGAAATGTGCGTATAGGCCAAAGACGAAAATCTGACTCCAGTGAAATCAGTGGCAAAATACCATTAACTCAAGTTGGCCTGGAAATTGATTCCAGCAATCCAGTGAATAACATACAAATTTTAATGAGTAGAATCACACTTTCAAGTACAATATTCACTGCTAAAGCGTGAATGTCTCGCAGTTGCATACTGCTGTACATATTGTCAGTAGAGGCCTCCTGACTAAAGGAACTTCTTTCATCTAATCTGTGGCTATTGTTGCAGTTAAGAGATAACTGAATGAATGAGTATAAATATCAAGTACATTCCAGCAACGTGCCAGAGAAGTCAAGAATAGAAGAAAATAGAATACGTATTTTTCACATGATGCATTTATATATTGTACTACCCCTTCCGACAGTGGGTTGTGCAGGTCAGAAGTATAGCTAGATTAAAAATAAACACCATGAAATATTGGTCCTCAAATAATCATCATATACATCGTGCTGGGTACAGCTTTTGGCTCCAAAGGCCCAACACAGCTGATTAGAAGCTAGAAGAATGGCAGGAGATTAATGACTCTTTATATTTCCCTTTTTTTCACTCTTTCGTAGGCAACTGCTGCAGGCTGTTAACTGTAGCAGGTTATTGGGCAAGATGGATTTTTTTTTTTAGCTGAACTAGGCCAACAATTCCTATTATCTTGTCACGGTGTGAGCTTTGACTCACTATTATATAAGTCACTGGTTTATATCCTTTGGAGTTAATTGGTTTGAAAGTCTTTGAATTCTATAACCTTATAAAGCTACATCTCAGCCTCCTGCTTTGCCCTTCCATAAGAAATGTGCCAGAGAACAGTGGGATTCCCAGAGACGCTTTTGGGACAGTTGGGTGAAGAATCCTTACAATGTGCTGGAGTCTGCCATGCATTTTGGCTGTTGACAAGCCATCTGTTTCCAACTGAAAAGAATAAATTCCCTCTTGTAAGATTGCCAAGCTCTTCAGTGAGACATCTCGCTGATGTCAGCACTGCCAAAGGCATGACAAAGCCTCAAGATTCCTACTTTGCTCCACATGCATTTTAAGGCCAGATTCTTCCATCTGGGTATTCAAAAATGTGGGAAAAGGGAGTAAAAATGTCTTCCTTCTAGGAACTGCGTTAGAATCTCACTACTGAGATAAAATCTTTCACCCTGTTTGCACTTTCAAAGGTGTTAAATGTTCATACAAGTTGGAAGGTAATTTTCCCCAAAGCCTGCTCCAGTCAAAATAGGGAAACTATATATATAGTTATATATCTATAAATATGCCAAACATGAGACCTCTTAGTCTACCAAAGCTCATCATTAGTCTTAAATTACCACTTATCCATTCTCTGTCCTCCATCCAAAGTAGTGGGAAGAAACTTGCCATCCCTGCCCTGACTGCACGTTCGTAACAAGTGTTTGTAGAGTAAGCCCTGGTACTAAAGATCAGCTCTGTTTGCCTCAGCTATTTATAATAAGGCTCTAAACTCTGTGTGGGCTGCCTTCCTATGAGTTTACCAATAAAAGGCACATCTATGTGTATGCTATGTGCTAAAAACACTTCTGACTGACCACAGCCCACAACTGAGTCTTGAATGTATTGAGGGAAACTACAAATAGAGAACATCTGCTCTCTGGAGGAGTGTGTGTGTCTGACTCAACCTACAGCTGTGTTTCTCAAAGAGGTAGCTAACAGGCTTGTCTGTTCTGAATTTGATTAAATCGAAGGCATTTGTTAAAATATAAAATTAAATAAATAAGGAAATAAAGTCACCTTACAGCCCTGTGGGTTGCAAAGTCTTGATGCTGATGGGCAAGCTTCTCATGTGAAAGACTCCAATAAGCATTTCCCAAATTAAATTTGAACTGTAACACATGCCAGGGAGCAGGTGTCCCAGAAAAGTTGTGCAGTCTCCATCCTTGGAGGTATTCAAGTTCACACTGGATAAGCATCTGAACAATCTGGTCTGACCTTATAGCTGATCCTGCTTTGAGCAGAAGGTCTAAAGACCTTCCTAAGGATATTTAAGATCTTGCGTTTATGCTTTCAGTTGTCAAAGACCTTTCTTCACAAAAAATAACATTATTGGCCTTCCTCCAACCAGAGGACAGAGGACTGAGCTTATTTGCCGGGATTCAAATCAGAAATGATCCTGCTATCATTTAAACCCTGACTCCTCGACTGTAAACTGTGTACGAGTATTGTAAATTATTTTTAATAATGACTTTCAGGGAAAAAAATCTACCCTGCATTCCTTTGACTTTGTCTCCTAAAGTCTTAAATTTAACTGCTCACGCTGTCAGGCTCAGACTTCAACTGCAAGCTTAACTGAACTGAGCAGGGGTTCTAACACTTAAAGAGTTTGAATAGAATCATAGAATTGTTTGAGTTGGAAGGGACCTTAAAGATCATCTAGTTCCAACACCCCTGACACAGGCTGGGACACCTTCCACTAGACCAGGTTACTCAAAGCCCCATCCAACCTGGCCTTGAACACCTCCAGGGACGCGGCATCCACAGCTTCTCGGGGCAGCCTGTTCCAGTGTCTCACCACCCTCAGAGTAAACAATTTCTTCCTAAAATCTAATCTAAATCTGAGCCACAAGGACTGAGTCTTGAGTTTCACATTGATTCATTGTGTAACTTTGTCTGTGTAAGCACTATTAATACTGGGAGACCTGCAGTAGAAGTGTGATATCCAAGTTAAGCAATGTCATCTTTCAAAGGGTTGACTGATCCCAAAAGGTCCATGTGAGCTTTTCTCTATTGTTATGATTAGCTCTCTTAAATAAACAATTTCATTAGCTGAATGATCTCTCTAGAGAGATTTTGCAACATGTTTCTGCTCCAAAACCAAAGTGGCCTGATGTGGGACGGAGCTAATGATTTACCGCAGACACAGTGTCAGATTAAAGTGGACTTCTGTTGCCAAAGCTGTATTAAATGAGACACTGATGAGCTTAGTGTAAGACAGGAGTGATTTAGGCAAAGTAGAGCCCTTACTCTACAGTGATACCAAGGAATATTCATTCCTTTCATGCCATTTATTAGATATATATGGGTAAATTTATCAAATTTCTGGTTCTGAACATTTTAGCTGTGTGACAGGAATACCCCAACCTGTAACCACTTTTGTAAAAGAAACTTGGTTTTCATACTGGCTAAAGCTGGATACTATGACAAAAAGTCAAAAGAATAACAGAGTATTCAACAAGGAGAGTTTGGCACTAGAGAAGTAGACTGTTCTGCAGCTATGCCACAAGCTTCCTTCACGATTTTGGGCAAACTGCTTCATGTTTCCATGCCTAGTATACGGGGGTTTTCTGGTGATCAGGGTTTGGGGAATACTTTGGATATTAGTGACATCTTTTACTTTTGTTTATACAGAAGTGAAAACACATGTGAGTTGTTTTTGATCAACTTTGTCTTTCATAAATCCTTTAGATATGCGGTATTGTATAAAATAAATTATCATGGTGATTAGAGAGCTATATGATAGATATATGCAGAAGAATAAGAGCAATATCATTATACCCTGAGAGGCCTGAAGATAATATGGTCCACCATATGGTGGTTTGATTACTCTAAGCATTTGTGCACATACAGTGTACTGTGTCCTCATGCACTGTTGGACAGTGATAGACCAAGTACTTAAGGACACATATATAAGCATGTTGCACAAAGGCATGCAAGTAGAATCATAGAATGGTTTGGGTTGAAAGGGACCTTGAAGATCATCTAGGTCCAACCCCCCTGCCATAGGCCACTAGACCAGGTTGCTCAAAGCCCCATCCAGCCTGGCCTTAAACATCTCCAGGGATGGAGCTTCCACAACTTCTCTGGGCAACCTGTGCCAGTGTTTCACCACCCTCACAGCAAAAAAGTAGTATAACATGAATTCCCTAAGTAATACGTGCTCCTCTGCATGAGGTTACAGTTCCATACCTGAGTTGGGACAGAGAAGTTAGCTTCCCTGAGGAAACTGTTACTTCTATGCCTTTAGCAGAATCTGTATGAGTAGAGTCTTTCCAAGCAAAAATGAGAGAATACAAGTTTAGCTTGAGAACGAGACCTGATCGTCACTAACACCAATAGTCATTGAATATAATGGTAGGATTATTAATTTCTTATATGAAGGTCCTGGTTCAACAAGTGACATATATGCATGCTATATTAGCATTAGTTCTTTGCCCTGAAACTCTATTGGAAGGAACCATCAGTTCACAGTGACACTATCAGCATTTTTTGTGAGTGCCTGAGAAGTCTGGCTCAGTGCTAGTCACTCAGACTGAGTGCATCAAAAACTGTGGTTATCTCTCTGGAAAAGCAAGTGCAGACATCTGTAAGCAGATAGTAAAGCAGAACAAGCATTGACACTTCTACGGAGAACACTGCAGCTCAGAAATGCTAACATGAATGCTTCTGAAACTTCATCTTCTTTTAAGAAGCATCAGATTATATCTTGCAGTATCCATGTCATTCTCTGTTTACAGTTAGGGTCGAGAATGCAGTGAATTTCCTAAGAATATGTGGGTGGACTTGGTCTCTAACCTTTAATCATTTAAATTCCTCTGGATTGCTGGAGGATTTTTGTCACCAATTTTATGGTTAAAGGGCAATTAGACTGGCGGTTAAGGAAGAGATGTCTTAAAGTTGCTGTTGTTGTTGCTGCTGTTGTAGTTCAACAGTGTTGTAACCTCCACTGTCAGCCTCCCCGCTAATGCTTGGTGGCAAAACTCTGCAGCTGTATCAAAACAAATTTTCCCAGCAAGATAACAATGTATAGAGGAAAAACAGCTGACATTGCCTTCTGCATCAGTGCCGGTACACTAATCCAGATTTATTCCTTGAAGGGCCATCTAGTTTCAATGTCATTTCTGTTAGGAGAAATTCCATTAGAACTCCCTGCTCAGTTATTTTCCCAGATACTTACCTTCACCTTTCTTCTGATGAAGAAAAGGAAATATCATGACAGTATTTCTCACAACAAAATTCCTGTATTTTACATGCTGTTAAATGCTAGGAATGCCTTAGTTACTAAAAAATGATTCATCACAACTCCTGCACATGAACTCGGGGTTCCTAGGACCCAAACACCCCAGTGGAGACTTGGAATCTGCCGACAGTGTTACTGGGGAAAGTCCTAAAATTTATTCTGCCTGTTAGTGGACAGGTATTGGAGCTCTAATTCAATCAGTTATCAAACCAGATGCCTAACATGAAGCAGATGAGTAATCCGCACGGCTTGTTGACTCAGGCACAGGAGCAGATGAAAAAGGGTTTAGAAAAAGGGCTCCTGAGAATGCATTTATATATTTGTTTGTTCCATTAGCCTGTGGCAGAAGGAGATGTTCTTGTGCTGAGGGCATTTGTGTGGGAGTGGTGAGCTCTGGTTTCGTTCCCAGCTCTACTCTCCTGCATGTCCTTGGGCAAGGTCATTTTACTCTTTTATGCCTCAGTTACCCCAACTGGCAAAGTGGGAACAACAGCACGAAGTGGTGCTCTGGGCCTCCAGGATTTGTGAGCTACTTTATTTGCAGGTCTCAAAAGGGCAGTTTTTCAATAACTTCGTTTTATGTCAGAGTTGTTGGGAGGGGCAATATGGTGAGGGATCACACGTGGAGGAGGCTAGCAGCAGTCCACAGTGTGTATTACAGGGGAGGGGTGAATTTCAAACTCCGGTCCCCTGAGCTATACTTAACCTTGTCCATGTGGTCCTCGGCTCTGCTGGGGAGGCTGTTTCATTAGAAGAAAAGTTCTGTTCATTTCAACTTCTCTTGTGTTGTTTCTTTTCTAGTTTAATGTTACGCTAAACCTATGGCACACTAACATCCAGAAGGGTGCCAATGGGTGTTACAGGGTGTTAAGGGGTAATAATATCTCTACTTATAGCACTCCTCTCCCTTGGAAAGAAAGCTGCAGGGCACAGTTTTCCGAGCAAAGCAGAGAGGTCTGCCATGACCCTGAGCCCTGTCAGCAATAATGCAGAGTTCAGTTATGACCTTTTATGGTTTCGCTTTTCTCCTGCTGATGAATTTCAAATGAAGGCTTTGCCAGTGCTGTCGGCATGGACAGTGTTCAACTGGCTTTTGCAGCATATTAAATACCTTCTCTGGCTAAACAGCTTGTGGAATGGAATTAAATTGTTTCTCTCTGTCTGTTCTTTATCTGGCAGACAAATATCACAATAGCTAATAATAGTATTATACAGTAATATGATAACTGGATTTAGAAAGAAACCAAACCAATTTTGAGAACAGATAAAGAAAACTGCTTCAGAGACATTGCTTCAGTGCTGTCTCTGTTCGTAAAAGAAAAATAACTTTTTTTCAGAGGCTGTGGTTATCCTGTTCTCAGTTTTCGGAGACTTTCTACTGGAACAGCATTGCTGCTTAAGAGACCACCAGAGTCCTGCAAGCTCTTAATGTGCAGCAAGCCCTAGCGCCTTGCTTTGGCTCAGCGTGACCCTCACATCAAGTAGCAGAACAATTTCCATTTCCCTGCGCTCAGAGTTAGATAAGGAGGTTGCTGCCTTTTTTGGTCTCCTGGAATGGTGCTTGTGTTCTGCGGACTCTGTAAACTGAGCCATGTGGAGAAGGATCAGGATAGCACGGTTTCATGTTATGTGGGTGTCCTGTACGGGCTGTGGGTTCACCACCTATGCAGAAAGAGAGAAAGTCCCTTTCCTTATCAGGAGGAATTTTGGGTTACACACCACTGAAACAAAAAGGCAAGGACCTGAAGTCAAATTTGTCTCATAAATAACAATGATTTAAAGGCTGAGCATGCTTATGCTTTATGCTTCTCAGAGTGTATAAATACAAATTAATTAAAGGTTACTCCAGGCTGTATATCAAAACCTGTTTACCAAGATATTTTTGAGAATTTGTCTGAGGAAGGAGTGCAGCTGAATTCAACTTGGGAGTAAATAAGAAGCGCGCGTTTCAACCATGGTATGATCTTAAATGTAGCTTATACATTTCATGTAAGGCCAGCTGCTGACCTTACCATCTGCCCTAAGGAACACATGCCACAAAGAATAAACTGGAATCTGACCTCCTTGCTCTGGGGTAGTGGTAAATTATGTCTCCCTTTGTTGGGAAGTGGGTTGGTTTTTTTTAATCTGTTCCCAGTTTGCTGGAGCACAAAGGGAGGAAAACAGTGGAGCCCTCCTTCACATCACCTCCACTCCCCTATGCATGGTGTGTAGCACATACGAGTTGCTACTGCTGTTTCCTCTGTGCCACTAGAGTCAGTGACTTTATGCAGTCTCTGTGCTGCTGTGCAGAACCGTCCCTGAGGTAGGCTGGAGGCCAAATTAGCTGCTTGTCCATCTCCTTTGCATGCCACTAGGCTTTGGGAGCCAGCTTGGGGTAACCTTACTGATATTCCTAAAGAGATTAAGTAGGGAGCTTTGTGCTTGAGTCCCCCTTAGCATTTAACTGTCCAACCTCCAACTATCTTGTTAGCCTTTGCAGTCATACTATTAGGCAAATGAAGTGATCGTACATCCTAGTAAAAGAGGTGTAAGTACTATCTGCTACAAAGGAGGTGAAGTTTGTAGGATTCTGACCAAGTTCAACAGGACTGTATGGATACAGCAATTTGACTGTGACAATCTAGAATATCATAAAGCGTGGCTACGTCCTAATTATGGTGTTATTTGCACGCTGAAAGTTAGCCAAGACCGGAGTACCCCTAATTTCGTATAGTTAAGGCATCTTATGGTAGAGAATATATACGTTTTCTTTTGTTGCATATAATAGTGAAACTGAAGTTAGAGCTTGATATTTTAAATTAACTGCTTCCCCTACAGAAATGTTCACAAGGTGTGAACATGTATGTATTTTTGGATGCACTCCCTTCCTTCTAGTTCACATATCGGCTTGTCGCTATGGTTTGGTCCAGAACACGAAGAACAAAATTGTGGTCCAATGAAGCCTATGTAAAGCTCTCATAATATAAGCCCAAGTATGAGGTATGTTTGTGTATGTAAAAGACGGCACATGACATGCAAATGAAATATTGAAGATGGGCAGCCCAAGGACATGAATGATACACTAAACACTAAAACAGAAGGACAAAATAGAGAATTGTGCTTGACTTCCACACCCTTCCTCAACCCACTGGATATTTTTATTGGAAGCCATGAATTGTGCTGATAGAGATTTCATATTTCAGAAGGGAATGTAGTTTGGCAAAATATCCTAGCTTTCAATACAGACAGATGAATAAAGGGTAACCTTTAAAATCCCCATAGAATAAACTGTTGAGAAACAAAACAGACACATGGAGAGACCATCTGCAAACTCTCTGAATGTGCAGAGCTGTAGAGTACCATCCAGTCTGATATCAAATAAATTTTAAGCATGGTAAAATGGTGCATATACATCTGTCATATTAAGAAAAAGCAAAGATTAGGCTTTCGGTCTTGTTTATGATCTCCCACAGCAGCTACTACCCCAGTATTTATACATTGAGCAGATCTGCAATCAGCGGCACACGGTAGACTTCAAACAAAAACGTGCATCTTTCTGGCTCAAGGGACCCCAGCCGGGGTTGCCGGTTTTTGTCTTTGCCTACTGGGAAAAATTTATTAGGAAAGTAGAAGTATTCCCAGGGCTGGCAGATAGTAGACTAAAGCCATGCGGCATTTTCTTTACCACTGATGTCCCCTTGGCCATGAATGTTTTCTCTCCAGTGCTCACATACCTAAGCCTTGCTTCTGTAAACTATGCTGGCAGTTATCTAGGTGAGTCATGGAAAGAGAGGTCACTAAGGTAACTGTGGCCTAGGCAACTGATTAATTATGCCCAGAGTTTCATTTGGAAACAGAAGTGTTTTAAAGTCAGCAAAGAGAGACTGTATTTTCATGTCCTGCACGGGAAGCAGGCTACTGTGCTCTGCAAAGACTGAAGCATATGCATTCTTTCCTTCTTCAATGTAAAATCCAGTGCAGAGCATTAAAGCAAGCTAACACTTTCTTTTTTTAAAAAAAAACAAACACATACCATCCACATTTAGCTGTGTGCATAGCAGATGTCAGAGAATCTGCACTACTTCGGCAAACTCAAACAGATGCCTCTGTAAGGTGATAGACTACTGGCTTAGCTTTTCTTCAAAGTATTTTCTTCTTGCTATCAGCAACTGTTCTGTTCTGTTGGGATTTAGGTTAAGTCAGCTGTCACTTATCCAAATTCTTCTATCTGCATCTTGAGATGATGCAATGATGATTATATAGGAAGCAAACAAGACAGAGCTGAATATTCTTCTAATGTACAGATTTTGAAGAGGACAGAGGTAGCATCATTCCCTACAAGGTCTGCATGGATAATAAGTTGTAGTGAAAAGAAGATGGCTGTCACTGCTGTTTCACTAAAATCATACAATCCATGTGTGCCACACAACCAGCTCTCTGGTGGCTGCTGTAGCATTGTACAAGGGTTCTGTTATTGTGAATGGTGCGAGCATTGAATTCGCACATCTTGCAGCTCAGAGGAGGCTGGGGCAGGACTTGTAGAGGGAAGAGGGGTGCTGCTGTTCTGGCACCAGGAGATCAAGATTCAGTTCTCATCTTTGCTACAATCTCTCTTTCTAATCTTGGACAAATCATATAACCTCTCTGTGATTCAGTTCATGATATCTACACTATAAATTCATGCTTGTTTAAATAGTCCCTTCTACTCTGCCAGAAAATGAGGCAAGTAAAATGTGACAACTAAGCAGGGCAATAAGCCATTCCAGAGGTTGAGGACATCTGGTCTCTGATTTTTGTGTTTAACAAGATATGTACTGTATAATGATGACTCCTAGTGGAATGATGTTTTAAGTGTTGCCAAAATGAATAAAGATAACCTACGTTCTGGCAGTCTCTTTTTTTTCCGCCTGGGCATTCTCATGCTGAATGCGGCAGCAAACCGTTGGTGCCCATCTCCCTTCCTCCCTCCCAGGCTTTTCCCTCATACTCAGAAGGTCTATTTATATATCTTCTAATATGTTTAAGTTGTGCAGGGAGATGGATTTTTTCCATCACAGCTGAACTAAAAAGAATGACAAAAGTTTTTTCAGGGAAATAATTGATCAACAGAACTTGCACTCTTCCAAATAGTGAACTGATATTTAAGTGTCTTGATCAGATGAGACTACCCCATTTTCCTCTCTCTAAGTAAAACCACAGGCGTCAGAGAAGTCCCTCTGTCCAAGAACTAAAGGCATGTTTATGGCAAACTGTGGCTATTTCTGCCTGCTCAGTGATTTTCCTGGGAATGATAATTTGAGTATGGAGGCATAACTGATATAGTCTACCACAGTAAGGCTTTAATCAAAGTCAGCGGCAGTTTTCCCCAGCATTTGGATGTTTTTATTGCTGAGAAAGTGCCTGTATTTTTTTGGCTGGTTTGGCAGCTCTGCTTTTCTTAAGGGGAAAGTGATAATGTCCATTAGCAGTTTTAACCAGCAAAACGGAACAGGATTTTATCTGTCCATGTCCAGTGTAACCACTGTTTGTAGCAGCTCACACTTTCTATCTTTTTCTTTTCATCTTCTGTCATTTTATCCCATCCTTTGATTTCTCATTTAACCTTTGGCCACTAGTACATCCAGATCAACATCATCATTATTTTGTAGGTTTTGCTAGATTACTTCTGAGAGGATTATTCCCAAGGAAGATATTTGTTCCCTTTAAAGTCTTTTGAAGTGCTTAACTTCCATAATTCTTAATCAGAAATTTTTTTTAAGAAGTCAACATTTTTCTGTCTTAGGAAAACATTAATTTCAATACCTATGTAATCATTAAACTTCAATTTGAAGAAGTCATATAACTGGAAGGTTTTTGTATTGTGTTGGATGTTTGCATAGTTGGTGGCTCATCTGCACACCAGGTTCTGGTGATATTGGCTCTATTCATGCAAATAAGGACTGTGGGAGCAAGCCTCCAACTGAGGAAAAACAGAAGTTTCTATTTTCCACCTCCCTGACAATTTCCAAAATGCACGTGAGATTAAAAAAATCTCAATATTTGAATGATGTATTCTAAGCTGACTTTTTTACCCAAAAAATGTGCTAGGCTTCCAAAAACTGCACACAGACAAAGTCATCACCCTTCAAGATCTGTGTTTCTATACCAACAAACTGGTTTCGGTATCTCTGATACCCAGGTAGAGTCAGATAAGCAGCACATACTGAGGCTGTGAAAGGTCAGTAGTGGCCCTGAAGTATGGAAGCAGATGAAGGGAGCTGGAGAAAGACCATCACAGCTATGGTGGCTGTTACAGGAGTAAACCTCTAAGGATGTTCACCGACGACTGGTTTACACTATTGTGGGAGATTTTATTTCAGTACTTGCAGGCATAGCTGTGACTGGTTTTAGTCTCAATAGTTTCTGTAATGACAGCTGTGAAGGGCATTAGGCTTCAGCATGGCTTAGCAAGATGCCTAGGGAACTGAACAGCCCGTGCAGGACTGGCATCCGTGTTAGCTAGTTCAGGTAAGTCTCTCTGTGCTGCAGTTGTTCCATTTCGATGTAGGACAAACCTCTGAAGCAGAGCAATGGCATGGAAAGAAAAGGGCTGTTAGCTAGGGCCAGTGATACCCTAACGGAAGTCCTACCTTCACCATTTCATCTAATGTGCTTTGCATATATGTTTTTGCAGATAAACCAGACCCACCTGCTGGAACACCTTGTGCATCAGACATACGGAGTTCCTCCCTCACTCTCTCGTGGTATGGTTCCTCTTATGATGGTGGAAGTGCGGTGCAGTCCTACACTGTGGAGATCTGGAACTCAGTGGATAATAAATGGACAGATCTCACTACCTGCCGCAGCACCTCTTTCAATGTGCAGGACCTGCAGGCTGACCGGGAGTACAAATTCCGTGTGCGAGCTGCTAACGTATATGGCATCAGCGAACCCAGTCAAGAATCCGAGCTGGTAAAAGTTGGAGAGAAACAAGAAGGTTAGTTTTTAAAAGATAAAAAAAAAATCTGAATTCAATTAAATGATATCTTAACAGTTCCCCAGTGAGGTCAGGCAGCTGTACGCACTCCTTCGCGTGTGCTTCTGTGCAGTGAATGCTTATGCTGGCTGTAAGTGTGCTGAAGTCCCTTCGCAGACTTCATGTGGGTGTCTGAGCATCTAAGTTTTGCATGCATCCATTGTGGAAACTTGGCTTCAGGGATCCCAAAACCCTGCCTTGTGAAAGCAACTGATAATTGGACTTCTGGCTTGCTGTGTGAGTGCTGGCTGATAGACTTCTGTAGTTCAGTGCACAGGTAATGGGAGATGAAACTTTTCACACATAAGTTACACATTCAGACTGTGCCCAGTGAGAAAATGATGTTTGGTGGCTTACCTGAAACATACTGATGGATTAATTACAGTTTATACTGGACATACTATGAATAAAGAAGCCATAAACACTATCCCAAATTTGCTTTTGGAAAAAGTAAACGTGCTTGCTGCTAGCCAAACACTGAATATGCAGCAGAAACTGAATTAGCCTCTCATACCTAGTTGTCATTCCTGTGCTTCAAATCCCAGCAGGGTAGAGCACCTTGGTCCTGTTGCTCCTGGTACACCAATCTTGCGAATTCAAGGCTATTCTATTTAGCGTGTTGGTTTTGCAGTGTTATGGGTGCCAGAAATATTTTTTAGGGGTTTTGATTACAGTTGGCCATGCTTGTAAAAATATTTTTCAGTATCTTTTGCCTCTTTTTTTTTTGCTTAAGGTCTTGTCAAAGGACTAATGGGAAGAGCTGGAGCATTTTAGATATCATTCAGAAACTGGTACCAAAATTTTAAGCACACACAAAAATCAGCATTATTTTTTAAAAACAGATACTGAATGCAGATTTTTGTGCACACCCACATCTGCCTACTGTGCAAGGATCACTTTGATAGTCATACCACACCAAAAAGCCCAGACCAGGAATAATGTATTTTGCCATTTTTCCTGTCTTTGAGGAGTGGAGTGTCTGTTGTAACTCTCCCTCCTTACTTATGTATGCAGCGCTCTGGAATTTTAAGGGTCTCACATAATTCTTGTGATGTTATCTTTTATTGCCATGGCAAGATAAAATGATAGCAAAGTGATGCAGCATCGCACAACTGTGTAAGCCTCTCAACAGGCATTTCCAAACAAAAGTAAATCATATTTCTCTTCAAATGCTAAATTGGATGTATTCTAAGAAATTACTTACTTCTATTCTAAAGATTTAAAACCTGATCTCAATCAAGGTGCAGCTTCTCTTCAAAGGGGGAAAAACAACATTAAAATTCAAAAGGAAGCTACGCAGTATTGGCTCTTCATAATAAAATTCCCTATGTTTGAATGCCCTCTTTCTTTAGTTGCAGGATGAACAGCTTCTAGAGTTAGGGACCTGACTCTTCCCTACATTTGTTTTTCCTAGAGTGAGCACTACTTGTACTGGACCAAAGCAAACAAGCGATTTTTCTTTGTAAGACTGAGAATTTTCTTACATAGACTTAATACAAAAAGGCTAGAAAGTGTATGAATCATTGTGATGCATATAAAAACCAGCAAAAAAAAAAAGTTGTTTTGAGTGAAAAGAAAATGTATTCTATTTTTGGAAAGGTGGGTTGTCTTGGTGCTCTCACTGCCAGCGCTTCTTGATTTCGATTCTTGATCCTGCAGCTAGGGTGGACAAAGGGCAAGTCATACAAAGCGTGATTTTTCAAGTGTGTGAATATAACTGGTGCTTTAATTAAAGGCAGTGGAAAATGCATGTGTTCAGCACCTCTCAAAGTCAGGACTTCAAGCTGCCATCTATGTAAACACTTAGCTGAGTAGCGGGATTTTCCATTGCTGCCAGAAAGACTGATTACTGATTTTCATACTGAGGTGGCCAGTGCATATTAGCAACCTCAATGTAATCTTAGCGAAGAAAGGCATGGCTAACTTTTCACTGTGCATTTAAAGAAAACAGCTACTAAAATAAGGTTGTAAGTCACAACAGACTAAAGTAGGTATTGCCATGTTTGAGGAAAATTTGGTACTGTTAACTCATTTCTGAGAAAGGTTTGAGCACAGCTACTCAGCGCTTACCAAGCTCAGATATGTTCCGCTTATCTAATTTAGGCTTCCATTGGTGGACCAAAATGTTTCTAGTTCATGGCTTCAATATAGTGTCGCTGCAGAACCGGGAACTGACTTCTTTGTCTAATCAGTATTTGGCAGACATTAACTACTGGCAGCGTGGTTGGGATCAGCTCCCTTATGCAGCCCTTAAAAGGGGAGGAAAATGTGATGTGCTCTGTGCAAGTGTGGTTTCTAGCTGAGGAAGATCTGAGGACAGCTACCCTTGAGTGGGGAGGGCTCGCTTCCCTCCCTGCTCTTCTGGTAAATCACTGCAAACCAGCTAGCCTGCGCTGGGACATACAAGGGTTGCAAATTCAGAAAAAAAAAGAGAAGGGCTTTAGTAACAGATTATACCTACTTGATTGGCTTTGCTACCAGAATACAGATGCAGCATTATGCGTTGGATGTGCAAAGGTGATGACCATGCATCAGACCAGCTATCTGCTCACCCTGCCCACTTTCTTTCTGTTGTTTTCTTCTCATCCCCTGAATACGAGTCTATACTCTAAAGCACCTAACAGCGTCCAGAGTACCGCATTAATGTTTCATAACATAAATCTGTTGACACAGTGGGGATAAATCACTTGGTTAGGCTTGCGCTCTATGATGGCAAAGTGCAGCTTCAGCACCTAAAGGGAGACTTGTACAGGTCACTGTGCAACTGCCTTTGCAGTTTCTCAAATTACTGTTATAGCCACAGGTCTTAGGAGCAAGCCCAAGCAGTGTAAGTAATATATAACAACATTCCAGTTGCAACCCTTTTCCCCTCATACCTGCAGGCGACATAGGGAACAACACACAAACTGGTGCTACTGACAATTCATGCACATGAAAATGAAGAATTAAAATCAAGATGCTCAGGCCAGCTTTTACTCTGTCTTATGTCCCTGGGCTTGCCAACATCTCTGTCTGCCTTTGAGTATGCCTGCAGAACTGAGGCTCCATTTGGACCTCAATGGTTTCCAAATTCAGCCATGCTCAGGAAAGTGCATGCTGTCCAGATTTCCTAGTCATCTTGAGTCTGAAAAATTTGTCTGGATGCTTTGCAGGAAATCTTTTCATGTACTAACTTGCTTTACTTTTGCCTTTGCAATCAAAAACATGCAGAGAAAAGCCAGAAAAGGATTTGTCATTGAATCAGAAGTGTTGTTATTGATTTTAATATTTTAAATTTATTTTGTATTTCATTAAGGCATTCCTAAAGCTATTTATTAGATGACTTTGAGCTGATTCAGTATGCTGATGTTTCTAGGAGGCAGGTATGATAGGCAAGTACTGAAAAGCACATGAACTTGATTTATTAAGAAATGGTCACCAGATTGTGATTATGTAGTCAATAGTCACGTAGAATTGGTGAAGAGATTTTAATAATTAAGTTAATGCACAGACTCCCTGACTGCTTTTTGCTGCTAATCCATAGGGTCTACCAGTTGCCCATGATACTGTGAATAATTTGTCTATCTTAAATAAGATACCATATCCTATATAATAATTTATTCATGTCTTTTTATTTTCATCATAGAACTTAAAGAAGACGAAGTGGAGCTATCTGATGATGGTAAGTTCATATTTTGATCAGTACAAATGCAAATCTGTGTTTTTAATTCATGTTTTATGTAGGTTGTAATCATGGTCCTTATTACTTATTTATAGAAGGGAAAGAAACAGAGGTCGACTATCGGACAGTTACTATCAACACTGAACAAAAAGTTTCAGATGTCTATAATATTGAAGAAAGACTTGGATCGTAAGTACTATATTGTGCTTTTGAAGACATGGAGTTTTCAAGGCTACCGGTCAATTATAAAGATCACGTGCATTCATTCTTTGATGGTGCCTTGCACATTCAACATTCCAGCTGGGCTCCTCTGCTGCAGCAAAAATAGATTTTAACATATATTGGCCTCCACTCCATAAAGATCCTTTATTCCTATTAATCGATAATTTTAAATAGACACTACATGCATTTCTGGCAAGGAAAATGGAGCCCACAAATGAATAAAGCTAGAGGATTCATTCGTTCAGTGTTCTAAAAGCTAGCTGAAAAAAAAGGTACACATTGTGCACTTGCATTTCCATTATATCCATTAGTGGTAATAAGATTATCCTGCCCACGGGCTAGAATCTCTGTTGACAGCAGTCATAATCCCAAGAGCATTAATAGTATTGCTCAGTGAAGGTCAGTGATTAGCCTGGCTGCGTTTCTCTGCTCAAACTCGTGGTTATGTGAATTGCATGCCATGCTAATCTTTCAGTGATTTGTGCTGCTGGTGGTGCGGAAGGCAAGAGGATTCCATATACTGCCATTAACAAATCTTGATAAAGGTATCGTAGGTAGAATTGTACATATACAGCAATGTGAAATAACAGTACTGAAAGCCTCCAGCATTCAGATTCTGATTTCACCTCTATCTTTTATCCTCTACCTGAGATGTCTCCTATCTGCTGCCTCTTCAGAGGTGTATGACCTATAGAAAACTGTGTGCAGAAAAACTTGAGTCACATGAATTAAAGCCTGGTAGGATTCCATTTTTTGAACCCTCTTATATAAAACTTGCTTATTGGAATAGCGGGATATCTCTAAATGCAGTATTCATTCAAAAGTTCTTGCAGATTACTCTGCACAAAATCAGTACAGAACACGACTTGATATGAAGACATTCTTATTTCAGAATGGAGTGGTTGCACTGGAATATTTAGTAAAATGTTGCTATTCATGATGGCCTATACATTGCAAAAACGTTTTATGGAAATAGTTATATATTTTCAGGGGGAAATTTGGACAAGTCTTTAGGCTTGTTGAAAAGAAGACTGGAAAAGTTTGGGCAGGAAAATTTTTCAAAGCATACTCTGCTAAGGAAAAAGAAAACATACGGGATGAAATCAGCATCATGAACTGTCTACATCATCCAAAACTTGTCCAATGTGTAGATGCCTTTGAAGAAAAAGCCAACATCGTTATGGTCTTGGAAATGTAAGTATAAAGCAGATCACACTAACAAAGCTAATAACGTTGGAAATAATTGCGCATACAAAAGTAGCAACTTACCTAGACATGAGACTGTCAAAAACTTTGGCCTCTGCAGGGCCTGGATGGTTTTCACATCCTGCAAGGTTTAAATTACTTATCCAACTTGTTTAAACTGTGTAAGTGAATGTGTGTTGTATCTCTTAAAAATCAGTGAAGATGTGTTACAGTCTTTATTGTCTAGTTTGTTTGTTTTTTAATCAAGTACATGTGGTGTTTTTCTGCAGCTCACTCTTGTATTACCAACTTGGGAGGGGAGAGAAAAAAGTTAGCTGCAATTTGGGCTTGCATTTAGAACCAAAAACATGTTTAAGGAGGAGAAAAAATACTTTTTCCTTTAGGCAGTTCTAAACATGCATTGAAGAAGCTTGTGCCAAATTTCACTGAAACACCAATCAGTTGTCTCTTGCAGAGAATTGAATGCTGGTCCACAACAGATTGTAGGAGAGAAAGATATGCTTGAAAGTGCGAGCATCTAAGCTACATTCTAACAAAATAGTTGAACTTCCAATAAAAAATCCTGCAGGCAAATTTATAGCACCCAAGAGGTATTTGGAACACTTTAGTTTTCATCAAGTGCTATACCCAGGTTTTATATTTTTAAGAGACCTTAAAGGATTAGTCTGATGTGTTTTTCCTTCAACAACATAAATACTCTGACTGCAAAACATTTATTTATACTAAAGGAGTGCTGTTTGAAAAATCTCCACAGGTGAACACAGTGAATGTTCTAAATCTGATCAGTAGATGCAGAAAGATTAGTTACACCGACTGTTTCCCAAAAAAAAGCCTAATTAAACATGACTTGATCTGCCCCTAATGTCAACATATGGTTTCTCCGTGATGGTCCAGGTGTAACAGTTGTAGAAAGGGATTTCTCCTTTGCCTGAAAGACATTGCAGTCTTCATCCAAAGCTATACAATCACGTAAAGCTGAATTTGAACACAGCCTATGGAGCCATCTTGCTCGTGCTGAGTAAGATAGCAACACTTATTTTTACCTCCCAGAAACCGTTCACCTTGAGCTACTTACTCCACACCACTGTGAGAAAAAGCAGAAAAGCACCATAAAAGCAGTGCTGTGAAGCATCTCCCAGGGCTGTGACTTAAGTATCTTTGCATTTGAAGACAGTAGCTATTTACTTCCAGAAAAGAGTAGGTTCAGAGCACATTCATGCACCAGAATTCATTATAAGAAAAGAATCTGCACAACATGGGATGGAAAGTAATGGTCAGACTTCAAAAACAATATGAACGTCCAACGTGGCCAACGTTTGCATCATCCAAAACGCACCTGCTTAGTGCGAATCCCATACTTGCAGCAGTAGCAGCTGGAAAGAAAATGAAATCCTGATCTGTGCTGATGTTTTTCCCAAAAGGTTACATCAGTCACTGTTCTGCTGCCATATCGACTTCATGCGCTGTCTGCTCAAGAGGCAGCAGGTTTTTTGATGGCTGGAAGTGCTGAATAAGGTAGAAATTGGTAAAAGCAAAAGAGACTATATGTCTGTTTTGCTTGCTTGGCACTTGCTTAGATTATGTGCAAACTACTATTGCACTAGCATATTTCAGAGAGTGGATCTCCATTACACAACCTTGATACTTATATGCAAGAAGGTGCTTTTATTTTTAGACTCAGCAGTTGAGCAATCTGATGGCGGTGAGGGAAGGGAGCCCTGCTTAGCTTGGAATTGGGAGCTGGCAGACCTAATGGAAAACAAGGAAATATATAAAGAGTTTTGAATAGCATATGGCTTTACACTCCATTAGTTCCCCCCTGCCAACAAAGGGGTTTTACTTTTTAAAAATATATAGTAGTTCTGTTAACCAGTCTAATTAGGATGTGATTTTAGTTTGGGGTGGCCGTCTTTTCTGGCTTTTGAATCCCCACACTGAAATTTCCACCGTGCGGAGCCCTGTAGGAGGTGGGGTTCTTAAAGCAGCGCCCAGGCAGGCGGCAGCAGTCTGTGCCTGCTCTGGAGCAGGTCTGGGCAGGGAGATGCCTCTGTGACACCTTCGGGTCAGATGACTTGGTAGCCTCCGTACTGTCACATGCTACCCAGCTGACAGAGTCCCAGCATGGCAACTGCACCTGTATGGTTAGAGAGCCACTGATGGATCATTTCTGGTTTAGCTATTAAACTAAAATTCCTTTGCATATCAAAATTGTTGTGGGAAACACCTTAGTATCCAAGCTGTTCTCAGATCTATGATCAGAGTCTAAATGCATGGATTTCAAAGAAATGGAGCTCTCTTGCCATGTTTCCTTTTAAACTAGATTTTAGCAGTAACTGAAATTTAGCAGCTCTCCCTCCGCTCAAATTGGAGCTACTGATGAGGAACACCTTTGGATTTTTCTTCCTGATATTCATCCCAAATTTTTCATTTTAAGTTTATTCCCATATCTTTCTTACACCTTTTTGAACTTCACCCTCGCTCCTTTTAATATTTGACATGCCACTATTTTATATGGTTTGATTTCATATTTATAATAAATTCAGAATTTTTTATCATTCATTTAAAATCAAAGACTCTAAGGATTCAAATAATTTTGTGTGTTCTTCCCTGGAAGCCCTCCCATCTACCATTTGCTGGAAGTAGGGACAAATCTCAGGCATTTCCTTTTCAAATATAGAGATGTACCTCTTCCACGATAAGCATCTTGGGGGAAAAAGAATATCTGAAAAATAGTAGCATGTTGTGAATGGTATTCAGCACTGGGAGCTAAGTGCCTTAAAGTTTTTACATACTTCAGATAGTTTATTTTGACATAGATCAGAAGAAGATTATTGTATTGCAAATTAAGATTATTAAAGCAAAATTTCAGCAGTAAACTTCATTCATTTGGTGTGATTTAAGTCTGCCCAAGTCGCTAAGGTTTTCTCTTTTTTTCAAGGGGAGATTTGTTAAAATGCAGTTGAGTATTTGCCTGGGCAACTCCAAGATAAATTATTCTAAATGTTTCTCCAAGATCAAAACCTTATAATAAAATATTTTCTAAATGTGTATTCTGTGACTCTATAGGCAGGAATATTTTCCTCTGTAACTTCATCTAGAGAAGACTGAAAAGAGGAGAACCCAGAAAAGAATGACAGATTTAGATTCTGAACTAGTTGTGACTGTGTGAAGAAAGCCGACTTCACCTTCTGTGTATACATAGAACCTAATCTGCTTTGGTTCAATTCAGCTTCCTAACCTGACAAAAACTGAACCAGATTTGGCTCAGGATATAAGTGCAAAAATACGCATTCTATAAATGCAATTGCAGTTTAATCTAGTGATGTTACTAGAGGTCTAGAGGTCCCATCACTGTATATTGCACGGCTGACACTACTCTAGAGGTCCCAGATTAAAAACAGCATGCAGATATATTAACAGCAGTTAATTTCCAAATAATATGCTAAAAAGTGGTGCGAGAGAATGGTATGATTTCTGAATTTTTTTCACTTTAGGGATCTGAAAAGTATGGCACTTTTATAGTAAAAATAAGTCATCATTATCTGTATTAAATAGTAAAAAAAAAACTGGTAATTTTTTATTGTTAGGATGGTTATCGTTTGGGATTGCAGAGTGCTCCAGATAGAAACATTTTGCATACAAATGTTTTCATAAGCATTTCTATACTGGTTAATGCCTCACTGAAGTAACAAAATACTAGATCCCTGACTTATCTCTAGCCATACCATTGGCTTTACGTTGCAAATGTGTTCTAATCCAATGTAACTGCTCAGTTTGTCAAGCATATGCTATTCTTACTATTTTCATGTTAATAGGAAACTGCAGTAGCATTTCTAATTATATACTTTCTGAAATCTTATAGCCAAAGCAACAAATGTGTCCAGAACTCCAGATGTTTCAATTTCAGTTTAGTACACGAGGGATATAATCATATATCTGACAACCTGCAAACACTGCAAGGCCAGTTTTCAGTTGTGTTTTCTTTCCGTAACTGAAATGTGCTATTATATTTGGCAATAAGCATGAATGCTGCAAAATATTAAGCCATATAAAGACCATGGAGCATTTAATTTAGAACAGATTTCTAAAAGCAAAGCTGCTCTTCCCCATTTGCTCCTTTCTGTATACGGGTCATTCACTCACCACAAACAAAAAAAGTATTTCCCATCTTTGGATGTAAGCAGATAAATCAGTTCAGTGATTACTCAGAACTTAAAAAAACCCCAAACACCACGACGTAAATTTTGCTTTATTAAATCTAGGTTAAAACGTCCCACTTTAGTTCCACAAAGAGTTCAATCCAGGAGATTCTACCCTCGGAAGACCAATTATTTCACATCTTAAGTAAGCATAAATATGGAATTGACCTACAAGGAGTGTGACGATGGCTCAGCTAAAAATATCAGCACTGAAAGCGTTGTGGCTTATATCCCTGTCCTGTCATAGCTAAGGAGGAAATTCCCTCTGAGCTCACTTGGGTCAGTAATTTACCCTTTGAGCTTTGCATTCCCATTAACCATATCATGTGAATTCTTCCTTCTTCAGCCTTTCTTTGTAACTTTCAATCTCTCTTCTTCCCAAATTTTTGCCAATCACCTAGCAGTTTTCGCCTCTTTTCCTGGGACTCATCCCATGTAATTTAGTTTTCTTTATTTCTAAATTATGTTATCTGCATTTGTGTAGTGATGGAGCACAGGAGAGAAGGAGGCAGTGAGAAACATGAGCTCAGAGTCTGGTGCGGTGTTATGTGTCAGCAGGGTGACAGTCACACAGCGCATGCTTCACTGCCAGCTGCAGGTGGCTGAATCCTAAAGGCAGGATGTAAATCCAGCTACATCCCTACTGCCTGGGATAACGGTATGAGCGTTTCACAGTCCTAACCTGGGAAAGATATTCAGAATGGAAAAAATCTACTGATTTATATGACATATAAGAGGCGATTCTTCCTATGTGATCTGTGTGTCTATGGAAAGTGTCATTACAAAACATAGATTGCGTTCTGAAGTGACTATTGCAAGCTTGATCTGTGTTTGTGTAAAGGAAACATTTTGATTACTCCCAAAATGAAAATGCTACAGAAATACTTTTTTATTCCATCTTTCATAGGGTTTCCGGAGGAGAACTCTTTGAACGAATCATTGATGAAGACTTTGAACTGACAGAGAGAGAGTGCATTAAATATATGAAGCAGATTTCAGAAGGAGTTCAGTACATCCATAAGCAGGGTATTGTCCACTTGGATTTGAAGCCAGAAAATATTATGTGTGTCAACAAGACCGGTACAAGTATCAAACTCATTGACTTTGGACTTGCAAGAAGATTAGGTAATGACTTTTCTGCCTGTTTCAATATGACATGGGGAAAAGGGCATGACAAGCAGTAATTCATACTTACTATTATATTCTTGCATGTATAAAGACTAAACATACATGTTTCCTATAAATAGTTATGGGTTTTGGAAAAAATAGAAAAGAGAAAAAGAACACACTCAAGAGTGAGAGTAGGGCACCTCACCTTCATGAGGAGTTTGCAGTGACATTGATACAATCTACCTATCTGTTTCTATGGCATGGGTATCCCTGGAGATCACAAGGTAAAATACACAGTAGTGGTAATGTTAACAAATATTTACATTTGCTAAAGGAATCCACAAAACACTAACTCTCTAACTGTAAAAAACAGAACAAACCCTTGATCTTCGTGAATACTACAAATCCTTGAAACTTTTGTAACAGCAGGAGTTAAGGTGATGTTCTAGAAGACTTTCAGATATGGATAATTACGTTCAATTTAGGTTTTCCCATTAGCTTTATAATTTCTTATCCTAAACAGCAGCATATTGTCATACATGTTAAACATGGGAGGAAGTCTGTAAAGAGTTTTGGTCATGCATAAAATGATTAATAAAATAGCACTACTTAAAAATAATGCAATGAGTTTGGCGGGGAGAGGAGGAAGTGCCATTTGACAAGCTCCTCCTCTTCCTAAGCTGTTTTTAGCTGCTTCCTATCATTCAGTTTGGACTAAGATTTCCAACATGCTCTGTAATTTGAAAGCCAAAGATGTTGCAGGGTTCTTGTCTTCATATTACTCAGTGTTAATTCAGCTCTAAAAAGCAGCCTTCCAGTTGTGTTTGTTAGTGTCGAACAATACCAGTATCACACACTGATCTTTTTTAATCTTGTATTTTCACAAGAGAAAAAAAATCATTCCAGGAATTAAAAGGAGCAAAAATACTTTTTGACCCTGTTATACTGGGTGAGCTGAGATTTGTGGCTTTTCTGCCATTAAATCGATTGGGACAACTCATACAAATTGCTACCCTATATAAAGTTGCGCACAGCTAGATTATCAGTTGTAATCTTTTGCCTTCCCTCTTTAAACAAACTTATGGTTAAAACTTATTAAAAAGTAGAACAATTATTTTTGTAAGAGTAAAGTTTGGAATTACAGCCTTCTGATTTTTGTTATCTGCCTACATGCTGCTCATCCGACTTCCTTTACACTTAAGTGTAAAAGCTACTGCATACGCAAGAATATAATTTTACTAAAACAAACCAAAAATGGTATGTTGAATGAACAGGGCAAAAGAGAACTGCTTTTCAGATTTTCAGATGGTGTTCAACTCCAAAAGGGTGTTACATGAATCTTGGTCACAGGGACACTGTGAACGCAGAGATAAGGCATTTATTTCATTCATTCAAAAAAGGAGATCACTGCCATTTCTGTTCCTTCACCCGTATGAAGCCAATAGTTTTCTGGGAGCATGAACTGGATTTTGTTCTTGTTGAGGGAACAGATGAACTGGTAACTAAGTTCCAGTGCTGAAGTTTTTGTTATCAAAGATGTGTGATAGACTTCATCCCACGACATTCCAGCTGTCAGCCTGAAAACTGTAAGTTTGCTGCTAAAGTGAGTGATTTCATCCACAAGAGATATAACGTAACCACAGAATGGCCTCTTTATAGAAATTTCTTCAACTACCTTTTTAACTTCAAACCACAGTTAAACGTACATTTAGCAACAGGAAGATCCTATTTTCAGTAGCCTGTTCATCAGCTTTTCCATTCCTCTGTTGATCTCGTGGCATCACTGTATGTTGCACGGCTGACACTAACTTGTGAGCCGCTACAGTCATGCCATATGTAGTACATCTTTAACCTATATATAACTTTTCTTGATGTAGAAGGGTAAGAGCTATGGGCACCGACACTGATTTTGATTTTACAATACCATACATTCCTTTGGCTTAATACATTGCTAATTCTTGCGAAGTTACATTATAGGTATTTGCTGTCTCTTTCATCAGCCTGCCGTTCTGGATAACTCACTGTGTGTGGCATTCCCCTAGGAAGAGAAATCGCCCTCCTGTTCCATGCTCATAAAGTGAAAGCACTGTGTTAATCATGAAGATGTTTGTAACATCTTGGTTGAGATGTTTTCCAAAAATTTTTACCATTTCATTTACTTACAAAAATGGCTAAAAGTGCTTCACTAAGTGCTCTCTTCTTGCCAGTTGTCTTACGTGGTGCACTGAGGGCGCATTCCTCCATTTGTGTTCCTTCAAGGCTTGTGATTTTGAAATTGGCTGTCAAATTCACTTTGACTTTGATAGATGTGGGATTGGAGCCCTCATACTATGGACCTGACCCTGACTGAGCAGGAACCGCTCAACTAAGGGTCTGCTGAAGGGAACAGTGGCTGATCTTGCACTTCAACTTCTGAGATTTAGTTTTAACTTTTTGTAACTAGTGCAAACTAATGCCTCTAAATATTCAGTGTTTTGATCAGTTTTAAAGAAATTAGAATCAGCTCCTTCTGCAGTCATCTTCTGCAGCTAATTAGTTCTCTTACACTGTCAGGAAATACCAAAGCTGCAGCGGGATATTTTCCTGACCTTTTTTGGTGTGCTGAGGAATACATGTAGAAAATTGTTTAAGATAAACTTCTTGAGGAGAAAAGAGAATGGTTTTTGAATACTGTAAAGATTTTTTTTTTAATCAGTTGATTATACACAGTGTCGGCAACAGCTTCCAGCTAGCCTGTCAGCTTTCTATCTGAACTAAGCGATATCCAAACAGAGATCCTACTTGTGTACTAAGCTTGTAAACATCTGGGTAAAGATTTGACATATTATTGCATGGAAAAGGGCTTACTCTTTTCTTTTCTTTTTTCTTTTATACACAGAAAATGCTGTATCAGTTGTTTCACACTGTATGCTTGCACTCAAGCGCCATGTTTTCAAAAAAAAACATTTCTCTGACCTATAGGCAGCACATTTCATACTCCAGCCTTTTGCATACACAGTGGCTCGTGGTAGTTTACACAGTGCCCAGAAAAGCCTCCAAACTTGGATGTGAAAATCTGAGCCGGAGATTTGGACGATCATGATGAAGCTTTTAGAAAATAGGTTCTTTGTGACAAATTTCAGTATTTTTTCATATGGAGAGTTGGAAAAAAATATAGGTGTTGACCTTACAAAGAAGGGAAATGGGAAGATGGGATCTTGGGCTTCCCATCCGTCCTTGGAAAAGGAAGGGTAATCTCTCACTCCTCATTGCCACTGCGGAGAAGACATTGCCCTTGGTTTAGGCAAAGTCAGTTTAGATTAGATATTAGGAAAAGGATCCTACTTTTGCAGGTAAGGAAACTCTAGTTATGTGAGTGTAGGGATGTTGTGGAATAGCTTTTGAGTGTGCTTTTTGAAGGCTAGTCAGACATCTGGCAGGAAGGTCTTGAGGTTGGTGAACTTGCAGGAGATCTAAATGCGTTCCTGGGGCTGCTCCCAGGCATTCTTCGGTCTGTTTCTGTCTCTAGAAATGGGTACTCTTTGCAGGGAGGGGTCTCTGAAAGCAGGGATAACATCTGAAAATTAGGTTTCTGCAATTAATTTACTATCACTATACCTGAGCAGAGCAAAAAGGGCTTCACGGCATTTAAAATGGGACACTGGCACAACTGTGAGTGAATTACTGTGGTTGTGCTTAAAAGCTGCTTGGAGCATGCTGTTCAATCATTAGGCAAGTTATTAACCCCATAAATCCCTCAATTTTCATTTGGCAAGTTGGGGATTTGCATACCTCAAAAGAGTACTAACTTAGGGGTGTGACTGCATTTTATGAAACAGCTTAACAGCTTTCAATGGAGGTAAGTGTAGGTGTGGAGTCAGTATTGGGATCAGCATTTATGTTGCAAAACTTGGTAAGGGAAGTTTTGGTGAATAAAAATATTCTGTAAAGAGTCAGTGTTGTGGACAAGTACCTTCTCTTGTAGTCTTCTCAAAGCTTTGATGTGCCGTTGTTTGAGGGTTTTTAAGCTTTTCTCTTGATTACAGCGCTGCAAATCTCTGTACTTGTGGTAACCTTAACAGGAGCAGGATTGGAATCTGTTATATCTGTTTTTCTTCCCATTCATATCTGTTTTGTTTAGATGGTAATCTCTCTGGGAGAGGGATGGTTGCTCACTATGTCATTCTACTGTGCCTAATCTGGATGCGGCTCTTGCACAAAAGATAAATGTAATGCAATGAAGCTCACTTACAGCAAATATTGATTGCTCAGGCACATGTGCAGACTTGGACAAGAGTTTCCCAACCTAAATCCAAACCTGTTTCAAGTCAGAAACAATTTCTTTCCTTACATTTTTATAGTTTTATAATACAAATTTTTTATTGGGATTGGGTTTTTTCCCAGTCCCCAATCTATTCTTTAGTTTCCTTCCTTCCTGACCTTGCTTATTCTTTTCCTCTTCTTCCCATCCTATTTAGAATGAGCATCAATGAAAATGATCCCATTGAGATTTGCCTAATAATTTCTATCTAAATGACTAGTGTTGTGTATCACACTATGATGAAAAGTTGGTCATATCACATAGTTGCACACTGGCAGCATAACCTGGCAATACTAAGTTCTGAACAGGCTGTTATTCTACCTTCATCACTGTATTTTCCAGTAGAGCGATACTGGTGGGTCAGCACAAGAAAGATGAAAAGTGAGTTCATGCATCCCACGACCTCATTCTTTCAGTTCATATTGCTAGCAGTAGCTTCACTGTAAATCATTTTGAAAGCATCCACATCGTGTTTAAGCAGAGCCAAATGTCGGACACCTGTGCTACAGGCCAGCTGAGTAAAAGTTTGGAGTGGCAGCTGATGACTAAGCATTTGTGGTCCCCCTTCACCACTTTGGAGGCCCACAGGTGTGCTTGTAGGCAAGCTTGGTTTCCAGAGCAGCCTTAAACTGAATTTTACTGACAAGGTAGTGATCTGACAGGTGTACGTCATCAGCTTGTTTTCTTATTTCACCACCAACCTGTGCCACTTCAAATTTGAGAGACCCAACATTGTAACTCAATATTGATTTTCTTTCCTAATAAAAAATGTGTTGGATTAAAATAGTTATTTCTTCTTATTATAATTTTATCACTACTGTTTCTCTTTACAGTAGAATCCTTGAGCAGATCCCTGAGCCTTGATAAATCTTAGGCAATTTGTGAAAACTTAATCTTCTTTCTAACACTTGATTCCTGAAGTCCTCTTGTGCAACTGCTAAAGTGATGGAAGCTGAAACACTTTTCTATTTCAGGACACCCAAATCTGAATTAAACACTAAGAGTTCTCCTCTTTCTTAGACTTGGTCTTGTGGAAACTCCTTGCAACAGGAACCTTCCTACTATGTGCCTCATACAGTGCTGTGTGCTTGAGGATGCTTAATAAATAATTCTTTATTGCTATACATGTATCAGCTAAGAAAATTGCAGTTCAGCCATTATTTTCTCCCTGATAAGGATCTTGAACAAAATCACAAATATGAGGACAAAACTGGTTTTCCTGTTACTTGGGGATAATTGTTTTTAAAAATTCGCATGCAGCAGTTAATGGCTTTCTCTTTCATTCTTCACAGAAAACGCAGGTTCTCTGAAAGTTCTCTTTGGGACACCTGAGTTTGTGGCTCCAGAAGTTATTAACTATGAACCTATTGGATATGAAACAGATATGTGGAGTATAGGAGTTATCTGCTACATTTTGTGAGTACCTCTGCTATTCTTAACACAAATCCTGACAGTTGCTCCACTTAGGAAATTTCCATATGAAACTTTTGATTTTTTCTCCAATTTTCAGGCCTTTTGTATTCTAATTAGCAGCTCCAGCATGTTTAATAAAAATTCTCTGTTCTCTGAAGAGAGTAATTGGTAAACTGCAGAACTAGCAGTTCTGGAAATTCAGCCATTTAGCGCTGTACATCTTACATCATAAACCAGCAATGCTTCATCTCATTT
Source organism: Pluvialis apricaria (assembly GCA_017639485.1). Taxonomy (NCBI): domain Eukaryota; kingdom Metazoa; phylum Chordata; class Aves; order Charadriiformes; family Charadriidae; genus Pluvialis; species Pluvialis apricaria. The sequence continues at coordinate 69,792,402 of CM030011.1, read as the reverse complement.
AAAAAGACAATGTGACAGTATTTTATTATTAACTTTAAACTATTTTTCCTTCCCAGATGTTAAAGAGAAATGTTTGGGCATGCACTAATAACTGAAATTTCCATTCTTTTATTCCCAAGAGAGAAAAGTTTTGTGAAATTTTGGGGTCTTCTTATTCAGATTGTATCCCTTGTGGGACAGACTGAAATGTCCCAGCATTACCGTATCTGTGCACAGTGATTTTTAATTTATTAGTAAGCACAAACCACTGGATAAATACATTTTATAATCAGCATGGATCAAGCTCATGGAAATATTTTATAGAATGGCTGGCTGCAGCTCTTGGTTACGTATTTCTGTATTTGATTCGATCTTTATATGTGATTTGATAACACGTGATTATGAACTTCAATGAGTCTAGAGAAACATATATGGAAATAGGATCTCCATGCCTAGAACAGCAAGCGATCTTCCTCCAACTGTGACTTTACACATTTGATGCCATATAAACAAATGAAAAGAGAAGCTGTTTGGAGCATGTTTTTTTCTCCCTTGCTCCAGTTTCAGTAGTAAGTAAATGGCAGATCTGCTGTTGCACTCATTCTTTTAAAAGGCTTCTCTCAATATCTTACTTTCTTTTTTAAGAGTCCTCTCCTCCCTGGCTACTCTCTTCTTAGACACCTGGTAACCCACAGTTGTTGGCCTCATCTTTACTCAGTCCTTCTGTAATTGTTTGCCTTGCCAGCCTATACATGTTCTCATACTCTTCTCAGTTCCAAACTAAGCAACATAATTTTCTTTCTTGTCCTGTGCAAAAGCTACTACTTCAACTCTCTTACTCCCAGCAAAGACTCTGAATATTTCTGTTATCTTCTGTTTCTTATGTGAAGCGTGCTACGCTCTTCAAGGTCACTTTGCTCTGTCAGTTTATTTAAAGGACCTTTATTTTCCATTCACTTCCAGCGTTTCTTTCTAGATCTTGAAAGCTCGTTTGGATCATTCTGTAGTTCAAATAATGTAGACCACACACGCAGTACTCGGATGACAAATTCATTTATCTCTCGAGCTTTTGAGGCCTCCTGAGTTACCGAGCACTGGAAGAGTGGCATGGAGATCCCAGGCTGTCTGCACAGCAATGGAAAACCCAACAGTTACCTCAGTGCTGCATTGCCCCCTAGAGGCCTCTTACGCGTTGAGAAACAAAACATTAACCACAGTGCGACACGCACATTCCGGGGGTTTAACGTCTTTTGCTGTCATTTGTTATCAAAGTGTATGTGAGTTTTTGTGTGTTTGCAGTATAAGCAGTGACATGTCACACAACCGAGGTAAAAATCGGTGACAGCAGTTGTGTGCGCTGCTAAGGCATGCAACCAGGGCTGCTGCTCCAAGACGGTACGTGCTGGAGAACACCGTCATCGTCTAAGTAGACAAGGCAAAGCGAGCAGGTGAAACAGATGGAGAAAAGGTGAAATGTCTTGCCAAAGACTAGCCTGCTGGCAGTGGGAGAACTGCTTCTTCCCAGTTTCTCTGTGCCACCACAAGCAAGATAGTTGGATGCTGTAATGTTCAGCTGATGGGATTGGGGTGGTGTTACACTTGATTCAGATGACCTGATATGCCTTGTGAAATACATTATGAAATTACTTGTTTGCTAAGATGCCTTTAAGCTCGTTTAACTCCTTGTGAGGGGAAAATTACATTACCCAAACACAACAAAAATCTTTTTTGATGCATAGCTATTGCCACAGTAATGATTAACAGTAATAATCAGCTTTTGTCTTTTTTGCCATAAGAGTAAAGTAAGAGAAGTTAGGGAAGACCTGTGAGTCATCACTCGGACTTTCCCTCTCCACCCCAGTGACAGGCTTCCAATCTGTCTTCACTTCCTTAAGGCCCAGCTATTTTTGCAGACTCACAACTATGAGCCACTCTCCAAAATGGACCATCACATCATCACTACAGAATGCAAATAAAAGTCATTGAGAACTGCATCTCTCTTTAGTTGTAGCTCAGCTTTCCTGTTTTGATTACAAGCTCAGAACCGCCAAATCTCATGCACGAAGTGTAACACCCACTCATTTGGTGTCTGTCTCACATACCATCACTGAGTGTGTAACTTAGCATTTGCAGCCCCTCGCCCCCCGGCACCGTGAGCGGGGCCATGAAGGAAGAGGTGCACTGCAGCAGCACTGGACTTAAGGACAGGTCTGCTACAGGCAGCTGATGGCCCAAAGCTGCCGTGTCCATCATATGTCCTAAGTGAAGCAGCAGGGAGCATGCTATTGCATGACTTGACATAACACCTCTTGTAAGGTAGGATTCTCGAGTGCTGGGAGACCTGTAACCTGCCTAGGAGGACTGTGTTTCCATTATGTCCTGTACAACAAGGAATACATACCAGCTTTAGCGAAGAGCTGCTAAAGAGATCTTGGTGGGTGAAGGGTCTTCCCTGCAGAAGAATAAATGGGTGGGATGTAATCTCACGTAGGAAACAAGGTGACAGTGCTCCTCCAAAACCCTGCAGCAAAACCTCTCTCCTAGCCTTCTGCTATGCAGGCGTAAGTACAGATACCGCGCTCTCCGTTGGGATGCTGCATCTGTCTTCCTTATGGCATGACTGACCTAATTCCATCCTACAGCTCATGGGTTCCCTTTCCACATTTCTAAGCTACACATTAAATCCTTTTAATCTTTCTGGATAACTTATTCAGTCCTGTCTCTTCATCAGTCTTTGTTCTTCCTTAAATTTCCCTGTTTGTATTCTCCACCTCATGTTTTTTATCTTCCACTTTTATCTTGTTCTCTGTCCTGCTCTGCATCACAGTACTGTTCCACATACTTAAGTTGATCTATTGCCTTTGAAGTAACAGGCCACAAATATTATAGCTTGAGTATATCATTTCCATTTATGTCTATTTCAGTGTTTCTTTTTGCATTTACAATAATCTTTATCTAATGAAAGTTAAACCTCCTGAATTCTTTCCAGCTCTTTCTCACCCATTTATTCTTCTGGGCATTGCTAAATTTGTTTGTTGTTTTTTTCTATTTCTAGTTCTTTTCTGATGATTCATTTGGATAGTCAATGCTTCCAATATTTAGTAATCTGAAACAATTTCTAAATTCTATTTTTGTTTCAAACCAAATTTTGGTCTACGATTTCAGCGCTGCGTGTATGTACATTGAAAGTGGATAGCCCTTTTCCTTCTGTCCCCATAGAATCTGGCTAGTTTCACTGAGGAACCAGCTGTGGCCGATTCAAACCTCTGCTTGCTCTCCATTAGTTGTTCTTGCTTTACCAGTGCCGGGTAGCGTATATCTTTTTGAAGTAGTTGGTCTCTGTCAATTAATAATTTTTAATATGCTATATCTTTGGCTGTTTTTTAACATCACATTTGATCTTGCTGTATACTCTTTTCCTTCAGCGCCTTCCTAATAACACGCATCCTGATTCTTCAAACATTCCTTTTCCTTTTTATCTGTTGTGTTATTCATCACTGCTCTTATTCCTCCCTTGTTTGGCAGTTTGGGTTGGTTGAAAGATTTTTCGGCATCATTCATCTTTTGGGTGTGCTGACGTGGGACTTTGATAAGGCGAGACACTCACGCTGCTGGCTTACGCTTGGCTCCATGTCCTATTAAAAATTGAAACCTCGTTAATATAAAGATGAGAGAGCACTCCTTGTTCTTTCAATAAAGCAAGTTAGGAGGGCTTTAATGTCATGACTGTACTTCTCAAAAGAAAATTAATTATTTGTTCAGTGGCACTGAAAAATTGTGATTCCTCATTAATCCACTGGACACGTAAAACAAGGATGAGAACAGAGTAACACCCTTGCTTCAGCATTGAGCCGCCTTGCTTTAGGTGCGTTTGGTGATTTGTTTCTTCTATGAGACAACCAGTGTGGGAGGCAGTCAGCCTTCAGCTAAGGAAACGCTGATTTTGTCCAGTGGTTGTGTGTGCCCCACAAAGTAGACTGAGATTATTTATTTGTTTTATTTCACTTGTAAAAGATCTAAATTACTACATGATCTCCAGGGTGCAGGCATTACCATGTGCTTACTTGACATGACCTGCACAGGTTTATCAGACAGAGATAGTACTCTTCATACTGAAATCTGTTACTTTTTTTCACTGCTAATGCAGTGCACTGTAAGGAGGAGCTCAGTGTCGTCCGCCCAAATCAGTTGTTCCTGCAAACGCTGCTTGCAGAGAAATGCTCAGCGTCTGACTTCTTGAGACGTGCAGCAAACATCTTTCCTGGGTCAGTGGCAGTCTTAATGCAAAGATTTTCAAGTCAAATGTTACCATGTTTGTTACATAGGCAGTGAGACTGGCAACCACACTGGACTCTTTTGAGCTTAATATTTCTAAATCTGCACTCAGAGCTTTGGTAGAACAGACCAATAAATGTTAAGGAACTTCTAGAGGATAAAATATCTTTCTTCTTTATTTAGAAGTGGAAACTGTGAAAGATTTTCTAAACAAATGGTTCTTAACATGCCAGGAAGATGCCTGGTTAAGTAGCTGGAAAAATGTTTTCAGTAAACAACTTGCTGCTTGTCTAATAGTAACTTTGCAGTGTAAGCTCAGTATTAATTTTCTGGAGCGGTAGCTCATCTTTATCACTTCGCTTCAGCATTCCAAAAAGAAATTGTTTCCATAATCTGTCAAAAGAGTTGCTGGGCCATTATTACTTTAAATGGCTATTAAGAAATGAACAGCCAAGACTTAGGTCAGTGAAATCTGTGCTAAAGATAAGAATTTCAGGTTATAATCTACATTAATTACTGGATTTTATTTTCTGACTACAGACGGGGATCTAGTTCTCCTTACAAGTATTTCCTTGACAAGGCAACTGATTCACAGTATAAAACTGTGGTAGAAAGAGAAAATTATTTTACTCTTATAAATTTGCAACAGCACATTCAAATACAAAAAATAGGTCCATTGGAACATTTGAATGGGAACTGTTACATTGGTGTTGGGAAATGACAAAGTGAGTGGAGGCTTAATTGATACCCATCTGGTAATTTACCAAATGCGTGGAATGGGTCAATCCTACCACAACGTTTAAGATTTTATCTGATAATTCTATCATGCAGTTCTTAAAAAAAATATAAAATAATAAAGCCAACCAAAACAACCAATGGGATTTTTTTCCTCTCTAATCTCCTCCTATTTATCCTCTTCCCTCAAAAGCTGGGTGTGACATGCAGTATCCCTTTGCCCAGAAAGCTAGATGTCTTTATAAGCACTGACTCTTATGGCAGTGGGCAGAAGAGGTGTTTCTACAGGAAGCAATGTCTCCGTATCTGCAGCAGTCTTTTTAGCATGGAAATGATCTCTCAATACTGCAGCTTTAATCTCTGGAAATAGGCCAAAATATTATCTAATGTCGCACAAGAGCTGCACAATACTATTTGTGGTAATACTATGCAGAGGTCACCTTTGCCATACTTCGATCAAGTATCGAAGGGAAATGGGACAGTTATCGCTCTGACTGCCCAAGTGTGTCCTCTGGAAGCTTAACTGGATGAAGAGAAGACGTGCATCTCCTATATTGACAGTGAACTAAAGAAGTACTTCACAGACCCTTCATTTTTATAAAATGTGAGCCTTTTTAGCAGCCGCTGAATTGGCTGATAGATTATTGTACTCGCTACATAGTCAAAAAAGAGACAACTTAGGAATCAGGATCTGGAACCCAAAGCTTAGAACTGCAGTGTGGATGAAATTTTTTCACTTTCTAAAACATTATAGTGAACGATGACATTGTCATGAATAGGAAAAGGCTTAAATATTAGAGCGGTGATAGATTTAAGGCCCTGCAGGAGTGCTTTGCGGATTCCAGGGCAGAGATTTTGCTTCAATGATTTACCTGGCCATGACAGCTGATGGGCATGAGGGCAGAACAGAGTCTCTCGTTGCGCAGCAGCTGTACCAGCTCTCCAGCGCTCTCAGGCATAAGCCTTGTCTCTTCCAGTAAATTAAGTGTCAGAGAACAGTCAGGGTAAAGTTGTTTTATGTGGGCATTTTGTGGTATGTTAATCTTTCAGCTTTCTGTAACTCCTGCCTATTATATGTTCACAAATGGGTTTATGCCACCTTATACATTTATAAAGTCATGCTTCACCGTTGCGTTTGAATGCAGCCCATATAATGGAAAGCAAGGCAGCAAATACTTTCTGTTCTGATTTACCTCTTCGTGCCTGAGAAGAAAGAAACCTTTTATCTTCATCTCGTGTATTACTAGCAAATTTCTGAAGCATACACGTAAGATTCTAGACTCTGCTGTACTGCACACAACGTCCAGAAATGGTAAAAGATTTAGTATCTGCTTTGTCTGAGGCTTCAAAGCGTGTGTGTTTCTGCTTTGCTTATAGAAGTAAAATCCTTAGGAACAAATTCCAAATCAGATTTTGAATGTAATTAGTAACAAAGGAGTAGCAAAATAACTTTGGAAGAGGAGATTATACTAATATTATTAATCTAGTATCTCACTTTATTTGACCGCAATCTCCTTTTCTGCCAATCTGTTCTGTGATACTCAGTAGCACCACGGTATTTTTCTATACAGCATTTTCAGAACCCTAATAAGTTCCACCTGTTTTTCCATATTTAAAAAAAAAATTTACTACTGTTGAAATTTAACTGGTTGTTGTAGCTGGTTAACATGATTGTACAGAGAAAGCAAATGAAGTCTGCAAAATTTCATGAAGAATAGGTTATTATGTAAACTGCATGCCAGGAAGAAGATCTGGAAAACTAAATAACTTGTAGTTCTAAGGAATAAGCAGCCTTTCACCTGAAAATTTTTACTGAACGGGTGATATATAGAGGAATCAAAAGTATCTGGATGCACAAAGGTTCAGTATAATAAAGGACAATGCTCGACTGGAGAAAGATACTCTGCAAAAATGACACCATGATGTTCTGTAATTGCCTTTCACTGGCAATTTATCAGTTATATGGAGTAAAAAGCCTTGGAAGCTCAACTTAGGTTATAAAAGAGTATTATTTCCATTCCATGCATCATCATGACTGACTGAGAACATAAAGACTAAATTACTTTTGGACGCATCTGCATAACTCTACAGCCTGCAGTGATGTTTTATCTGGCTATATAATTCAGAGTGGTTTTGTTTACACAATAGTCCTGTGGATTTCATGGTTTCATGATGCATCTTTCTTCTTGGGCTCTCTCTGCAGGAATAAATGGAATAAAATGTACAAAAAAACCTTGGTTTGACAGTAAAGGCAGCAAAGTCATGCTGAAAGCACCAGGGGGGAAAAAAAAAGGCTATTCAATTGAATTTGATGTGAAAATTGCAGTATTATTTATGCAGAACTAGACAAGTCACTTAAAAAACTAGTATGCTCCCCTTTCACCTAATTCTAGTTCTCTCCTAAAAAATGTCTTGGGAAAAGAGGAAAGAAACAGCAAAAATTCCCTTTCAGTTTTGCAGTCAAAATTCTCGTTTCCTTCCCATAGGACTATCTGTAGTTAGCTTTGAGTCCTTTTATTTTTAAAGGGAGCTTTTACTGATAAAGATCTGCATAGGAGATGTCACACACGATTTTAATTTGCTCCTCTGATAATTCGCAAATTGACACTGTTTGTTTTGTGTCTGTCTGTCTGTTCTCTCCCCAGGGTCAGTGGACTTTCTCCTTTCATGGGAGACAACGACAACGAAACCTTAGCCAATGTTACCTCAGCAACGTGGGACTTTGATGATGAGGCTTTTGATGAAATCTCTGATGATGCCAAGGACTTTATCAGCAATCTACTAAAGAAAGATATGAAGTAAAGCTGTTGGACTTGATACACTTTCTATGTTTGCATTTAGCTGAACTTGTCATTCTTGCCTCCCCACTGTGAATCTCCCCGTCACACCCGTCACACAGACACCTCTGGCGATACTTTATAAGGAGCTCTGTGTGCCCGTGTCTGTCTCTGCGTGCAGCTCTCGTTTATTTTACACGCAGGGTGCAGGGTCTGAATGGAGCGCTTTCTTTTAATCGCCTGCTCTGCTCGTTCTGCTTTTCCCTTCCCTCGGGCAAGATGCACCCTGAGGTTTTGTGTGGCTACTCTTATCTTCGCTGTTGTGTGACACAGATTCCTGCATGGCATGTTTTGTCTTGATCTGAACGGGTGGCAATTTTGAGAGATTTATTTCCGTGTGTTGCTTTTATGTGCAGTACCTCTGAGTAGGCAGCTTTCCTATAAATCCGGTAATTGGGCAAGAAAAAAACAAATCCGAGTTGGAAGCCCTGTTTACAGCAGAATGTGAACAAACCAAGGAAAGAAAACCTACTTCTTCCAACGAGTTTGCAGTTGGATGGATGGAGAACAGAGGGTTATTTATCTCTGTACCACGAACAAAGTGAAGAATGGGTGTGGCTCGATTAGAGATTTGGACGTTTCTGTTTTGGTAAATGTTCAGCGCTGCAGGGAAGGAGGATACTAAATGGTGGGAAAGGAGAAATCTCTGTAAGTGAAGGAAAGGAGAACTGGGACAGGGTTCTGCCAGCATGAGGTAGCTGAATCATTGCCATTGTGGCTCTGCTGTATGTGTTCCATGCCTAAAACATATGGCTTTTTGTGCTTTGTTTTATAATGTTTTACTAACACTTAAAAATGCACAGTTTTCTCTCAAAAAATCCTACTGAAATTGTGAAAGTGAGTTTAAGAAGCAAGCATGGCTGGGAAAGCAGTGCCATGTGATCTCTGTTGCTAAATTTAGGAAACAGAAGAATCAGCTCTCAGAAAAGAGAGCACAAAATAATGTTAAAGCAGGTAGGTTCGACTATCATTAATGGCAACGCTGACTAATCTTTTTATATAAAAACAGGAGTCGCTTAAATTGTACTCAATGTCTTCAGCATCCTTGGCTGCAAAAAGACACCAAAAACATGGAAGCCAAAAAACTTTCCAAAGATAGGATGAAGAAATATATGGCCAGAAGAAAATGGCAGGTAATGAAGAGGACATAGAAGTGGGCTAGTTATCCTAATAAATCTCTTTATTTCTAATGTTTATGATTCTGAGAAACATGTCATGCCGGGTGGTTTCTGCTGCTGGTGAAAACTCCAGTGTGGCCAGAGTATGAATGCAGTAGAGCAGGTTTGGTTTCTACAGGCCAGCAGTAGGAGGGTGCATGGCTGCACATATATATATATATATATATATAAAAAAACCACGTGATGATTCCATTTCAGGCTACTAAAAGGCATATGAGCTCAAGTGTAGTTTTTCCTGTTCTTTGAGGGGTATGACCATCTCTCCTGCCTGCCCCCTGCGTGCCTCTGAGGCTGGGGGATTGTGCTTTCCTTCACAAACCTGAACAGCTAGGGAAAAGCTCGTCCGTCTGGCCTCTCTAAAGATGCCTCATTTTGTGGTAGTTTCATTCTCCCGAGCCAGCAGGTCTGTTCTGTTGGAGCACCAAGCTTCTCATGGATTCGGTCAGATTGGTGTAATAATTTTCTTTGATGTATTTGGTCTCCGTATCTTCTTTTTTCTTAATGCTGGAACTGTTGTAGCAGGTCCATCTGTGCCGTTCTGATAGCTAGGGGAGATGATATATCAACTCCTGGATCCAGCCTTTTGAGTAGCCTACAAAATATTCACTTATGCAAATCTACCTTACATTTCCTCTTACGTTCTACTGTACGTGTTTCTTAGAAGCTCATGCAAGCTGTACAAAAATACAAGTGTCCGTACAAGAGGCAACATAGTTTGAGTATATTTTAGTATCCTGGCGGTTGATTCTTGAGCCTGTCAGAGATCTGCTTCCATCATGCAGATGGTACTTTCTCATTCATTTCATATTAGCTGGTTATTCGTCCTTGATGAAGCTCAGTCCAGCCCATATGGCTATCGAGGGAGCCGTCCGCCGCCAGAGTTAAGTTCCAGTTAAACAGGACAGCTTTTTCGCTGGCCCTCCTCTCGCACAGTGCTTTTTATCCGCAGCTAACAGAGACATTCATTTAGGTATGAGTTCATCAGGGGAAGTTTATATCTGCAACTAAATTTGGTAATTCAGACCAGCCTGCTCTGTCTCTCCTAAAACAACAGAGCTATATATAAGCAGTTTGTCCAACAATTCCAGCGAGGTTTGCAGAGATCCCAGATAATTTGTCCGAAGCACGATTGTTACAGAAAATCACATGCCTTTTGGATTGGATTGATCAGAAGCCTTTTATGTTATGTCTTAGAAAACAGGCCATGCTGTCCGAGCAATAGGAAGGCTGTCGTCCATGGCAATGATTTCTGGTATGAGTGGGAGGAAGGCCTCTGGGAGCTCGCCTACCAGCCCTATAAATGCAGACAAAGTAGAGAATGAAGGTAAGGAATTTTGCTGCACCATATTTCTACCTCTCTCTGAACCCTACTAAAAGTTCTAGCAAAATTCTAGAGACCGATAGTTGTTGGTTATTCCTGCTCTCTCTCTCTGTTTTGGGGGGTTTGCGGTTTTTTTTTTAAAGAAATCTATCAAAAATTCATTGTTCTCATATTGTTCTGCTGCTCAAAATGCCCCAGTATAAGTACGGGCAGTAAACTCTTCTCTTTTTAAAGCCAAAGAATTAAGGCAGATTTGTCAGCTGCACTTTCTATCGGTTTGAGAATGCATGTTTATACAAAGATTACAGTGATGTATTGCCTTCTCATGCAAGCGAGCAAGCAATAAAGTATTAACGCTTGCTGTAACCAAGACGTGTACTTTGCATTAACCACGCTCCTCAGAGAGGGGCATTTAAGAACAAAAATAATGTGTTGACATTATTCCCCTACGTCCCCATTTGAAATGTGGATTTGCGGTGTGTAACAGAGGTGCAGATGTTTGACACTTCTGAAAATCAAGCAACTCATTTTGACATATCCAGACAGACTGCGGGCCCGATACAAGCTGAACTGGTTTACCCCTCTGACTAGCAAAAATCCAGGATCAGTTAGAAACAAATTCAAGGAAAAAGTCAAGATGATTTGTAGCGTGGAGGCCTGCATGTTGATTTCATTCTATTTATGGTCTGAATCTTTGTCCAGCTGCAAAAGATTGGCACAAAACTGAGAAGCTAATGTCCTCACTGTCCCATTAGCCTTACAGAATTAAGTGAAATAAAAGATGCTTTCGCTACCATCTGGTAATTAAAAATTAAAATGCATCTTTTCAGACCATGCCTTGTAAGATAATTAACTATCTCTTTGCTCTCCTCCAGATGCTTTCCTTGAAGAAGTGGCTGAAGAAAAGCCCCATGTAAAGCCATATTTTACTAAAACAATCCTTGACATGGAGGTTGTGGAAGGAAGTGCTGCTAGATTTGACTGCAAAATTGAAGGTACTTTGAATTAGCATGTCTCTCTCTTTCCTTCCTTCTTTGCCAGCTTTCTGCATTGTGCTGTTGTTTAACTTTTTCTGTTTTTTTTTTTCTGTTATTATTGTTGAGTTGGTGCCATTTTGCTTTACCGATAACTGCATGACACAGCATGAATATGTTGCAATAAGATAAATTATTTGGAGCTGCACGGGCTTGTTCTGTGCTTGCCATAGAACAGAAGTCTCCAAGAGTCAATGTGTGAATCACTAATTCAGAATAGCAAGTGGGAACGCTAAGATATTTTTTGAGGGTAGAAACAGTAAAAACGAGATGCAATATAGTACCACAATTTGCAAGAATATACTCTTAGAGACTGCTAACCAGAAACCAAGAATAAGTAGGAAGTCACTTGTCTGAAATGACAGACAAGTTTCAGGGGACCTCAAGATAACTTTAAGCCATACATACATTGTATTAAAGGCAAAGAAGCCCCTCACAGTGTATTTGCATGGGAAGTAATGATAATACCATTGTGCTGGTTACAAAAGTCACACCTAGAAAATACTGTATTGTTGTTTGGGTTTTTTAACTTACAAGTTCAAGAAAGAAAACTCAGACTGGAATATGCAGATAGAAAGAGTAAGTTCATGCAAAACCATTTAAGGAGCTCGGGCTTGGTCAGCCTAACAGTCTGAAGGCCAAGACTGCTAGCATTTCTACTGCAATGAGCGCGAACCTTCTGTATCGCAGCTGCTGCTGAAAGCTAGAAATTAGGAAGAGAAGAGCTGTTAAAACAGAATGGATAGAGTCGGTACCATACTGCATGTGTTTAAGTTAGACAATTTCTAATCTTAAAATGAGGTTCAGAAACTGCTTCACTGACCTTCTGCTTGTTTGTTCCTGTGCTCCTAATCTCTTTCCCTGCCTGTGTTTCCTACCTCACAGCGGGGATGTGAGGATGGATTATTGTTGCTGATGGATGCTCAGCGTGAGGGGTATGTGCATAAGTACTGCATGGAATAAAATAGACGGATGTACCACGGCTGATGTTCCAAACTTCCCAGTGTGTCACTGTAATGTTCATCGCGTATTAGGGATTCCCATACTTTATTTCTGCCCAGTGGGAAGGCATCCTCCCGTCACAGTCCAGAACTTGGCTGAGACAACAAGCCTTCAATTTGTTACAGCAGCCAAGAGTACTGTATAAGGGCTTGTTCTCCAGCATGCATTGTACAGCGCTGCTCTGGATGCTTCGAGTAGAGCAGAGCCATTTGCTTCACGCAAGGCTCCAAAACTCCTGTTGAGATTCATAATCAAAATGCTTTTCTTAGACTCCCGCGCTTATCCTGATAAACACACATAGGAAACGGGAGTGCCACAGTCACCGCACAGGACAGGCCGGTGTGTGAGGAGCAGATTAGGAGGAGGAAGATTCAGAATAGCCACAACAAAGCAACCCGAGGAGGATATCAAATTGTAGTTGTAGCCCAAAACACCTTACCCTTGAAATCACAAAAGCTGCAACATAAGGTAAGCCTCAAATACGCTATTCAGAGTCCCTCGCTGGCTGATGTCAGAGACACAAAAAGCTGTCTGCAGTCACTGCTAAAGTAATGGAAAGTGGAATCTAGTGAGTACCTCAGTGCCAACTTTCAATTTTTTGCTATTCATAATAAAGTCATTTTGGGTAAATGTGAAGTAAAAAGACCTCCAATCATCTATACTTTAAATAGAACTCAGTGAAATATTTGTATAGCAACATATTGGCATGTCCATACACAAACGTGGAATTAAAGCTTAGAGTAATTACAGATTAGTTAATACTCGTTTATTGCAATTGCTGTCCTCTCTCCACTATTGCAGGCTATCCTGACCCTGAGGTAATGTGGTACAAAGATGATCAGCCTGTCAAGGAGTCCCGCCACTTCCAGATAGATTACGACGAGGAAGGGAACTGTTCTTTGACTATTTCTGAAGTATGTGGGGACGATGATGCCAAATACACCTGCAAAGCTGTTAACAGCCTTGGGGAGGCCACGTGCACCGCAGAACTCCTTGTGGAAACAATGGGAAAAGAAGGAGAAGATGAAGATGAGGAGGAGGAAGAATGAAACAAGGCTCAAAGAAAAAAAAATTGAAAAAAATATATTTAAAGACTCTCCTTATAAGGCTCAGAAAACCAAGTTATCAAAAGCACCTTGTGTGATACGTAGGTCTTTGGGGGGTTGTCTTTTCAGCATGATCAGTTGATACCTGTTTGCTTTATGTATGGGCATTAATTCAACTCAGCAGGCAATTTTAAGTTGCTAGCATGATTGGATTTACTTTAAGCAAGTCATCAACTAAGTTGCCCAGTCTATTTTTAAAATCAAATGTATGGAAAACAAGTCTACAGTTATATTCTGAACATCTTAAAGAAAAACATTGCTCTATACCATTACTTTCCTCAGCCAAAACTGCAGCTAAGTTGGCGCCCCAAGATCTACTTTACAAGGAACCGTTTGCCAGACGCAGTGAATCTCTCCAGTCCTAAGAAACAGGCTGCTCCCCGAGCAGTACCTGCTATAAGGGAAGGTCTGACACGGCCAGTATTGCAATTTGTGTGTTGGTATGGTTCATTTTTCATTTGTTTTAAACACAATTTCACAGTCCTAACTTAAAACTACTGCCCTTTCTCAGTGCGCTGTTAGTGCCACTGTAATACTGGCTAAAGTTAAACATCCAGGGGGTTTGCTGAGATAACTTCTGATCTCGCTTTTAACCAGCTGATCACACCTTGTCACCTTTCCCTTATAGAACCTGTCACTTCAGTGCAGTTACAGCTGCCTACTTAAGAAAGACTGAAAAAACAAAGACTGAGACTATTTTCTGTTGTTCTGGTCAGTCTGACAATGACTTGTGATTCATGTATATGCTGCTGTGAAAAAAAACAGGTTATTGCACAATCAGTGACTCCTATGTGCATGTGTGTGAATGGAATCCCAGGTTAGTTAAAGTTTTACTTGCATTTATTTGGCAATTGCAAAACAGATTTCAACTGATGATAAGCTGGAAACTCCCACAGATTTTTGGAGTAGGCAAAAAAAATAGTAGTCTGGATTACAAACTCCTTTATACTTAGCAGTTTCCAAAGAATTTTAACCTATATAGGACCTATTTCTACCTTATGAGCTTGACTGTCTTGTTTTTGTCTTGAACCTGCACCAATAAGGCTGTTGCGTTTTTTAAAAATGCAGAAAAACAAAACAAAACAAAAAAATCCAAAACCCAGGGTTTTTTTCTCAGAAATGGTTAATGCACTTCAGAGTTAGTAACTTTGCTTTCCTTTCACAGTATTGGCACTTTTTAATTTTTTTTTGTTGCTGTTCAGAGGTAATATCAGAGGCTGCAAGGTGATATGCATAATCCAAAACCAGTGTGTCTTATATCTATGTATCATTCCAAAAGTGATTCTTTTTCTTTTCCACTTTTTTGTGTGTAAAGTGCAACCATTTGCATTTCAAAGGTTACCTCTTTTAAAACAAAACATTACCTTAAAACCTCACCATTAAGTAGTCAGTGTACTTTAATACAGGTGTGTACAATATCAACCTTAGGTTGTTTGATATTACCGAGTTGTGTATGTGTTTCATAAGATTTGCTCTTCTACATTCAAAGCTCAACTAATGTGGATGACACAACGGTTTTTAACTGCTTTACTCTTTGATGCTAAGTTCAGATTGCCAGCATGTCTCTTCCTTTTCAATTGATAAAAACCTCTTGTTATACTAAACACAGTATTGCCACAATTCCTTATACAGAAAGGTTTCGAATCTGATTTAGAGCATACAGAGCTTTTCTCACGTTTTTTTTTTTTAAATGTTTTAGGCAACAACGGGGTGTATTTTGTACCTTAATAAAAATACGCTAATGTTCTCCCAGTTTGTTGAACCATCAGAATTGCAAAGATGAGAACGCTACGGCTGTAGTTACTCACAGTTCCTAAATAAATAATACCACAAAGCACGCTCCTTGTATACTCTGTTGCAGGCGTCACTGCGTTCACCTTGGCTAAGCACAGCAGTAACAGCGGTCTTCTCCTCTTCTGTCCTGAGAGCTGCTTGGCACAAAAATGGATGAGGTGGCAATAGCGAAACCTCCTTGATCTTTGTGTTGCTGCTGGACTCTGACCGTGTCAGCCCAGGCTCGTGCTGCGCGGGGGCTGCTCTGCCCCAGCGCCACCAGGTACAGCCTGGGGCTGACAGCAGTGGTAGCCATGTGCTCTGCCGCACATCTCCAGCCTCCTCGCATCCTTCACGGTGAACAGAAGTGTAAACGCGGACGGGGCACCATAACAGCTGTGGTTTTCTTTTACAGTTGAGAATTCCCTGAGGGTGGGGAAACGTATAGTTCAGAAAGACTGTAAGAGCAAGAGAAAAAATTCAGGGAAGTCTGAATGTAGATGTGTAGTTATGCCAATGTTCCCAGAAACTGTAAAGATTAAGATATTTAGCAAATATGCTTGCGCTGCCTTTATGCAGACTTCTAGCGTGCAGTCCAAGACACCACGGACCACGCAGGACCACGCAGAAACTCCAAAAAGCAAAGACTGTGAAACATCCTGCTTGTAGCAACACATTTCTTGAGCAAGTCTTCAGCCCTTGAAACAGTCGTCTTTGCAAGATGTGCTCTACTGCCCCGTGACTGTAGCCAACTTTATTCATTGACCGCTGGTTTCCGTTCAGGTGGGCGCGTGCACAAAGCAGTAGAAGGTCTGGCTCTGATGGCCCGCTCTGTGGGCACGGCAAGGTCTGTGGGGACATGTGCTGGGTATCAACACCCACAGGTTCAATATTGGTGTTCCCACACAGATCTTCCCTTCCCTCTCCTCCTTTACCAGTCCTTCAACGTCCCACAGGCTATAAACTGCCTATTTTTCTTTTTTCCCCAAGGATATAAGTAGCTTACCGTCTCCCTGTTGCCTCCTATTAACATCCCTTCTGGTCTGCAGAACACAATGACCTCTACCTCAAAAATTAGGTGATACATATAATCTAATTCAACTCTAAGCAATTGACTCCAACCTGTATTTGACCTTGAATCTTTTTTTTTTGCGTGAAGAATAGATTATTCTCTTTCCACTGAAGAAGGATATTCTATGTACTTGAAACCCTGTCTAATTTTGCCAGCCATCCTACTTGGTCTAATAAAAGGTATGACTTCTTCCTATAAACCTTGTCTTGCTCGTGTAACGTTTGCAGAGAGCCCCTCTTGGGGCGTGGTAGGGTTGAAACAATCCCCAGCAGCAGAGGTTATGGAAGACATTGAGACTGCCCAAGATGGACCACTTCATTCTTCTTGGGTTTCTTTTGTACAAAATTCAGTCTTCTCAAGAGACACGGAAAATTTGGGACCGGTCACTGGTTTTCTCTGCTTGGCTTTCTGGATTTCCAGAAACTTAATTTACTTAATTACAGGTCTGTCCAACCACCCAAGCAACCTGTATTTCTGGCTGATGAAAAGACCTTTGCTAATTGTATGTGTGGTATGCAAAGATTCTCTGTCGCCGTTTCTCTTTGCTCACAAGGAAGCCAGCACAGCACTTGGGAGCTCGCTCCTCTGTAGCAACTGTCAGGCTTTAAACGTGGAAAACTTTTTAGTTGCATACATGACTAAGGAACGATCTGTTTCTCTAAAATTTCTTGGAACATTTATTGGAACATTGCACTAAAACATTGTTGTTTTAATATGAAATTCTCATAAATCATCTTTGCATTTTGAGCCCTGTTGACTGCAAGAGATGCGTGTGTAACGCCGTAAGTTCATCAGGGCACGTACGTACTTACCCGAAAGCAGAATTTGCAGGGAGGGGAGGGAGGCTTACGCTCGCTCTGCACTGCTCATCAAGGAACCGCACCGTAACCAGCATGAAAAATAAACTGAGAATTATTTCTGGAAGTTGAGAAGTAACTCCACTGTATGTTTGCAATTTCTGTAGGGGGAAAAAAAAAAAAAAAAAAGAGTACTTTTGTCCTTCCACTGTAACTTTTTGGAAGAGCAGTGCTAGTGTCGCTATGAGAGTAACCCTATCCATGTTTTTGCTGTTGTGTAAAACTTCAGCAGAAAATGAGTCACAGCTCCGGCTGCGCTCGGCTTCAGCAGTTTGTTCAACTATAAAAGCGATGAAAACCTACTAAATATTCCTGAAATAACCTTACCTTGAGAACTAACGCTATTAATTTCCCTAAGGAAATGACAGACCTATTTCTTCCTGCAGGAGCGACACCGCAGAGGGGCATTTTTAACCTGTTTTTTATTAAAACGTGACTGGAAAGGTCGTTTATCCGCGGGCCGGGGAGCGCCAGGCCCGGCCTCCCCGCGGGCCGCCCCGGCCGTCTCCCGCCGCTCCCGCCGCTCCCGCCCCACGTTTCCGAGCTCCCCTCCGCGGGCACCGGAGGGCCCCGCCCCGCCCCGCCCCGCCCCGCCCCGGAGCGCCCCTCGGGCACCGCGGACCCGGCGGCTCCTTCCCGCCCCCGGCGCTGCCCACACCGCCCTGCCCGCCTCCAAGATGGCGGCGGCGGCGCCGGGGGAGGCGGAGCGGCCCCGCCCCGCGGCCCCTCCGTACGCTGAGAGCGGGCGGAGGCCGCGGGAGCGCCGCAACATGGCGGCGTCTGGCAGCGGCGGCAGCCGGGCGGATAACGGCTACGGCAGCCAACAGCCGCGGCGGAGGAAGGGCCCGGGCGCCCTGGCCACGGCCTACCTGGTTATCTACAACGTGGTGATGACGGCGGGGTAAGGAGGCCTGCGGGGGCCGGGGGGTCTCACCCCGCCGGGGCGCGCCGCCCGCCTGCTCCCGGGCGCCCCGCGGCCCCTCAGCGCCCTCCCGCCTCCCCGGGGCAGGGGCCGCCGCCGTTCCCCGCACCGGGGAAACTTTCCCCTTGCCGGCTGCCCTCCGCCTGGCGGGGCGGGGCGGCGGAGGGGCGGTCGGGCTCTCGCATCGCCCCCTCCCCCGGCGCCAGCGGGCTCGGCGGAGCCCGTCCCGTCGGAGGCGGCGCCCCCCGGGAGCGGAGCGGCAGCCTGCGGGCGCGGGGGGCTCCGCTCGGACGGGCCGCGGCCGCGTGTGTGTGGGCACGCACGCGTGTGGCCGTGGGTGCCCGCTGCGGGCGCGGGGCCGGGGCCGGGCCGGGCGAGGAGCTGTGCTGCGGCGCGGGGCGCTGGGCCGGAGGCAGCGAGGCGGCGCCCGTGTGGCGGTGCCCGTGTCCCGCTCTGTCCCCGTCCTCCCCTGCCCGCCCCCGCGGCGGGCGGAGGCGCGGGGCCGTTCCCGCTGCCCCTGGTGCTGTCGGCGGTCGCGCCTCACGCTCTCGATAGCATGAAAAAAACCCCGGGAGCGCAGCGCTCTCTCGCCGCTTCCCGTGCCGGAGAGGGGTCTGTCGCGACGGTGCCGGAGCTGCCTTGCTCGCTCGCTCCACCGTGCGCTGTGGCCGTGACCCGGCGCGGTGGCAGGTGCGGTGTCCCCTGCCCCGGCCGCGCCGCTCCCACCGCCCCCTCCCCGGCCACGGGGAGCAGCGCACGGGTGCGTGTGCTCTGGGAGCTGCTGGGGTTCGGCACGGACACCTTCCTTCGCTCCGCGGCTCTTCTCTCACCCGGGCGGTTGCGCAGGTCCCTGTCCTCTCCTCGCCACCTCTGTGGGGTGGACTCCAGCAGCTCTCAGCAGCGAGGAGAGCCTAAGCGCAGGGAGTGTATCCGTAGGGGTCGTTAAGAAGGCAAAGCTGGAGCCCTTCGGAGCCCTGCGAGGTTTCCCCGTAAGCCCTTCAGCTGCCCCGTACTTGGGGTGAGGTGGAAAGCTGCGGCGTGCGAGGTGTGAGCTCCTGGTCCGGCCTGATGCTCCGCTCTTGCCCTGTGTAGCAAAATGGAGACCTTGGGCCGGTTGGTGCAGGCGCGGGTGTGTTCTTTGGTGTAGAAATAAAAATAGTGACAATTGGGGACTTTCATTCATATAAAAGAGACTTTATCTTTTTCTTTTTTTTTTTTTTAAGAGGCTGTAGAGTCTTATTGGAATCCAGATAAAAATAAAACCATCTTTTGAAAGATTGAGGATATTTGGGTGGGAGGAGAAAAGAGCCTTTAAAATGGATCCTGAATGAGCCAGTTTTCCGCTAGATAAATCCTGGCGGGTGAGGAGTCTGAGAAACAGACTAGTCTCGCTATTTTTGAGGAAGATTAGTAAAGAATTAATATAGGTACGCTTTATTTCAATGAGGCAGTTGGATGTGATGATTTGTGTCTTTGCTGGTGGCAGCTGGTGCTATTTCATCTTACACGATAGTTACACTTCGGCGAAACAAAGGTGGCTGAGAGGGGAGAGCTCAGTTCTTGTAAGGTGCTCGTTACGCCATTACCCAATAGGTGTGTTCCTGGGAAATGGATGCGCTAAGCAGACTGATGGCCCCATGTGATATTTGCAGGGTATTTCACTCAGAGGGGAATGGTATTTACCCACCAGTCTGATAAAAATTAATCTCTTCTTTCAGAAATCTTAATTACGTGAGCAATACAACACAGTACAGGCAGTCAGGAGGGCTCTCTGGTTTTGTTGTGATGTCCCTGAACAATGTTAAGAAGTTAAGCTCTCTGAGCTCTTCTTAGAAGTAAAAGCATTTGCCTGCTCATTGAGCTGCTCAATATTTAATTCGCTTATGTTTATAAAAGATCTCAAAAACCTGGGAGAGAAATTGCAGTATAAATGGAACGTTTCTTTAAAGGTGCTGAACTTTTTATCATGGCGGGCAAGTTCCTGGGCATATGAAATTCCTAATTCATCGGAAGAATAAATGAAAACAAATCCAAGTATTAGAAACTCAGAAATAAATAGCATAAATCTGTATTTAGCTCCCCGTTGTCAGGTGAACCTTGATCGTGATGTTACCTGTTTTTCTGATTGATACCAAACCTCCTAGAAGATTCCAGTCTTGCGTGGGATGTGGCTTGTGGTGCTCTAACATGAGCTGCTTTTTTCCGGGCACCTTTGTGGTTAGATGATTTCTGCCATTCGGGGAGCTACCATGGGAGTCCTGTCATCAGGGTTCATACCTCTGTGTTGTCACTCACTGCCGTTCTTTTGGGGGAGGTCACCGAGGGCTCTGACTTGTCTTCAAATGGATGAGGATTTTGCGTTTCCCCTGGACGCTGCTGAAATGTACAACATTGAGCTGAGGAAAAAAAACCAACTTCGATTCATTATTTTCTTCTTTCTAAAAGACCTCATAATAAGGTAGTTTTTCAGGAGCTGGTTGGCAGAAGCTCAGTTGTTCATATGAAAAGATTGATACGCAGCTGGTGGCAGTAATTAATTACTGTCCCCCTGTCAATCAGTGCTCAGACTTAACTTCTCAGACAGTGCTGCCTTGAAAAGAGAATTGTGAAAACACCAAAAATTTGAAGGTGCCCAGATGATGAAGTGTTGCTCTAAAAGCACGTGGGATTTTAAGTGTTTTGTTTTACAAAAAGGTGGCTTTTAAACTGAAGCACACAACAGCTTCTTCATGCGATAAACAGGTAGTAAAGTAAATGTTTAAAATTAAAGCAAACTTTTAAAATCATAGTTGCCTTAGATGTTAGCTTTATTTAAAAGGGATCAAGTAACAACTGGAAAATCTTGGCATAATTATTGTATTTACTTTGCATTTATCTTGACTTAGCTAAAGAAAACATTGATTTTTAAAAACAGTAGATCTTGTTTCTAATTTCGTACTGTAGTGCGTGTAGTATATGGATTCCTAGTGATACAATAGCTTTTTGCAAGAGCAAAACAGTAGAAAAAGTCTATACCTGTGGATCCCTAAATGAAGCTGCATACACTTACTACTTGGTTCATGTGTTCGGCTGCTCAGGGACCACCATGACACAACAGGGAGTGCCCAGTGCTGCCGTTGGTTCTCGGCTGTACTGGCTCGGGGTTGTTTTCTTTACCGTGGGTCAAAGCGTTAAGATGGAGAAAGCACTGCATCTTTCTTCTCTTGCATTCAGTCAAACATATTTTCCCGTCACAGCGTGAAGTCGTGTAGTCATGCCTGACCTGGCACAGGAGCTCATTCTGGAGGCATAGATGCAGCATAGAAATTATTTGCTAAAAACTGTGGTTGGCTGAAATCACTGAATAATGGGGGGGCAGGGAGGGAGGGCATGCTGTTAGCTGAGTGTAAATGTTTGATAAGCTGCTTTAAAATGTGATTATGTTTCTTGATCTTAGTCAAGTGCTGTAACTGACTAGTACTTCTGGGCAGAAGTAGCCGATGGTGGTACAAACAATGAATTTCAAAAGGATTTCACTCAACAAGATAGATCTGAATGTAATAGCTTTTGAGTTTGCAAAGGTTCATGTTATCAGTGTTGAGTAAAGAGCGTTCTGGGTTATGATTTTCATTGTCCACGTCTCCAGTGGCTGGTTGTTGAGAGTCAAAGTACACTTCTCCCTCTTGAGGTCCATCCACTGCATAGCTTTGCTGTATTGTCTTGCATAAATGATCCAGAACCTCAGCAAACTTTTCATAAGAAAACACCTTTTTATAACCTGAAGGAGAAATAAAGCGAATTAATCTGAGGACCTGAGCATAAAGCTTGCATATCAAGTCTGAGCAACTGAAAGTAAAAAAAAATTAAATGTTGTGTATGCAGTATTTATTTTTCTTAGTTTGGATTAATCAAAGAGTGTAAGAGTCTAGATTAAGGTTTACATGCATGGCAGTGGTTACATTTCAATGAAACGTAACTCCAGCCGGTATATCTGGTAGACTTTAGGTCAGAGAAAGCTGGAAAAACAAACTTACAGCTTAGCTTCCATGTGACAGTGGTACCTTTTGCTGCCCTTTTAAACCTCTCAACAAGTTTCTGTTTCACTTGATCTTCCTCGCTTTCACCTGCTCCTACTCCATTTTCTGTAGTCATAGAGAGTGAAGAACTATTTAAGAATCACAGAAGCAGGACAGAGGTACTAAAATCTTCAGGACAAAGTAGGCGCAGCTTTTAATTTTGTACAGATTAATACTTCGATCTGTATGAATTTTATTATTAAAAGAGAGTTGTGGTCTTTGGGAATGGGAAGAACGGTCTTTCTGGAGTCAGTGATCCAGCAGGGAGGGGGGAGACGAGCCAAGGGGCTGGAGCTCCTCTGGGAGCTCAGTACTTCACCAGTCGCTCGGTTAAGGTGAGAACAGTTTCCAGGCACAACCAAGAACTGGTGTCTTGTGCAGCCTGAGAAATTGCTCAATTCAGCGCAGTTTCTCAACAAACACAGAAGATGAGGAAAAATAGAGAAACTTGACAGATATGAACAGGGCAGCGTCAATCTGCACTGATTTACTGCTCTAAAAGAGATGCAGTCAGTGTTGCAAGGGAGAGTCATTAATACTGTAGCGCTTACTGGTTTATTCTATGCTGAAGTCCAAATACGAAATTAATCTGATTCTTTCTTTGTAAACAGCAATTACTTGGCACGTGTTTGTCTTTTGGTTTCACAAGACAGCTTTCACTGAAATAACTTGTCACTACTGAAAAAAGGGAGGGCTTGTTTCTCATTCCCCACTTCTCTTCCCCACTCCTACTGCTTTCCTTTGGTGCTCATCTTCTGAGAAGTCCAGGCAGAAATGAAATAGCTTTTTTTTTTTTTTCAGTTGTACTAACAAATGTTGTTACGAACACAAACTTGGATGCCAGAGTGACTTCTTATTGAAAAATCTGAACTTCACAGTGTATTTCAAACAACTGTTGCATTTGGGACAATATTTGTGCATGCTTCATAATACCTAGGCTAACGTGGTACTCGTAAGCATGGGACATGATGTAAATTAAGGGAATTTCTTCATCTCCCCTGTTACAAAACCACAGCTGCAGATTTCTTCTCGAAGGGTAAAAAGCTGTTGTGTAGTTCGGGGACTTTCTGTGTGTCCACACACGCTTCCACTGAGGTGCACCGCTGTTAGCAGAGCGCTTGGTGACTGTTAGCACAGGCTTTGTAACAGCGCTTCTGCCTTTGGAGGGAGGTGGAGGTAACGTAGGGTGGCGTTAGGAGTAGCTGAGGGCAAGACACCCAGGATGAGCCTGTCAGTGAAAAATTTGGGAGCTGCTTTCCCACTTCTCATTGACCAACCCCTTTTCCCCATGTTAGCCATGAGCAAATGGAAACTAAAGTACGGATGCTAATTTCAAATGAAAAAGTGTTTGACCAGGGTGAACCCACCTTTGTTTGTGGCTTGTCCTAGACTCCACCGAAGAATCTCTGAGGTTGTGGGCGAGCACCGACTCTGGACAGCTGTGGGAGTGAAAGATGTTACTGCATCGGCCAGGACCAGAGTAAAAATTTTTAGGGTTGCTTCCTAAATTACCTAAGGGCAAAATCAGCAGGGTTAACAGGTCACATTGTTTATAGTATAGTTGCAGTTATATAGGCACTACTTCTATAGGTCTAGATATATTTGTTGCTTAGAAAGGAAAGCTGGGACAGGCATGGCCATCACTGCCTTCAGGGCTTTAGCAGGCTCAGTTTTCTTGCAGTTACTTATCCATAGCTCTTTCTCATAAAATATATGCTAGCAATTAAGCTGGATGGTCTATATCATAAAGTCTAAAGGTTTTACTTTGAGCTGAACCATTAAAATGAATGCTTTCTGAATCTTAATTGTTATGTCATACTTCTTTAAGTTACGGTATGGTGAGAGATCTTTGACTAGCAGTAAATGGTTTTCTGCTTAAACTAAATGAAATGTGATGCCAGTCTTATTTAAAATCTCATCAATGCCTTCCATAACTAAGTTAAATACAACTCACTGAAGATTAAACTTAGATTTTTAAAGATATTGGTATCATGTTCATGCTGAAATATGTTTTAAAAAGGCATAATATTTAACATTGATAAATTTGAAGAGAATCTAAATATTTAATGTTTTCAGTGTTGCGGAGGGCAGGCAAAAAGTATCTCTCAGGACAGTTATATACCTGTTGCTTTCTCAGATATCGGAAGAGGGATTAAGGATTTCTTTGTATTTATGCTCTGCTTAATGTCTCCTTTTCTTAGACTTTTTTTTCTCTCTTTCAGATGGCTTGTTATTGCAGTTGGCCTAGTTCGAGCGTACCTGGCTAAAGGTAGCTACCATAGCCTTTACTATTCAATAGAAAAGCCCCTGAAATTCTTCCAAACTGGAGCTTTGCTTGAGGTAGGTGTAGTCTTCTTCCCTAAATTTACTAATGTTTGCACAAGTGTTTTGCTTAGGAGAAATAAGGCAGCCTTTGTTGAACAGTGCTTTCTAGGTACCTGTTTTTTCATTTATAGAATTTAGCATTTATAGAATGATTTGAAGGTAAATGTAAGAAATATGCCTCACACAAATGTTGAATCTTCCCTTTTAGCAAGCGGTGAGGGAGCTAAGCGTCTGCTATTTAGCTTGGGCAGCAGAGCTAAATATTAAGCTTAATCTTTGAAATACAAATATTGAATCTTAAGCTCTTGTGATAGAACTAAATGTGTTTCTGAATTGTTTCATTTGAAATGTTAGTGATTTTAATTTTTCTTTTTGTTCTAGATTCTGCACTGTGCATTTGGTAAGCTTGCAAATTTTCAGTTTTATTATTTTTATAGAAGACTGCAGTTTTAGCAATATATTAGCATGGAAAATGTTATGGTCTATGAATTGCCAGATTTAATTCTTGCATGACTCATTAATTTTTGTTTGAAGTACATTCCAATTTTTTACTAAATACTTTGACAAGTTAAATCACAAAAAGGAAAATAGTGTAACAGGTTTTCAGTTACTTGACATTCTATTTTTATCTAGTTCCTTCCAGTGCTACAAATCTTAGAGCAGTTTATAAATGTTTTATAGTAGATCATTACTCTCCATCTCTACATCCTATATTCTGTACCAAGCTGTCTTTCCTCCAAAAAATATTTCTAGCTGTAAGTAATTTAAAATCCAATAAAAATAACATTTCAAGCACTAGAACTTTGCCCACATCCATACAGCATAGATACACCTTGTAAAATTAGGAAGGGGTGACCATTCTTTATCGCAGATTCAGCTGTGCTTTAATGGAACTGTTTAGGAGAATAAGAATTACTTAAGACTTGACTCAACACTGCTCGTTAGCCTGTACTGCGGGGCTTGTGTGTTAGGCTGGTAGCAGGAACTCAGTTGTGTGTAAGTGGCACGGGGTCAGTAGCAGTGTCATGGTTCACTCAACCTGAAGAGCCTCATGTCTGAGTGACAGGATTGCATCTTGTCTGGTTTGTTAGTCGTCATGAGCAGAGAACAGTTTGGCCTCAGCCTTTGGATGTTTTGTTCATAGAATAGATGATGTTTCCCAATCTCTGCAAGATCGAAGCCAATGTGCTATAGAAGGGAGCAGTGCCTGTCTGCATACCTTTGCTTAACTCTGATTTTTCTAAACCACCCGGTCTTCACAAAGAGACAGTCTTATTTATGTCCAGGTAGGTGGTCTTGTGACTTTAAGTGTAAATGTTTGAGCTCCTATCTGAATGTTTGCTATTTAAAGAGTAAGATGGCATTAATGTTCCTAAAGCTGCAGCTGCAAACCTGCTATTGTTCGCACATCATAAAAAACCATCTACGTACTGGAGGGTGTATCACTATGGTAGAAGTAGGTTCATATTGAACTCCTGTGAAAAAGATTATTATTTTTTTTCCTGAATAACCAAACATAGTTGGAACACTTAAATGAAGTACATGAGTTTGTCAGCAGAGGGCAGTCTAATTCTGTATTTGATAAAGTAGTTCTGGCCTTCCTGAATAATTGTTACTCTGAAAGTGTTATTTCATAAAGGACAACTTGTAGACTCTGCACAGATCATCCCAAGAAATGAATGATCATATACTCAAATTAAAGTAAAGGCTTCTCAGAGTAAACTATATGGATCATATAGTTGCCTGTGCTGCCAAGGTAGTCCTTCCAATACTGTTTTATTTTACTAAATCTCAGTTACTGTTTTTTACCAGAATAAACCATACTTTTAAAACATTTGTCAAAAATTAATAGTAAAATGTGAGATTTTTGAAGTCTTATTTAACAAGTGGCAAGAAGGACAAGTTAAATCTCAGAACACTGGGCAAAAAAACTTGCAAATAAAATGCTATTTTACCATCCTAAATCTATAATGTTCTACTGTTTTCTTAAGCTAAACTTGTGTGCAGATGCTAATGTTTACTAGTACTACTAAATCTAAGAAAGAGCGTAAAAAATTAATTGCATTATCTTTTCCTCACACTTTAATGTATATGTCCACACAAATCGGTGAATAGCAGGCGAGAGTCCTGGGTTTCACCTTCCAGGCTGGTGTGGAACAGCAAACAAGATGACTGTAACAGCCTGTCTGTGTGCAAAGCTAATAATCCTGGCTCAGCTGATTTGCGATGTGGATCCATTTAGCCCATGTTATCCTCAGTCACACAATTTAATATTAGTGAAGAGAGCCATTAGCGGAATGTTGCAAAATTTTATACCATTATAACTACCTTTTTGCTTTCCTTAAAGTTTTTTACAAAACCTCCACTTACCTTATTATAACTGCTCGTGGATTTTTTTTTTCTGTTAATGGAAGCATTTGTCAGCTAAATAAAATGAGGTTTTTTTTGCACAGCTGGATACACTGCTGCTGTCTGCTGTAGTCCTACTGACTCTGGTAAAAGTTTTTATGCAAGGAGAAACAGGAAATTTGCAGGTTCCTTTGCCCCTGCTAAACTAATTGCTATAACTAGAGCTGTATTCTCTGTCAATAGAGGAGCTTATCTGTGACAGATGGCTCTGTGTATCAGCATAACTTTTATCTCCACATCTTTTCAGTAGAATCTGAAATGTTAGCATCTGAGGCAAATTCTTCAAAATATGAAGATTGATAGGGGAACAGAAGTTTGGCATGTGGCAAAGATTAAAAAATGAAGGAGAGCTCTACATGAAGAGAGGAGGTAACACGTAGCCCAGAGACCCAGCGGAGAGACTGAAGGACAGGCAAATGGAAAGGGAACATGCAATTCCTTGACTTCTGTAGTAAACAGAATCCAAGTGTACGAGGGGCATTGATAGCATGAAAAAGCTTCTGCCTGGAGGAACTTTATATGAAAAGAGGTGATAGGGGCCACCAAAACGAAGAAGCAGTAGTAGTACAGGGAATTTGTGAAAGGAATGGAGAAGAAAAGGCGGCATTGCTGAGCACAGGCCCAGCCTACGGAATCACAGTATCAGCCTTCCTACCACAGCGATGCTTACCAGTAACCCTCCGGTAAGCCAAAGTCAGCACTGGTTGAATTTGCTTAAGCCTGCTCGGTTAGGAGGGACCTGAGGGCTCCACCTGTAAGCTATGCACGCAGCCTGTTCTCAGTCAGGAATTCCCTGGGAGAGGGGAAGCACTTGTTGGGAGTTGGACGATGTCCTGGTGGAGGTGGGAGGCTCAGTCCAGGATCTGGAAGGGGTCTGGGCATGCTTTACTTGCCGCTTGGTTCTGGACCTGAGCCCTCAGTCAAGCACTGCTCTAGCATGTGTAGTGTTGGGTAAGTGGTGACAGATGTTTTTAAAAATACCAAGTTTAAAATTGTCTGTTGGGTACCTTTTCAGTGCAATGAGTAAATAATTAGAGGCAAGTAAAGTTTACATAAATTGTAGATGGTGAGTTGCTTATTTTGATCTCCTGTTTTTGGCATAGATAGGCATTGTCTTGGCTGTAATGAAAAAACTTGTTTGCTTTACTTGTGAGAGCAACTTGGATGGTTCCTATACAGTCTTTTTGGGTTATTTATAGGTTCCTTTGCAAGAACATTAGTTTATCTTCTTTACGAATGGATGATCTAAGTTGTATAAAAGAAAAGGTCTGTTATATTGTAGGAGTGAGCCTTTAATGACTACAGATTGTGGGATTTCATAGCACCCTCTTTTGTGTTGTCTGAGTAACAGAAATTCTGCCCTGAGGTTTTACAACAGAAATTAGATTATAAGAAGTATGATATAAAACTGAGAACTGTGTTTGTAGGATTTTTCCTGCTTTTTACTCTGAAAGTATTTCAGTACACTTCAGTTCTGTGACTGAAAATAATTCTAATGAAACTTGCTTTTAACTTTTCTTATTCTTTCTTCCTCTTTCACTTTCCAATTTGGTCTTTACATCTTTCTGAGACTGTTGTGTTTCTTGCTGTGATTTGCATTTGTTTTAGAAGCACTTTTTACTGTGTATTAGGAACTGCAACTTCTCTTCCATTTGTCTTCATCATGCTGTTGGAAGAAAATAAAACTTTGTGCTGTGAAATGTAGACGTTGTGTAATCTTGCAGTGTAAAACTATTCCTGCTCTGTCAGACCTGGGTGTGTAGGACCCTTTTAGTGGCAGTTTAATCAGCACCTCAGAACTTGCATAGAAGAACCAGTGAAATCTACTTCCTTGAGAAAAATCTTAAAAATGTTTCTGTACTTACCAATGTATCAGCTATTCCTTGGTTTTGTTTTGTTTTTTCAAAAAGTTGTGTTCCCAGGAAGGGATTATAAACTTTGTATCTATCAGAATATGGGCTAGATCAGTGTTTTTTCAAAGTAGTTCTACCTTTTGCTTGCTGTTCTCTGGGATATACTGTGCAAAACATCTTTATTGGTTTTACTTTTTAGATCACAGTAATGAAGAGTATCTTGGATATTTTAATCAAGCAGGGTTTATTTGAAAGACTGTGTCCCAAAAGCTATTTGATTGAGGTTATCTCATCTTATTCACCTGTCTTGTGTGTTAAGAAATGTGCTATGATTGCAACGAGACCAATTGCTTTGATTTGTATTTTGATGCATAAAGTCTTGTCAGGGGATTGCATTGTATTAGGCTGTATAAACACACCACAGGACAGAATTCATACTCTCAAATCAATTAAATGCTTTTCTTCCAAAAATTTCAAATAACTGGACTTTGGCTTAGCTGTGTTTCATTTCCCCACCCCCGCCTCCCACTGATAGTCAGGAATATTTACTAATTGCAAAATATCTTCCAGGCATTGTTCCCTCTTCTGTTGTTCTGACTGCTTTCCAAGTGATGTCAAGGGTTTTCCTGACGTGGGCAGTAACACATAGTGTAAAAGAGGTAAGTTTAGTTTTTAATATATATTTTGTAGCTTATGACCCATGGTGAAAAGCAAATGTTGACTGCTGTCTTATTTTCCTTAAAGTGACTTCTGTTTGTATTGCAACATGAAATTGTTTGTGTGAATTTTTGTGGATTAAAAGAAATAAAAATAAATCTGATGTCATCTTTTCTTGACAATCAAATAGACTGAAAGACATCTAGCTCCTGAATAGATTTTGCAGTCCTTACTGAAAGTTAAAG
Organism: Pluvialis apricaria; assembly: GCA_017639485.1. Classification (NCBI taxonomy): domain Eukaryota; kingdom Metazoa; phylum Chordata; class Aves; order Charadriiformes; family Charadriidae; genus Pluvialis; species Pluvialis apricaria. The sequence continues at coordinate 69,762,767 of CM030011.1, read as the reverse complement.
ATGTTCCAGTGTGTAATATGGAACCCAGGATTTGGGACAGCATTCTAGTATTGATCTCACTATTCCATAATTAATAGCAAAATCTCCTTACTGCCCCCTCTTTCATACAAAATTTGCTTTCTTTACCGTGGCGTGTGGAAGCTCCCCGACAGCTGTTTGTGCACAGCAACCCCTGGATGTTCTCCGTTATCACTTTCCAGGATAATCTTCCCTCTGTCCTTCATTCATTTTTCTTACACTCAAGCATAGGTGGGTTTTGGGGCCTGCGTGTTTTTTTCTCATTGCTTACCACGCCAAATATTGCTGTACTTTCCAAAAGATTCTGTATAGATTTGTATAAGCAATTTTATTTGAAAACTATTCCTGACGGTTATTTTAAAATCTAAACTTGCTTTAATTGATACAGATCATGCTGACTGACTCTTTCACATTGTCTGAATACCTTGTAATAGCCCAGATCTGCCACATCTGTGCTGTTACTTTAGCCAACTTCTCATTAAAGAAAGAAAGGAGTCCTGACGCCATTGTCAGCATGGCTGCCTGAAATAAGTGATGGTCATGTAATGTCATCATATGCATAAGATCTGCTGTGACTTGGCATGGAGAATGTCTTAAGGAGCTTGTCTCATTACCAAATCTTCAGGGCAGCTGCTTTCTCTTCCTTACTCCAGATCTGTAATCGGAGCATCCATCCACATGTTGAGTAACATAAGTCACTGTAGCATTCCTAGTAATTATGGATATTCCTGATATTATGATGCTTGTTCATGTGGAGCCTTAGTTTCATGCTATTTGAAGTGGAGGAATGTTATTTTTCTCAATAAACTCAAAATTTTGTAAATACTTATCTTCTGTGTGGATTTAACTTTTGGTGCAAATAAATGTACTCTAGTTTCTTAATTCACTGGAGATAAATACTAGATTTTGAACAAAAAGTCATAATCCCAAGACATTAGATTTTAGATACATGTATAAAATATTTTTAAAGAAATATGCCTGTATTTTTGCTTGTTACCTATACAATGTTGGGGTAGCTGGTGCTTCATAAAGAACAGTGATAATCTGTTTTTATAAATTGCCTCCTGGTTTTGAAGTAATCCAAATGTTAAAGGTTGGATTGCACGGATTAGAATTATTCCATGTGTTGTCTGTTAGACATCAAAGGGAAGTCTGTAAAATGATTCTGGGTTAGGTTTTTTGAAACTTATGCCCACGTTCTCACTAGGGAAAACCAGCAAAATGGGAGAAAATGTGAGCAACAAGTTCAGCCTAACATTCAATTTTTAACAAGGATTCTTTCAACAATATTACATGCAGTTTTTTCCGCACGTTTGTGTGGTCTTTTGGTTAAAGTCTTGCGAGAGACTCTACGCGTTACTTATTTTTAATGTCTTAGAAAGTGGGCATAAGAATGGTAAGGATGAGGAACCCCATGATGAGTTTTTCACCTGTGACAGTGCAAATAAATCAAATGAAGAGGCTGTATTCTGACCCCTCCCCTTCCCCCCAAGCAGAGAGCATGCAGTCTCACCTGGGGAGATGTACTGAAAGTGTCATGAGTGTTCTACTTTTTCTAAAGGGCTGTCTGCACAAGTGAGCTCCATGGTGAAGTCCAGGATTAAATTCTCACACAGCTTTATGGAACTTGTAAGCTATGCAGTTGCATGATGAGGTTCTTGTAAAATAAAACACAGTTTTACTCTTTAACTTTTTGAGTGAGACTTGTTCAGTATCTTGCTTTTCCAGACTGCTTTCATATATAATACAATTAAAAGAAGAAACATCTGTATTGCATCCCTCCTTTCTGTCAGAATACACTTCTAGATATGTGATGTGATTTGAAGCATGCTTCTTGCCACTAACATGTTTGTGCTTTTTGTTGAATTTAGTGCTGATGTGTTGTTAAATTCAATATGAAAGTATTTATAATGTTAAAGCATGGCAAATGTTAAAGCACTGCACACTTCTTTGGGTAGAAATGAGATTCCCCTTACCTCTACCATATGAGTAGCTGTTAGCTTATTTGAGGAGGGTCTGGCATGTAATACAGTACTTGTAATTGTTTTATCATTACGTGGGAAAGGAATCAGTTTGGTGAATTTTACTGTTTCTCCTACAAAGGAGGGAAGAAAATGAGCAGACTGGCATGAAGGGCAAGAAGAAAGTAGGCATAGGAGAACAGAAGGTGCCCTTCAGTTGGAAGTTGTCTTTCTGAATTTGTGTGAAGAATGAGATCGTCTGGTAACATCATGGCAGCCCTTTGCAGAGTTCTGTTCTGACAGATAATTCTGCACCCAGTTCTGATGGGTGATTAGAAAATGGTGTCAGCAGTGATTTAACGCTTATCCAATTGGGTGCAGTTACAGATAAGCTGCAGATAAGTATAGTGTATATTTAGAGGAACCTTTCTAAAAGAGACATAATTAAGACTCCAGTGTCTGCAGTTGTGAATTGACATCTTCAATCAGCAGCAAAGCATGCTTTAAGAGGGAAGAACATCTTAATTTATGATATTTAAGACTAAGTTGTAGTAAAAGAAGTCCATGCTGTAAAGCTCAGAACTCTAAATGGGTGAGTGCAGTTGAAGAGCCTGATTCATCACTGCTTTACATCTATGTAAAATTTGAGTAATACTGTACAACACAAATGTCTGTCAGGCCCTTTGTGCCTACTCTGAAGCTTCCCTTTTTTTTTTTTTCTTTTTGTTGATGTGTGAGAGAACCAGCGCTCTGGAGGGAGATGTGCTGTTTCATCGTTACAGTTGCATAGTGCCGCAGGTTTTACTCTTCTGCACTGGATTGCTTAATTATGTGTTTAGCTGAAATTTTCTGCAAATAATTTGTCAAACTGTTACTCTTAACGTGGAGAAATCTATATAATTTGTCTTTTCACGCATAAGGAGAGCAGTAGAAACCTCTTGGGTTTTATTTTGTCAATTCCCAGTTCTCATCTTTGTATTTTAAAAGGTTGTGGATTCTCTTACATTTTAACAAACACTGTTTGCTATTCGTAGTATTGAAGATAAGCTAAAATATATTCAGGACCCTCCTTGATGATAAATTCGTTTGAAACACATGCTAAAAATTACACCTTTGGTGTAAATTTGGTATGATTGACCCATATTAAGGCAGTTGGACAAATAAGTTGTAAATAAAGTGTAAAATGTGCTTTGACTTTGTCTAACACCTCCTTCAAAGACTGGCATGAAAAAGTAGAGGAAGAGAAATTGAGTTCTGAGGGCAGCATCGGACTTAGTGGTTTATTAAGGGTCTACTGTTTATTGGCTGTACTGTCCCCCTTATCCTCAGCTTGGAAGAGGAACGATACAAATGCAGCATTAGCAGTGCCTAAATGAGTGAGACTCTGAAGAGACTGTTTTGTAAATCAGTTCCTAGGGGTTTGATAATGTGCATCTCGGACATCTTTATTTGAAATACTGAAAAACTGTCAGTCCTCAAATAGTGACAGATCTGTTAGTGTGTAAGAAACATACTTTTTAATGATGAGCTGTGGCATGTAGTTAAAATATGATGACAAAATGCACAGTAGTCTTCTGTTCCCTACCGCACAGAATGGAACTATTTGAAAACTTTATAGGTCACTTTTGTATGAAAACTACCACCAATTTCCAGTGTTCTTTCTTCCTTAAACGGGGACACAAGCTATAAAGGCACAATCAGTGGTTCTCTAAGTGGCCTTAACAGGGTTGTATGTGCATGTTTTATAATGGGGTGAACTGTTTTAATAACTTCTAAACACAGTTCTAATATTAAAGTAGATGGGAAAGGTAGATGCGAGAAGGCAGCGTTAGCGAAGTCCTGTGATAGAACTGGATTGTAACTGCCAGATTTTCTACTTCTATGTGTATCATTCACTGTTAGCTTCACAGTTTCTTGTCCTTGCTCGTGTCCTTGGGTGCTACTTCAAGCTACAAATTTTTGTTTGTTGGTTTTACTGACTTGCATTGTTAGGGAAACAAGTGGGGTTTCAAAGTACAGGTTGGAGTCTGTGACGCATAGGTTTAGATGAACACTCCGAGCTGCTGCTCCTGATTTGACCAGAAGATGCAGCTCTAGAGTGATTGTGAAGCATGTTGCTTCTTGGGAACAGCATCATCTGTGAAGTGCTGTTAATTTTTCCAGGCTGAGAACTAAGTCTTGCTTATAAAGCAGACCCCAAACAAGATTTGGATCCTGTAAAAATAGGTTTCATTTCTTCTCTGAAAATCTTCAAATAAGTTTTGGATTTTGGTCTTTTGTGATGATGTAAGGGAGATTAATATGTAAGCAAATCGGTTTCATGTGGAAAAAGGACAAGGTGCATTTGCTGCAAAATGCAATGAAAATGACTTGAAATGGTATATGCAGCAGAATATAGATTAAGAGCAGCTCTACATTCCAGGATATCCCAAGATTTCTGTGTAAATCTTTTCTGTGTTTTGTAGTCTGTAACAAAGTTTATGGGTAATCCTTATGAGTGTTTTTACATGCAAATATATGATCAGTCCCCTCCTATTAAAAGGTTTGAGTGCCCATGTATTTTCTTGTTCCTTTTTTCATTTGTACATGTACTTTGCCCAAGATGAATAGAGTGTACTACCCATACCTACTGACTTCCTTTTCCCTTTTTTCAAGAGTTGGAGGAAAAAAGAAAATGCAAGCCCCTGTGGTTGAGCTCTTTTTGTTCCCACGGTCCACTGAATTTGGGCTCAAGGTACTCATACAGCTGACAATTCTGTTGAAGGGGAGGGAAAGAAGGGGAGGGCTGCATAAAAATCATGTTTGCTCTCTCAAGAGTTTGTAGTGCAGGTATGTGAACCCATATAATTCTTCATCAGTGTTATTCCATCTGAAACTTAAACCTCATAATTATGCTCCCAAATCTAATAAATCTAACAATTCATTTTAAAATACATGCTTTTGAAGATTAACCTTCAAAGTATAAAGGGAGTAAAAGCTGGTTCAGTTATATGTGTCTGAAATAAAAGCTCTAACAGGTGTAAAGCAGTGAAAAATAATAATGCCTTGAGTGTAACATTAGAGGAACTATGCTGGATACAATAAGCAGAAAAAGGAACAGTGAAGCGGGTAGTTGTGAAGCTTACCTGAGGTGAGGCAACCTGAGCTTCTGTTTCTTCTCTCCTCCAGCCCGTGCCTTGGTGTTAGCTATTTTGCTGCTCCTCAAAATTAGGACCCAGTTTCTCATCTGTAGAGAGAGGAAAACAGTGCTCCTACTCAGAAGTAGCATGGACTAGGATCAGACTATAAAATCTGAATGAGGTATCAAGTATTAGACTAATGTGTTAGCATCCTTTCTGCTTGCTGCACTAAGAAGCAATCATACGACTGAAATAGAAGCTGGTATTGTATAAGAATGGGAAGAGTTATGAGGTATTTTCAGCACTTCAGGGATTTCTTATACTAATTTACCTTGCATAGAATGGATGATCTTAAGTTATGTGATCACCAAGCAGAGCTGTTCTTAAGCAACTAGAAAAATAAGGAGCATGATAAGAAGGGTTTTTTACTGTTGTTACTAATGTTGCTTTTAAGCTCATTCTTGGAGTCTGTTCTCTAAAATGATGCAATAAAGCAACCCGTGGGAATTGATTTCTTTGAGATTTTCTTGGGCCTAGTGAGTAATTAGTAATGCTTGAATTCATATTGAGCTTTCTTTCTTACAGGTACAAACTGAAGATAGCGTCCTGTTGTTTGTGGTGGCCTGGACAATCACGGAGATAATCCGTTATTCTTTTTATACGTTTAGCTTGTTAAACCATCTCCCTTATCTCATCAAATGGGCCAGGTAGGTGCCGTAATAGAAATCATAGCCTTAAAGCACTGATTTGAGAGCGATATTTATCTTGTAAAATAGTTGCAGTACAAAAAATTAGATTGTACCTTGAGGTAATTGGCCTGTTTGTGAATGTGACTTCCTGGCTTCTTTCCAGCAGATTTCTGGGTTAAAAAAAATCTGTAACATTGTAAGCTGAAAGAGTAGTTTGTCAGAACTCAGTTCCATTTACGAAGTGATTGTGTTTATCAGAAACAGACATTTAACAGTAAGGGGTAACAGTAAGTAAACTGACATTTAGCAGTAACACTCGAATCTGAGGGTTGTACTTGAAACAGTCTGTAAGCTCATTGATTACTATCAACTGGGTTTGACCCCATTTTAAGTAATATAATGACCTCTACCAAAGAGTTCAGAAATCAAAGTGTGTGGGAGGTGGGGCAGAATAGCTTTTAGATAGTTTTTAGAGTCTCAAAGGTAATCTTTAAATAATTCAAACTAATTGATGATCTGAATACTTGCATTGCAATAATGTTCACACCTTGCTGCGCTCTAATCAAATAAGAGCTAAGGGAAATAAATACTGAGTTGAGAATTTAAAATTTGAATATCCATAGTAGCATTTAACAAATACTTTATCAGAGCTTGTCATAACTTTTAATCCTTTCCGTAAATGTTTTGTTCTAGGTACACTTTGTTTATAGTATTGTATCCAATGGGAGTCTCAGGCGAGTTACTCACAATATATGCTGCATTACCCTTCGTCAGGCAGTCTGGCTTGTATTCCATTAGTTTACCTAACAAGTACAATTTTTCTTTTGACTACTATACATTCCTGATCCTGGTTATGATCTCTTACATTCCAAGTAAGTATGAGTTTGTTAGTTTGTTTTGCTTTTTTTAAATATTAAAAGTTGTGACAGGAAAAGCTAATAATTGTGGGATTAACATACATACAACTCACTAATTTTGCAAATTTTTGATAATTATCTAAGGAAAAAAGTCAGCTAAAGCTGGAGGGATTGCTTTCTACCCACACCTGCAAAACAGTAATACATGTTTTTTCTCTAACACTTTGAATATTAAATAACAGTGGTACTTCTTGACAAACGTTGGCTTCTTCATTATTATTTTTTTTCCCCCCACTTACAGACTTTCAGGAGAACAAAGTTCAAAACAGCCTCTTAAAATTTAGTTCTTTATCAAGAATAAGAACATTGCTTTTGCATTAGTGGGTAGGGAACCATTTCTGTTGAATTGACTTGAATTGACAGAATCTCTGGTTGATGTTTCTATAGGTGGAATGAAGATTTGGTTTTGCTGCTTTGAAATGGGGAATAGGAACACGGAAGCCTTTAGCAAATTTAAATGTGCAAATAAAGGCTAACATGCAGAATAATGTAGTGATGATGTCTGCGGCTGTCTTTATATGAACCTTGTTGTTTGTGCAGAATGATAAACCATATTCAAAGATTTAAATTTCAGTAGTGTTGATGTTTCTATAACAAGAACTCACACTTCCATTGAACCATCTTGCAATTCTGACATCAAGGTTCTTAAGTTTTTCCAGCTGTTCTTTAGGGGGGAAAAAAAAACCCCAAACAAAAAAAACCCCCACTTTTCATGCATTTCTCTTTGTCCCCCTCATCAAGAAATGGTGATGTTACCAACTCAAGCAGCCATAATAATATCTTTTGTTTTAGTCAAAATAACCACGAGTATTAATTACTACTAGTGTAGCAGCTAGATCACAGTTGACAGGCCATATGAGAGGGAACCCACATTGAACCCACGTAACAATTTTAGCCCACTGTCTCCATTAAAATTGCTGTCTGTGACATGAGGTATTTTTGTGATCTGCTACCATTTGCTGGATGTGTAACTTGAATGCAGTTTTCTTTTTATTTTTTTTATTATTTTTTAACTATTATTGTGAATTGGTACATTAACATTGAGAACCAACTGCTTGGACTCAAACAGTCTTCGGTGCCTTTTCACATGAAGGTATTTCTGTGGTATTCCTGAGATACAAAAACGTTCATTGCAGTTGTTGGTTGCACCATAGTTCGGTTGCTCATTCATAAAAGCTACCTATGCAGAAGTGATGCCTTCAGAACCCACTGAAGATCTTGAAAATTTTGGGAATGTTAATATCACAAGGAAAGCAAGCTTTGAAAACTGTTGTTAAAAATTGAGTTTTTTACATTCTTGATAGTTGCATCTTACCATTTAGCTCAGTTTACATATCTAATTTAGTACTTGTCTGCCAAAATTGGCATCTTGCTAGAAAAGATGTCATTAAATTCTTTGCCTATAATGGATTACTTAAGACCTCTAATGGAGAAACCACATAGTTCTGTATTCTGTTGTGTCTCTGGACAGCTGTATTCATTCCCTGACACTGGTGGAATGAATCATGACAGGGGGGAAACAATCGGGAAATGAAATACAGAGTAAAGAAAGCCAAAAGAAAAACTGTTGACCTGAAAAAAACATTTAGTACAAAATTAAATAGACTTTGGCCTATGTTTATGATGAATGCTTTGCATGTGTAATTCATATAATTTAGGCTGATGCTGACCGTGTTTCATTTTCATATGGTTCACAAAGGTTTAGTGTCTCATGACAATTTTAGTTTTTGCTGTTTGTGTTTGTTTTTCATCCCCTATTTTGTTTTTCTGCAAACATACTGTGTAATGTTGTCTTAGAAACAGGAGGAGAAAAAGCTTTGCATAGAGGATAAAGAGAGAAGAGATCAAAGAGGCACCAGTTTGTATAGAGTTCCTTAGATCCTGAACAAGTGATGCTAGAATTATAGAAATTAAACAAATCTGGAAATTTCTCTGTTCGGAAGGACTTTTTCCTCCCTGCGGTGTATTTTCTTTCTATTGTGTGTGTGCAGTTCAGGAAACTTGTCATCCTGCTTGTATGTGCAGAGTTAAATACAGCATTTTGCACTTAATTAGAAATGTGATTGCTTTAGCAAAAAATAAATAGTACCTGAAGCCTAAGGACAATATCACTTATTCTCCTTAAAGAATAAAAGGCAATAGATGACTTGAGTGGAAAGTGGATAAGCATATTTTCTTGCAGTAGACAATTGGTGACCTTGAGCGTGTGACTGTGCGTCTTTCATTGACATGTAAGCCTCGCTTGATACTTACTTAAGTCTGTTTTCTCTCCAGTCTTTCCTCAGCTGTATTTTCATATGCTACATCAGAGGCGAAAGGTACTCTCCCACACTGAAGAACACAAGAAGTCAGAGTAATTCCAACTTTTTCAGAACTTTTCAAACATCAAAATGCTGCAGATTTTCAATACCCAGCACATTTATAAAGAATATACCAGGATAAAATAAGTCAGAGGTAAAAGACCAATAATTTAGCAAGAAAACCCAATAAATCTGAATTCACTGAAATTCCACAATGTAAAACATGGAAATAATTTTCAGCTTGCAGTGCTTCAGAAAACTTTTAAACTTTGTATGGCTTGGCAGTTAGCCTTTTCCTTAAACGATGTGCTAAACGGTTTTCATTTATTACTAAATGCCTGAAGGTTGCAGTATGAGTGATGAAGTTGTACCCATTAAATGCTTGAATTGGGATTATATTACTGATACCTCTTTTTATAAGTGCTTGACTGCATGCCAGAAACTGTATGTATTGCTATGAAAGCAAAGAATGTGCTCTGGAATACTTCAGGATTTTGAGACTCCAGTGGACAATGTAATCCAGGCAAAGTGTTTGAATTTAGAAAGGTAGATTGTGCATTTAAAAGGTGATGGGAACAAGAATAGGAAACCATTTATGCGAAATGAGGGGAATGTGTTTCTTTAGGAATTTAAACAGTAATGTGTCTGACCAGAGTGTGTTCTCTGAAGATCTTGTTTAAGCTGATTACTCAAATGCTAATGTTAATTCAGAAGCTATAATGCTTATCTGAAACATTGAAACTCCTCTAAGTACTGCATCCCTAGATACTTTTTTAAATATTAAAAAAAATACTAACTGTAATATTTCTAGTGATATCAGTAATGAATCGAAACAATATAAGGAGGCAGGTCACCCAGAAACAGGTCCAGTTCTTCCTTTTTTACTTTAAATTATCATCTCTAATCACTGTCCACTATCTCAGTGGTACTCATCTTTCAGTGTCGAGGACTATTTGGTCTACTGTGGAATCATTTGAGGGCCTTGTTCCTCGACTTAACTTTTCTCAAGTGACTAATGCGTATCACTGGCACATCCAAGCAGGCAGTTCCGGGCACTCAGCTTCTGAAATGTTGCAAAGTTGTAAGCTCCTTCTTTGAAAGCAGGTTATCTCATGTGTTACATGCTGCTTTTGCAGATTAGACAAGCCTTCCCTCATCTACTCTTTTGAAAGAGCAGAAGACCATAGAAAGTTCAATTTTCTGAGGTGCTTTCTCTGGGTTCTCGGGCTAAGCCTTCCCTTGGGAAGGTAAAACAGAATAGGGAAGAACTGAGAGAAGCTTGTGAGGCAGAATGCGCTAACGCTGTGTGAGCAGTGCCCCAAGCTATGAACAAACTGTTGATGGGGGGAGGAGGGGGGGAATGGAAGGGACAAAGGAAGCAGGGAAATGAACAGATGTCCAAGCAAAGGCAAAAGGAAATGCAGGTTATGGTCTTTGCCCTGTTAGGAATTGATAGTTGAATAGTCCTGTCTTCACCCAGTCAGAGCCACTAGACAGCAACACAAGGGCTTCTCTACCTTGCCTCTTGTAACATCATGATTTAGTGCATAAATGAGGTGTGACCACTACCGTGGTACCTGCAATACTAGTCTCGTTCTGTGCCTGCCAGCACCTCCCACTGGATGTGGCCCATATCTTTGTCCCAGTTGCTTATGCTTGAGGCATTGCAGCTCTCCCTAAACATAGCCAGTAAGTACTAAGGGAACGGGCTCCCTGTTCTAGCACGTAAGGAGAGCTGGATTTACAATTATTTTGGTTTATGTTTGTCAGAGCTATATTTTAAAAAAAAAAAAACCACCTTTGCGTTCTTCAGTAATTTCATCTGGCTCCATCAAAAAGTCTGACTGGATTTTCCTAGTGCTCAGTACCACATATAACATCTTTCCTGTTCAACACAAACAGGCCTATTGTAAGCAGGGAGAGGGTAATAGACAATAATGATCTTTGCTTCTGTTTTAAACCTTTTGGAGACAGTTATTGGCTGTAATCAAAAACGCTACGGCCATATACAACCTCAGAGTGGTTTTGCATTCTAAGATGCAACAATTCCAATTCATTTCTCCATTAGGTTACGTGGTGCTTTGTTGCAGTGACCTCAGAATGTTGCATTTTATTGAAGTCATTGTTCAAAAATGTAAACTCCCACCTCTGAACAGAACATCTCCTTTTGCTTATACTTGCTATCAAAGGAGTTAGTGTCAGTATTCCTGAAGGATGTCATCTAAAAGATCTGATTTCCCGATGTACTCAGGTTACTGGATATTGTTGTTGCTCAGCTCTTGAACTTTTCTTGATTTGATTTCTGTGCCCAAATAAAAGATTTGGTTTCAAATTTGTTGGTGCAATTTGGAGAAAAAAGTGGCTGTGTAATATTCCTATATAAAACAAACTTATAGCTCTGTTGATGAGAAAGATGTAGTACAGATCTGTATTAGATAGCATTGGCACTACGGAGAAGCAGAGAGAGCTGCCAGTAGGGAGAAGGCTTGTACAACCAATGCCTTTACTGAATAAGCTTTGTTATGGAATATTTAATTTAGTTGAAAATATTTACCACACAAATGCAAATAAACCACAGCCTTTTAAAAGAAAATGGAGTTACTTTTCCTTTTAAAAGAAAAAGAAATTGCTTTGATAGTAAGAAATCTTATCAGCAAAATTGATTGAACAGTTATATTCTGAACTATGAACATGCAGTTACCATGCACAAAAATTCCAGCATTTCAGCTTGCAGTGCTCTTTCATGCTTAGCTTCCATGGAAATCACTGGAAGGCGATCTTGAGTAAGAACTGTAGTGTGATGCCCTAATACTGTTTGGGTTTTGCCCTAATACTGACTTTGGTCACACCTGGGTGTTTTTGTCCTCATAAAATAAGGACAAAATTCCCCTCATATGTCACTGAAATTATAACGTGATTTATGTGAATTTTATAATAGAAGCTTTGATTAATACTCTCTGTCACAAATCCAGAGGGTTGGTTTGTTGTTTTTTTTTTCCCCACAGACTATTTACTTGGCTTGCATGTTTTCTGTCAGCATCACCAAACTTCTGCAGCAGACATGTTTTCTGCTTTGGTAGTCTGTGTGTTGTGTGCACTGGTTCAGTCGACAGTACTTTATGTTCTACCATGCCGGCTTTGTCCGAGTTAGTCATTGCCCTCTAAAAGACCAAGGTTCCTACCAGTGTGTAGTTTACAACTGGAATTGTAGAAATGTTCATATTGTAAATTACAGTAAGATGCAGGTTACGGTGCAGGTAAATTGTAATTTTTCACAATGTGATGTTTCTATCAAAGCTTTTTTTTATTTATCAGTAGAAAGGTTGGCATTTGTGTGGACCAATCTGCAATGTCATTTTAAAACCTATCTTTCAGCTCAAAATTTTCATAAGTATACATCAAATCATACGCTTTGATGTATATTTATGTCAGTGAAATTTGGGTGAAAATTATATACAGTCATTTTTGTATTTTTTCTATGTTGTGAAGAATAAAATTGTAATTTTATAAGTCTGATTCACTAAGATTATTATAAGTTAAATGTATTTTTTGTATATTTAGGAATCTGGTATTACCTGGAGCTCTGAAAGATTAAGCATAGAATTTTTATGCATGTTTGGAAGATATTTCTACTTGATAATGCAGTGAAATGGTTTGTATGCTAAAATACTAGTTCGTGTTGTTGCCTTGTGAAATTGATTCTGTGCTCTCTGCCTGGATTTGGCCTACTGATCAATGATACTAATTGCTATAATCCAAATAAAATAATTCTGATCAAAATATGTTGTATTGTTACTATTTAAGGAACAAAAGCAGACACTTTTAAAATGTGAATTAGGGCTGTATTTTTTATTCATTTGTATATAATGTGTACCTTGCACTTTACAAGATTTTTTTGGCATAGGTAACTTTTGAGCTCAAACAAAAGAATAAGCAACTTGATACTGTTATGAATGCTCTGCTTTTCAGTTTTAAAAGAGGTATTCATAACAACGTGTTAACTGGCTATTGTTAACATTCAAACTTACAACTTCCTGAAGGATCCTCAATAGAATGTGAGCTCTTTGTTCTCCTGTTATCTGTACTCTAGATGGTGATGGTTTTCTACAAAAACAAAATCGTTCGAGTATTATAAATATAGTGGAAGGCTTAACTAATGCAACAGAATACTTTGGAGTTCATTTACTAAATATAATATGTCTGCTGCCACGGCAATGTTCTTAGCATTTTTAACACTTCCTGAGAGAGATTTAAATACTGTGTCTAGATGCCATTTATGCTCATAAATAAGTTACAATCCTCTAATAGGAACTGAGTAGTAGTTGCAGAGTGAGTACTATTATTTTAGGCATATGCTTGTCATAAGATTGCACAACTACAGTGATTTTTTTGTTTGATTGCAGAAGGGATGAAATCATGTTGTCGTGCCCAGCATCAGCACATGTCCTACAGTGATAGCTGTGACTTAGCACTACTGTGTGATTAAAAACTTCTCTTCGAACTGTTATGCTGTGAAGAGTGGTGCTGAGCTCCATTTGTGCCTTAGAATAACTATTGCTGGTTATTTGTGTTTCTTCTTTGCATTTTGAAAATAATTTTAGTTACATAGGGTAACACTAAAAAGTCTGAAAAGCATAAGGATTCTGTGTTTGTAACCAAATTAATTTCACAATAGTATATAAGGCTTATCTTAAATAAAGCATTGGCAGTTCTTGACATAAGACTTGAGGAAGGATCTGTGCCGGCATGCTGAGTATAAAATAAAAAGGTGTGAGTATGTGTGTGACTGATTCTAGAGTTGGGACTGATTGATTCAAGCCACGTGACTGCCTGGAACTTCCATTCAATATCAACTGGCTTTTAAATTCCATTTCCCATCTCTGAAAACAAATACTCTTCCACACTTATTAGAAGACTTCTAATATTGTAGTGAGAGAATTAATAAAGCTTTTGTGGTGGTTTCTGAAGGCTACCTTGAAAGCAGTTGGAATTAAACATGTGGATGGAAAATGTAAAACTCTTAATACTGTTGGATATTGATTTCCATAATACTTTCATTTACACCTGTGAAAGATCCTAAAGCCCTTTCCATGTCTTCACAAATTATTTGGGCATTAGTATTATTAGGAGCCAAGAAGGAGAGGTGCTATGCTGGACCTTGTTCTCACCAACAAGGAGGGGCTGGTGGGGAACGTGAAGCTGAAGGACAGCCTTGGCTGCAGTGACCATGAAATGGTGGAGTTCAAGAGCCTTAGGGCAGCGAGGAGGGCACACAGGAGCTCCCTACCCTGGACTTCAGGAGAGCAGACTGTGGCCTCTTCAGGCATCTGCTTGGTAGAGTACCATGGGATTAAAGCCCTGGAGGAGAAGAGGGGCCCAAGAAAGCTGGTTAATATTCAAGGATCACCTACCTCCTCCAAACTCAGGAGCAATGCATCCCAACAAGGGAAGGCAGGTAAAAAGGCCTGGAGGCTTGTGTGGATGAACAAGATGCTTCTGGATAAATTCAAACACAAAAAGGAAGCCTCACTTCTGTGCCCAGCAAGATCATGGAGTAGATCCTCCTGGAAACTATGCTAAGGCACATGGAAAATAGGGAAGTGATCGGTGACAGCCAACATGGCTAAGGGCAAATCATGCCTGACAAAATTGGTGGCTGCCTCGGACGGGGTTACAGCATTGGTGGATAAGGGAAGGATATCGTCTATCTGGACTTCTGCAAGGCATTTGACACTGTCCCACATGACATCCTTGTTTCTAAATTGGAGAGACATGGATTTGATGGGTGGACTGCTCAGTGGATAAGGAATTGGCTGGATGGCCACAGTCAAAGAGTTGCCGTCAACAGCTTGATGTCCATGTGATGATGAGTGGTGTTCCTCAGTGGTCGGTAGTGGGACCAGTGCTATTTAGTATCTTTGGTGACACAGACAGTGGGATTGAGCTCACCCTCAGCAAGTTTGCCAACACCACTAAGCTGTGTGGTGCAGTTGACATGCTGGAGGGAAGGGATGCCATCCAGAGGGACCTGAACAGGCTTGAGAGGTGGACCTGTGCGAACCTCATGAGGTTCAACAAGGCCAAGTGCAAGGTCGTGCATGTGGGTTGGAGCAATCCCAAGCACAAATACAGACTGGGTGGAGAATGGATTGAGAGCAGCCCTGAGGAGAAGGACTTCGGGGTGTTGGTTGATGAGAAGCTCAACATGAGCTGGCAATGTATGCTCACAGCCCAGAAGGCCAACCGCATCCTAGGCTGCATCGAAAGAACTGTGGCCAGCAGGTCAAGGGAGGTGATTCTGCCCCTCTACTCTGCTTTCGTGAGACCCCACCTGGAGTACTGCATCCAGCTCTGGGGCCCCCAACATAAGAAGGACATGACCTGTTGGAGCAAGTCCAGAGGAGGGCCACAAAGACGATCAGAGGGCTGGAGCACCTCTCCTATGAAGAAAAGCTGTGAGAGTTGGGGTTGTTCAGCCTGGAGAAGAGAAGGCTCTGGGGAGACCTTATAGCAGCCTTCCAGTACCTAAAGGGGGCCTACAGGAAAGATGGGGATCAGGGAGCGTAGTGATGGGATGAGGGGTAATGGTTTTAAACCAAATGACAGTAGATTAAGATTAGATATTAGGCAGAAATTCTTTGATGTGAGGGTGGTGAGACACTGCAACAGGTCACCCAGAGAAGTTACCCTATCCCTGGAGGTGTTCAAGGCCAGGGTGGATGGGGCTTTGAGTAACCTGGTCTAGTGGAACTGTGCCGGGCGGTTGGATCTAGATGATCTTTAAGGTCCCTTCCAACCCAAACCATTCTATGATTCTATGGTCAGAGGTGTGTTTTTTCTCTGATACGCTGACATTGATAATGTGCTA
This sequence comes from Pluvialis apricaria, assembly GCA_017639485.1. NCBI lineage: Eukaryota > Metazoa > Chordata > Aves > Charadriiformes > Charadriidae > Pluvialis > Pluvialis apricaria. The sequence continues at coordinate 69,746,895 of CM030011.1, read as the reverse complement.
ATATCAGGGAAAGAGCTGTTACTGTCAATATTATATCTTAATTTTTATAGTGTTTTGAATACATGCATATTATTTCAATGTTCCACTTAAAAGCTTAATTCACAATATTTAGAAACACTTCTATGTCTAGTTATACTTGCACAAACTCTGTCACAACAAACTGTCTCTCTGTAGATTAAATTAATTCCGTATAGTTTGTACATAGAAATTTTACATTACCTGGTACTACATGAGAATTTATTGGGAAATTAATTAGCGGAAGTTTTTGCAGAGGCTTATTCAGCTGAATTGTGAACGCTGAATTGCATTTTGTTTTGTCTTTTTGATTCCTGCTTCAGCCAGTCTGCACAATCTTCTACAAACCATCTGTAGCTGTCATTTAGGTACTCTTAAATGTTATAGTCACCATATATAAATATCTTTTTCAATGAGTGTATATTAAAAACTTTAATGCTGACATTTTCTAGTTTGAACACTTGAACTCACAGAATCCTATTTGCTGTGTAATCTACATTCAGCCTCTTGGGCACTGCAGTGGGTTAGTCTTACTTTAAAAACAGTGAGTGATAATCTGAAGAATATACATCCAAGCATTTCAGGTATCTTCTTTAAAATTAGTTTTAAGTAGATGTCAATTTCAAGGTCATCCCTTTATTTCTTCTGCATCTAGCATGCCTACAAAAAAAATTCAGCTGTGGAGAGGATATAGGAAGCGGAAGGCCTTCCAGACAGCCTAACACTAGGTTGCTTTTATGAAATCAATTTGCCTTTTAGTCAAAGGTTTCTTCAGGTAAAGTACAACCTTTTCACTAACTGGATAAGAAAAAGATACTGTGTACTGGTCTTCTCTACTAAATGACAGCCACTAAAAATACGAGGTGGGAGAAGAGGTACTGGAAGATACAGAGCTACCATTGTGCTTCCCGAACAACATTTGGGAGTTGACAAAACATGAAACTTTCTTCCTTTTTTTGTTTGGTATCCAGTAGTTGTTTTTTTCCAGAGGCGGTGTAGTTGTTTGGGTTTGGTTTTTTGTTTTGTTTGCTGTTTTTTTTCAAGGCAGAATAACAGCACTTAATGGAAATGCTGCAATGTTTTGTGTGGTGTACTGATGACGTGAAATCCCTTTCATTCTCCACCAGGTGTTTATTACATGATTATGCGGAACTGGATGCACGGGGTTAGGTGCTCTGTTTTAGTCCTGTGTATAAACTACTTCTGGGAAGGTTACTGGTTTGAGTACTAGATGTGTTTCCTTACTCAGCTTTTTGGTGCAATTTAAATTAAGTAAACAAAGCACTTCAACTGTTCTCAAGTTAGTAGACTGGAACAGTTGGAAAAGCTTTCTTGCATGAGCAAGAAAATGGATGTGAAATTGAAAATAAGACATTGCTGGTTAATTTACTTAGTGAGACTGGAAATTAACAGTTGATACTGCTAAAGCCCTACCAGAAGTAAACTGTGCAATCTGAAGGCAATTGAATTATTCTTCAAAAGCTATTGTTAAATCAAAGGATGTGTGGAAGCCTGTTCCAGGCACACACGTGCATACACACATACACACATGGGGCAGACGTAAGCATTCATGGGCCAGTGTGCTCCAGGTTCCTGGTGCATGACTGCAGATCAGGCTATAGCTTGCAGATTTTGAAGAAATAAATTGCTGGTGGAAAGATGTAAAACTACTATGTACCACTGGTGTTAAAAATCATATGATTTATTCTCAGTTACATGTTCTAAACTGATACTTGTTTGCAGAAGAAACTATCCTTGGAGTCCTATTATGAATTCTTAAGAATAAATGTACAATGTATTGTTATCTGCCCATTGAAGTTGTGTAACTCAGAATAACTTTTCAATAAAAAGAAAGTTGTCTGTTTTTGTATATTTTTATTCAGGCCTGGCGTTCTCATGAAAAAAGGGTAGGCAATAATATTTTTTTCTGTCCCATTTCCCTGTTACTGACTGGGACAACAGCCACTAAAAAGTACTGGCCAGATTTGAAAGAAGGGTAGAAGTCTCAGAAATTCCGACAGCTTGTGTCTGTGCTTAGCTCCAGACCATCTACAGCATGCGCTAGTTTCATGTCAAAGTAAATAAGGAGGAGTGTGGATACAGAAAGTAAGATGATAACATTTGAGACTAGGTTTTGCTAGTCTTGTGCACAGAACAGCACTTTTCCATGCACCCTCTTGTGGTTCCTTACATAATTAGGACAGTATCAATCTGTTTTTTTCAGTGTAAATTTGATGGGCAAAACTACCTGACTCTGGGCCCTGTTTTCAGGTGTACTGGAGCCAGGCTTCCTGGTAGTGGAAGTTGATGAGTTGCTGGTGTGCTTAGTGCTATAATGACAAGGCCTATCACACGCTTCTATTTTAGACATGTGTGACCTTAACTTATTGGTGCCCCTTAACTGTTTGTGCTTGTACTGCAGATAAATATATCTTTACCTTGTGTAAAGGTATTTGATTAACTATCTTAAAACTGAATAGCTTATGTGCCAAAAGCATAATTGTTCTGCTCTGAGCTTCATACAGGCTACAGGAGTCCACTCGGGACAAATATTTCAGTCGTGCTGTTGCTTTGATGTTATCCATAGGTGATATAGCAAGGCTGAATACTAAGTAGGTATATAAGGGCTACAGTTAACAAATGAGCTGCTGTGTTCACAGTCTTTGCAAAGAACTGGAATCCTTAGTGACTTTTTGTTCATGTCAGAATTATGTGAAATCCCTGTGAATGACCACATGAACTATTTGCATTATGGTGAATTTCATGATACAATCCTGTGCATATGCATGTGTTGCAGACCTGCAGCCCGGCTCTAGCTTGTCCTCAACAGCATAGGAATGCAAATATTTTTAGTATTGCATTCGGAGTGAAATGTTGTGGATGCTGCTGTGGAAAAGCTGATAAACTTGATTCAATAACTACCTTGCTAGGCTTCTGTGTACCCCTAAAAAACCTAAGTGTCATTGATGAGTCAGGTTGTTTTGGGCTGGGGTTTTTGTTTACTTTTTAAAAGGCTGTGGTTTTGTTTTCACAGTTTTGTACTCACTTTTGGGTCTATTCCTTGTGAATCATCAGATGGGGCGGGGGGGAGAAACAGAATATATAATAGCAGCTTGTTCAGTTTCAGCATTTCATGCCTCCAAGCTGGATTCTCTTATTGGCTCTGGGTTTCAGAGGGCTGCTCTGGACTATGCAAAGATAGTCATTGAAAGGACCAAAAACTTGTTTTATAAATGCTTTGCTAATTTAGGGAGTATTGATATTTTAGTGTTCTGGATTTAGTACTTGCATGAATCTTGCAGTGCATGAAGGCCACGAAAAGTGAAATCTGACGCGTGTTCTGCGGTTACTATGTAGATGTTATTCCCCATTTCAAGTAAATAATGCAAAAAAAAAAAGCTAATGTTTGTCTACCGCACCTGTTGTAATAATAATAAAGTAAAAAATGTTTTGGTACAGATTTATGAGGCTACATCTGTAATCAGAATTTATGTGAACTCCTTATGTGTTGAAGAACATTAGATCTGTGCTTCACTTAAAAAAAATGTGAAACACTTTTTGAAAAAGAGAGCGACCCAGAATTTCATTAAATAATGATTGAAGGTACCTAATGGAATTTTGCTCCTCCAAAAAAGGAATAGCTTTTATGATTGGATGAGTAGAATTGGGAAGGCTAGGCTAGGGTGGAAGGTGGAATATTAGCCTTTCTAGAAAAGGAATAGTAAGTTTCTCTGTGTTGGCGCTTTTGTAGTCATGTGATATTTGTTTGTTGATCTCTATGAACAGAGCAAATAAATATTCTCATTTAACAGGTTAGAATACAAAGAATACTTGTATTGAGTAAGGTCATAGTTTGTAAATAGCCAAGTTGGGACTGAGATACAGAAGCTCCTCACTTTTACAGCCATTCTTCTGAAATTGACTGGATTAAGTCACCAAATGAAAAGGTAACTGTTATCTTTGTATAATTTATTAACAGAGAATAATTGCCTGAATGTTCTTATAATAAATGTTGGACATGTAAATGACTTTACAGCCACCTAAGCTACGTTGTTGTTTTGCTTTGTCGCATAACTCTCTCGGGTGAGACAAACATAGTTCCTTATCTGCTGTTTGTAATCGGGTTCCTGAATTAGAAACAAGAAGCCAGGGCTTGAAGAAACAGCATGTTAGAATGAAAGTTGTAAGCAAGCTGTTCGTATTATAATCTGTATCCTTAATATTACAATATCCTGCTAGTTACTTTTCTTCTGCTACAGTTCCGAGACATGAGATCCAGTAATATGATCACCTAAAAGCAGGCATTAGTTTTAAGATTTTGAGTATCCTTGTGGAATCTTATATCTTCTTTGTCATAGTGCTGCATGTCCTCATTACATGATGTGCCTGATGATTTGGCACTACTTTTTGCTTCTAATACAGCATCCTTACTGTTTTCACAAGTTACAGATTTCTTGAAGAATCTCTTCTAACTGCTCCTTTACCTTTCTTTAAATTCACTGCCTCATATTTACCTACCCGTTTTTAAAGTTACAAACGGTTGAACACTTTTTTTCCTCTCTGGCAATTACAAAGGTTTTTTCCCCTCTGGGTAAGGAATTTAAAAAAAAAAACCAAAACAACAAACCAACTTTGCTCTTCAGCTTTAGCATGAATTATTGTAACATTAGAAAAAAGCAAAACTATTCATATGTCAAACAAAATGACATAGTGAAAAGACACATGAATGATACTCTAGAATTGAAACTACCAGTTTCTGGTACCTGTATACGTAAACTTTCTGGAGAAGGGGCTATAGCTTACTGTACAGTGGAATCCTGCCTTCGGTTCAGGCTTCCAGAGGCTATCATGATGCAAAAGCTAAATAAGACCTGACTTAGTCCCAGTGGTGAAACATAGAAACCTTAAAATTATTTGGCCCATTACCTGAGCAATGCTTTGTTGATATCCAAAACTAAATGTCGATGTCAATGTTGGATTTGGAATGTGTCTGGTTCTTAGACATGCCTACTTAGTCATTTCCTGTCAAGCAGAATTAATTTTAAACATTAAATTGTTGTGGGCCGTCTTTCTGCCTTTACTTGGTTTTACAGTTTTTGTGAAAAAGTGAGGTCTTTTTCTGCTGCCTTTGAAAGAAGAACTCCAAAATGGGACTTTGTATACAAAAACAAAAAGAACTGTCCCAATTTACAACTCAATGAAAAAATGTTTCACTGTCTTTATCCCTAGAGTTCAGCCACGGTGCAGCCAAAGTAACCAACCACAGAATTCTTGAGTTTTGTTCTACTGTAGTGTATGGATAGTGACAGCATTGTACAATATCCCAAGAAAAGATAAATTCCATCTGAAAGACAGTAGCATTTATACATAAAAATCTCTCCTCATGGAAAGGGAACTGTGAAGGTAATATTGATCAGCTGCAATATGTAGCATTTGGCAGGAAAATGCCACATAAGCGGGCACCAATGTGCATTTTTTGTAGTGAAAATCTTTAACTGTATATTCCTGGTAAGTGAAAGATGCTCTGTGGAAGCAGCTGCTGAAAATCCAGCATATGATTTTACAAACCTTCACTGAAATGCAGAAAAGCCTAAATTGCAGTAATTTGTGGAGTGTAAATTTGTGGAGTGTAAATTTGCAAGTGTAAAGGACACATGAAGGGCTTCTGTTTGGAAGGTTATCTGTTTTTTCCAGCTGTATCTACCAATGCTACCTCTCTACAAACCTTGCCTTATCTCTGTCCTTTGATAACCACAGCTTCAGCACTACTACTACTAAGGGCTACTTGTGAGCAGGGGATTTTCGATGTTTGGACAAACATCTAAACAATTATCAGTTTCAGCTACTTAAACTAAAGAGTTATCTGATTTGACAGTTTGTTTTTAATAAAACATGATACAGAACATCAAGTGATAATATTATTCTTAGTACATATGATGCTTACCTTCAAAACACTGTAAATCATTAATTGGCTAACTCGCATCTGCAGAAAGAGCGGATCATCTGAAAGAACACTGTAGAAGAGTCTGGTGTTTGAAAGGTGTTGGGAACTGCTGTGGTATCCTCCCTGTGCCCCCCGACCACTATGGCTAACCAGGTTAGAAAATACACCCTCCAGTAAGACCGTGTCACAACACTGTCAGATGAAAACATAGGCTGTAGTTTAGGTGGTTGAAAAAAAAAATAAAAACAAACTAAACAAAAAAAAAAAATAAACTAACCCCCCAAAAAACCCCAAACCACCAAACCCCCAAAGCCTGTACTCGTATTGTAGCCTTAATTGCTGTGTTAACAGTAGGTCCAGTAACAGGTACCAAGGTTGGGAAAGGCTCCTCTGGGGTTTTACCTTCCTTCACCTGTGTTTTGGTGTTGACGTTTCCGTCATCTTGAGCAGGTCACAGTTCCCCGTTCCCCCCTTCCTTCAGGGCAAGCTACCCCGCAAGAGGCTTGAAGGTGAGGCAGAAAACGGAGGTAACCCCGTTTGCCTCCCGTGACGGCGGGGACTGGTTAAACCCAGCCGCTCTCCGGCGGGCGGGACGGGCAGTAGGGACGATCCCCCGGGAATCCCCTCCGCGAGGCCGCCGGCCTGGCGCCTCAGGCAGCGCCCTCCTCAGGCGCCAACGGCCGCCGCGACGCCCGGAGCGCCGAAGGAGTTAACGGCCGCCCAGCGGCGGCCCGCCCCTCGGCCGCGCGCATTGGAGGGCCGGCGGACGGCGGCGACCAATGGCGGCGGGCGGCGGCGGGGGGCGCGCCAATGGGGGCCGGCGGGGGGCGGTGGCGGGGGCCGGCGCGGCCGGCGCCGGGTTGAATGGGGAGTACAAAGAGGCGCGGGGCCGGGGCGGGCCGCTGCCGCCGTCCCTGACAGAGGCGCGCGCGGGGCCGCTGCCGTCCGTAGCCCCGCGCCGCCGCTCCGCTCCTCTGACAGCGCGGGGGAGGGAGCGCGCGCCGAGCCCCCGCCTTTTTTCTTCTTCTTCTTTTTTTTTCTTTTTTTTTCTTTTTTTTTTTCCTTTCCCGTCAGATTTGCCTGTTTCTCCCCTTTCTCGGTGCCCGTGGAAGAGGCGCTGCCGCAGCCCGAAGGCACCGCGGCGTAGCGGGAGCGGCGGCGGCGGCAGCCGTGTGCATGAGCAGTGCGGCTGCCGCCGGCTCTGCCTTACCGCCGGGGCTCCGCCGCTGGGAGGCGAGGCGAGGCCCGCCCCAGGCAGCCTCCCCCCCCATCCCCCGCCGCGCCCAGGGCTCCCCCGGCAGGGGATGCTCCCGCCGCCGGCTGCCGCGGCGCTACGAGCCTGAGCCTCCGTGCCCTGCCCGCCGACCGACCCGCGGCCGGTGCCGCTGCCCGCCCGCCCGGCCCCCGAGCGGCGGGTGCCGGGCCGGCGCGGCGCGCTGCGATGCGGCTCCCCCCGCCGCGCCCGGAGCCCCAGCGGCTGCCGCGGCTCGGCTGAGGGCGAGCTGCCGTTGAGGCGGGGGCGTCCCGGCCCCGGCGGTGCCGAGCTCGCTCGGGGGTGTAGAAGCACCGGGGCCGGCGATGGCGCCCGCCACCGCCGCGCTGCCCTGAGGGCCCCGCCGGGGAGACCCCGGCTCTGGGGGACGCCCGGCCACTCCGGGCCGTTTGCGGGTTTTGCCTTTTATTTTATTTTTTTAAAAAATTTTTTTTTCTTTTTTTTTTCCCCACCTTCCCCCCTTGCTGTCTTTCGGGGTTTTTCTCCTAGCTGCTCCTCCCCAGTGGCGGGGGAGCCCTCCGCGCCTGCCCGGCAGTTGTCCCCTCGCCCGCTGCCCCTTCCCTCAGGGCATGTCCCGGTCCAACAGCGTCAGCCCCCCGGGCTTCGGCGGCCCCGCGCCCTGGGCAGGCACCGAGCAGCACCGCTCGGCCTGGGGCGAAGCGGAGGCCCGGGCCAATGGCTACTCCTACCCACCGCCGCCTCCCAACAGGTCCTCGGGCAAGAAGGCCTCCCGCATGTCGAGCAGGTGGAGGAGCGCGGAAGACTACGAGCCGCAGGCGAGCCGGAGCCGCGGGGAGAGCGGCTGCAGGATGATGAGCTTTAGGTCCAAATCTGCCTGGCAGGAGCATGGTGACGACAGCCGACGTCACCGGTCCCGCCACCCGCCTGGCAGTGATTCCCCCGCTGCCCCCAACAATGCCAGCCCCTGGCAGCTGGGGGAGCAGGGGGAGGTACGGCCCCGGTCCGTGGAGCTGGGGCTGGAGGAGAGACGCATCAAGGCCAAGATTGAGGAGCTGGAGGAGGAGGACGGGGACGAGGGGGACTCCGAGGCGGCCTTCTCCATGGGCAGCTGTTGCAGTAGCCTGCTGCAAATCTTCAAGTCCAAGAAGTTCCAGTCGGAGAAACTGGAGCGCCTCTATCAGCGCTACTTCTTCCGGCTCAACCAGAGCAGCCTCACCATGCTCATGGCCGTGCTGGTGCTGGTCTGTGTGGTCATGCTGATCTTCCATGCTGCGCACGGCCACTATGAGGTATCCTACGTCGTGGTGCTCTCTCTGGCCATCCTGCTGATGGTGGTGCTGTGCTTGGTGTGCAACCGCAACGACTTCCACCAGGACCATATGTGGTTGGCATGCTACTCTGTCATCCTGGTGATCCTGGCAGTGCAAGTGGTAGGGGTTCTGCTGGTGTGGCCCAGGAGCGCCTCAGAGGGCATCTGGTGGACCGTCTTCTTTATCTACAGCATCTACACGCTGCTGCCGGTGCGGATGAGGGCTGCGGTCATCAGTGGGGTGGTGCTCTCCGCCATCCACCTGGCCGTCTCCCTCAAGATCAACGCAGAGGATAAGTTCCTCCTGAAGCAGGTAGGTGAGCCCTGAGCTGTTCGGGTGTGCGCTCAGCAGCCCCCACCTGCCCGCCGTGTTGAAGGGCGAGTAAAGTGGGGTTCCTGACTTCCACAGGCCTGTCCGATGCTGGAAGGCTGATGGGGCTTTCAGTCAAACCCCGAGGTTACCTGCTATGAGGTGGGATGGTGTACAACACGGTGGCTAGCCTGTAATCTTGCTTTTCTTTTTAATAGCTGTGGTGTTTCCTTGTTGCTGCTTTCCATTAAGGCTCTAAACATTTAAGAAATACATCTTACTGGTTTCCCATGACCACGGCTCCAGCGCTGTCGGCCAGCCCTGCTAATGCCCTTCAGTTGTATTTAGTGTAAACAGCTCTGCCCTAAGCACACCTGTGGAATGGTATCCGTGTGTGCTGCCGTGTTACTGAGAAATGTGTGGAAAGTCTTGCCATTTTTATCAGCTAGAGGTTATCCTTGCGTGTTACTCCCGAGCCTGGGTTTGGTGTCAGCGCAGCGCTTGCTTTGGCGTTGGAGAGCATGCTCCACGGGAATGTGGAGTGAGATTTTGGTTTAGCAGGCAGGTGTTTTGCTCTGAGATGTGCTGGAAATATCTATGGTGAAGAAGCCCAGAGTTTATATACAGCCAGAAAAAAAAGGTGTTTTTTTTTTTTTTTTAAAAAAAAAGTATAAATGCAGATTATTTAGCTTGTGATATCATGCTTAACAGGAGCAGTTCAGTTCACGGGAACAATAAGACTATTATTGAATGCATTACAGTGCAATTTTTAATTACCATATCTGTATAAACAATGGCAATACAAGGCGCCACTCTTCTCAAGCGAAGCAAGCAGCCTTGGGGCTCATGTGCTTTGAGCTTACCAGACACCTTGGCAGTCGGCAAACCATTGACTTAAAATGCTGTAGCTATGTGGTAATCGTCATCATGCTGATGAACAGGACTCTGAACAAGGATGAGCCTGTCACAGAGTCAGCCCTGATGCTTGTATGTAACTGGGGACTGTCTATTAAAATCAGGTGTTTGGTAGCTTTACAGCTGTATCACATAATACAAAATGAAGCCTTGTGCTTGCAGTGCCTGCCTTGAGTCTTATTTCTGAGTTGTTTTGAGTTCCGCCTATTGCAGTGTCAGGAAAAGTTGGAGGGCTTAAATAAAACTTTGGTAGGATGGGGCTGTCGCGGCTCCGCTCTACAAAATAGCCCATGAAATTACTCTTTGCTCCCCCGGCCCAGTTAAGCCTGCTTGGACAGTTTCTGCCTTTGTTCTTGGTTTGTTACAGATATTTTTATAAACTGTACATGGCATATTTTTCTTATGCTTGATATAAATGGCTTTTTGTGCATTTCCAGCAGAGCATACACTGTGAGCGGGACAGTTGCTGGTTTTCTGCTTGACTTGGAAAAGTTTGCTAATGGCCTCAGCTTTTCCTTGCTGGGGCTCTCTCTGGTCCTGCAAAGCCTCGTGCGTGCTATTAACTTTATAAACTAAGACTTGTCCTATTGAATTCCGTGTATTTGGAGACTGTATTCTTACATATGAAGGCAAAGCTCGGCATGATTATGGCCAGAAGACTTAGCAGACTATTACGAGCAAAGTTCAGTTTAGATGGTACTAATGAGTGCATAAAATACCATTGTGTTTGGAAAATGTTGGTAACTGTGTTTAATGGGAAGGAGCCTAAATCACAGAAGTCAATTACCTGACTCCCTCAGTAGAGAATTTGGGATAGTTACAGCTGCTTCCCTTTCCAAATGCAGCAGGGTTATTTGTAAGAGATTGGGCTTGTGTATAAATGTGCGCTTGTCGAAGGTAAAAGCATGGGCAGTAGGTGATGGTACAGTATGCACAAATCTGTGCATTACACAGTTGCTTTCTCTTTCATACTAGCACTGGCTTTTCCTGCAGATTGACAATAAATGTTCCATTAATGAGGAATGTCTCAGGAGTACTCTTACTTTGTTTTCAAAGGCAGAGTATCTCTCCATATTGCCTATTTATTTTTTTCTACTAACACTAAATGCTGGTCTCTGTCTTGCTGTGGTCTATGTTGGCGTAGCTCTTGCTGAATTCAGTGAGGTTGTGCAAGGCCAAGAATCAGATTCCTAGCCCGTTTGCGTATGAACATGAGCTGCTATCTCTGGCTGTCTGATAGAAAAATCTGTCTCTGCCGAGCACATCGCCTCACAGCTATTAACAGACCTTCCTCACTGGGGCTGTATCTCGTTGCCATGGAAATCTGTTGTGTTCAGCTCTGCCCCACTGATACACACAATCCCTATTTTCCCCCTTTAAACTAACAGGGGTGAAGGTAGACGAAGACCAGACAAATCAAGAAGAGGGGGTTAAGTTGTTTTCAGTGACTTCACTCTGGCAGTCACATCAGCCTGGGTTTTGTGGAGCAGGAGTGGATGTGAATGCGTTTGTGACTATGTGACCAGATGGTTCTTTATCCACGGCAGTCACGGAAGAAAGGCTGGTTAGGGTGTGTATCCCCTTTCCTCTCTTTTTCATGGCATTTTTAACCATAATACTTAAGCAAGTTCTTCTTTTTGTGGGCTTTTTTCTTTTAATCTTCCCCGAGTTGTTTCCAAGCCAGGAAAAATCATGCACTCTCGTTACGATCCACTAACATTCAAAGCTGGGCGACTCTTGTGTAGACTCCTGAGCACTTTTATGAGGCTCAGGAGCCCGTTAAACACCTCGCCGCTCCTCTTTCTCAAGAGAGGGAAATGCTCGGTTGTCGATCCTTTTTGGGAGAAAGGCAACTTGTTGGATTCCCTTGCTCAGGATGCATGATTTTATCGTCTGAATTACCTTTTTCTAGCACTACTGGACTTCTGTGTCACCAGACTCTCTGGTCCAAGGCTATGCTGGACAGGCTTCATGAAAGGGTTAAGGCAGTCTGCTATTTCTGAATTGGTAAGGGGACAGGAGTAAAGATAGTTGCGATTGTTCAGTCTGAACTGAGCTGCTTTTTTAATAATTCTTCTGGGGTCAGTGGACTTTGGAAGTAGGCTCTGACTTCTGTTTGCTACCTGAAGGAGTCAGGGTCTGCCTTTCAAAAGGGTGCCCTGAGCACCCCTAGCAAAAGCAGCAGGTATACTCGGTACCTCTGTGAGTCTGATTGGGTAGAGGCAATGATCTTGGCTTCTTGAACTGATGTTTGATTTGAACAAAAAAAATTTAATTAATACCAATTATTGCATTATATTCAAAAGTCATTCAATGCTGAGGGAGGGGAGAAAAAGAAATCGTGTGTTTGAGAATTTACTCGCATCCAAAGACTGCCGTTGGAAGCAGAGCACCTTGAATGTATGACAGTCCGCCAACTACAAATCTTCATTGCTTAAAGGTTGTGGTGTTTGTGGTTTTTTTTGGTTTTGTTTTGTTGTTTTTTTTTTTTTTTGTGTACCTATGATCAATTAATTCTAGAGACACTGCTTTTGGATTTATTGGGGAGGGGATGACTGCATTTGTCTTCAGGTTTGTGTCCTTGTGTTAGTCTGGGACAGTTTGGATTACAAATGTCTTTCAATGCACCCAAGTCTGTCTTCCTCGCCTTGTGTATATAGTGTATCACTTACTAGGCCAGCCTCTTTCATGTGTTGGTTGTGATCACTTTTGGGCTCTGAAAACACATTCAACTCCAAGATTCATATAAGAAGTACTTTACGTGCAAATGAGACTAATACTTAACTGAGAAAGAAATATACTATTTATCAATAAACTGTCTTGCATTCGCAACAATGATGATACTGAGCTTTGTTCTGTGTTCTGGTAGAAACAAACTACCTAGCTGACCCACAAACTTGTGCAGACACATGGGAAGACCTTACAGTATGCGGGTTGCAGATGCTTAACTGAAGTCATGTGAGTAGACCAGCTGCCCTCAGTGCAGATAGTCTTGAGTAAGCACTGGCATTTTTGTAAGACTAGGGGCTAAGGGACAGGGAGTTTCGCAACAGAGTTTATTGGGCTCTGAATCAGACTTAAAAAGGGATGGGGATTGTGTGTGGGAGTGGGTGGGGGACCAGGGGTAAGGGATAAGAATGCCATATACAAACATAAAACAAACCTGCGGACTGCGGTTAGATTTACTCCTATTTTCCCATCCAAACCTGTTTTATTGTAACTTTCTGAGGTTCCTTGTTCAAGGATACAGTTAAGCCTTTGTTGTTCATTAACTCAGTGTGAATGGGTGACTGTGAAGGTACCACGAGAGCAGAAGACTGTGAGAGAAATATTTTTTTCTTTTTGTCTTGTGTCAGTAACCTCATCGAAAGAGAAACTGAAATGCTCTGATCTCTTTCCTCCTCAAATACTGCCGCAAACCTTCTGCAAAGGATTTCTGATAGCACAGTTCTGAACAGCTGCCCAGCACGTGGCTCTTGTTTATGGCACTCTGATTCAAGGCTCCTGATGTTAAGCTCCTTCTTGCTCGGCTCCTTTCCATACACTTCCATCATAACAATATTACATTGGTGGTACTCATCCTTCACTTGAGAGCTGTGTACGCGTTGGCCTTCCTCCCTGTTGGTCCACATAAATGGTACATGATTGATCTGCAGCTGCATGGTGACTCTCTTGAAAGTGCAGCATTTCAGTTTAACCATTTCTAGGAAGATGTCGGTCTGAAAACACGTGCAGCCTCTCCATTTCCTTTCCCTAAAGAAACTGTCACTTCAGCAGGGCTAAAACCAACTTCTTACTGTAATAGGGTATCGACTTGAGTCTTGTGGATATCTTCTAGCATCTTGTAAAGATGCTTTTTAGATGCAATTTAAATGGCATTCAACAAGCAGCTAGTCACGTAGCAGGAGAAACAGTACTGTATGTTCCGTCTCAGCTGCAGCATGCTTAAGCTGTGTAGGTGATGACTGATTTTGAGACTAACAGATTCTCAGGAGTGTGTTACTCAAGTCAATGTATTGCACTTTCATTGTCTTCGAGTGGCCTTTATTCATAAAGAAGGAGAGATGAGCTACCACAAATGTAGATAGATCTGTGTGTCACTTTTCTTTTGGTTGGTTGCTGCCTGTTTTACTTTTGTCCACCTGGGCAATAAATTTGAGTAATGCTCATTTTAGGATGTGATTTTTTTAAGGCACTCTGCCAGATACCCTGTGCCTCAAATGGCACTTAATGTCCTGTTCTGCATAAACATTGATATCGGTAGAACTGCTCGTACAGTAAGATGCACTCCAGCTCTGCTGTCAACTGAAGAATCTGCCTGAGCGGCAGTTTGACTGAAGTTAGTAAAAACTGATGATTTAAGGTCTTTTGTTCAGGGAAAAAATGGCAACCTGAAATATTCAGTAACTGTTGCATTGATAGTTGCCTTCTTTAGTGTAATTCTGTAACAGAGGTAATTAATTAAATCCCTGAGTATTGTATATCAATTAGTCCTTAATAGGAATATTGTTTGTATCTCTTGGGAATGCATGTGTTGCTTGAGACTAACAAAGGCATATCTGTTTTTCTTATCTCCTAAATTACCCTATGATCCTGCCACCTCTTAATCTCCTCCTTCCCACCACCCTGCATTAGTTTGATATTTCACTGTAATGTTCACTGGTACCAATAACTGATAGATGCACAGCACTCAAACACTATTACACTAATTTCTCTGCGTTTGTGGATTCTTAATAGGTTCGTTGTCTTGGTAAACTGACCCATTTGACTCATTTTTTTCATCCTTGCGGTAGTAATTGCAGTCATATAGCTGGCTTGGATCTCGTTGAATTGAAGACAAAACCTGATGGGGATGATTTAGGTGCATTGCTCTGCCAGATGCATTAATTCTAGCAAAAGGCTTGTTCTGGGCATTTTTATGACATGTTTGAAAAGGCAGGATGTGCTAGTTCTGGTTATTTCTGGAGAGGTGAAAATATTTCAGCAAAGCATTGGGATTCATGGAGATGCATGAAGCAGAAAGATAGCTTTCCATGCCCTAATCTTACAAAGCAGTCATTGACTTGTCCTTCAATGTCCTGGGCTCGAAGGCTTGGTTTGACACCAATGCAACCCCTATACTCTGTCAGAGACCTGTCCAAGGCAGGACGTCTTATTTACGTGGTCTTTTGTCATTAACTGCATTCAGATGATTTATAAACCTGAATGGCAGTGGAAACAAAATGCTGATTACCCGAGTGCTGAAGGCTCGCTGGAACTGGTTGTGCCCTCTCAGAGACTGAATCGGCTCAGCGCTTCCTCAGTGCCCTTTTGCTCCGAGTTTGCTGTTGCTTGGGCAGCGCTGCCGAGGTCTGGGGTGGAAGAGGACTGGGACTCTGCCCAGCTGGAGCATGAACTTTGGGCACCACTGTTCTCCAAGTGCATTCAATTTGTGTTTGATTAGCCAATCTTTCAGTCATGCACCATAGCTTTCTCTGTCTTTTAAGAAAATTAGAACAATTGTTAACTTTTTGGTCATTGCAGCAGTGGGAATAGTTACAGGCTTTTGGGAATAGCTGGTTTTGTTTTCATAGTTTGGTACTGGATATAACTCTCGTTTTCTGATTGAACTAAAAAAACTTTCTTTCTATCCTGGTAGAAGATGCAATGAAAAGCCTCCAGCAGCAGCTGAAACACTGAGAGGTAGATGAAGTTATTTTGACAGCCGCTTCCATGTGTGTGGTATAGTGGTCCCCCCCTGTAGCTGGTAGTGGCTTTGAAAAGTTCCTGTCTTCCTCTTTTTTTTCCTGCGCCCCCACCTCCTGTGCAGGTGGGTGCGGTTCAGAGAAAATGCCCACTTTTATTTGGGGAGGTAGGGAGGTAGAGGACAGGGCTCCAAGTTTTGCTAGCCTTGGGCAAGCTTTATCTTTTAGTCTGCTTTATACTTCAGGATTTACGTGGCACCTTGCACAGGTAATCTGTACCCAGAAAATGTAGTGTGGAGGGAGCTGGGGTGCACCAGAGTCTCCCCCGAGCCTTCAAGCTGCCACATGATTTCATGACGATGTTACATGTTTTTTTTTCATGGCCCGGAGGGGTAGGACAGTGACAAAGTGTGTGCAAGGAATGTGAAGATTCACAGCTTCTGGGAAGTGGGTGGAGTTCCTGTTTAACTGCTGTGTGACTTTTTTCATCTCCTGTGAGTGCTGTCTTTTGATGTGGGATATACTCGGTGTTAGTTCCTTCCCTCCTTCTGAAGTCTAGCCTAGTGATCTGAACTTGTGATATCTTGCATCCAAGGGATGCTCTTTCTTCTTTTTGTTTTGACACTGGTGATACTTTAAAAAAACCCCAACTTTTTCTTGTCTTACCTGCGATGTATCCTGCTGCTGCCAGAAATTTAATTTGATTCATTATTATGGAGTCCTTAGGCTAGGTAAAAACCCAAGGGGAAATCTCATGTGAATGAAAAAACACAACCCCAAAGATATTAAAAAGGATAATCTAGTTATGAGGGGGTGTGAGAAACAGACAAGAATTTTAATATTGGTCTCCTGAGCTCCAAAATGTTCTCACCTTACCATAGGAAAGCTTGAAGTTTCTAGCACTTAATAAGATCACACATAAAATGGCTGTCAGGCCAAGACAAGAGTCAAAACGCTTTTTAGCACCTGCAACTGGACCACTCCCAAGGAAATCCGTACTTGATGTTTTATGATGGTGTTGAGTCTTGCCAGCTTCATCGCTGGCAGGTACAGGAATGGCATCGTTGAACAGATCTGTGGTAGAATTCAGCATGAGATGGCGGTGTTCTGACAGTCGGAGAAATGGACTGAACACAACTTAAAGCTCTGCCTTCTGCTTTCAACCTTGCGTCTGAACATTCAGGAAGGCCTTCTTCCATCAGGAGCCTGGTAGTTACAGGCTTGTGAACTGCTTCAGCCAGACACAATCAGTTTTGCACAGTTTAAGAATTCATGGGCAGCATTGCATCACCAACGGTATTGCTTCTAGTGCCAGGCTGGCCTCACTGGTGCTGAGTAGGATTTTTGTTACAGCATTCACTATAGAAGGTTTCGTTGTATTGTCAGGCTTTGTTCTGCAAATAAAATATCTTTATGTACTTTTTTCTTCATATTTATAAGCCACTAATGCAATTGTGAAGTATACTTACTCTCTTCCCCAGACATCAAGAACACAAATCATGTTTGTGCGTTTAAGATGTTATCTGAACTATCTGTAGTAATAGCATCAAGCAAATCCAGTGTGTGCTGTGTGGTCATAATTTCTGGCTTCTCCTACTTCATAGCAGTAGAAATACCAGAAGAGTATATTTCAAAGCATCCTCAGTCCTGCCCTGATGTTGGTTTTAATTCCTCTAGCTAGACTGCTGCTTCTGCAGTCTGAGAGATGAGTTTTCAGATGAAATGCTAACCTTCCTTTTCTTTTCATGAAAAGTTTTACACATCCATGCAACACCCATAAAAATTTTTACTGTGAATTGAGCCTTTGTAGTACTGCTGTGCTTTGGGTATCATCCTCCCTTTTCCTGGGAAACTTTGCTTTTGGGAGGTTGAGTTGGGGATTAAAGCTGCTCTACAAATTTAACATATACATTCCACTAGTATCAGAGTGCATCTTTGCAGACAGTAAACAAAGGACTGTGCTGATGCAACAGAGGGGGAATATAAATGAGGAAAGGTTTCTATTTTCTTTTTTCTTTTCCCCCCAGACATTAGAAATTGATCTCTCAAAGCAGCAACTTTAACAAACTGTTTCTTCCTTAAACATGTTTGCAGCTTGTATAAGATACTCTGTCTCACTTCATAGTCAAAAGAAAAGGCTATGACATTGCTTGCAAGAATCTGTCATAAAACATTGCTAATGCAGACAGTTCCCTGGCTGTATTTTCCCCTCCAGAAAAAGCCATGGCTCCTTCCCTTTATTCCCTACTCTAGACTAAATGCTACAAGCACTCATCTCGGTATCCCTCGGACTTGGAAAACTGAATTCTTAGAGCTAGTGATGTGGTTAAGGGACTACTCAAATCAGGATTTCTAAAAAGAGTAGTTTGGTCAACCCACAGATGACAGCTACTCAGACATGCTTGCTGAGTGATGAGCTCTTTCCGTTTGCTGGGAGGTACCCAACAGCAGCTCTGTGTGTATTCTTGCTTAATGTGTGGGTATTTATGCACAGAATTGCATGAATGGGTGGACCAAGGGATATGTTATTAATGAAGATGTTTCCAACTGAATGGGATTTCTTTTTTTTCAGGCAGGTGGTTACTTGTAATCTCATTGAGGAAAGGAAGAAATGTGTTGCGGTACTAGGAAAGGAGGATACTCTGCAGTCTGGTGGAAGACTATGCAATTAAAATGTCAGTCTCGCTCATGCTAAAAGCTAACTGCAGTCTTTAAAACCATTAAACATGAAGTAGGTTACTGGTGTGGGAACTGCTATTGTGTGATGAACTCTCTGGATCTGAAGGCCAGGAAGGACCGCTGAGCTTATTTAACACTGCTCACTAAACAATTCTTCTCTTACACTTAACAATTTCTTCTGTTCAGATAGTATGGAGGGGGAAAAAAATGTTTAAATGCTGAATTGCACAGTATTTGTCAGTTGAAAAAGCAATCTGCAATGATCTCTGAACTGAAGGTGAACTGAACCAGTACTCTTTTCTTCTCCCGTCTTAGTAAGACAGGATTATAACATCCTGTGATGGAACATATTGGGGGTATTTTCCTGCTCATGGTGGCATCTTCTACTTAAAACATCACACAGATGGTCATGTTCGTTTGTGAAGGGGCTCTGACATCATGCCCAGATTTCATACTGGGTAATTACGTTCTTGCCTTCTTAATTGTTGTTGAATATGGCATTTTTCTTTGCTCCATTGCTATTCTGGACTCTTTAGCAGTACATGATAGCACCACCAAAGAGCCGCTGTGCATATGTGGGTTTTAGTATCGTATCTGAGAAATATGCAAGGCTGTTGGCAAGCCAGAAAAATGAGGGAATGGAGCTCAGGCTTGTATCTTCTTAGTCATGTTAGTGTGCTGGAGCAAGTGCCACCCCCCTGGTATGACAGATGCACTGATAGCTTTTGAAGGCTACAAAACCAGAGATGATACGGTTGAAGGGTACTTCCAAAGGTCAGTTATGCCATCCCCATCTCACTGCACCAAGACTAGACCAAGTCAGCCTAAACCATTTGTGGTGGGTACTAATCACACATCCATCTGAAAAAAATGCCTCCTTTTTATATGACTTTTTGGGGTCACAAAGGTACAGATGTGCTTTCTTGTTTATTTAGTTTGTTGGTTTTTTTTTTCAAGCAAACAAGCAAGCACAGCCCTGGGTAGGAGCAGATAGTAAAGAAGAGATGTCTGTGACTAGAGGTCTCCAGCTGCTCTTAGGTGAAACTAGCTCTTAGTTTCATTGTTTCGCCTATCTTTAGTTCCCACCCCAGACAAAGCCTGCAGTTCTCTGTCACAAACAGTACATTTGTATGACATCTGGCACAGCTGGGTCTCATTCCTGAATGAGACCTTCTTGAAAGCATGGCAGTACAAGCAATAAGCTTGAAGGTTAAGTGTCCTTTCACAGGCGACTCCCCTTTCAGTGCCTAGTCCTTCTCAGCTGTTAGGATAGGTGTACTTAGTAAACTTGTTAGCACTCCAGGGCTGCTCCAGGACCTCTTAAAAGTGTATGCTTTTTGCAGCTGTGGGCTAAATGACTGTGAACAAATACTTAAGGAAGCATTTCCTGAAAATATTTTCATGTCTTATTAAGGAATGTTAGACTGCATTTATATTTTTAGTTTCCTTCTTCCCTAATGTAGATAATGAGTATCTGGCTGCAGTCATGACACTAGAAGTTTGTCCAAGTAATGTCTAGGAAAGGTAACCCCGGGTGGATTAGTTAAGCCACAATATAGAGCCCACTGTATAGAGAGTAGTCCACTGCTGAAGTCATCTTACTCTTCTATTTTAGATGCAAATAGACCTAGTTAATTTAATTCCAGAGGGAATGCAAACTAAAAGTCATGGTTGTTAAGAGGAGTGTTCACACAGGTTTAAATAATTTTCTTCAATTTATTTTGATGAACTTTTTTGAACAGACCAATCTTTACTGTAATATCTCCAGGGTAAGACTGTAGCTTGTGTAAGTCAGGAGTACTTTACATTATTAGCTTAGTGCATTGCCCGTATATGCCATTTTCTATTAGAAGCGATAGTGTCACCCTCCGTGCTACGTGCTTAGTCCCTTGGCATGGGCTGGAACTGGTTGCGATAGGGACAGAGTCAAGAGAGGAGCTTATCTGTCACGTTTAGCCAGCCCTTGTCTCCATTACCAAAGGCACTTCTCAGGAGCCTGGTCACACGTGTCTCCTTGATATGGCCACTTCTCTGCTAGGGACTGCTGTGACTGCTCACGACTCATCCTTCGCAGAGGAATGACCTGCTTTCAGAGCTCCTGGTCTCTTACTTGGTGCTGAGAGTAAACCTTTTCATTGTCAGTTCCTTAGCAGCTGTGACCATGACAATATACTGTAATAAGACGTAGGTCTAGCATCCCAGGTTGTTAAACGCTGAAGTGGCAGGTGATGCTGTTCTGTGCCTTTCCTGGAAGAAGTTCCCTTGGTTTCTATCGGCTCTTCCTCTGTTTAAGCCATTTGCAATACTGCACACGCTGTTCAGCCAGTGCCTTGCTGCAACGTGAGCATATCCACTGCATATCTTCATGGGGAGAGATGCTGACAGCTCTCCGCCTGCCAAACCTTCTGCTGGAGCTTATTGGAGAAATATTGTGCTCCGTTCAAATGGGTGGCATTGTAATGTTAGCTTGCTGGTGGAAACTTAGCGTTTGGGTCTGGGTGGAGTGGGAGAAAGTGTTGATTTCCTTTCAGTAAAGAGCAAAAAGACCTGAAAGGTGCCTTCTGCACAAAGAGTGGCCTTGGGCAGGGCTGCAATTTCCTGGGCTGAGTTAAACAGCTTTGGAATCTTAATGGCCAGGATACCTCCTTATCCTTCTGCTCTTCCTTGTCCCAGCCAGGTTTAACAGGAATCTTACCTTGGTTCAAACGGTACCTTAAATCCTTGTTGCCTTGTCTAGTTTTTATTTAGCACCCCAAGAAATAAGTTGGACTCTAAATGCGTTCTGACTGTCACCAAAAATACCTTTTTCCCTTCTGGCCGCTTGCAAAGTGCCTTTAACTCCCCTCGGGGCTTTTCTGTATGAAGGGACAGCTGGTGTAGAACAATAGTGACTGATTTACACTGATCAGTCCTCACATTACTGAACTGCTTCTGTCTTGTACTAGCCACCCTGCAGTGCACGTTTTTCAGAGAGATGCTGGTGGAAGATGTGTCTGCAGTGTTTCCTGACTCTCTCCCCAGCCTGACTCCTCTGTAAGTCCTGGGGAAAAAAACCTTGACAAGAAATACTGTAAAAAGGAAAAAAAAAAATAAATTTAGTAGTGAGAAGTGCATTTTCCTCTTCTTCACCTGTGTGGTAATGGATTAGAGGCTCTGATTTTCCGGAGTTTTTGTTGTGTGTACTTTGACAGCAGTAACAGCCAAAGACACAGTGAAACTCAGCAACTAACGTTTGGTTTTTGCTCGCAGCCTGGTTTCAACCAAAGTTAGTTTAGTCCATTTATTTGGACCAAAATAGTCTGGCACCGCATGTGCACCCGAGCTGGCAGATCAGAGGGGTGGGTAGCATCTAGTGAGCAAACAGTGTCAAGGAGCAAACACAGATGCAGCTGAAAGATGTTAAGGACAACATCCTGATAGAAACATATGCTACTTTCAGTCTTTGCTGGAGGAAAGGGCATAAAGCCCAACTTCCAGGAAACAAAGTAACAAGAGGGAGGGTGGCTAAGCATGGTCTTTCCACCTGCTGCAGCCCACCCTTCCTCTTCTGTTTCCATGCTTTCACCTCCTCAATGATGTGAACGGCTGCAGGAGAAGACCTCAAGCAGCGTGGTGCTCTGTTTCTGCTGCTGGTGCTTATTTTTCTGGTGCGTTTGACCTGTGCAGGTAGCTAGGATGAGCCCTGGCAGCCGTCAGATTTCACTCACAGCAACCAAATGGTGTTGCTTACTGACAAAAGGAGAGACAGTTGTATAAGGTACCTGCAGCTGCAGAGTGGATGTCCATTGCCCTGTGCTCCAAAGTGACGGCAGAGAACAGTTTGTTTCAGTGGCTGTTACCTCCCTTTACCTTGGTAAGAAGGTCCAAACTTTGTTAATGTCTTGAATGTCTCTGGCGGTCTGGTTGAAAGTTTTCTCTTTGGTCTCCAAATGAACTGCAATGGATAAGTTTCTTAAAAATGACGCTGCCCCAATTCCCTCCATTTTGCTTTGGTATGAGTAGAGTGTGTGGGGAGAGCATGATCCAACAAGCATTACTTTGGTAGCCTCACCTACTCTATGTGATTCAAGTAGTGCCTGCTCTCTTGCACTTCATGTGAGGGCAATTAGCGCACGTGCATGGCAATTAGTGCTGCAAATGAAGTCAACACGGGTGTATTCTGCCTCTTTAATGGCTTGCTTTCCTCTTCTGCCAAAAGAGCAACCAAGCAGTCTCAAAGGAACCTGCTGCCTTCTGATATTTAATTTGCTTCAGGCTTACCTTGGCGTTCTGCCTCTTTCTTCTGCTGCCCAGCCTGCCTGTTCCTGCTACCAGCGCTGCAGAGGAAACGATACCTATTTCTAGCAAATCAGGCCATGACTTGCCCAATGTGCTGCACTTGGGCCTCACAGACCTCCAGCACCATCTCTCCCTGATGTGCTTTGTCACTCTTGATTTCTGACCTCTTTTCAGCAGAACATTGGGCTGGTTTCTGATGAACTGCACTGCAAGTGGCGTCGCCTGGCAAAGGAATGTGCTGGTGAGAAATTACAGAGCAATTCTCTTATTATCCGTCTTTTTCATTTAGATATCACAGTGACATGGGCCTTAAAATGTCTGTGATATCCAGTGTTTATTTGTGACCAACGGTGACTCTCTGGAGTGTGTATATGCTGGAGTATAGATGGCATGTGTATAAACTCCATATGTCTGGAGTTACATGATGTGATTCTTAACCAGAATATTAACCATTCCAAAAGATTTTTAAAATGAGACTGTATAGGAAAGGTCTGATAAAACAAACTCACAGTTGAATACTCGATTATAAGAAAATTAAGGGGTTAAAATGCGAGAAGAGACCTTATAAGTCACTGAGCGTAAGAGTAGGACATGGAAGTGTAGGTGGGGCATGTTAATTTGATCAAGAAGTTTGGGTGCAGGCCTCCTTGTTTTGCTTTCCTTATTGCAGCAGAGCACCTTGTACCATGGACCACCCGTCTAGGCTTGTTTTTTGAATGCCCGACAAGTAATATTTCTACAGTGTCTACTAATGTGTCTCTTAATAAGAAGCTGGTATTTTATGAAATACATTTTTGAGCTGGAAGATGTTTTTTTTTTCATGGGGTAGGATTGCTGTGGGCGGGAGTATGGAGTAACCAGCTTTACTCTGAGATGATGTAGGCAAAAAGAAAAAGTTCAGCGTTGGTCCCTGCAAAAGAAAAACTGCCTTAGAGATCCCCTCCGCTGAAGATGATACACTGGGTTAATGGTGTTACTTTGGGAGCCTTTTTCTCATGCATCACAGATTGAGACAGTTCAAATGCGGGCCATTTTTTTTTTCTTTTTAAGTACGGTTTGCACACAGCAACAAGCAAGTTGATGCTTTCTAGATAATGTGGGTCAAGTGCTGTTTTGCTGAGGAAATGGTGAGGTTTTTACTTAGCTATCATTAATACTTAAGTGCTTCCTAACTTTCTTGTGCTGAGGTCCTACGTTGTTACACTTCTAAATATTTGTGTAACAGAAGTGTGCATTGAGCCATGATTTAGCGTTATCAGGATCGCTGACTTGTGTGATTTACAGAGGTGGATGGAGTTCACGAAGGGTGTGCGAGCCCTATCATTGTAGCTACCTTCAAAGCCAGCTCCAAAATTCATGAAAAGCAGCTGCCACAGAAGCGCTTGGTGACTTTTGGGAGGAGCAGGGACAGACAGAAACTGTGTGGACGGGACTGTATATCCCTGCTCGTGAAATAATGAGCATATGGAACCGACTGTGGTTGAGGAGGTCTTGGAGGGTGGAATATTAACCATGGTGAAAACAGTCCTGGAGGAGCACATGCGTCCATGTTGGCGCTTTGCACGTGTGTCGTCATGGAATTTCCAAAGACAGCCCTAAACAAAACAGCTTTATGGAAGAACAAAACAGCATTGTCAGCGGTGTCTGAGGAAGCTGTGCCGGCACCTCTTTCCATAACTGTGCTCTGAACTGGTTCTTGTTCGCAGCGTTTTTGTGGCTGTTGCACGCACAGCTGTATTGTTAGCATCTGCCTTAAAGGGTTTTATGAAACCGTGGTATAGAAAATGGTGGCTTGACTTTGTTTGAACTTCGCTACGTTTTCTAAAACCAGTATTACTTTTTTTTCAGACCAGAATAACTTGTCCTAAGGAAAAAGCATATGGAACAGTGAGGTTTTTTTTTTTGAACAGCTGCGTTCATGAGTGTTCCCTTGCTTTGAGTCTGGGAGACTGTATTCTCTAGCCCTCTGCGGTGGTCGTGTGTCTGATCCAATGTTTTGTTTGTTGATTAGCCCCTTGAGCCGGCAGAATCCCTCCCCACACCAGGGTGTTTATGAGGAGTGTGAGGAGGACAGCGATCTGATCCTCCGGATGACCGTGCACAGAGAGTGTCTGTCTTGATCACGGTGGGAACATGGTGCTGAACGAAAGCGGGTTTTGGTATGTTGCGGAGCATCCACTACTTGTCACAGTGAACCTATAGGACAGCTTGTTTGACCTATCTACCTTGCAGCACAAGGGGAATGCATATGGTGTCCTGAGGTCCTTGGCTTTACAGCCTCAATAACAAGGGAGGGGAGGAGAGGTCTAAGGAAGGCATGAGACCACCTTCTTGCATTGGTCTTGCGTTCGTTAAACTGTGAAACAGTTTCCAAAGCCATCTTTCCTGTAGTACCTAGGCAGTCAACCTGGGATGCCTCAGGCATCTGAAAGCTCCCAAGTGGGGCTTCTGAATTTAGGCATTTAAAGTCTTCCTGAAGACCATTTTCATTTACTAAATGGTGTGACTGCCTCCTCTTGCCTCTAGTCACTTCTACAGAATAAATAATAAGCTTGTGGGCTTCTGTATTTCCTACTGTTCAGTCAAGCTTCTGGATGTAGCTGTACTTGAATAGGCATGAGCTGCCTGACCAATCTCACGTACTGCAGCATGCTGATGACTTACCTGATCAGCAGTGGAAATTGGTGTGGTAGAGCAGAAAGGAGTCTCCCAGCGCCTTTGACTAAACTCTGAACAGCAGATTTCTGCTAGAGACGAAAGAAAATACGGTAGACTCAGAGGCTAAGTGTCTGTTGGGTTTCGTTAAAGCACAGAAACATTTTCAGTGGGAATAGAGCTTTGAATTTGAATGCTGGGAAAGCAAAAGGGAATAGGTTACTATTGAAAATACTTCATGTGTTGGCCTGAAGAGGAAGGGCATGGTCTGTACTATGCAGGTGAAGGGCAAGCACTTAGGATGCTAATGGTGGGGCTACAGCTTCCTCACTGATCTGCGCTTGGCATCCTGCCTGTCTGTTTTCTTCTGTTCTCCACCCCCTTCTGTGCCGTCCATGGCAAGAGAAGGCAGTGGCAGCTCACCGCTGAGAAGCGGTGGCATATTATGGGAGGGTGAAGTTAGGTCTGTGGAACCCTGGGGAGGCTCAAACTGAAAATGGGCTGTGAAGGACAGCGTGTGTGTGAGGAGACAGCAAGCACCATGTGTGACATGGAGGAGTCTTGTGGGACTGTATGGAGGTGGTGGGGACAGCAGACCGGAGGAGAAACCAGGAAGATCAGTAGGATGGTGCATGGAGCTGAGGAGAGGCAGCTGTGAGACATCATTTGGGGTTGTTATTTCTCAGAGTAAACTTGTTTCTGTTCTTTTGAAAGCAAGGATTGCTTTACATCTGGACCAGTATTATAATATAGACCAGATCAACCTTTTCTTTAATTTTCTTCTCTCCCTCGAACAAAAGAAAAAATTACAAAGAAGTTGCAATTAAAATGAATTGTGAAGTGTTCTCTGGTGCCTGCTGAGCAAAATCTCATGAGCTAGCTGAATTAGCAGTCTGATCGTGTGCTGTGTAGGATGTGGTGAAGCACAGAGCCCCTTGGCTGTGGCAAAGGGGTGGGGTGCCAAAATGGGCCAAGTATGCCCAAGCCCTGCTGCTGCCTTGGCAGGGGGCTGTGGGTATATGGTGACAGGCCGAGTGGGTGATGATTGCTCCAAATTGCCTGAAAGAGGCTTCAAAGAAGAGGGTGGAGGGAGGAGGGAACGAGGATCTGAATGGAAGAAACAAAGACAGACTGGTACTCTGAAGATGAGACCCGGAATGTCTTGCCATGAGTCTTATGTTGGGAGTAACACTTACTGAAGCTTCCTGGCATGCACGTGCTTGTCCTCTTTTTCCACATGTGACTTCTCCATAACAAACATCTCTCAGCTGGGACTGACAATGGAAAAATTGTAGGAAACTTTCACCAAACAACTTGGTGGTAGGGCTACCTCCTGTTTTGTTCTTGAGCTTTTCTGTTTTAAAGGAACCATCTGCTGTATAACTGTAAACACAGCAGACGGCTAGCAAGCTTTATCATCCAAGGGTCAGTATCCATCTAGCACAAACTGCTGGCAGGCTCCTGTGCCCTGTCTTTGTGTTGCTGCCACCACCTCTTCTTCCAGGCTCTGAGCCTGTGGAATTGGGCAAAGTTAACTTTGCAGATCGCAAGCTTCCTGCAGCATGGTGATGGTGCCCTCCTTCACATGCAAAATTGCTAGAGGCGGACAGCCCCATGAATATACGAAGCTGGTGTGTCACTTCAGCTGCACCCACGCTGGAAGTTAGTGTGGCTCTGAGTGAGTCAGGCTCAACAGCTGAGCGGGTGCATTTCAGTTTTTCTTTGCAGAATGTTTTACAGTGTCTACTCTTGTCAGGAAATCTTTGGCAGGCGAAGCAGAGCGCTCCGCAGAATCCCTTTTCCCTCTGCATGCCTTGCCCAGCAGCACAGGTCAGCAGTTAAGTGAAGAAGTGTTACTTCAGAGGGGATGGGATCTTGTGTTCTAAGCGTATCCTGGCTGTGGGGCCTTGTGGCTTTGCATAGCATAGGCTTGACACAGCTTTCTTCTCATGCTTTTATTGAAGTCGTGCTTTACCTATTGAGGCTTCTTCCAGAAGGAAGATGTGGAAGGTGCAAGGGCTAGATGGAGGGAAAGAGAGAGATGCTGAGGATGGAGGAGTGATAACTTAGTTCATTAAGATGGAGAACTCCGACGGGGTTTGTTGGAGGAAGTCCTGGTAGGGGATGTGCTGTACCAGATGTGATTTTTCCTTAGCAGTAGAGACATCTTCTGGCCTGGTTTAACGCGCTCTACGAACCTGCATAGCTTGGCACAGCCTCCAAAAGAAGTGTTTGCTGTGGCAGCACAAGTATTTTTGTGGCGTGTGGAGACCCAAATCTGGGAACAGGCTGGATTTGAAACTGTCTGGAGAAGGTGGAAGGAGGACAGTTGTAGATGGTACAGGGGAAGACAGGACACATAACATGTTTGTTACCGCTCTTATGCGTTCCGTATGAGTGAAACTGGTCAGAACACAGATCTTGAGGTGGTTATTTCTGGCTTAATGACTCTAATGAACAGGCTCTGACCTGGACGGCATTGGAATAAAAGAGGAGAAAGCAGTTAACATTTCCACTGTTAACAGACAGGACAGATCACAGGGCTTCAGAGGGCCCAGGTCCTGATGCATGTCTTTAATTTAATCTCTGGTCTCTAGCAACTCGTTTTAATTTATCAATCTCATCTTTGTTAAACTGATGAGGAAATTAATGCATGTTTATAGAGACCACGCCACAAGTGATATGAGGAGTAACTAGTTAATGTTTAGCAAAGTTCTCCTGAAGATGAGGAGTGGTGTACAAGTGCTGTTCTGACTGTATCGAGATTACTTTTGAAAGAAAAATGCTATTTTAAAGAACGCTTTTGTCCCTTTAATCATTGCCCTTGCAAGTGAGCTTAAAATATAGCCATATATTCATCCATTGCCCATCTAATGACATATAGAATTCCAAAAGCAGAGGTGTAGATCCCTACAACCTAGAGAGATATGTATGTCAGGTGATGAAGCTAGGAGAAGGCCAAACTAAAAAGCATGCAGAGCAAAGTGACTGAGATGGCAGAATGCCCCAAAGGAAGCTTTCAGCAAGGGTGATTCATTAGCAGTCAAACAGTCCTTTATCTTTTCTCGCCCTGCTATATTTACATTTTGAAATGTGTGCACGTCTCATGGAAATGGCCTTCCTAGCTAAAGTGTTCTTCTAAATGGGAAAAAGAAAGATTTTGTGCTTTGTGTTTGATAGGCTATGAGGCTTGGACTACAAATAAAACTTTCTTTAGTGGGATACTTGTATATAGTCTGTAAGACGTTGCTAAAATCTTGTACTGATAGCATCACAATGGTTTCGGCTGTGATTTCAACCTGCCTAAGGAGACACCCAAATTCCAGGCCTGGATTGGTGCAAAACCGAGACACCTCAAATTTGTCAGATAATCCACACGCATCCTGGCTTTTTCAGTGTGCTGAATCATCATTATACCTGTGAATCCTTTTGCATCCAGAAATCCCACTGAAACAAAGGGAAACATCCTACCCAAGGGATATGCGGAGTTGTGTGAGCTACGTGAACGACCGAGACCCAGGCTCTAGTCCTGCAGAAGAGTGGCTGACCAGCAGCAGCAAAAGTGAATTTCTGATTTCTTCGTGGCACTCCCAGCGGTATGCTGTGTCATGCTTGCAAGGCTCATGCTGTTAATGTGCGAATACGATGAGGTTTCCTGCATCAGTGTTGTGCTAGCAACAGCCACCAGCTCCTGATTCAGTTAAACCCAGGCGTGATGTGGGCAGAGTGGTAGCTGTGATTTACAGGGCTCTGTTGGAATAGAAAGCCTGTTGTCTGTCAACACATTGTCCAGGCAGCACAATAGGGCAAGGTAAGCACTGGAAAAGCAAGGTCAAAGAGCTGACAATACCATATTGTATTGCGTGACCCTGAGTAAGTGGTTTACATGCCTTGCTTCTGCTATTCTGAGTGAAACCAGAATAGTGCTTGCTTTTAGGAAAAAATGCTTTACGGTTTGTGGGTGGAAAGCGTTCATCTGAGTGTGAAGTATTTCTGTTGTAGAAAGAATTAGTCTCACTTGCCATAGTTTCCCCGTTCCCAGACCTGGTTTTCGGGGAGATCAGATGCACTGGTTCCCTTTGAAGATGGAAATCTCTTTGTAGGTGTTCTGTATTTCATTCATCGCAATCCATCTGGAAATGCATTTTGGAACAATCCATATTGTTTGTGGCTTTGGCTGGATTTGCATTCTCCAAATAGCAGAGTGTGGTTTGGGCTTTATAATGGGATATATGGCCTCTTTGGCTTGGTTCCAGAGCAGCTTGGGAAGGACTGAAAGGAATTCTCTTTAGGTCTGTAAGGCACTAGCAAAACACTATTTATCTACTAGCAGAAGCTGGACTGAGTGCTTAGTTACAAGTAGCCTGTGTGGTATAATTTGGTAATCTCAGGCAGCCAAAAAAAAAAAAAAAAAAAAACGCAGAGTGTGTTTTGTAGAGGATCCAGTGGGGAATCAGTTACTGGTTCAGGTTGCTCCTTAGAAGTGGCCTCTCCTGCTCGGTATTGGTACAGTGGATTGTCAGCTTTCGTGGTGCTGTTTTCTCGCTCTTGCTAGTCTATGACCTTTCTCTGAATTCATTAACTGTTGCCCAGTCTGCCAGTCTGTATGGAAATGGCATGTGTACCTGCCAGGTGAGCCAGCACCTTCTCTTTCTAGGCAACGTGGTGCCTAGAAGAATTGCAAGAATTTAAGCCTGTTAAGCCACAAACTCTCTTAGAAGTTTGTTTTTTTTTTTCTCTTCCGTGGGACAGGACCAGATATTATAATTAACCTCTCCCCCTACCTCCCAGCTAGTTTTCCGTTGAGCGTCTGCTTTTTTAGATTCCGTCTGTCTGCGGTCCAGCCCCAAGACAGTTAAATTTATTAAATAAATAATGATAAAAATAGTCTCTGAGGACTTGGCAGGCAGCAGGCCAGGGAATCTGGGCAAGTCGCCAGCAGCTCTTCCACTTGAAATCTAAAGTTAACTCAGGCTATGGCGCTCACATCAGTCTGTTCAGATTATTTCTTTGAAAAGTGCCTTTCCCTTCCCCACCTCAGATGGTACCCTGTGCCCGCTATCCTCCAGCGTGGGCTCCAGGGCCTCGGCGTGAGTGTGGGGACTCTCAGCTCGGCAGTGGAGGGGAGCACCCGATTGGAGGCAAAAGGCTGTGGTGTCAGTGCTCCCCTGAACATTGGTTGGGGCATCAACTCAGGCAAGACTTTTGTAAGCATCAAATACACAGAAAAGCTTCAGCTGGAGCAAGCGGGTCAGCCACAAGACGTGAGGGTGGAGGAAACCAGCCCCTGTGAGTTCTGGCATTTGCAGTGCTAACTGCTCGGTCTGTTCGGTCTGCTCTGGTTTTTCGGCTGATGCTATGTGGGCTTGATTTTAATCCCCGGGGTGACTTTCTCATTGTGTGATGTCCTACCCCAATCTCCAAGTTATATCTCAGGGTAGGAGCTGTCACACCACATGCCTTTGTATTCCCATTTCCTGTCTTGCCATATATTCACAGCATATGGTTCTGGGAGCTGAAAGAAATCCATCTGAATCCTAGGCAGGCAGTTACCGCTATCAAGAATATCTGGGAAATTACGTATCCAAGAAAATGCATGCCCTCTGGTGAGAAACAGCTGCCAGCAGGTGGGAAGGTTTAGAGTAAAAGAGCTGCGATTTCCCCTTTAAGGAGAAGCGACGGGGCCCAGAAGAGCAAAGCTGTCTGGATTTGTCTGCACACAATGATCAGCATGGGTCCTGCAGCATCGCACCAACCGAGAAGTTGAAAGTACAAATGCAAACCTTCTCCTCACCCAGCCCTGCCAGGAGCGCTCCCCAAACCAGCCCTGCTTCGCTCAAGTTGGTTCATGGTTATTTTAAATCCTTCTAAAGGTTCAGACTTGCTTTTCTTTAGGCATGTATCTGAAAGAGTGCTCACAGTAGGAACTGGTGGCAACCGGGTTTAACTATAGCTCCCATGGGCTTTAAAAATCCTTAGTGTGGGATAATCAAACATCCCCGGATAGGCACACACCTGCTGCACTGGTACGGGCACAGAAATTCCAGCAAAGGCCAGTTTGGGGCATGGTACCTTTGTTTTACTGGCGAGGCTGGGCATATCTTTTTTTTTTCTTAGCTTTATCATCTGTGTTAATAATGTGTGGCCCAGAGAACTGGCAAGGTAGCAAAGACTTTTCAGCACTCTTCAGGTTTTGTCTCATGCAAGCCAGTCCCTGGGGATGTGTCTGTCAGTAGTCTCACCTGGAGCTGGGAGTGTGAAATAAGCTGTTCACGGTAGGGGGGGAGTTGGCCAGCAGGCTGATGGAAAGGGGGTGCCTAAAGTACTTCTGGCCCCAACACCAGGGGCAGTCTCAGGTGATATGGGGTAGCTAAGGAGAGGAAATCCCTCTGAATGTGCGAGACGTCTACTCCGTTTTAGGCCATCTGGGATGCGTGCTGTTTCTGAAGGAGGCAGAGTGGTGAATCGGAGCGGCACCAACCCACCTGTGCAGGACTCTGGCTGCAGGAATGCGTGATTTGAGCTTTCACAGCTATGATGGTTATGATGACCTCTATAGGAGGGGCACTGTCAACCATCCAAGGAAGATCTGTGATTCAGCACGGACTAGAATTACAGTTCTCTTTATTTGTAGCTTTTTTCCCCTAACCGTGCGTTTGGAAGCCCACCATGCTCACTTTCATTAATCTGTCCGCTGTTCTTATAAAAGCCTGCCAATCCGTGTAGGAGCGTAAGGGAACTCTGGGTGAAACTCCGGTGCTTGATCTTTCCAAGGCAAATGACTCAAACTGAAGCAGCCTTAAAGAATCAGCGATCTAAGATGAGTGTTGGGAAAGGCTGGTAAACAAAGGGCCTCTGGCGTGCCTGTGTTGTCAGCTGCTAAATTTAAGGAGAGAATTTACTCTGGCAGGAGCAAACCAGCACCGCTCCTGCAAGGAGCACATGCAGAGAGAAAATCAATGGCTTGAGTTGCATGCCTGGAGCCTCTCAGTACTTGGGAACTCCATATCCCTTTGCAGGGTGACAAAAACCAAATGTTAATTTTGAGTGCTTTGTAAATGCTCTCCTAGAGGGGAGAGCCCTTAGTTTCTGTTACAAAGCTGAAGTGGTGGGGTAGGGCACTCTCTTTTTTTCCCCTTGGCACCAGATGCATGTACTACATCAGTGAAAAAGTGAGACCTCCTTCAGGACTTCACTGTAGTATTGATGGGGTGAGTAAATTGCAAGGGCTGCTCTCTAGCTGGAGCAAGTTCATATAGCTCAGAGCTCCAAGTGGGTCTCATCTCGGAGACTCTTCATCCTTTTTGGCCTGTAGCATTGGACTGATTTGCCTGATTTGTCATGGAATTACACTGAGTTGTAGAACTCTGGTCATGACCTGTGACCCCACGTAACCTGGAAGGTGATGGATTTCCTTTGGTTCAGCAGCCGTCATAGAGGTGATATGTAAACACAAATTCTCAGAAGACTGAAGTACTTCTTGTAATGGGCTCTTATTCTATGTGCTGTACCTTGTGTTAACCTGGACGTAGGGCAACGCTTCATTAAGACACTTGGTTCATTTCAGTTAGTTAATATCGAAGTATTTGGGTCCTGCTGCAGTGACTGCTTAACTTATTGACTCCAGAGGGTCTGGGATAACGCTGGTAATATCTACTTACAGCTTCTATTCCCTCCATAGCTGGAACAAAATCTTTTGTGTAAGTGTGGGAAGAAGGGCTGGGTGGATTTTTATACCCAAGTATAAGGTATTTATAGAAATAGGAATCATAGATTTCACTGAATCAGCAAAACTACTCCTATCTAGTCTATAAGGGCTTTAAATAAAAATACCTGTATGCCAGGAAGGGATGGAGAAGAGCTTCTGTCAGGTCAGCGTGCAGGGTGGTAACTGTGAGATCAGCAGGCTGTCAAGCAGAAGACAAAGCAGGCAAACTAATTACATCTTGGCAAAAAAGTGTAATTAGGAAAGAAAGGCCATTGCTTAGCTGGCTGAGCACCCCTCCCCCTGCCATATATCCCAGCCCTGTTGGATGGCGCTCCTTGGAGATTCCCGCAGAGCAGCCCCCACTTGAGTTATCTCTTTACCAGGAGACATTTGCAAGTAGACAAAAAGGGAACAGCTTGTTCTGACTTCAGTTCCCTGTGCCCCGGGGAGGCACAGCCTGCAGCTCGCAGTGGTGACGAAGGGCCGGTTAATCACTGGGGTAACCCTATCCAAACCAATGCCACTCTTGCTGTTTAAAGAACTGTGGTGGTCGGCTGCTTGAGCTGCCATCTTCACTAAGTTGGGTCATTGCTGCAAAGAAACTTCATAGCCTTTGGCAATGGCTTTTCAACTACAACCAACAACCACTGTCCACACATCCGCTGACAGATCCCATGTTGTTTTCTTGACAGAGTTGCCACCACTTGCTCTGTTGATTCCGTTAACTTTTTGCCTTATTTCTCTGCTGCTTTTACCACCCCTCTGTCCAAGAGACTGGTCGGTTCTTTCAGCTTCTGTCTCTTTGCCAAGCTATTGCTGCATACAGGGAGAAGGGAGTGTCTTTGCTGCACCCCATCACTGATGGTGGTGGTGTTGGTTCCAGTAGCTCTGACTCTTTCGCTGTAACCAGATGGTTTTGGTTAGTGGACATCACCTTCCCTACTTTCACTATCAGTTTTCCCTGGTTCTGTCTTTCCTGTCCCAGGGTGTCTTCCTGATACTTCTAAGCCACCATCTTTTTGCATTATTGGACTCACCTGTCTTGACAATTAGGAGGTAAGTAGAGTCCATAGGAGTAGGGAAGACACTGCAGGTTTTATTAAATAGTTGTGGTTTACAGACCTGGGAGGAGGAACTGTGGCTTACAGTGGACAGGTATGTGGGATAAGACCATGGCTTTTGTGGTGGCTGTCACTCAGCTACTGATTTACGTTGGGTTCATCATTGGTCTGGGATCCCTGTCTGTAAAATGAGAAAACCTGTAAAACCCTTTTTCCTACTAGTGAAAAGTAACAAGTCCTACTATATTTGGGAAAAGAGTCCATTTTATCTTATGGTACGCTGTCAGTGGTGGTAATGGTCCTGTTTAGCTTAGAAAAGTATGGACTCTGAAGAATGTAAAACATTGGCATCTTTTAAAAGGCAGCTAGACTGCTGCAGCAGCTGATGCTAGATACCAGCACACCTCTTCTTCAGTTAATAGCATTGTACTAGTGAAATAATCTCAGAGTTGATGAGAGTCTCTGAACATGTGCTTGAAGGCTGCAATTAAAGCTGTTTACCTTTCATTAACTTGTTTAGCTTTTACAAGTTATGTGAAACATGAAAGCGTGTGTCTGGAGAGCAGTACTTTTAGATATGGAGTAATGTTTAAAAAATAAAGTAGCTTTTAAAAATATTCATGTTGAGGTAAACAAAAAATGTTCTTGTAATCTGTTGCTGCTTTCTCTGTGTGTCAAATTTGCTTTTGTTTTGCATTTGACTTGGCTGCTTTTACTCCAAAATTTTTGCATTTTGGCTGTCTGTTAAATATTTCCTTCTTCAATTAATCTTCCCATTGTGAAAGAAGTTGTGAAGTCCAAGTTCCAAAGGAGTATGCTGCACAGTGTTGCCATCTCATGCCAGTGCTCTTAATTTAATATTTGAGGTAGTGTTGACTTTTCCAGAGAAATAAGATGAATTTTGGTAACCTAACCCTTACTGCATGGGAATTTCCTAAAAGATTTTTTTGTGAAGTCTATGTACCTTCCTTTCACAGAATCACGGAATTGCTAGGGTTGGAAGGGACCTTTAAGGTCATCAAGTCCAACCAAAAGCCACCTTGCTTTACAGAGAACAAGGAGGGAAATTGGATGAGGCTGTCCTGTCTGTGACCATGACATTGACTAAGTTCCTTCCTCTCTTTTCACTTCATTTTCCAAGTTTGTAATCGAAGAACAGTACTGACTGATTTGAAGCACAGTTACCTTAAAGGGTAAATTAATTGAAAAGTATTCTCAGATCCTCTGATAAGATGTGGGGTGGCACACTTCTCTAGAATTCCTGGATGTCATATAAATTTAATTTCTTTACTGTTGGTGACTTATACCAGTTACCATTCTGCTCTCAGGTATTGGTGTATTGCCACCAACCACACCATTGTGTCTAAGGGTCGGGAGGTAACAATCCTCCAAACGCATAATTGAGAACTAAATTTTAGCTGGCAGCACTTCACCACTGTCAGTGGAGGGATGGGGAAGTACCTACAATTCCTTCTGGTTTACACGATGGCTTGTTCACTCTTAGCCTTGTAGGAGAAAGATGATAACAAGCTAATTAGTAGATACTGTACTATTCTGAGTCTGTTTTTTCCCCCCTCCCTATCTCCTGTGTCAAAAAATGAAATTTTGAATTATGTTTATCAACATTGTTGTGTGGCTCAGTGACCTTTGTTACAGTGTTAGAAAGGTAAATAAATAAAGACTAAGCTTGATCAACCTAAATAAAAAATGGGTGGGAGTCCATGGTATTAGTACCAGAGGATCAGACACCAGAATAAACCTTTTTCATGTGTATAAAGCCTGATCTGAATATCTTGGTATAGGATGCAGGCGGATGTGAGGCTACGTATTAAAGTTACCTAAAACTGATAAACTTGCAAAAAGCTTTCACAGTCAGGGTGTGTGCGGATGCTGTGCGACAGCTTTCACTCTCTTAGGCCAGTGTGCATCTTCCATGGGCTGAGGAAGTAAACATCAGTGGAGTTATTTCAGACTTACACAGATGCATTATGCAAATGTGATCTAGTTCCCTCTTGAAACCATTAGGAATCTTTCCATTGCCTTTGTAGGAAATTGGGCTAGCCTGCGGAGCAGAATAGTTCCTGTTGACAGTTCCCACCCTTTACTATTTCTGAGGTTCATTAGTTTTCCCGAAGGAGCGGCACACTGGAATGGAGATGGAAATTTGGAACTCTGCTGAATACCGTAGGTGCCATTTCCCAATTTAGAGCTCCTGTTTTTGGCTCTATCTCTTAATGGCTGCACATGGATGTAAGTCTACCTTAATTGTCCTTTCTATAATAATCTCTGCCAAAGTTGGTTGACCTTTGGGACCTTCACCTAAAACTACCTATTTAATAAGGGATTTTTCAGAAGAACAGAGCAACTTCCATCAGGAGCAAAGGACTGTCTGTATGGCTGAACTTGCAGGCTTTGGATGATGTGTATTTTATTGCCTTTGTGGTACAACTGACAAATGCTGTTGTTGTAGATCGTGACACTTTCATTACTAATGTTCTTAGGACCATGGATAGGAATATTCCAAACCCAAAGGATGTAAAATAAATGAAATGCTAGAACTACTATTCCAAAGGGTTAATTGGAATAATAGAACTATTGTTTATGGAAATCTCTCAAATACAGAATCTGTCCTGCAAACAAGATATTTTAGTACAGTTGCATTTTTGTACAAACAAAATATTAACGGTAACAGAAAATGTGAAAGCTGTTCTGGTGCCTCAAGATTAAATTGGGTTACAGCCTAGGGTACTTACATGTTTGCTGCCCAGAATGGAATCAGAAGCCCAAATTTAGGCATCTTGGGCTCCTTGTACAAGGAAAGTTGCAGAATGATCAAAACAAGCAATAACATGCTGAGAAAAAGCATATGGAGTTTTCTGTATTTAAATATGTAGTTAAGGGGATGCATTTGGGCACTTGCTCCAGAGCACAGAATTATTCCTGAACCAGGCACCTATATGTACTCTTTAAAGCATAGTCAGGGAGAAGGTAATAACAGCCCCATTTAATAGCTTGAGGCAGTGGCCATCCATCTTTTTCCAGAGCTTTGAGAAAAGCCCTTGCTTCCAAGGGAACTGTGGGAAGGACTTTAAGCCTACGAAGAGTAGACTTGCATTTCCTAGATGTCTTTTCCATAGCTCATGAAGGTAAGGCTGCCTAACAGCCAGGGTAACATTGGACTTCTTATGATACTGAAATCTTCTCTTCAACGACTTTTTGCAAGTCTTTCAGAATAGGTTCTTGTTTTGTGCAAGTGGTTTTGTCCCAGACACTTTTCCTCAAACTTTGATTGTTGTTTAGGTATCTCTAGTTACCAGGGAAGCCAGCTAGATTGCTGTCAACGTAAGGTGTTCTAGATGAGCCCAGGATAACTCATGTACAAAACAATTCATATGTTCATCTTCTCCTAATTCTACCCGCAGGGACAAAGTCCCGAATGGATGTGCAGAACTTCATGAACTCTTTGAGATAAATATTTTTAAACTTCCCCTGCTGGAGGAGGAGTTCCTAAATATTATAGTTGGCAAATTGCTATTCTTCTGACAGCAAGATTAGATGTGAATTTTCTGCAAGTACCTCATTGCAATCAGTTTCAGAAGTTCTATTTTGTTCTTTTATAGATATGAAATTGGACACAGAATGTATATATCCATTTGAAATGGAAGTGTTAAGAAAATTGTGGGAGTCTATGGTAACAGTTAAAAGAAAAAGCAATCCACCTAAACAAATAGTTTAAATGTTGCTTTTGGCTGAGGCATGTTAGGCTTGGCTTATACCTGGGATTTCTAGCAGCTGACTATTTATTTTGAAGTATGATGATGGCTTATATCAACATGGCTCTTAGCTTCTATTCAGTTGTGTGATGGTGTGCAATACCTTTTACAGAAAGGCTTGTGTTTTTGTACATAAATAAAATGTTTTAAGTGTACTCGTAGTAATGTAGTTTGATCCGTGCTGGGGAAGTTGCATTGCTTTTCACGAGAGCGGTAGAGCTAGATACACCACATCAAGATACTAACAAGACTTTTATTCCAGGTTATTGGATTTTCAGAGTTTTTGTTTCAGGAGCAACTACATGACCCTGTGTTACATTCAAACCTTTGGTGACTCTCTCATGTGATGAGAGAAGAGATTGATAAAACTGCCAGAAAACTGTTTGTCATGTCTTTGGGCTGACAACCTGTGCACCAGGCATTGGAGTATTGGTGCTCCTCTCAGTGTTGGTAGGAGCCATTTCCTTAAAAGCCCCATTTGCTGTCAGGAGAAGGCCTGCTAGGACACTTAAAGAAGTGTCTGAAACCCCCTTGTTACTGTACTGGTTATATTTGAGAGGTCATTGAGGTATTGGAAGAATGGAAAGCGTCAAACATAATGCCTGCCTTTTGAAAAAAGAGGAGGCGGGCAGAAGTGTTGGGGAATTGTAGATCCATCAAGCTTCACTTCAGTTCCTGGAAAAATCTGAAAGAAATAATAGCACAGTGTGCAAGCAGCTGGGACATGTAACACAGAGATGAATAACAGCCGAACTGGCTTTGCTGAGAACAAACGGCATCCAACCAGTCACGTTTCCTTCTGCAACCGCAGTAAGAGAAACGATAATAACAGTAATAACAATAATGTCCTGCATCTTCTAGGTTGGCTTTTGACTCTGTCTCATACAAGGATCTCGGAAGCAAACAGCATCTAGACTGTGTTTTCCCAATATGGGGTCAAGCAGAAGAGACAAAAATGATTGTATATCCTAGTGCATATTAAAGCATTTGCTGTCAGATGGAAGGATGCATTGAGTGAGACTTTGTAGGTACGTTTTTTTTTCCTGGGTCTGCTTCTACTCAGTGTTTAACAGAAGAGATATACCCATCAAATGTGTAGATGACAAAACCCTGGGAAGAACTGTAAGCCTGTCAGTACTAGCAGTGACACAGCAAGCCACTCCTTGAACCTGAGCTGTTGCAGGAACGAAGGCTTCCTCTGGCTTCTATCTGTAAGGCTAGAAATAAAATCCTAACTGCTTGTAGTCACTGACAAATATCCGTTGATCTTGTCCCAGACAAGGAGCAGAGATTTGAAGCTGAGGTTAGCCAGACTTGCTTTCTGTTGGGAAGTGAGGTGACGTGGAGGTTCAGAGCTCTTGGGTTACCCCGTTCCTTCCCCATGTTGGCCCACCAGGCTGGTGTCTGGCTGACCCAACAGACTTTGCATCTCATAAGAGAGGGCATATCAAGCAAGCTGCCCCAGTAGACAGAGAAATACAATTGTAATAAACACTTCAGGCACAGATTTGGTCCTTAACTTTTGATTATTTTTTTTTAAAGTTCCAAGTTGTTTGGTTTTGTTAAACATTTGGAGTTTTCTGTTAGTCTACAGCTGGTCTGGACAACGTGCCTTAGTTAAAGCGATATAAGCATCATTGCATGGGCTGTTGGAAACAATTACTGTTTACAGTCAGTGACAGTCACCCTGTCTGACAGTTTGATCCTTAAAGCCATAAATTCAGTAGGGACAGGAGAAACCAGTCAAATGCCATGTATCTCTTCACACCTTATATGACAAGCTAGAAATAGCTCTTTGACATGCTGACTTCGTACTTGTCAATTTTCTTCAGCATTTGGAGAAAGCTTGAACAACAAATATAGATGAGTAAATTAATTTTGTTCTAATTGCTTCCACTCTAATTAGCATATTTGAAACAGGATGCTGAAAGAAATGTGACACAACATGGATTTCTAGGGCATTCTTAAAGGATGCTCTTGGGATTCAGGGGACCAGCTTACAGAGCTGGAGGTGATCTAGAGTATAAAATGTTAATACGAATAGTTTTGTGCTATTTTTGACCTGGTTTCCAAAGAAAATTAGGATCAAACGATCCTTCTCTTTTCCCTGCTTCCTCACCGTAAGTTTCAAATCTGTTTGTTATTTTCAACCAAATATGACAGAGATACAGTATCAATTTCAGATAAAGTCTCATGAACTTAGGCAGGTGGAGGACAAGATGCCGGATGCATTAGTGCCCATTCATACAGATAATAACACTGAAAGATTGACTTCTGCCATTTTTGGAGAATCCTCAGAAAAGAAAGAAGTATTACAAATACCCCAACTGCAAAAAAAGCTTGAATCCACAACTTCATTAAATCTCAGAGACCCAAACCATAAATCTGTAGGAAACCACGCTTACTTCCCCTGTTCATAGAAATGCTGATTAATTTCTATAGAGAGCTGGTGCGTACTGAGGCTCCCCTTTCAGTGTTTGCAGGGCTGCTACCTAAGAACCAGAAACTGGAACACCTCTGCAAGTGCGACCGAGCTCCCGGCAGGCGGTTTCCTGGCTCCAGGGGATTTGCATAAAACCAGTGTTTGAAACATGTTTATCACCTGGCATTGCCCCTCTTCAGCCATACAGAAGAGCAAGAAGTGCAAACTCCATCTATGACACTGATCTGTGCATTTAGTTTTTTAACCAGACTCCTGTTTGCTTACCTCAATGAAGAATGCTTAAGCAGTAGTTGTATTTCTCGGTGGTTTTAATCATGCTTTGTTTTTTTTCTCTTGAATATAGTGATGAAAATTCAGTAGGTTGGGAGTAGCTCAACTCCTGTGTTAAAAATTATATATAGGCTCATTTCTTTGTGTGTCATATGGTGCCCAATACAGTGACTCCATAAACTGTGAGTAGGCTCCCAGTCTTGCTGTTAGCTCAGAGTGGTGTCCCTAGAGACACTGGCTGTTAATAATAATGTCTATGTTTTAGTGATAAGATTACCTTTGAATAAGCTGGTCTGAAGATATTGGAGGGATTTCTGTATGGATCACTTGTTCCCCCAATGCTTGTGTCGGTTGGTTTTTTTTTGTCCAGACTATAAAAACTTGAGAACAAGCTGCTGTAGGTATTTTAAAGGTATTTCTCTGAGCTCTTAATGCTATGCTGTTGTGTTAAAATTGTTCCCATTTCTTTGTGTAAAAGAGGAAAGTGGTATTCCTTTTGTCCTATAGCTTTGTCTGCATCTCAAAAATGAGTTATTTTGGAAACATTTACAATATATTTAATTAGGACATTGCTAATCAGCACTGAGTGCCAGAGTCAACATTCAGCTTGGCAGAAGTAGTGTACAGCTGGCAGCAGTTAAACCTGATGTAATGTACCTGTGCTGCTTTTGTCAGGCTGACCATCACTGAGCTTAGCGTGGCGCTCTGTCTAGCCTAGGGATGTCCAGCCATTACTAACAAAGCTGAGAACTTCAGCTCTACGTTCACCCAGGACAAACTCTGGCACAGGTCACAT
The DNA here is from genome assembly GCA_017639485.1 of Pluvialis apricaria. Taxonomy (NCBI): domain Eukaryota; kingdom Metazoa; phylum Chordata; class Aves; order Charadriiformes; family Charadriidae; genus Pluvialis; species Pluvialis apricaria. The sequence goes on along the minus strand of CM030011.1, from coordinate 69,705,821 downwards.
CTTGGAGCGCAGGTCTGTTAGGTTTTCTCTGCTGAGGGTCTTTGTCCCAAAACCCATGAAGCTTTCCTGCTTGAGCTGAAAGATTTGGTTTGCCGGGTTTTACCTCTGGAATAGGCACTGGTAGACGGGGGCAGAAGGACACAGTGGGTGTACAATGTCTCTTTTTCTTCCCTGTTGGCCAACCCAAGGAACTCTTACTATTTATTTTGCTTGTGCACCATAGTCGCAAGCTGCCTTCCCTTCTTCCAGAGAAAGGCTGGGGTGAACTATGCAAAGGAGGAAAGGAACCAGCATTAGGATGCCTTGCCTTTCTTTAGTTCACACAATTTTAGGTAGTGGAATGTGTTGCAATTACCTAAAAAGAAATAAGCTTTCAACTTTGCCATCCATAGCTGTTCAGACTAGATTTTGCTGCAGCTGTAAGTTTCTTTTCCTCTGATGGCTGCTTGTGGGTTTAGCCGACTTTTTAGCATATAACAATTCACACTGAAAACTGATGGCAATAATGAAACTAAATTGCTCATGCTGAGGTCCTAAAAGCTGTGGACCATGACTTTAAGTGATAGAGGGAGACAGTAGAGCATTGGTGAAGTGTGGGGAATAACTTATCTAGGATGGTGACCGAACCAGAGGTGAGTTTGAAACAAACCTGTATTTATATATGAAGAAGATAGTGACTGAGTAACATAGAGAAGAAAATAAATTTGATCCCTATTTTGTCAAAATTTTGCTATATTGCTTCCCTAGCTATTTAAATTAGGAATTTGGGCTATTTTTCATTTGGACAAAACCAGATATTGGCGGGGGGCTGGAATATATCATTCTCTCTTAATGCTGAGCATGGTGTATTCGTGCACCTGCTTAGTAATGCAAATGGAAAGGATGCATATTGCCAAATTTAAGCTCTGTTTATGAAGTATGGAAAAACAGATGCCACTTTCAGCGGGCAAGCAGGAAGATGAGCTAGCATTGTTCCTATTAATCTGCAAAGAGATCTTTCCTATGTATTAAAGCAGCAAAAATGGGTAACTCGTACTGATGCTGTCTTAGGGAAGGTGCCTTGGCACACAGACTTTTTCATGCTTCCAGTCAGTGGCAGAGCCAGTCCATCATTTCTGGATTCAGTTGTGTATTGCAGCTATTAGTGGCTGCTATCTCCCCTTATTAAGATTTTGAAAAAATGTTGTGTTCATGGAGTCTGGATAAAGCATCCCTGAGTTCTAGCCACATCAGTTAAGCTAGAGCTTTACTTTAAAATGTTTTCCTGAATGTCTCTCTCTTCACTTCAAATCACAAAGACCCCATTTTTTTTCCGAAGGATTCAGGCTACTCAGAGAGTGTGCAAGGTGACTGCTTGATGAGCAGCAAGGCTTTAATAGAGTTTCCCACTACGATCACCAAGGCATTCAGATCTTTCACACATGGACAAAGTTTCCATCTCCTAGAATTTTACTTTGGAAACTAATTTAGTCAACAAATGCTGCTTCTTTCAGGATGCTGGATTCGCACTTGCATTTAGGTCTTGTTTTTCTCTGAATAGGGAACCAGGACTTTCTTATAGGGATTCCTTAAACAGCTTTGATAGAAATAAGAATTGAGCCTTCATGTTTGAGTGGTGATCATTAAGGTTCAGCTCCTTTCTGAAGCAGAAACTTTGGTCCTTTAGCAGGATCTGGTTTTCAAGCTGGAGTGTAAATCCCACCTAGTGGAAAGTGATATTTCTGGATCGATAACTCATGGCCGGGGTTGAATTTCTTTAGATAGTGTCAGTGAGACCCCTGTCTTTAAGGCACAGATGTTCTTTGCTTTTGAGGGTTCAGTTACTGGGAAATTCATTATTTCTCCCTATCTTGCATATAGAATGAAGTAATGCGAAGGGGGAAACAAGGTAGCTGAAAACACCTCACTGAGGACCTATATCCTCTTGCTTATCTGGGAAAGAACAACTGGTAAATAGCATCTTGGTAAATAGTACTGATTCTGACTAAATCTTATCCAAGGCATTTTGACTTGCAAAACAGAGGCTGTTGAAGAATGCATGAGTTAGGCAAGCTGGAAAAAAAACCAACCTTCACTTTTGAAATAGATCTGATCATAAGATTTAATTAGGGCAGGTCATTTCTTTGGCTTTCTTAATTTCAGTATATGATTGGATTTTATTTCCCAATAATCTGTCATTTTGTAAGGGTGGAACGCAGTATGTGGAACCTCTGAGCTGCCAGCATGGACAGACAGAGGCACTTTCCCTGTGCTGTGGTGCAGTGAGATGGCTCTTACATGCAGGGGTACTTACAGTTTCCTTTGAAATCCAGAAAAAGCACCAGCTCTAGTCCTTGCTGCAAGGTCAATGAAAGCATAAGTGACGAATGTTGTTATCCTTAAGTGCACCCAGCTTTTCCATTTGTTTTTAACTTTGATGGTAGCTTCAGCAAACTCTGCCTATATAATGACTCTTTTGTTGTATAAGCAGATGAAGGACGTGTCTGGCACTCATATGGAGAATTAGTGGCAGTCCTCAAGATATAAACCACCCAACTATATATAGGGTTTGATGCTTTGTTGTGTTGCAGACCGAAGTGGCAGTGTATTTTGTGCTGGCTTTGTTTAAAATTGTAGAATTAAATTTGTAATGCAAGACTTCAGCTAAAGACCCATCCTCACTCCTTTGTGGATTATCAGTTATTATCCTTTTTTTTTTTTTGTGGAATTCCTTGCTGTACTCTCAGAATTCAAAGCTCCACTGAACACTTCAAATGAGGACAGAGCAACCTCCACCAGCCAGCTAAGCAGCGCTCTTTTTCCAAGGTCTCTTCTAATATCTCCCTGATAACAGCACTTTCCCTTTGTGAGGAAAAGGTCGCAGTGGTGGAAAGGGTGTGTGTTTGTTCTCTTGTTTCTAAGCTGTGCTATTCTTTCCTTGTTGTTGTTGCTTCTGACAAGATGGTTGCCAAGCCACTTTGTCATCACTCCTGCAGCTTGACAGAACACAGGAGCTGTCCCAGATAACAGGAGAATCCGTCCTTCCAGCAAAACCTGACTGACTTTATCCAATCCCAGATTTAAACAGACCTGACGTGTTCTGGCCCTGTTTACAAACAGGATACTTCAACAGGACTCTGCCACAGAAATAGCTATGCTTCCCTTGCTAGAAAACAAATGTTTCATTTTGGAAAAAACGGAGCTCAATGCTGATGGCATAATCGCTAATGAATCTTTGTAATGATCCCATGCTGTTTATTGCTGTCTGTCTTAAGCCTCTGATATTGCATTGTGCTGCGTGTTGAAAGACAACATACTAAACAGAAACTGTCTGCTGGGGCTAGTAGACTAAATTCAGGCGATATAATTTTGCATTGCATTATGTGTATAGTTGCTCTAATTGCAGGAGGAGGAGGAAGAACAATGAGTGACTATAACAAACTACTGCTATCATTATCTTCTGTCCACATCCCTGTGCTACAGCCAGTTACATTAATGCAAATGGTAAGAGCCTCCTTTGAGGCTCTTATCAGTCTGCCTGCAGTTCCTATGCCCTGACGACTCCCAGAAGTCCATCGAAAGGCACGCTGTGTGTGTAGCTTATCATTTGGTGAAGTCATGCTATCCGTTGCAGTTTCCTTCCTTTGTGCACGTATATTAGTAAAATACATCCATTTTACTTGCATGTGGATTCTTTGATTTGTCTGTTTGGCTTTTAGTAACTTAGTGCTCGGTGAAAATGGCATTTCATAAACTTCCCTGTGTATCTCAACCAGGACAACACAACTGAGACGCTACTTCCATGCTAAACAGCCACGCAGCACTACTGATGTTCTACCAGATGCTCTACACAATTTTATGCTTGCTTAGTCTCTCAGCCGTGCATGTACAGGTGCCAATCTCAGGGCTATAAGGTGCTTTTAATGACACACTTGGTCTTAGAGATTCATTTCACTGGGCAACTGTGGCAAAATGTGGTGCAAATCATCAGTCATAAGGCTTGCACCAAGCCTTATTTGTCCCTTTGCTTCTGCTACTACTAACAAGGGAGCAGCTGTCTCTGAGGTAAGACATCTAATGCTCTGAGGTAAGACAGACGTGCTAAAAAGTCTAAAGAAAATCTAGGTGTTTTTTTTACAGACCAAATCTTCTTTTCAAAATCAGAGTATTTGAGAGAACCATTTTGGATTGCTTGTTAAGCATCACTCTCTTTCTCAAAAGCTTGCCAAAATTCAACATCCGTTGACTCAGGTTTCTAAAATTGTTTCAGAAGGTTTTAGAGAGATTATCAAATAAGAAGATTTGCACTGACAAAATGATGAGACATATATAAATTGAAGCAGGGGAGAGAAGAGAAAATAGTATTCAGTAATGCTTTTGGAGTGTTTTTTATCTTGGCATCTCATTAAAGTAATGTAAAGAATCCGTAGCACTACTGAAGAGTGGAGAGAGCTGCCTTTAAAAGATGAAGACTCATCACATGCTAGTTTATTGCCATCGTTCATCAGAATTGCAGGCTTCAGTCCTGATTTTTCAACAGCCTGTGCTATTGCAGTAACCACATCCCTAGAGAGGAGAGCTGGGTGAACCTAAATGTAGTTCCAGGTACTTCAGATGTTTTATGTTTCTAGGAATGAGACCTTGCACCTAGCTCTCACGCTTCCATGAGAGCGTTTTAACCATGGGGCTGTGGTGTCATGTTCTCTTTCTGCTCCCATGGTGTTTGCTTTCCAACTGCACTTAGGGAGTGCCTTCGTCCAGATCAACCTGATAGTGCAGGGAGGTGGGTACAATAAATTTAAATGTTCTTTAACTGAGTAGGGTCCTGGCTGAATACTCTAACCTGTTAATGAAAGTTGAGCACGGACAGTATGACCTCCTCCTCACTTGACACACATGCTAAAAAAAATCTTGAGGGTGAGCCCTGCTTAGTCAGGCATCTCTTTGGCAAGGGCCTCATGTTCTGTGTCCAGCTACATGAAGACATCCAATACTCAGCCCTCATTCCTACACCTGTATGCTAGGGACAAGTGGGGACGTTCATGTACAAAACATCTCCTGTTAGTGGGATGAAGGTGAATCCCTGTTACGGCATGAGGGTCTAGAGTGCCACCTTTCTGAGAATATCCAGTTCCCCTAAGTGATTGTGTCAGGAGCCCGAACATCTGATTCTGTTCTCTGAGTTGCCTGAGTCGGGGCTAAGGGCTTATCAAACACGCTGGTCTCCTTTAATGTCGAAGAGGATAGATAAAGGAAACCCCAGCTAGTGATTGCTTACTTGAACTTCACAGCTTCGTGTTGACAGTCTTGAGGGAATCGGAAGTGGTCTGAAATAACCTAATGCTTAACGTTAGGTGGGGGGGATCAGAAGTGGCAGAAGGTGACATGAAATTTGGGGAAGTTTGGGCTTCCAGGTATGAGTTTGCATGTGAGTGAGAGCCGATGGGCTCTGGGCACTCCAGAGCAGACTGGCAGTATGCAGCCTGAATGGAGGTTTTATCAGTTCTCTCTCTCTGAATGTTTTAGTGCTTTGGCTTGTTTGCATCCATGCTTAGGGGAAAACCTGCTCCATTGCAGAGCTGAGGGTTCTCTCTAGCAGTGGGGTGGGTGGTGTGAGCTAGTGAGTAAGTGTCACCATTGAAAGAAGACACCTTCCTGTTAGATGACATGGAAACTCAGGCTTCGAGTTTCAGAATGGGCTGCAGCTCTTTGTCTCAAAATCACCCTGGGGAAAAGGAGGTTACTTTTGTTATGATAAATGCACTTTAGAATCAGCACTTGCTTGTCTTCTACATCCAGATAGACGGATTTGAAGATGGACAATTGTCCTACTCCTCTCCTAGACTATCCTTACCCTGAGTTACCAGTTCTCGGTGGCTGCAATGAAGAGATTTGCCTTGGCTTACAGATGACTTCTCTGTTGCCAGATGAGTTAGTGGATTACTCTTAAAAACTATGTTTTGCTGGGCAAAGAAATGAGGTTTGTGCAGGTCTCTGTTTTGTCTGACTAGGTGAAAACTTACTGACTAAAAAAGTTGCACAGTTCCTTGGTAAAGTTCTAGAATAAGTTATGAATGGCCAAATGTCTCTGCATTTTGACAATGTGGCTCGCCGAGAAAAAGCTTAATCTTTAGGGAGAGTTGGGTGAATATGTGAATTACTATTTCTATTGGAAAATAAGGCTCTGTATAGTTAATTGGCAATGTTTGTGTGTCAGACTGGTGTCCTTTAACTTTCCAAGGGGGATATTGAGACAATGTCTTGGGTAATTATTGATTGGTGGGTAGATAGAATACATCTCTCTCTGGAGTACAGTGTAATCTCTAATGAGAAGGAATCTGCAACTACAAAAAAGAAATAACAAGAAACATTTTGTTTGACCACCAACTGGAATATTGGCCATCTCCTGCCCATGAAGTCCTCAATAAAGAGGTAGGAGTACTTCTGGAAATGTGATGGCAGACTTGACTGTAGGGAGGCATCAGTGTTTTGCAGTGGAAAATATTACGCTTGCAACTCAATGGTGTTTGGTGAAGCTTGGAAGATAGAAGGATGATGTGGCATTGCCTAGTAGCTGGTTGAATGGCAGCCAGCTGAATATGAGCTGGCAGTGTGCCCAGTTGGCCAAGAAGGCCATTGGCATCCTGGCCTGTATCAGAAATAGTGTGGCCGGCGACACTAGGGCAGTGATCATCCCCCTGTACTGAGCACTGGTGAGGCCACACCTTGAGTGCTGTGTTCGGATTTGGGCCCTTCACTACACGAAAGACATTGAGATTCTGGAGTGTGTCCAGGGAAGGGCAATGATGCTGGTGAGGGGTCTGGAGCACATGTCTTATGAGGAGCGGCTGAGGGAACTGGGATTATTTAGCCTGGAGAAAAGGAGGCTGAGGGGAGACCTTATCGCTCTCTACAACTACCTGAAAGGAGGCTGTAGCGAGGTGGGGGTCAGTCTCTTCTCCCAAGTAACAAGCGATAGGACAAAAGGAAACAGCCTCAAGTTGTGCCAGGGGAGGTTTTGATTGGATATTAGGAAAAAATTCTTCCCCAAAAGGGTTGTCAAGCATTGGAACAGGCTGCCCAGGGAAGTGGTAGAATCACCATCCCTGGGACGTATTTAAAAGAGGTGTAGATGTGGTGCTGAGGGACATGGTTTAGTGGTGGTTTTGGCAGTGTTAGGTTGATGGTTGGATCCGATGATCTTGAAGGTCCCTTCCAACCTAGACGATTCTATGATTTCCCTCCTAGCAGTGCCAAAGAGCAGCCTTTCTTTTCGTGTGCTGGGAACTGTGCGTTGAGGGCCAATACTGCAAGTTCCTCTTTTGGAGGATTTTGCAACCCTGTTAGAACACTGAAGTCTCTATCCTGAGCACGTACGCAGGTAAGTGGTATGGAAAGATATGGAAAAGGCGGTTGCTACACTGGTATGTAACTTGACTAGAAGTAGACTGGGGGTCTCTTAAATACCTTCTGTCTTCTGCTATTGATTTCACCTAACACGCTTTTCTTTTAGCTCAGGTACAAGGTGCTTGAGCCTTTGGTGTTTAGCTTAGTTATCTGCCTGGTGAAGTTACTATCTTTCTGCGTGTGGATAATTTAGGTGGCTTCTTGGGGGTGCTGAAGAACAAAAATTAAGTTATTCTGCAAAGCTGCCTCCCTAAAAGTAAGTTATACATATTGGATGATTCAGAGCTTTACATGGCACTAAGAGCAAGTGATTTAGGAGGGGCTTGGAAAGTAATTCCTTTTTTTCTGGATTAGAATGTGTCTGGCTGACTTAAAATGATGCTGGTTCATCTTGACATTAAAAGAGGAGTCACTCTGTAGAGAAAAGAGTGAATGCTTGGAAATGCAAAGGTGTTTTGAGCTTTTCCTGTTCTTTCATAGCTCCGAGAACTGTATATGTAGGCAAATGGCAACACTTGGCAAGCTCAAATATACAGATCTCCATATATTTCCTTTGTACCCTCTCCTTTTGTGTACTATGCATTGTTTATATATGGCAACCACATCAGTGAGGAGCAAGCTGCATGACTTCTGCACCAGATATATGATAATTTAAAAAAAAAATCTAGACCATCGAGTTAGACATCATTAATTTGTCTGTTTCTCTAGCAGCGCTTCAGTGTTGGGATATCTCTATGCTAACGGTGTGTTCAAAATCTAGTGACATCTGCTCTCTCTCCTTTCTCTCCTCGCCGTTGCACTGCCATAATGCAATACCACATGAAAAAGGGATCAGTGCAACTATTACAGAGATTCCTGCTTGAGACAGTGAAGGACAAATACTTTCTGCTGCTTGAGGTTTCTCTGTCATCTTATGCTCTGAAAAAGAACTGGCACTAAACTGAGTGTTCATTTTGTAACGTGTTGGGTTTAGTCTTGTTTCCATAGGAAACAAGCATACAAGATGAAGCTGGTTCTGCATATATTTTCCTTCCTTCTTCTTTTCCCCTCCCTTTTTTAACCCGTTGGCCAATCACAGCCAAATTTTACAGACCGGTAGAAGTCTCAAGGGTAGCTGTGTTACCTCAGATGAGCTTCTTCCTATGGACACTAGAGAACCTGTCCAGGGCAGAGTCCTGCGACACAGTCCTGGCTGCGGGAAGAGCGTCCCTCAAAGCTTGTGCTGTGAGATGTCACTGAGCCCGAGATGCAGATTGGCAGGAAACCACTTCCTTAATTCCAGTACTCCGGGAATTACATGTTTTATACTGATAGGCAGCAATATCTGTGTTTGTAGCTGAGCCTCATATTAGGATGACGTTTATATGCAGTACTCTATAGGGTGTGGGTCTCCTGTTGGAGACGACTGGAAGCCACTGTTAACTCCAAAGTTGGTGTCTCAGAAGGGGCTCTTGGATCTGTTTGTGCTGTCTCTGCCTCATTCTGAGAAACAAATAAATAAATCCTCCTTCAGTTGTTCTTACTGTTGACAATCTCTAATTCTTGTTATGACATCTTTAATCTTTGGAAATGAGAAATACAGCTGAACTATTTTGCAAAGCAGAAACAATCCTAGTTATACTCCCAGGCTTTACAGTCTCATCTCCATGATGCATACCCTCCAAGTGATGTTTTTTGGTCTGTTTCTCCCCCACCTCTCTTCTGGTATTTTAAATAATTCCTGTGATAGTGAGGTTTTCAGCCAGCCTCACTGCCTTCAAGTGTGAGGCATTTGCCTGAAAAAGCAAACCTTGCAGTGAAGGTAGAAAAAAAGCTGTGGGATATTTTTTCCAGCTTCTTCTTCTAGTCTCTATCTACTGACTTATAAGCACTTGGAGAGATGTTTTCACTGTACTGTGCTTCACACCTAAAATGCTATGTAGAACTAAGACTTTGTGAGGAAAAAGCTGGTTTCAGTTCCAGTCTCTGGTGAGGTTTCCATTTTAACAGCATTGGTAGCTCACTGGGCTGCTGGAGCGAGCAGATCTGTAAGCCGGTGTTTAGTGTCTACCAAATACAGTATACTTGGGACTCTAACTAAAGATGCTGTTCATATTTACTCTTACCCATCTTTATTTCTTTAGCCTTCCTTCCTTGTTTTTGTTTCACTGTTGTCACTGTGACACCTGAAAGTCGTACAGATCCAAGCCCATTGTAGAAGGGATCACAGGCGGCCTCAAAGAGCCTTCCCTTCTGGACTGGTAAGAAGAAAGCAGCATCTCCCTTCAGTACATGAAATCCTAGTTCTCCTCGTAGCTTTATTTTGATCTCTGCTTACAGTTACTTCATGTTCACTCCCAGTCCACATTGATCAAATCCATTTTCAGCTGACCACAGTTGCCTTATGTACTAGTTACGTGACCTATACAGCTGCCTCAGGATGCTCTGGCTGTGACGGGATTAGCCAGCCTCTGTAAGAACGTAAGCCTCGGTAACAGGAACGTGAATTTTGAAAGACAAAGTTGCGATATCAGAACTGTCTTAAATTTGAGGCGAGCAAAAGTCTGGTATGTATTGGGATTGCTCAGCAGGGAGATTCTTCATAGCCTGTTGCGCTGTTGCTAAAACACACCCTTCGTTTTTACCTTTGCTATCGAGAGGGAAGGTGAAGGAAAGAACTCAGAATATCAGTGACAACTAGTTAAAAGTGCTTTGTTTCTGGTGATTTATCTCTTCTGCCCCCTCCCCATTTGATAATTGTATCAAAGACAGGCAAGGCAAACTGTATCAGTCCCACATTACTTTAATTGGGGTGAGACATCATTCTGTTACTAAGCTCAAGATAGATGAAGTTCCCTGCGCTGCACATTTTAGAAAGTCATCCCCGCACAGCAGTGAACGGGAAACAAGATTCTGCATAAACTAAACGGCTTTCCCTCTTCTGTCTGCTTGGACACCTCCCGCCTCGCACAGCCCTGTCCCCTGGCTCCCCGGTTTTGTAAGACTGTGCTGATCTCTGCTGATGGAGAATCACAGTGTTTCACATGAGTCACGTGGAGATACTCTGCTCTTCATCGGAAAGGGAGGACAGGTGGATTTCTCCCTTTGGCCTCCCTGGTGAGCTCCCTAACAGAACTCAGTCTCACTTTCTCTCCGTTCCCCAGGTACACTCTTCTTCTGTGTGCTTCACCATAACTCAGCAGAGATGTCCTGAAATAAGAGTGAGAGAACAAGTGTTTCTGCCCAAGCACATGTAACGCGTAACTGTGCTTGCGTGTGCTCAACAAGCTGTGCAAGTCGCTTGCCCTTGCATCACTGGTGCACGAGTCATTGCTGCCCCCCAAAAGAAAAGAACATTCTTGAGATGCTTTTTCTCTAACTTCCATTGGCAAGAAGCTGGGGCTTGGAGAGATCCTGTGACTTCTGTGTTGTTTTTGTGACTGAACAGCAGCAGGAGAAAGAAAGGCTAAGTCTTCTGACTCGCAGTTTCTCTCTATTTGTTTGTTTAGTGGTGAGCTCTGCTACATGTTGTCAAATTGCTTGCCCTCACCTGAAATTTCAGCTTGGTGATGCCTAGAGAACAGCCTTACATTAGGACCTACCTACAATACAGTCTTTGTCACACCTTGTTGACTCCCTATCCGCTTCTTCATAACTACTGTCCTCTCCTAGATCACGTGAAGGCATTTATTTTCTCTGTGGCTCTGCGTCATGCTGCAGCTGTTACAAGCATACACCTCAGAAAACTGCATAGTCTAGTGTAGTGGCAGCACCCACCAAATTATATTATTGCAGCATGAGAGATTTTCGAATGCAATGGTCTTGTGCTGAAGGAGCTGGGTGTTTTTTCTCTAGAGTTTTTAATTACTACGTCTCTTGAAGTTTTAATGGGGAGCCTGTTCTGTAACAATTACATTGAAGTTTTCAGAGAGAGAAGGTCATGGTTTACTTAAAATGTCAAAATCTAAAATACACTGACATTTTGCTTTAGTTTTTGATGAGTATTGCTCTGTGTTTCAGCTTTCAGGGATCTTTTCTTTTAATTTCAGTGTCGCTATGGCTGGCTTTCAGCCAGCTTTCACAATTTCAAAGGAGTTATTAAGAAGAGCATCCTGAAGATAATAAAATTTATGAGATAAATTAATAACAATGTGGTATAAAGCTTTTATTGCAGAAAGTTTGAGTAGTGCATTATTTGCCAGTAGCAAAGTCACTTCAGCGTAGCGTATTCTGAATTGCTGCTAAGGAAAGGAATATGCACCCTACTACGGCACATTTAGCGTACAGCATGGATATGTACAGTTTATCCAGTATTTAGAAATTAGTATCTTTTAGTGATGCTCCATTTTTTGTCAATGCTTCTTGAGCAAGCTAGACTGTCCTAGTTCTGTTATATCCTGTTACTATAAGAAATCAGCTGTACAACGTAAGCAAAAATACAACCTTGTTCTAAAGCCCAAAGACTTCAAATCTGGGCTTTCTGTTCATATAAAATTGTCATATGCTATTTTGCATCCCAGTGTAAATTTTAGACATTGTTCTGCCTACAGGATATTGGTAGTATAGAGACCATAGCCTTTCACTTTCAAAAACATGAGACCTTTCCATTTGACCTTCTACTAGGTGCTTAGGTGCTGTGACTATGCAGTGAGTGACTGTGGAAAAAAAAAAAAAAAAATTAATCTATGACATCGGGAATGTCTAGAAACCCACATGACTTTGAGTTGATATAATCAAATTGAGCGTTTATGGGTACTTCTGCAGGGAAAGAGAACTGTGTGTTGCTCTGGGGATGGCAGTGGAGAAGCATTAAGAGCTCTGTGCGAGAAGAACCACGCGTTCGGTTCTAACACCTCACCTCATCTCAAGGCTGTATGGTCAGGTTTCCCTGCATGTGCCAGAATCCAGCCTTGCTCAGCAGCCATCTCTTCTACAATGAAAGGAATGTGCCTGAGGATGATAACAGCTTGTTTGCATATCCATGCAAAGTAACATGGATTGATTTGGTTCATACTCCCAGCTGGGAAAGCCCTACAAAGATTAATTCATAGTTTGTCATGGTTATGTTCAGGCTTATAGATTTACCTCATATGTGACATGTTGTGTGATTCCGCTAACTATTTCTTGCTTTAAGCTGGGCCGTGTACTGATCAATTAAAGGATTTTCATGAAAAATATTCAGTGTTGATTAAAGTGGGTCCTAAATGACAGTTAATTACTGTTGTCCTCTGTGAGCCATCACAATAAGGAATTACCTGTGTGGTAAAAAGATGCCTTTTGTTTCCAGCTTGAATATCTTGTTTCTGAAATTCTGATCACTGGAATGTTTCAATGGAAAACATTCTGATCATGTTCTGCCTTTTTCTGCATGACTAAGAGCTCTGTGGCATCAGTTCTCTTTTCTGCATGTGAATAATTGCTTCCCCATCTTGCTTTTGTTAAGCTGCGTAAATGAGCTCCTTATGATCTGTTCTCAACATCAGATCATTCTAGTAACTTTTCCTGGAAACCACTTCAGATTTTCAGTCTTTTTGTGTGTGTGTGTGTGTGTGTGTGTGTGTGTGCGCGGGCTGGGCTTTAGAGTAGGATGGGGCCTTCTAGTAAAAGACATGCTAGAACTGTCTGTCCTTCCAGGATGCCAAGGCAGCCACGGGCCACTGGGCCAGACACAAGACCTAGGTTAAGCCCAAATTTGCAGTTCACCACATAATGCGCACAGGACACATGTCAGGACTGAGATTTTTGGTGGGAATAGTACATTTCCATTCGAAAAAATAAGTTTCATTGCATCTTCTGCACCCCACTTGGGGAAGGTGTCACCTGCCTTATCAGTTCAGCATTCAGATGGGTGTAATGTTGCTTCAGCTGACTGTGGGTTTCCAGATAGTACGTCTTTCTCATAATGATAAAAAGTTGGTCATGTGAACTGCTGCAACTTGGAGAAGGTGCTCGATTTGCTAAGCACCATTATCTCCACATCCTTTTCATGCACGGTTTTGATTCACAGATCAAAACCTTGCTTGAGACAGCTCTTAAAAGGCACGATACTGATCTTGGTGAATTTGTGGAACTGTTTTATATTAAGTCTATGTGGAGTTGTGAGCCCTATTTGAGAGGCAGAGAAAAATTCTTATGAAAAACCTACTTGTCTGTATCCCAGTAGGTTTACTGAGGAATAAAAAGCAATTTAATGTTGGTTTCTAGCGTATTGTCACAATTTTACAGCTTGGAAAACCTGTGTTAGATTTTTTTCTTTTCTAGTTCACTGCTGGCAGGTGGTCATTTGCCCTATGGTCTTTATCAAGCATGGAAATGTGTGGGTGACTTCATTTCCAAATGGATTCAGAAGAGAGCTTCCACCCACTCAGAAATGACAGTCAAATGGTTTTATTAGCCTTTGAGTTGCATGAACTCGCAACCCCTAGTGGCTTAGAGAATTGCTCTTTGAAACAAAAAGAAAGGCATTAGGATGTTTGGCTAACTAAGTGATTGGAGCAATTGAAGGTGTTTTTGTGCTTCTCCTCCCCCTCTCTGTCCTCTCCCTAAATAAAGGAGCTACTTATTCCACCGCTATATTCTAGGCTTTTAAAAATCTCTGTGGGGTAATAAGAGCCAGTGCTGCCTTTTATGTGTGAAAATAACACAGCAAACAATTGATTCTAAATTAAAGTTTGGAAGAATGAGTCAAATCCCTGTAGAAAAATAACATGTGGCTGAAAATGCTTCTTTTGTAACAAGGTGATGTCAGAATTCAGAGTTCTGAGTCAACGAAATTATCAAGTCAACAAAAAAGTGCCAGACAAATGTGTGGCTTTGCTACTTTCTTGCCCTGATTTCATTGGAGATGTGTTTTTAAAAGCAAAATATCATGTCCCTCCCTGATGCCTATGTTTCTCCTAAACTAAGTTTATATTCCATTCCAAGCAACCTGCCAGGCCAGCTAATTGGAATTAATTTCCTGAAGTGCTAATATAATTTTTAAAGATGGTAATGTTCAGAGAGAGGCAGAATCTTTGCCAACTCTTGCAACTCTGCTTCTTATTCTGAAGACAAGGAGAAAGTTGTTTCGTGTCAAGACTAGGTAAGTAGGATGTTGAACAGATGGTAAATGGCAATGTATTTTAACTGTTCTGCAAAGGAAGATTTAATCCTGGTTTTATGGGTGGACAAATGAAGCCCTGCAGCAAATTAAGGTTATGTGTGAGATTCCAGATCTACCCTGTGCTGTTAGACTGCACGGCTTCTACTATTTCAACACTTGTTTTTTCCCAAAACCAAGTCTTTCTATGAATAGGTTAATCTTTCCCCTTCTGTCCATAGTGCTTTTACTCTCTCCAGTTAAAATAGTTGCTTGGAAATGAATTCATTACAATGGTTGTTTTTCTGTGGTGGCAAAATTCTGGGGAAAAGCTCCTGGGCAGTTACAGAGATAGGTGTACCCCAGTTCATGGGGGAGCAGCACAGCAGGGAGAGGCTGTGGCTCTTTCAGGCCTATGGAATTTCGCTAGATCTCCAGGCTTTCTCTGTTTCACATTTCTGTATTCAGAAAGTGTCAGGATGAAAAATATGTTCCACTGGGAAGAAGAAAAATGAACTTTCTGGCACTGAAATAGCATGCCTTTTGCTGCAAAATCTCTCTGCTCTGAATTTAGAGATTGAAACAAATGTCTTCATAATTGGCAAATAAAAATCTGAACCCCTTCTTGCAACATTTTTTAGATGTAAAAATACTCCTTTTATGGTCATGCCTGTATTCATCTTCTAACAAAACACGGAAACCTTTCCAGATGTGAACTTGCAGCCCTCTCAGCTTTGACGAGGGCTGGTCAGCTCTCAGCATCCCTTGCTTGAGCACACTTGACACTGCTCTTGTAGTGAAGGAAGAGAGCAAACAGCTCCTGGGGGATGTGACTGCCCCCTTGGAGCCACAGTTGGCACACAGGTATGTGAGGAGGCCAGACGGCACCCGCAAGTCAGCCAGCAGGAATGGAGAATTGAACTAAAATCCATCCTAGGAGAGAGCCGATGGCCCTTGTTGGTAGGTCACTGCGCTGTCCCTGTGTTACACTGCATGCCTACTTCCAGCTCTTTGAACTGGCAGACAGGGAAAGGGGCAGTAGCTATGGCTCCCTACCTGCCCGCTCAGATTCTCCTGAGACCCCAACATGCGTAGACTGCCATTGCCTGCCTCCAGCCTGCACCTTGTGAGATGGAGATGGGAAACTGGGTATGATGGACAGGCTGTTTTCTTATCTGCTGCTGGCCCATGGGCTCATCTCTGCCAGGGCAGGTAAAATCTGGCACTTCTTTGTCCTCACTTGTATTAGGGGAGTGTTCAGGCTGGCATGAGAACTCTCAAACTCCACATGGTTAAAGCTGATGAGGAAGCATTGCATCTTTTAAGGAGGGGAGCCAGCCCCAGCTGGGTGAAGAACTGTTTCTTGACCAGGGACGCCTAGCAAGACAGAGGCTGGTTAGCCAAAGGCAAGGAGCAAGTCAGGCTTGTGAGGCACTGAAGACAAGTAATACCTTTCTTTTTGCAAAGCTTTTCTTAAAGCAGTTTCTTCCAGGTTGGCTGTGCTCACGTCAGAGCAGGGTGAAGCATAAGCACACTGCATAGTGTTTCATGTGTTGGTATTTTATGATTATTATTTTATGGTACGAATCAATGCCAGTCCCTGCATTCTGACTGCACACAAGATACATCCAGTCATGGTAGTATACAGACAATTGCTGATGCATTTCTCCCCCGTTCTTTATGCTGTTCCGTCAGACAAAACTGTGACACTGAAAAAGGGGCTGGTGACTTGAAGTACATACAGCTGTATGGGAGAAAGCAGGTGCTGGACTGGACCTTAACATGAGGCTTACAGAGTTGTCAAGGACACTACAATGCCCTTGTCTCAATTTATTAAAGTATTTGCTTCTCCAAAGTTCAGGCAGCTGAAATGAAAACAAATTGTAAGACAGGAGTAGGTTGTGTCCTGATGAAGAATAAAACTGCTCTTCTACCTTATTTTTCTTTGAATGAAGTATACCATTGCTTGCAATTGCTAACTAGCAAAGTTCTTCCAAATCACAATGGGAAGGACAGCAATAAAGTAAAAATTATTAGCCGTGTTTGTGCAACACGTCACTGCTGCTTTGTGATTATATTTTGTGTGCATTTCTCTCAGGTGACAGTAGGACTTAAATTATGCAGATAACTAGTATCCTTAAGCTATAAAGCATGTGTTGCTGGTAATTCTGCTTATCAGCAGAGGACAGTTATGACTTGATTTATTACTTTAACTCAAGTTGTTTGGCAACAATGCTGAAAGGTACTGTACGCACTTGCCAAGGCCCCCTAAATTATGAGTATCATAAACCAAATCTTTTCAGTTACTGAGAGAAATAATTGGAAATGAAAAGGTCAAAAATATGGTATGAAAAAACATGAACGTATTTTAATAGGTTTCATATGCTTTGGTGAATAGGCCATCCTGATATTTGCTCATAAGCCATAAAACAGGACTGGTCCTGTTTGGGGAATAATTCATTGTAGTCATTTTGAAAGTAGCTGGGGTATCTCAGGCTTTTTATAGGGTAAAGCTTTAGACATATCCAGTGGTGGTTATGGCACCAGGAAGCATATGTTTCACTGTAATTCTGAATATAGAGATGGGAGAAGGCTGGGTAGGAAGAAAAACACCCTCTGTTATGAATGAATATGGAATTATGTGCCCGATTCTATAGGTTTCGCCACAACCTGTATATCTTGATTAAGATATGTGTTGTCCCATTATGCTGCTCTCGTGTAAATGCAGTGTGGCCTTAAAAGGAGTAGCTTGGCAAGAAAGACTCTGCTAAGGTGCAGTTAGGTCCTATTGTTTCTCTTCAAAAGCTTACAAATACGGAGTGTTTTTTCAAGAAAGCCTAGATGGTACTGCGTTGGTTGTGATCGAAGGCTGTGAAATGGAATTTCTGGCAGTAGAGGAGTTATTTCCACAGGATGACTCTCAGTTGAGTGCAGAGGGACTGCAGACTTCTCTAGGCTGATCAGCAGCATATTCTGCTGGAGGTTTTACTTCTCGGGAAAGAGATTTACAAGACCAAACCTTTAACTACTGTGGCAGAAACAGTCTCTGAGTGCTCCTCTTACCAAGGATGTTGAAGTTATGAAGTCAAGTGGATTTGCTTGGAAGTCACTTAAGACTCAGTTGCATTCGTACAGACCATCAACAGCCTCAAAATGCCAACAATTCTGGTCACTGAGCCAATGCTGTAGATAATATATCCATTTTTTGGTTTAGTAAACTGTAGTTGTGAACCATGGGGAGCGTGTGTGCGTGCATGTACAGTGATACAGTTAGAATATGTGATGCAGAGAATTGTCAAACACAATCTGCAAAGATCTCTGGTTCATTCTGCTGCATGTTTTGTATGTTATTTTTCCATTGGTTTTCCAGTTTAGAGTTGCTGAGGGTTGTTTCTAGAGAAGTAAGGCAAAAGGGACATTCTTTGTCATCTTTCTTTCAGTAAATGCACCGTGTTCTGTGTGTGGTCAGTCTCAGCTGGTAACTTCTTTGAGGAACAAAACCAGCCGGTGAGATGGAAGGGACAGAAGTGATGAAGGGTAGAAAGGAGTCATTTTTAATTGAAGCTGCTCATTCACCTGGAGAAGCAGATAACTAATTCCTACGCCTGTACTTCAGTGAAGCTTGAGGCATTGGGTTTTCTGTTAATCTTTCCTATATACAGCTATAAGCTGAAAATGTGTGTGTTCCAAGTACTGATGGACTGATGGAGAATCTGAAAGGAGTGAGTAGTTCCCGAGAGCCTCCTTGGGCCAGTTAGTCACTGTGTGTAAACACATGCCAGCAAGTAAAGTTGTATTGGGCTATTTTTATCAAAATGAGACAGGGAACTTGTTATCAGAGAAATCGGAACAATCAATGTTTACACTTTGGTAGGTGAAAATGCAAAGGAATATGCTATTCTGTGGGACAGATTGTTTGTACTTAGTGGCCTTTATGTTGCTGTGCTAAGAGATACATGCCTTGTATCTGTGTGACAGAGATATAGAATTGGGTATACATGGCTTGTTCCATGTAAGACTCAGAGGAATAAGTGTTCAGCTTTCTCTACTGGCATTTTTCAATGTAAAATTCACCTGATCTGGAGAAATTTGAGATTAACGTACTGATACAGAGAAAGTCTTACAACGGACTTCCCTGTCTCGCTTGACAGTTTAATCAGTGCAGCAAGATTTTTTTTAGTCCCTGTTTTGTCTTAGGGGTTTTTTTTCCAGTGTCTCACTGGGTTTATATCTGCCACTTTTTTACCTGGGGAAACTGTCTCAAAAGCCATTTCTAACATCATGTTTACAAAGGCTCCCTTGGAGGCACAAGAATGTTGGCAGCAGGAAAACAAGCCAGAAACACGGCTGTATCTGGAAACGTGCTAAACTGGAGAGGCTGCCAGCGCACAAGCCCACTGGATTTATTGCTTAAGAAAGGAGAATCCTGAGCAGGAACAAGCATCCAAGGAATGGGCTGGCACATTGTTGCAAGGGAAGGCACAACATCTCTTGGGTATAAATTCAGTACATTTATGTTCTTAACTGTAGTACTGGACTTGATGATTGAACTCTGTCCTCTTTTGCAATGCTATGCTTTGAAGACTTTGGATGGAAAAAAACTGTGTCCCTATAAACTTCCTTTCTTGCTGCCGTTTTTTCATTAGGAGCCTCTCTTGTTTTTAGCATTAAAGAAGTTAAGTGGATTTTTTTCTTACTTCCTTGTGTGGTATTATCTATGCCAGTAGTTTTGGGAGTGTAGCTGAGCTAACTGAGCCTGCGTGGGTGAGACAGAGCATCGAAGAATCCAATACAGAACTGTCATTCGTATAAATAGTCCTGACTGCCCCAGCTTGAAGTCTTTATAAGTTACGGGCTGTGTCTGTGTAGAGAAGAACGGGTTCCCCAAGCTTTTATCAGATTGCTTTTCTGCCTCGGTGCCAAAACTCCTTTCTGAAAGGAGCTTTGCTGGTTTTCACCAGGAAAAAGCGTGTTGTTGTTAATAGTTTTATCAATGCAGAGAGCGTGAAGATGCTGATGGAGGTGGAACATAGCAGGACTGAGCATGGTTCTGCAAGGCTGGAGAAATCTGTGGTGGCAGTTCTGCCACAGACTCCTTCTGCCATTTTGGACAATTTGCTTGTAAACCTTTACCTTTTTTGCTTTTGCTTATTTAGGTAGTGAATTCCCCAGACCGGGAATTATCTCACTGTGTTGATATATATTAGATAGGAAAAGTTCCTGATGTTGATTCTGTCTCTTGGTGCAAACAGGGTATTGATATCTTGTTATGACCACAGGTGACTGCAAGAGAGTAACATTAAAGAGGTCAGATTTGCATTTATGGAAATGTTTTTCAGAAACACTTTTTTTTGACCCTGCTCAGCTCCCACTTGAAGCCAATGGGAGCTTTGCCTTTTACCTAATAGGAACAGAATCAGGCTCAAGGAGAGTGAATTTTAAAGCATTGCCTTTTTGCAAGATAGAAAGAGCCCTGATGGTTCACCTTGTGCCTGGAAGAGAGCACTGTAGTGACCTACTGATGTGATGGTATCCTTTTTATCCTCCCCCTTAATTTATCTCTTTTTTTCTTCCCCACCCATCTAACTAGAACTCAAAGAAATGTTCACTAGGTTACTAAAGCTGTGTTTTTAAAGAAGCAAGTAGCACTTGACAATGCTAATTACACTCCTCCCCAAACAGTAGTTGCATTAAGAATATAACTTCTATAGAATCATAGAACCATAGAATGGTTTAGGTTGGAAGGGACCCTGAAGATCATCGAGTTCCAACCCCCCTGCGCTGGGCAGGGACACCCCCCACCAGCCCAGGGTGCTCCAAGCCCCGTCCAGCCTGGCCTTGAACACCTCCAGGGATGGGGCAGCCACAACTTCCCTGGGCAGCCTGTACCAGTGTCTCACCACCCTCATAGTGAAAAATTTCTTCCTAATATCTAATCTAAATCTCCCCTCTTCCAGTTTGAAGCTGTTACCCTTCATAATGGGGTAATCTCAGCCATTTCTCCTGTCAGTTTTAAATTTTCTTCTACTGGTGGCAAACAATAGATTGCTTAAATTAATTCAGCTGGTTGCAATATCTAGTTATAACCTTTATTGATCTTTTATGTTGCAAACTTATTATCTTATTTACAGTAGGTGGAAGTAAAAGTGCAGTATGTTGCAGCATGCACCTTGTGTCTGGTGGATATGGTACGAGAACAAACAGATAATCCTTGGTATTCCTGAATCTGTGTGTGATTAAACGCGACAGTGATGATCAGGAAGAAGTATGTGTTTCTTTGGAAACTGCAATATCTTCAGACAGTTTAAAACAAAAATGAGGTGGAACAGGATACTTTTTTAGGGTGTATGTGATAATCTAGTTTCTCATACAGTTTTGACAGCATTGTACAACTATCAGTTACAGCTACGCAAAGCTTTTTCCAATACTTGGTTGCTGTGACTGTAATTTATATTAATGACATTTTCTTAATGGTTGGGACAAGTATTGGACTGACCCTTCTGGCAAGTGAAGTGTAACTATATTTACACAGCGTGAACGGCACAGACGGGGGCAAGGAGACCGTCTCCAGGTGTCTGTGACATGACATGTGCTCACCTTGACCTGGAATGACGAGCCCTGCAGCTTCAGTTTCCACACCCACGCACACCTTGGCCAGCCTTGCTAATAAGAATGCCAGGTTTTTTAATGGACGAATTGCCAGAGAGAAATAGGCTGCCACCAGACCAGTGTCAGAGATCGGCTGTCTGAGCCGTCCTGCAGCTTGTCAGCACAGAGGAATTGCGCCGGGCAATTCTGCTGCGTGAGGCTGCCCTAAACCACTTGCTGGGATTAGGTATTCTTTTTCCATGTTTTGGGGTCATTTTCTTTCAGAGGAAAACGTAGGATAAACACACTTTCCTTCAAGTGCAAGACATTGTTTGTATTAAGTGTGTTGCCAGCAGTAATACAAGCCTGTCCATTTCTCGTAACAAAGTGCAGTCTCTCATGAGTTTAGCGCATTTAAAGAACATGTTGTGCTGCGCAACATATTAAACGTTTCCATGGAAATATCAAAATGCAAAAGACATTTGCTACTTTTTAAAAAGTTTTTCTTATGACCTTTGCCTGTGAAATTTCAAGATTGGAAACAAGGAAAAAAAGTTAAAATCTGAGATTATTGAAGCTTCTGTAGCTCTCTGGGTTGTTAATTTGCAAGTGTGTGCTGCAAATAACCGTTCACTATATTCAGCTAGATTCTCATTTAATAGAGCTCAGCTCATGTCAGTGGAGTTCAGCCAAACTCATCCTTTGTATGTTTTTCGTTAATCTGTGCTAAAAGCATCCTTTTCTGTGGCCTGCACTGGGGCTGTCAGCCAGTATCCTGCTGTGCTATTTCATCCACTACTTGAATGAGTTATTGATCCACAAAATGGTGTTATGTGGTGTAATTGTCCTCAGCTCCTTGACTCAGCCATTATAATATGAACTGGTCACACAGTGTTAAGAACATGGGAAGCCCCAGGGGAGGCTCAGAAATGCTGATTCAAATCTTGCCATGACACAAAATGTACCCGGCTAGTTAGGTAGGCTTGACTTCGAGTAAAGCTTTTAGGCTGCCCTGATGAGCTGTGCACCACCCGGTGAGGTTGGTCTCTGCAGAATTCATCCTCTGCTTCCCCCCGTTCCTCTGCCTTCACTTTCCTGTACCTGACAAACGCTTCATTCGAACTTCGTTCCTGTACGGCGTTAGGATGGTGCAGGATGGTGGCTGCAGGTGGGAAGCAGAGCCAAGTCCTAGGACCAGCGTCCAAGGTGAGTGAGCTCTCTGCGCTTTGCTATGTGAGTCTTCAAATTAATGTAGTCATTTGAAATAAACAATTTAGTAGGCTTTAACTTCAGCGAGTCCTGAAGCATCCTGCCATTACTTTGATCCCTGTTGCCCGCTTACTTCTTCGTTGTTAGTCATATAGCCATATATATTAAGCTATAACTTACTTCAGTTAGACACTGTTGTTATTTTATAATCCTGCAGCGTACAGTAAGATCCTGGCCTGGCTGATGGCTTCTCTGCAAAACACTGATTCACATTTCATTTGTGGGTGGTGTTAAGGATCCCTGAAAATTAGGCCATATAACATCTGGCTAAATGTATTATTCAGATACGGTCTTGCATATTATAAGAGATGTTTCTTACTCTCTTAGTCTATCTTATGTCATGATGCTTTATCATCTAATTTTTGCAGAAATGTTTCTAATGGAAAGTTTGTGTGGGCTGTGTGATGGGTAGATCTCTGCTGACGGCAGGAGAGAAGGCAATCAAATGTATTAAAGATTGCGCAGTAACAGCAGATGATAATACACCCATCGGGAAAACTGACCAGCTGTTTGCATCAGCAGTAGCATAACACCACCTCATGAAGATAAAGTGTGGGAACAAACAGTCCATTGCCATGGAAAGCACTGGAGGGATGGGGAGTAATTATTGCTGATTTTAATATGTGGGGCAGTCAAAATGAATATGGTGACAAAGCAGTTATTTTTGCCTGGAAAGCTATCAAAATAATGAACCCAGCAGAAGCAGTTTGGCCTTGCTGTACAGCTGTTTCATATGCCACGTGATGAAGAAACTGCCTGACTGCTCAAAGCAGGGACGAAGAAATGAATACCAGGTCTGCTTCCAACTGGTGAGCTATTGGAAGCTTCTTTAGCAGAGACTCCTTTCTGAGCATATGTTTAACTTCACAAGACACAGCTATCAGGAAATACATTAACAAGGAGGAAAAAATGCTCCTCAGAATAACGCTTTACTATTTTTACCCAATGATGAGTTCCAGAAAATGCTTAGGAAAAATGAACGTTGTCAAACTTAAGAAGCCCAGAGTGGAGTGGTTAGCCTCAAAGAATGGTACTAGCTTAAAACAGCCCTGTTCAAAGCCGCATTTAAAAGCGATTCTCAATGGTAACTGTGTCTATTGCGATTTTAAAGAAGGATGAAAGTGGACGACAAAGGTTAATGATGGATTCAAGCTCCATCATTATTACTCCATTCTTTCCAAGGGAAAGATAGTGCATTACAATCTGCTCCCAGGATTTTGCACTGCCCACTGTCCAAAACACTATCTGTATAGAAATGTATTAATATTGTGGTTTTCAGCTCCTGTGAGGTTCTTGGTTTTTAGCAGCTTTTCAGTCAGCTGTGCTTCTCCAGCCATGGAAAGATCTTATGCGCTGCTACTGGTAGCTCTGGAAGGTGAAAAAGTAAGAAGAAAAGGTTGTGAGGCGAGGGGAGGCAACTGAAATAGGATGTTTGAAGATGGGATAAGCAGAAGCTAAACTTAGTGCAGAGAAATGGAGAAACTAGGAAAAAAGATGAGGAGGGGAGAGAGTAATCTGAGCACCACGTGAAGAGAAGGACTGTACTACTGGGTGTAGCTAGCATAGATCTTGTATTGTGCTGTTCTTTATTCAAATTCATAAAATGGAGTAGTGCCTTTTAAGCTCCTTTTTGGGTATATTCAGAGAAGTATTTCCTAAATAAATAAAAGAATAATTGACATATCTCCTTTAAAACCTCAAACCAGCAAGCAGGAATTTAACATTGCAGTTCCCATTTTACCAAAAGGAACATCCTGTGTGAAAATAAACACACCAATCCAGATTTCACAGGTCTTCAGAAAGCCTACCATGTATTTCAGCACATACCAATATTCATTTTGATCTCTAATACCTTGAAGCAATTTTTTACCTCTGCAAAAACAATACCAATCCTATTTTGGCGGCCTACAGATTTGGCTGGAACTTAAACTATCTGAATGAGGCCTCTAGAGGAATTAATATATTTTAGATATATGTTGCTTACTGTATTGCATTGAATCATTTATATAGGGAGAACTACTTACAGTGATTTTTTGGGAGTGAATTTTTTGGATACCAAAACAGCCTGGAAGTCACAAGTTCTAAAAACTTTGAAGTTCTCAAAAATTAATGTTGTTCAGAAAAATTTGTTGGAGCCTCATTCCTTTTGCACCTTGGTCAGTTTTACATATCTTGAAGTAGGTTGACTTAATGTATTCAGATATTAGGTATATTGTAGCTGCTTGTCACTTTGAATGGATGCAAACTTACCACCTTCTGGATGTCAAATAGAAAAATCCCACGGCTAAAACTTCTTACGGTTTCTCATGAGTCTATGGTTTTAAAAGGATCCTTCAAAATGCTTTCATTTTTTGATTGATCCACGCTGCTAAGGTCAAACATCATCAATCAATTTTGATATCAAAAGAACTTTTGAACACTTAACAAACCCCTTTATCTCTCTCATAAAGGTCCATTTCTCTCTCCAGTGATGTTTGTGACTTTTGGAGATGAAAGCTGTGGTCTTTTTATTGTTTAGAAAATGCTGTTTGATATCTTTGAGAAATTTGTTTGACTTTCAAGAAGTAGCTGCTCTAATAATCCAGTTAACCATATTTATACCAGAGTGGGCAAAACGCAGGGATATGGTACATGTAAATGAATGTGTATCCTTTAACTAGAGAATTGAAATTGTTTGATAATCAGGGAAAACTCATATTTGAAGTTTTAATAAATACATTTTTATTTGACTAGGTGACCTCTAGATAAGAAAAAAATAATCTTAAAAATCATTTATTTCATTTAGAAAGATTCAACATTATATTTGGAGTAGACTCTTTGGGATCAATTTCTAATCCAAATTAAATCCTTAATACCAGTCTCTCTAATTTCAAGCCTTTCAGCTGGTTAAGATAGCAAAGATTCATAGACATCAGTCCGTGAATCTAAAATTACACAGGGATGGTAACAACTTTGGACAGGTAAGCTTTTTGAGCATATGGAAGCCTTGTTAAGGGCTCACTGGGATAGAAACTATCACTGTTGTGCTTAAAAGATGGTTTCTAAACACCATGCTGTTGCCACTTGAGTGCCTCAAGACCCTAACTGAAATACGGGCTTTGTATCTTCACTGTCAGCAGTACCATAGAGAGATGCTGTGTATGTTCTGTCACATATACACTTAAAATAGAGGAGAGAGAGTATGATAGGCAGAGTGTGAAGCGATTTGCCTGGAGGTGCTAGCAGAGCTAATATTCAATACTAGATGTTCAGTGCCCAGTCCAGTGCCTTATTTGTAGTGGGACTCCAATTCAGGGGTGCTTGTGAGGTCCCGAGCCACCTCAGGTCCTGGTAGACCTCTGAGGGCTATTTTTATAGTCTACTCTATTTCTCTCCAAAGGACAGATGGTAGCCAGTGTTTGAACAAAAACCTCCATGACAGTGAAATGCATCCAAGTGTGCCAGTTCTAGATGCCTGTCTCCATTTAACCATAACTTTTTTGCTCTTTTGTTTTGCTGAAGATGCAGCTTCCAGATTCTGGTGACAACTAGTTTTGGCTTGGTGGACTTGGGAATCTGGTGATTTCAGGGTGTCCAAATTCTGTAGTTAATCAGAATGAGAACTGAACATCTGCCTACCTCAGGACACATACGATTTTCTGGGACTGTTCTTATTTTTAACCACGTTAGCATTAAATTTAATTAAGTATACAGCCCGGAAAGGTGATGCTTGTGTATATGCAGCTTGCATATATGTTGTCAGATTTGCATAGACAGGTGTGACTATATTCCCTGATGCAGATTTATAATGGTTTTTAATTGTAGCTTCATGTTGTTCTTCAAGTGGCAGACCGAATGAGTCTGAGCACTCTGCATTGTGTTTGTAAGTGCCATTTTGTTGGCTCTTGGCTCTTTTGGATGAAATCCTTTCCCTTTGACGCTCCTCCAATCTCAAACTGCTACCGAGAGCTGTAAATGCCTTAGTTCCTTTTGTGGCTGCAGCGAGGATCCCTCCGGCATAAAAGCTTCAGAGAGCAGTGATTTTGTGGGCAGGGCTGATATGATTAGGCACATCTGTAACCCATAATACAGCACAGAGTCTGAATGGTGCTGTGGCCCATAGGACATCCTCACAAGATTACCATAATTCGGAAAGGCTTAAATGTCGAAACAGCCGAAGGAGAGCAAAAGCAGGAGTGCCAACAGGTGACACAAAGTCCCTTTAGTTTATCCTGTTTTTAGGCTCTGAATTCTGAACTGCTCCTCTTTATGGGTGTAGAATGAAATCTTGCCATTATTTCATTCCCAGAATAATGCATAATGCTGCAAAATTACATCAATTTCTGTGCAAAACTGTTGCGAAAGCCTTATCTGTGATAGCAGCTAGAGAGTACATAATTTAAAAAATTCGTCCTGTGCGCAGAAAAGGCAGGAGTTCATCTTGTGTTAGCAGCTTTAAAGTGACTTGTATGACTTCTTACCATTTAATTAACTTAGTGTTTAAGTGCATGTGAGAAATCAAAGTATTTTTCTCTGCCATGGATTTTTTTTTCCTCTTAAGAGCTGGAATATTATTCATGTGATAAGCTGTAACAAATCTGTAATGAGGAAGATGAATATAGAACAGTTCATTAGTTTCCTTTAAGAGCACCGATACTGTAGATATTTGTTAATTTAGACTGAAAAATTATTCTTGAGCTCTGTGCGGAGAAGAACAATGTAATCAATCTTGTGCCATTGTGCAGGGCATTCCTTTCAAAGGAGCGCAGGAGCGCAGGATCCAGCTATTCTGTGTTCATAGCTATTTTTTCCTTCTTCTTAGGTGTCAGTTGCACCCCCTGGAAGTGCCTCTGTATTCAGTGCACGTGTTGAACGTGCAGCATGTTGCTTCTCGCAAAGACCGTTCCAGTTTTTAATAAAAGCAATCTTTTCATGTGCAACCAATGGTCAAATTGGGTATCAGGGACAGGTTCAAAACCCGCACTCTATAAAAACTTCAAATCTAAACAGTGGGTTGGGAATTTTAGAAGTCTCAGAAGGATTTTCCCCTGTGCAAGCCTGTGAAAATGCTGTTCAATAATAATTAAATATTATCATATTAGAGACCCAGAGCTAATCTTGACAAGATGGTATTTTTTTTCTTCACGCTCTGTAAGCAATTTGAATGCCATTCCTTTCTCCTCTTCAAAAATTATTTTTATTAGCATTTCCAAAATATACATTATAAGTGACTGTAAACATTACAGGATACCAAGCTAGCTGTGATTTGATACAAACTAAAATTACCATCATCAGCCATAAGCAGAGAGACCATAAAAGGGAAACGAAGCAGCGCTGCATATTTGTGTAGGGGCAAGGTCAAACGTGAGAGATGTCCCAGCCTCTCTGCTGAGGAGGAGGAGGTGATTGAAAGGGTGAGGCACTGGGATTTCATCAGGCTCCAGTGAATGTTCGGAGGGAAATAAAAAAGGCAAAATACTAGCTCTGCTTAAAAGGGAGCAGAATGCAGGTGGGACGAACGGCCTGTGTGTTATGTCAGGAAAAGTAAATTGTTTGACTTATGAAGGGGACAGTGTGACAATGTACGGGGGAAAGGCCTGTGGGAAGCAGAAAAACTTTGTCATGGGTCATCTTTGGCTTTGCATTCACTGACTTGATATATTCTGGGCAGGCCTTTTGACGCTTCTTTGTAGGGCAGGATGTGTACAGTATGCTCTGTGGGTGAAAAGTACCTTGGCTTAATACCCGATGGCACTGCCTGTACCTGCAGCGCTGCAGCAGGCGGGGAAGGGCTGGAGCTTGTGGACAGCACTGCTCTGCCCATGCAGTTCTTCTGCCCGGGGACTAAAGACCACATCCTCGGCAAAGGCATAGCTCAACCCCCTGAAGCTCTCTAAAGCTGTAAGTTAGGGGTCCTTAAGCTGAGCTATGTGTGCTGCTAGTCACATACAAACCATTCAAAGGCAATATGCAGGACTTTTCCCAACCATGTGCCGTGCCACCTTTGCCATGGAGGGTGTGGAGAACATCTGTGTGGGCTCCGCATCCTGCTGTGCGAGGGGTGCCCACTGCCACTGCTGCCCTCCTGCTCCCGCAGGCTCTTCTCCTACGATACCTAGGAAGGGCCTGGTGACAATTGGCTGTGGGCAGTGATACTTTTCATTGCAACAAGCAGATTCTAAGAGTTGATGTCTCTCCACAGCCAAAGTTTTGACACGCTTGAATTTGAACTAGGGTTTAAACAAATTTGGTCTGGCCTGGGAAGGGGGAGATACTTTCCTTCATCTTGTTCTTTCATGCAAAACCACAGCACCTTTTTCTGCAAGGAGAAGATGACCAAGTAGTTTTTGCAAAATAAAGTACTTCGCAAGAGTAATTTTTTTATTTCATATTCTGAAATGGATATTGCACTTTAAAACTATGCTTCATTCCAGAATAAAGGCTTTCTGTAGATAAACCTTCCAAGGGAGAATAACCCTGCTCATAGTGAAATTGAAATAACCAAAAAGGACACAGAGGAAAACTGGGAAAGCAAATGGAACAGACTGAGACAGCAGTCCCTGGCACAAGAAGCCTAATGCTCAGTGGACCATGCTCCGCTGTTTATGCTCATACTGGTTTGCGCTACAGTCTCTCAAGCATCCTGTAATACGATGATGAGAGAGAACCATAACAATCGATAACGCAATTATGTCTCAGCCTGCAATAGGTAACTCATCTTAAACTGCAATTTCATCTTTGTGTGCAGATGTGCTCACAGACCTCACGAGCTGGAGGCCCTGTGGGCATATTACCAGTCCTATCTCTTGAATTTGCGCTCTCTGTTTATTTGCTCACTGGATAGCTTGATGGTCTTGGGATAGTGGATTTAAGCTCTTCTTTTTCTGAACATAGGGTAAGACAAATATTGGGAGAAGTGTATGTAAAATGGAACGCAAGGGATGTTTTCAGGTCATCTGTTTACAGCTGATTGATTGCCACTGCTCTTGAGAAACGTGGCTACCTGAAGACCTTTTTTATTTATGGGCAACCTCATCACTGCTTAGTTTGTGGCTTTATTTTACTGCACCTGTCATCCGTCCACCCACACCTCCTCCCACGTGCAATCACAGACACAAAGTGGTTCTGCTATACAGACCCAGATTGCATTGCAAACAGATACGCTAAAATTACAGTTCAGCATGGTGCAGCTGATTTGTAGCTACAGTGTGGTGGTCTATCATTTCAAGTTACTGCAAGTGGGTGTTGCCAGAGGGGATTTTAATTAGGGAGCAGTTAGGTGCACCTTTACTGCCAGCGGGGGCTGTGCGTGTGCTGAGCTCTGTAACCCAAAGGAAGGATGGACCTGGACTCCAGGTGCTTTCTCTGATGGCCTTTTAGCATCATAGCCAGAGTGTGAGAGGGCAGAATGGTACTCAAGCAGCTGTGCCTACATCAGTGTAACTCACTTTTTACCGTCAGAACCCTATTGCCAGACTCTGCACACATCGCTTCTTACCCCCAGCGGTGAGTCAGGGATGCTAGGAAATAGGTTGGAAAATGCACCGCAGCCAGGCTGCTTTTATGTGTGGCATGCTCAGATGGTTGCAGGTGGGAGGATCAAACCTGAAGATGTGGTACCTTAGACCTTAGAGGCTGGGCTTTCCACTCACACAGATGTGCGATGTTCCTGATAGGCTTCCAAGGTCAATAGATTAACTACATAGTCTTCCAAGACCTAGAAGGAATTACATGTTTAAAATGTGTTCAGTGTCACTTGCACGGTCGAGCTAGCCTAGGGGAGACTTTAAAACTGTCACTGCTTGTGATGGACAGGGGGGATTTATTTTGTAGAGCTGTAAGTATCTTACATTAATTTATTCTATCACACATGATACCAACAAAAGATAAAAAGTAGAACTTTGGTATTTTTGTTAAATATATGCATATTCAGGGGTCCTGGGAAGATTGTTGTTGATTCAGTGTGATTTTTTCATGTGTTTCAATTGTTTTCGTAGGTTAAATCTGGTTCTGTGCTCAAGTACTGTGCTATAGTAATAATATACTAACTATACTGACAACGAAGACAGGTGATTGATGCTGCCAACTTCTGTTGGATGTCTTATAGAGATCTGTGCGAGATTTGTGTTGTTGATGGTTTGCTAATGTGAATAGATTTTCTTTAAACACTATAAAACCTTCTAATTAGCTTGTAAATAGAGCGCTACATTTTGCATAAGGGAAACGTTAAATAAACCATAATATTTAAACCAGATTTTATTTCTGGCAATTACTCAGACTCTAAAGATAAATTCTCTTTTATTAAATTACAGTGAGGGCTTATTATTGCTAGTCTTTGTGTAAATAGATACTTACCTATAGTCAGAGAAAGATGGGCAGGAGAGAACAAGAGAAGGGTGAAGTGTTGTGTCTAAGGAGGCAGGACTAATAGGGAACTCTTCTGAATGGGAAGAGTTTCACTTCAATTATAGTAATCCTTGAAGCTTGTTTGCATTGCTGCTTTGCACTGAACTGGCCTCACATTATCAGTTAGCTTTTGGTAGAATTAATTTCCCTTCTTTCCAGATGAAGGTGGCTTTGAAAACAGAATAGCTCAGATAATCCTAATTCTTCCGGATGGAGTCTGGCAGCTGCAGTGTGTTGGCACCAGGTTTGCATCTGCTTCTGTCTTGAAGGAAGCTGGTGCACAACCAGTCCTTCTAACAGAGAGATGGTAGTACCTCTGCTCCCTGCACTTTGTGTAGAGCCTGGTCATACTGGAAATACTGGATTGTTAAATGGAGAAGATGGGACAAGATGTAAAACATACAGGTGGCTCCATCACATGCCTGGAATACCTCCATGGTCTCCTGTGGAGGACCACTCTTCCTCTCTGAGAGGTCAGAAATACTTGAATCAGGAAAAAAAAATCTAAGTGAGACGTTTCAGAGAAGATCTTAATTTCCTCCCTGCTCCTTAAAGAAGATGAAATGTAAGAATTTGTGGGATGTGGATTTTTTTACAATTGTATCACGTACAAAGTGTCAAGTGGGGTTAAGAAGGGAAAGCCTTTGTGCAATAGTGTAATTCCCCTTTCACAACTCTGATTTCTGAGAAGCTGGTGTAGCTGATCTGCCTCTCCACGCTTGTACAGATCCATGTAGTGCACAAATCTGTGTACAGGTCTGGAGGTGTAAATGTGGGGAAGAGGATCTGGCACTTTTCAGGCTCATTAGATGCTAAATAATGCCTTCAGAACAACCTGTAGTTTCATCAGAGGTTTCGAGGAGGGAAAGGTTGTCCTTGAAAATTATTTCCAAACGTATTTTGAAGACGTCATCTATATGGAGGTAGAATTATTACCTGTTTTGTGTAGAGTTAAGTGATCTCAGCTCTTTGTACGTAAAAGTAGTCTAGCCCTCAAATATAAATATACTCTAAAAAAGCAAGATAAAATAATGGAAGAACTGAATAGGGAAACAGCAAAAAAAAAATGAAGAAAATCTTTCATTGTTAGAAAATCGTGGTTTAGAATCTGGGTTTCCACAGGAGAAAATAAAAAAGATTGGAAACCACTTCTGGGATATTTTTTTCTTCTTCTTTTTTTTTTTTTTTTTTTTTTTTTTTTTTATTTATAGTGGAACAAAAGATTGTTTTAAAGTTGCCTTGTCAGAAATGCAGAGTAGCTGCCTTCACCAGTGTACACCAATTGTTTCTGAAACTAGAAAACAGCCACTGCCCTCCCTCATCTCTCCCACAAAGAAATGTAAAATTTGGAGAGGTTTGGTTTTGGTTTTTTTCCTTGTGGTCAGTCTGGTGACTATGAAAGGACACTGTAGAGAGGTTGGTGCCGGTCTCTTCTCACGGGTAATTAATGACAGAACGAGAGGGAATGGCTTCAAGCTTCAACAGGGTAGATTTAGACTGAACATTAGGAAAGAATTTTTCACAGAAAGAGTGGTTGAGCATTGGAATAGGCTGCCCAGGGAGGTGATTGAGTCACCATCCCTGGATGTGTTTAAGAGCGGTTTAGATGTGGTGTTGGGGGATATGGTGTAGGGGAGAACTTTGTAGAGTAGTGTAGATGGTTGGACTTGATGATCCCAAGGGTCTCTTCCAACCTAGACAATTCTATGGTTCTATGAAGTGTCCAGCAGCATGAATGTGGTGAGTGGGATTTGTTGATGTGAAAGATCTTTTTCCGTGTAAACTACTCAACCAGGAGCAGGCATTATCCTGCAGAGTGATACGGGCTGGCGTCTCTCCATACTCCCCATCATTTTCTGTTACGTATGTGGAAGTACCTGCCAACTACTCCACCACTAGTTTTGCAATTCATTTAAATAAATACATACTTTGCTGTATCGTATGTGGGCTGAGCCAATGCTTTTTTAGCTGAGCAGTCCCTTTGCAAAATTTTACGCATTCACAGCTCAGCACTTCTCACTCCCGTAGGTAGCACCTGTCACAGACTTGCATGTCTAAACAGATGCTTGCTTTTTCAGTGGAGTAAATACTAACTTTATCTCTGTTTCAGACAGCTCTTGCTTACTCTAATGCAGAATAATTTAGGGTTAACATTTCTTGCTTGATTTGAGAATGAAGCAGTTGTTCAAGTTAGGGTGAATAATTCATTTTTCAGAGTTCTTCTAAAGGGTAGATGTTAATATTGTGAAGCTGCAGCTGATGTTACAAAAGCCATTCATGTTAAGAGAACAAATTGCCACTTGGCATGCTGAAAAATTAACCCGATTTACAGCATGGGTGAAGATGAACTCTCTCTGGTGAAAGCTATATTTAAACCACCAATGAGATAATTGTATCTTGGCCTTCCAACACATCCTTATGTAGCACAGATGTGACTGCTTTTTCTTCATAAATGAATACAGCTCTAACAACTTTTCAAAAATTGTTTGTGCTTGTTTTTCTAGATTTTATGCATTTTTATCTGGAAAGTCTGGAATATGAAAAATAAACAATGTAAGACATGCATACGTAATGTGTCATCTAAGGATTAAGCCACAAGGCAGGCGAAGCAAAGCCAGCGGATGGTGTTTGTACATGAACAAAACTCTGGGAGAATTAGTGCAAGTCCTGTTTCCAGGCAGGATGAGTATCTGTTGTGGATGCAGCTGCTTATGAACATAGTTAGTGACTGTGCAAATTAATCTAAGGGGAAGCCTCATCTTTTAATTTCTATTATCTTACATGGAAAAGTCGGGTAGCTGCACAGGCAAACTAGGGTCACTTCTCTGTGATGTTAAAAATAAGGCACAAATCTTTGTGTCTTGCTCAACATAATTTTGAATGTGGGGTTTTTTAACTTTATCTGTTTAAATCAGCTGCAGGACCTCACAGCAATTGCTACTCCTGCAACTGAGCTTAGCTTTCCTGAGCAAATAAATTATCCACCAAAACAATGTGTTTGTGTTTCTAATAGAACTGGAACAAACACATCTCTCTTGTTCCCTTGTTTGTGTGTGATCTGTGTGGAAAATGACAGTGCAGAGCTGGGAATGGCTTTCATCTGCTAAAATCCCTCCACCCACCAGGCTACAGGAAGATCCTGGAGGTGCCCACCACCCTGACAGTCCACATTTGGTGTCTTGTGCCAGGTGAGAGCAGTGGGAAGGCATTTGAACGCCGTGGCATGGTGTCACCAGGCCAGAGCTGTCCTGCCCAGCTCAGCTGACCTGTCACTGATGGCCACAGGATGAGAATTGAGTGAGGAGGGGTAGGACAGAGGGGAGCATCCCCAAGGGAACGGCTATTTGCTTAATGTCATGGGGTTTTCTCTCACCTTTTTTTCCTCAGCTCTTTGGTCTTACAGATGCTCTTCCATGGGTCTTGGTAAGCTTGATGGCACCCTGGAGCTCCTGACCTTCTTCTCTTTGCCAAGAGGGGCTGTCGCTATGCCCGCATAAAGTTTGTGTTCAAGCCTTGCCCCCTTCTGAGGCTTTCCTCTTTGGGAGAAACTGTCTGGTATCTAGACCATAGATTTATACATTTGTAGAGGAGAAAAGAAGTTATAATACGTACTCACTTGCAGAACTTAAGAAGGTTAAATAAACAGATTATCTTCCCATGTGAAGAACAGCCCTGTTGTCTTAAGCAACCCGGGATGCAATTGCAAGGGAAAAAGATGCTCTGTTCTTATAATAGTGCCCACTCCTCCCTCCAAGGTGTCAAAGAGCACTTTCTGTACTCTGCATGCCTGCAAATGTGCCCGAGATCCTGTTGTTCAGACAGTGTTTGCAGGTGGTATTTGTGGAAGGGTTTTTGTGGCATGTCACCTATTCACAACTACAAAATGTTACAAATCTAAGGGTTTCTGAGAAAGCTTGGTGTAGCTGTGATGCATTAAGATACTCTTATCTCTACATGGTGCAACTACATAGTAACTCTTAAGTCACATGCACCTAATTAAATGCTGATTTGTTTTCTATGTGAGTAGACAGGTAAAAATGGGCAGAAACTGACAGTGAACTCAAGCTCAAAAGGATGATAAAAATGCAGCTTCTGAGTTGGAGCTGTTGGACTCATCCACAAATTCGCTCAGGTTTGTCTAAGAAGAAAAACAGCATGAGAGGAGATATAAATTGCTTTTTCTGTCTTGTTTTGGAGTTGTGTCTTTACCTCTAAATTGACCTGAATCTTAAAAAAGGATCTGGATATCTGAAGCTAATAATAATAATAAAGCAGTCACTTTGTGAACCTCAACAAAAAGAAAGAAAAGAATATCTTTGGGTAGAATTTTGATTATTTGGTTACAGCTTTTTCAAAAAAAGAGAAGCCTTTGATTCATGCAGCTCCGTGCATAATTGAGTGACTGAATGGCCAGGAATCTCCCAAACTGAAAAACAGAGGCAGCTGAATTTGGAAAGAGTTGTTCCCTCAGTTTTTATTATAGGAGGAACAAACACAGCAGCAAAGCAGTATATGAAAAGTCACACCACGAGTTGGTGACAGAACTGAAAATGTCATACATTTGAATGTCTTGATCACTGCTCCCTCTCGCCTCTACAGTAGAGGGAAACACCTGTCTGTTAGCTGATAGACTGAGCAGAACTTCTCTTCGTCCCTGTGCCATGCTTTAGTAGAAGGGTTCTATTAAGGCTCATTTCTCATGCTGTGATAAATCTCCTACATCCACTCAGCCATGATGTATTTACAGTCATTTATGCAAAACTAAGTTTTGTAGTGGTGTTGACTGGTTATAGTCTCTCAATGCTATTTAGCGGCTGTAGGTTAGGAAAAGAATGAATATGCTATGGTTATCTATATGGTGTTAGGTGTTCTCCATTAAAAGCTGATATTGACTGCAATTATGGGAAGATGAGATTTCTGAGGTTTCAAGTGCTAGTTCTGAGACTTGCCATTCAGTGGGATCTTGGTGTAGATTTACACTATGGGGAATGCTTTGCAGTTCCTAGCTGTCTACCTGTGGGAAATACCAGATCTTCTAAACTTCAGTCAGATGGTCCACCCAAGCATGGGAACTGATCTAACAAATAAGGATTAAATATCTTACTAGTGGAGTGAGTTGCTGGACAGATTTGGTGTCTGGGTACCAGAACTCTTCTTTGACGTTGAGACTGCCGTTTAACTGCTCTGTGCCCATAAAGTAGGAGTAATTGCTCTGTGCCCATAAAATGGGTATCAGAGCTATCTCATAAGGCTAATTAATGTTGGTAAAGTGCTCTGAGGCCCAGAGATAAAAGGGGTCATAGACTATTGGTGCTAAATACTTACATCTGTTTATTGATAAAGTAATTTCCCTCAGTCATTGTACTCTTGTCTTATTGTCTAGGATCAGACTGTTTCTTGCTTAATAATTTGAGTGTTTGTAGGTCTGGAGATAGATAGCTCATCAGCTATAAATCACTACCATTAGTGATACTGAATAATCATTTTTCTGTAAGGATTCCCTGAAATTGCTTCTTCTTCAGTTTGAATTGTCCATGCACTTAACTGCCATTTGGCATGATGAAAAAGTTTCATTGGGATGAACAACTGGAACGATGGGCCATGTCTTGTCCCTCACCCATTGGCTTAGTCCAACATGTATTTCCAAGCTTCTAGGTGAACCATGCTTGTTTCCTAACAGGATTTGATGTGTGTTTGAAGCAGAAGGTTGTATGGATTTAAATACTTCATTGATTCTTGCTCTAATAGATGATGATCAGAGGACAGTTGCTACTCCCAAATGCCATAAATATGCTGTAGTTGTCTAGAGATTCAAACAACGATTCATATTCTTATGATGATGGGAAAGTTTCAGACTCCTTTGCGAGAACAAAGTTGTAACGTGCAAAAAGGCCTATCAAGCTGCATTTCCTTATCTAGCATTTTAACCCCCTTGATTTCCTTTGGAGAAGCTGTGGTTGTGGTGTCCTTAAGCTGAAGTCAGATGGTTAAAATATAAACCATTTTCCTTGAGCCTTGCTTTGTGCATAGCTCTAGCTCAGTTGTAGTTCTACATCCCATTCAGTAGCAACAAGGATCCAGTAGTTCAAAGTGCCGCTTATTTTCCATGGCTGTCTTCATCAGCTCTATCAGGTCTCTACACGCATCGTTCCCAGCTCTCTGGCCATGCTGCTTCAGGGGGATGGCCTGAGGGCTCAGGATCTGAAGGCAGATGTGTGTCAGTGGTGCCAAAACAAGCAAACAAACAAAAGTCCCCAAAACCCACAAACCCCAAATGCTGCAGTAATTTATGTACCACAGGATGATGGGCTCTGGCAGCTTCCATCTGTGGCCAGGAGATGCTATGCTTCCTTCCGTCTCCTTTGGAACCGAAAAGGTTTGTGCTCTGCACAGCTGAGTCACAGAAAGGCTGAAATGACGCACCTGAAAGCAAGCATCAGGCAAAGCAAGGAGTCAGCCTCAGCTATTCCAAAGATTAGACTGGAATCGAACTACTAACACTTCCTTTTTGCTTAATCTATCTTCATCTGTCACGAATCTGAAAAAGATTCAAGCCTGAGAAAGTTGAAGTGGAAGGCGGCAGCCTGTCTTGCACACACCTGGCCCAGGGGAAAAGCAGAAGAGTCAGGCTGTCGTCAGGCTGTGCCTGTGTGTGCACGCATGCTTCTGTGTGCCCTTGCAAGAGGAGAGGGTGAACTGTTCAAAGTACGAGTTGTTTCAGGATGCTGGATTGCATTTATCATGGTAGATGGGAGATTATGGTACTGCGGGAAGATGTGTTCCCATGGTAACTGAAAGCTGTTTTTACCCAGAGCCAGTGTGCAAGCTGAAGGTGTGCCTTTCCTATGCTCCCTTACTACAACTTTTTCATCCAACATTAAGGGTCCATTATGTTTGAAACATACTGATCTACATGCAGGGATTTTTCAGCAGGAGGAGGAGGGATAACCTGCTCGCTCTCAGCTGTGAAGATGCTGCTGGAAACCGCGTGATGCTTTGTGGGCATTGGGGATTTTAGCAACAGAACGGTATTCACAGTGCGGCTGTGGGGTATGCAGCTTATGTGTTTCTGATCATTTCCTTAGATGATGAAGCCACAACTCAACCAATATCTTGTTTGAGCTTGGGAACTTTGCACCATGACCTTTACCTGCTTTAGCATAGTACTGTCGATATTTTCATGAATAAAGTAATCAGTGATGCTGGCTTACAGATACCGTAAAATATTTTGCAGTGTGTACACCTAATGTTTCAGGATCTCAGCCCATGGAGGAATTAAGACTTAGATATTAGGTTCCCAGTCTCCCCTGCACATAATTTTGGGAAGTTAGGCCTCTGAGAATGAGCTTTACACCATTGTCATGCTAAGTACGGGACATCTACCCCTAACTGCAGGTAAAGCTATGGATGGTGGTGTGTTTTGGAACTCGTTACCCAGGGCAGTAGTAGAGTCCCCATCCCTGGAGGTATTTAAGGGTCGTGTAGATATAGTGCTTAAGGGACGCGGTTTACTGGTGAGTTTGTCAGCATTAGGTTAATGATTGGACTAGATGATCTTACAGGTCTTTTCCAATCTAGGAGATTCTGTGATTCTGTGTCTGAGTAGCATTCTTCCTCTGGGAGGCTGGGAACTGGCTGCCCACATGCTCCTCTTTGCATCCAAGGTCTGCAGCTTGAAGCCCTCTCGAAGGAGTGGTGTGTGCAACCATCCCTTCACAGACCTTAAGCTCCAGGTGGAAGAACCAGAGAAGGGGTACTTGGGGTTAAGCTGCCCCTTTTACTTGAAGAACCCACTAATAGAGCAGTTGTGCATGAAATGGCTTTCTCAGCCACAGTGAAGTTGAAGTCATCTCTAAGCAGTCGTTTCTGTCACTTTGCAGAAAAGAGAATGAGATGTTGAGTGGGCAAAAGAGAGTTACTCTGTCACGCAATGTTGAGGGGACTCACTTGGCCCAGGCAAACACAGGATTCTTACCCCTTTTGTCAGGATTATCCATTTGCAGTTAAAATGGTTGTTCATTT
This sequence comes from Pluvialis apricaria, assembly GCA_017639485.1. NCBI lineage: Eukaryota > Metazoa > Chordata > Aves > Charadriiformes > Charadriidae > Pluvialis > Pluvialis apricaria. The sequence goes on along the minus strand of CM030011.1, from coordinate 69,667,114 downwards.
CTAACGTTTGCTTGTCATCCTCCCTCTCACTGGAGGCAATACGCTGATTACACACCCCAAAATCATTCCTTTCCCACCACCAAAACCCTATGCTGTGTGAGGTGGGATCTGACAGTCATTTGGGAGTGCTGAGCAGCAGTCTGCTGTGCGGCAATTTAGGATGGGGAATGAAGGTGAATACCCTCTCCTGTTAAAGCTGTAGGGGGGTGGGATGACATCAATGAGAACACCTGGAATGCAACCTTGGCCAGGAACGTCTGCTTTACAAGGACTTCTCTTGCATCTTTAGCAATGAAGATGTTACCTTGTGGGTAGGTTCATTGTAACATGTTTCCCTCCTACCTTCATCTCCCTCTGTCACTTCACTGAGACCATATTTATATTGTTAGAACTTTCAGTGTTACTTTGGTCTAGATCAATTTTAAGTTAAGCTCTCTTGTGTATTGCAGCTTATTTTAGGAACTTGCTTTAGAAACTAACCGTCTTAATTCTTTTGAATGTGAATCTTGAACTGAAGAGTTATGCTTTCATGGTGATGTTACATTTTGCTTTGTTTGTATGTATTTTTCCCCCACAAATGTTTCGTGGAATATATCAGAACAGGGCCCTCTCCAGTCTGTCTGAAGAAATGGAGTGGACACTTTTCAAAAACTGAAAACTCTTACAAAGTTGTGAAAGGTTTAGTGCAAAACGCTCTCACTTCAAATCTGTCCACCTACCTGAATCTTATCTTTCCTGTTCTTTGAAAATGCAGAGGAGGAACAAATCTCACTTTGATGAAATTGCTTCATCTTGTTCCTTAACTAGCTGAATAACTCAGTATGCTAAAACTATGGTAGGGAAATATTAAAGCAGAAACAGAAGAAGACTCAAGAAGTTGACAGTGATTTGCACAGCCTCGTGCATATGCACTTCTGAATAACCTTGAATTATTGATTAGGTATTATTTCAGTAACTGATTTTTCTGCAACTTTACACTGCCCTTAGAGAAACCTGCAAGAATGAAAACGTTAATTTGTATTGTTGAAACAATCTAGTATGTCTTTAACGGCTTTTATGAGGTGAACCTGCCCTTCTATGGCACTACTGATCTATGGAAATTCAGTGCAGTTGATTTAGTTTGTACTGATACATGTGAGAGAGGATGGGCCCTTTCATTGCTCTCTCCCTCCAAGCAAGAACTGTTGTGCATTTAACAAGATGCTTTTCTTGTGCATTTAAACATAGAAGCGTTATTGTAGTGTTGTGTAAACTTTTTGTCATGGACACAAACTTTCAAGCAGCAGTAAGTTTAGCTGAGTGGCTTTTAAGTCATGTAGTGACTCCCAGATTAAAGACAATCCAAAAGTATGAAGTATAGGTAATTACATTACTTTAAATAATTGCTGTTTGTAATATTTCTGGTAATTTCTGGTCACCTCCTCTTATTATAGGGAAGGAATTAAATTTAGATATTAATAAGCATCAGACTCTCAAAGACAAATTAGTCCATTTCAGAAGAGCATCAAAACAGCTATGCTGGGCCAGAGAAAAGACGCATCTAAGCCAACATCCTGACTCAGACCATAGCTCGGTCCTTCACTCTCTTTTCCCAAAGCATCTGCTACTGGCCAGTGTAGAGCAGCAGCAGCAACAGCAGTATTCCTTCCCAGCTTCTGGCAGCTGGCCATTTGGGTACTACTTGAGCCAGAGGTTGTATCTGCATCGTTGTATTTAATAGCCCATGATGGACCTTTCTTCCATGAGTTTCTCTAATTGCTTTTCTTTTAATCCATTTATGCTTTTGGCTTTCAAAACATCCTGTGGCAATAAGTTCCACAACTTAATTATGTAGTGTATAATAAAAAAAATAAAATTGGCCCCTCTCATTTTAAGCTAACTGTCTGATCATTTCATTTGGTGCCCCCTATTTCTTGCATCAAGCGAACAGTTGTTCCCACTCACTATCTCTATGCTATTCATGACACTAGACCATAATCATATTCTTCTCCACAATGATCTGTCTTGCAGGCTGAAAAATCCTCCTCTGGATAATCTCTTCTTGTAAAGAAGCTGGTTTGTACCTCTGCTACTTATGTCTTCCTTCTCCCTGTCTTTTCCTAATTATCCCAAATCCATTTTAGAATTGTGCATAGTATTGAAGATGTGGGCAAAACTGCAGAGATTATGTTCTCTCTTTCTTATGTAATCATCTCTGACATTGTTTTTCCCTTTTACCATCCCCAAGCATTCAACTTGATGCTTTCAGAGAACTCCGTGTTATGATTCCAAGATCTCTTTCCTGAGCCATAATGGGTAATTTAGATCACGTAACTGTGCATGCACAAACTCAGTGGGTTTTATCCATGTACAGTCCGTTGCATTTACTGACACTGTATTTCCCAGCATCCCAAAGCAGCTTTCTTCCTTTCTGCTGTTTATAGCGTTCATAGTGGATGGAACTGAGCAAATAATTTCTCTGAAGGATTTTTTTCCTCAGTTGTTGCCTGCTTTGCAGGCCTAAATTGCAATTTCTTCAAATTCAGATTTTGCCATTGCTGTATGTCCTAGTTTGAGTGACACAGGACTAATTTCTCGTCTAATACTTGGGAAGACTGCATTTTTAGAGGACTCTAGTGTCTGAATTTGTGAAAATATTTACCTTCTAGCCAGCTATGGTGTGTGGGTTTCAAGGTCTCAGTGTTTTCGAGCTTGCCTGGTGCAGGGATGAGGAGGAGCGAGACCCGGGCACTTGACCCAAGCTGGCCAACAGGATTATTTCATGCTATCAACGTCACATTCACTGCAAATTAGGAAGTTTGCTGCGAAGTTCTCTCTCTTCCTTGATGACTGCCATCCCAAGAACTTCGTGCCCTGGTGCCGGACTACTGAGGCCTTCCCTTCCTCCCGAAGCCGTAGCGCTCGCAGTGTCCGACATTTGCTGTCCACTGCTGGGAGTGCACAGCTTCCTACTGGTAGAATTGGCTGAGTATAATCTTTGCATATTCTGTATTGGTATTGGGATCAATATTGGTTCTTAAGTGCTATTAATGTTAATTATCTAATCTTACTCTATTAAATCTGTTTATACTTTAACTCCCGGGTTTCCTTGTTTCTCCCGATTCCCTTTCCCGGGTGAGGAGGGGTCATCGGTTGACAGAATGATTGTCTAAATGACAATAAATTGTTATGGGTCTCTCAAACCATAACACCGTACAAAGTAACACCAAGTGGTGACGAAAAAATGGGACATTTGCTCAAGCAAAGAACCACACTGATCTGACTGCACTTTCCCTGGTACCAAAGCTAGTGCGGGACTTCTTACGTCGCCCGGCACTGTGCTAGCATGTCTGTACCCGTACAGAAACTGGGCAGAGAGGAAAAGTCTCTCTCAATAATACTTTTATATCTTGGTGATGAAGATTACAGTTAACAATAGATTAAAAGGAAAAATAATTAAAGCTAATGTGGCATGTTTAATGCCATAGTATGGCCATGTAAATTCCTTAAATAAACAGATGGAAAGTGGATGGAGGCTGCTTTGTGCTGTCTCTCACAAAGGCAAGCCAGGAAATGCCACCCGGGCAGGAAAAGCAGGGTATAAGCAGGACAAAGGGTGCAGCAAGGGACCCTTCTTTCCTTCAGCTCCTTCCCTACCTCCTGGTGCGTGGGCAGGACTCTGCTCAAGGGCTGCATTGTTCATCACTCCCTTTCTGTTTCCAGTTTCTGTGTCAGTGCTAAACCAATGCAAAACTAAATGCAAAGGTGAAAATCCATTTTACTGGCATTTGAAGGGCTGAAAAGTGCTGAAAATGGAAAACTGGTGTGCTGTGACTGACTGACTGATGGAAAATGTAAAGGCTGAATAGCTTGGTAAAAAATCCAAATAATCTATTTTCTCTGAAGCGCTAGCTTTCCAAGTAGTAAAGCAGTAACCAAATTTGGTTCCTCAGAGGCTTGCAAGGCCATTAGGTATTTAGTATTGAGTAAATATTAGCTTTCATGGTCTGGTGGATTTGTGGTACTGCGTGTGATGATCATTTTTTATTAAGAGGTATCTTTAAACATCTGTGTGATAAATAACTGCAGTGTTATGTCAACTTGTATCTGTCATGTGAGCTCGGACACAAGCAGAAAGGCAGTCTTTCTTCCATGGCAAATGCACATGTTTCTGATGTTTTTTTCTTCCCTAGGGAAACAAGCAGACTCTTGTGCTCTGCAGCTCTGTGTTTATTGTCCTTCTGTTTCTTTATACTAGGGGATGAAAGTGGAGGGAGTGTCTTTAAAATTATTGTTGCTGTCTATTAATTTATTGTTTCACCTGCCCCCATTATTACCCAGAAATAAAAGTTACGATTTCTTGGGTAGGAGTAGAGGGTACAAGAGAGCCATTAAATGCTGTTGGTATGAGGTGACAGTGACTGCAGCTGGGCTTGCTCAGGAACCAAAACTAAAACTGATGAACGCATAACTAAACCTGAGACAAGGCACAAAGGAAAGCAGGGAAAAAGTCAGTTAATAAGTACAGGAGAGGAAATATCTGGCGGAGAGCCTTCCCTTTTACCTACCCCTCATCGTTCCCAGAGCATCCACTGAAGATAAATTTAGAATCTCTGTATCTATTTATTGTACGATTTCTTTGCGTGTGAAAGTTGATATTGGGGGAAAAACGGGAATGCTTTCATTTCCAGGTTTTGGATTGTGAAAGGAGGAAAGGAGGGGCACAGTTAGGCAAAACTGCACGTGAGAACCAGAACAGTTTGCTGAACTCAAGAGTCTTTCAATAGCATATGAGCCAGCTAATCCCTTGTGGATATAACTTGTATTGATCTCATTAATGGACCTCTAACAATGAAACTTCCCAGCTGCAGATGGCTTACAGACAAGTGGAGAATACACAAAAGAGATTTACCTTGTTGACTTTATTCCATTATATTCTAATGTTTTACTATATATAAACATATATGGATTTTTTTAAAGACCTGTAACACTTGAACAACTAAACTGGACTTGACGAACTGGTAGAGGAAATTATTTGTCTAGGAATGCTCTTGTTAGATTTTCCGAATCACCAAAATTTACAGTAAAGATGAGAAACTTTTAAAAAATCTACATTTATGAGGATGATGCAGCTACTTTGTATTTTAGCCTGATAAATATGCAACATACCCTTTCAGAATCATAATAATGTGAAATGGAAAAGCATATGTTCAGAACAACTGCAAGAAAAAAAATCAGCATCATTTTGTACTTCAACAGGTCTATATATAGAAGATGAATCATTTCACCCACCTCTGCAAAGGAGTGTGGTCACTTACTAGAAGAATATTGCACCACTGTGCAACAGTTCAGGGCAGGTTACGAGATAGAGATATAGATATATATATAGAGATATATATATATATATGTTACAGGTCACAGCTACAAATCGCTGTCAAAGATGAGTTGGCCTGTCCTGTGCCTGCTCTGATAAGGACAGTTTGCCCCTGCAAACAGACCATTAGCTGCAAACTTCAAGCAGAGGTTTCCTTTCCATTGCACTGCAAGATCAAAAGCTTCCCAATCTAAAACTCAGAGTAGATATGCATTTCTTAAAACAAAACCCGAAAGATGAAAGAAATTCTTCAGCTTTTGTTGACTGCTTTGTCTCTGATTGTTAGGCCAAGATTTAATTTTGCATGCTGTGCTGACCGTCACGTATTTCCTCTGAGTCAAAGTAAATTAGAAAGTAGAGAAAAACGCTACTATTGCAAAAAGTAAGATTAAATATGCTCCCGGTCATGTTTATGGAAGCACTGAACATGCTTTAATATCTGTGCTTTTCTGGTCCAGGCTAGACTCATAACTCTTAATCCTTTTCCTCATATTAGGAAGAAGAAAGACTCTGATAACATCAGAGTTAAGAAGTGGATATGCTCTCTTGAATGCAGTATGAGAGAGGGTCCTTAAGAGAGGCTTCAGAAAGCTCTTCAGCTGTGAAAGAGGTTGCACTGGATCCAAAGCTGATTAGCTGCTGGTCTGGGTCTACCTACTTACACATGTGTATTATTGTAATTCAACGCATAGAAAAGTGTCACCGGTGCAGCACTGTTGGGCACTGAAGGTGAAAGTTACTGGGGTGAAATGTGACTGCATTACGGCGTGAAAGTGAGTAACGGTCGGTTACTTCAGTCCTCGCCGTGGATTTGTAGGGAAGATTTCTGCCCAAGTGAATTATGTGAAATTATTCACAAAGCTGACAGTTATTAGTAGCAGACCTAATTGGAACATCATGGAAGGACTGGAAATTTTTGCAAAAGAGGCTGAGTGGTTTTGTCAGTTGTATGCCAGTAAAATGCGTACAGTTTGGGGATCTGAGATTGCATATGCTTAAACAGTTAATGAAGCCCTGCTAGCGTGACTGCATTTCTGTAAATAGCCTGTGAACCCCTACAGATTCACTCTGTGTTACTTTTGAGTTTTTTCTAATACGTTTGTGTACTACTAGAAACAAATTGTCATTGTGCCTTGTACATAGACCTGTCTGGAGCGCGGGTGCAGCAGTGCTGGTGGCTGGGTCTCACCTGGGCCCTGGGGGTTTCTTCTCACCTTTTTCTGCTGGGAGCAGACACGTGTGAGGAGGACACAACCATGCCAAAGATGACCTTGGAGAGCTGGGGAAAGCAAAAGCGAAAAGCCCCTCTGCGCCTGCTGGGTTGTGAGGTACTGCTGGGTTTTGTTCTGAATTTCAGTTTTAGAAAGGTGAAGGAAAGTGGATTATTTATATAGGGAAAAAATAAACCACCCTAACTGTTTGGAGAGAACGTTATTTTTTTTGGATCTGAAGCAATGTGCTTTTGTACCTCAGGAGGGGCCTGGTCAACTCCTTCCCTGCATCTGCTCATTTTCTGGCTGATGTGCAGAGTCCCCTCTGGGACCCAGACCCTTCTGTTTTGGGGCAGGCCAAGGGGGCCGCATCCCCTGTATTGCTGGTGAGGGGGGAGATGCATTTACCTTTGGCCATAGCCCTGTGGGGGGGGTGAGGGAGGAACCAGGCCAGCTCCTGGAGCTCCTCATCACCCCCGACACCCTCCTTGAAGTACATCTTAGAAACCAGGAAAATCTTTGACAAGCTCTTCTGTTTATATTTGGGTTTTTTCAGCCTGGTTTTCCAAGGAAACAAGGCTATGTGACCACACTGTCTGTGAATTCACCCCACTCCCTCACCAGGATCAATTTAAACTAGCTTGCTGGTTTTCCACCACATTTGAGAATGCAGAAGGGGTCCCAAAGGTTACGAGGCTCCCAGAAGCTGCATAAAACAGCATCTGGGTAGATGAAGGCGACCCAAATTCATGCGGTGCTGAGGGGAAGGTAGGCATATCTTGGGACCAGAAGCAGCAGTGTGCTGCCCAATCTGAAGGTGGGTGGTGGCCCGGGGGCCATTGCTGTGAGCCAGGCCCGGCAGGTCCTTCCTTGCCAGGAGGCAGAGGAATGGGGGTACCACAGTAAGAGAAGGAGACAAGGGGTTACGTGTAGTTGTGTAGATCAACCCCTCCTTGCATACTGAAGTTTAGCTATGTCTCTTCCTTCTTCAGCTCACATAGCGCTGTCTGTGCTCACGTGTGCTTTTCTTTTATATAGAGCTTCTAAGGAGCTGAGTTTACTGAAAATCAGGTGTTGGCGCTTACCTCACACAAGGCATGGCCTTATGAGGGGAAGCAGATGGTGAGAAGTGGGATTTGGGGTCCTGCTCAGTCACTTCAGGACACCTCTCCAGTCACAGTTTCATTCACATAACCAGAGCCTTTGAGGCTGGAAATGCGTTAGAGTGATGGGAAGTGCCATGATCCCAGCCAGCCTCTCACTGAGCCCTGTGTTCGTAAGATAAAAACCTAGCTCGTGCAGTGAGGTCCCTGTGTCACCTCGCTACCCAGCTACCTGCTGGCAACAGGGCAAGGGTATCACAATAACCCAGGTACACGAGGCTTCTTTGCAGCTAACATCTGCTGAGCATTGGAGGAACTCAGTGATATCCTTGCTCTTAATCTGTTCCCATGACACCTGCTAGAAGGTAAAGTATTTTTCCCTGGGACATAAGACAGTTGTGTGAAAGCCCTGTTTGCAGCATGACTTCTAGCAGAGCAAGCATAAACCTCCCTCGCGTGTGCCTGGAAAGCTGAAAGCAAAGTTGTCATTTGTTGTGTTGCCCATAGCTCCTTTGGTACTGTGAGAGTTTGCCCCTGTCAGTCTACTTGCGGGTGCATCCTCTGGGGAAAGACGGATGTATCCCAAAATGCTGTGATGGTGCAGAGGCAGGATAAGGTTATGGGATGGGACCGCGCTTTTCTCCTGAGGCTCTCAGCAGGTTGCTCTGAGCATTGCAAAGCTGTTTTGGTGCAGCTCTTTCTCCAGAAGTAATGCTCCCTTGCTCTGTGTGAAGGACGTGGGACTTCTCAGCCAAGTGTCACCATGGGGACGCACCCTGCTAGGCTGAGGAGTGGCATGGCTTCCAGGAGAGGGTGTAGTAGGAGGAAGCCAAGTTTGTAGGAGGTGTATGTTAACTGCCAGTTTCATAAACTTTTAGCAGCTGCTTTCCACCAAAATCTCTCCAAACTGCAAAGACCTGACAGTTGTTTGAGACCAAAGTGATGGAGAGCCATCCGTGAGCAGCATTGCTGATGAAATAAACTTTTTGAAACTTAAGGGAAGAGAATACTCCACTAATGCATTGCCATGTACTGTGTTAGCCAGACAGGAATGTCTCTTTTTCAGCTTAAGTGTTTGTTTTTTTTTCAAAAATAAGCAATGTGTCTTGTGAATGAAGTTCATAATTGAAAATATCTTCATCTAGATTTTGTTTGTAGCCTCACTTCTAATTTTTTTCCTGATCTTGGGGAATACACAGAAAGCTTTCAGAAACAATCATTTCTTTTGGAAACAGAAAGTGAAATAACTGTTACTCTGGAATCTTTACAACCAGTGAGTATCTGTGTCTTCCAGTGGTGTGACTTGAAGGTTAAGTTAATGGCACTCAAAGCTGACAGATTTGGGGAAACAATGTTGAATTCTTCACTGGGGTATGCTTTTTGTGTGCAGCTGTCATGTGATGACAGAAAGCATTTATAAAAGATTTGTTCTAAATTCAACTTTTTCAGAGATTGTGATTGATACTAGAGTAAATCTGGCTTTAAGTCTTCTAATACTCTAGTATCAAGGCCCCCATGGTGATGCTGATATGATGCATGTACTCTCTGCTGCCTGTTGAAGGAAAGTTGATGTGGACTAATTTTGGCAAACTTTCTAGATTAACTACTGAGGACTGGCCTCAGTGGATCCCACAATGCCAGTTGTGGAGTCCCAACCTAAGGTGCATGAAAGCATCTATCAGCTTCTCCTCCTGAGGGTTTTTTGGCACAGATTTTAGAATATGGAATAGCCTGAAGGTGTTGATTGTAGGGCGTCATTTCTCATTGAATTGAACTGCATTTCATGAGTAGGCCTTCTTTGTTTAATGCCTAGTTCCCCGCAGAATATCTGCAGTTGGGTTTTGCACTTCTTGAAGGTAATATTATACTACAGATAAAATAATGGGATGGGCGGGTAGGAGCCACCATAAATGGCTATTGCAGGAACTGGGCTCCCTGCTGGGTTTTGGTTCTCACCTTTAACAAAGGTATTCAGTTTGCTGCATGGATTAATTTAAGGTTTCTGTTATGCCGTTTTGTAAGGTATATGCTTATAATTCCCATTTTTCCTTTTAGCCAAACCACGTACTGGAGAGCTTCCTCAGGAAGCTTTTCTAAGCGTTTGTGTTTCAGGACAACTATAGGAATATGCAGAGCCACTTACGGCAATGGAAGTATACTGGGCATCTGTTGTATTTGTAATAGCTGTAGAGAGCAGAGTAAAAACCCAGGGATGCAGCTTAAGTGATCCGAAATGAGACGCAGAACTCAAGTTAACCTATAATTCAGTTTTTCTCTCAGTTCATTGTGTTTCACAATAAGAATAGTCAGAGGAAAAGGAGCACAAAGCAGATTTACTTGTAGCTTGATGTTCTATCTGCATACAAACCAAACATGTTAAACTTGGCACGCAGTCTGTATTCACCACACTGTGTGGCTTCATAGAAGAGTATTTACAATACATGGTTAGCATTAAATTTACCAAAGCCTCAGTCATCTGGAATGTGTTCTTCTTTCCGCATTAGCAATCCTAAAAATCCTAGAAGATTTTTGTTTCTATGCCTTATTAATTTCATGAGCAGCAAACTAGCTATTGGAGGACTGGTTTCAATTGCTCACTCAAAAATACCTTTGTATCAGCCTTGCAATCTTGCAGCAGTTCTTGCTGAGCCAGTTTCACCATATCACTAGATCGTGTTTCTCCAACCTTTTAATGTGTATAACTAGTATAAAAGTTATAGCAGACAAAGACTTCCCCCCCCCCCCCCCCCGCCCCCCTTCCTAGGGTTTTTTTTAGCTATTATTAGAAACATTTACAAGTCCTGGGCAGAGCAGAAATGATCCCTGACTCTTACAAGTACTGCAGGCAGGAGCTGGTGGTCTAAGCAGCGTTGTTCTTTACTCAGATACAAGAAGCCTTGCTTATTGCAGGTAATTTTACTGTAATAGTATAAGGTACAATGTCTTCCATAGATGTGCCTCCTCCTGTTATAGGAACCTGCCCCTGCAAAACCAGTTGTGTTTTTTTATTACACACAAACCAAGAGAAGAATTTTTCTTCACTGCGGTGACATTCTTATTTTGGGAAGGGAAAAACAAAGGTTCACTTCAGAGTCCATCCACCAAAGAGTATGTCCGTAAATTTTGTTGTCTGGCTGATAATAATAAACAGCACATCTCTGTCCCGATAGCCTTTCCTGTTTCACTGCATCATCTGTCTCCTCTGGGATTGTCATACTGTTAAAAGCTAAAAGGACATTAGCATCTCCACAATGTGTGTACTAAATTTTAAGAGCTGAATTTAAGTATAGACTTTTCTGATTTCCTAGCTGTATTTCTGTAGGCGGGTGCAAGTTTACCTCAGGGCAAGGATACACTGAGAGGCCTGTAGAAACTCCGAATAATGTGACAAGCAAGCTCATGGTTATCTGATGTACAGTACTTTATTCCTGCAGGTTAAGTTGTTGCATCTAGCCCTGGTAGCTGTTTGCCTTGATTTCTCTCCCATTTGTCCCTAGTTACATCCAAACAAAGAAAGCATTTGTGTTCCTCTCTCCTCCTTTTTTTAAATACCTCTATCAATTGAGTTATTCTGTGGTAAATCAGCATGTTTTAGCACTGCACCTTACAAGCTGCACGGTTCATTTTGCCTGTCTCTGCCTTTAGTGTGCGAGTGTTACAAGGTAGTCCTTGCTTCCACCGTTATCAACTACAGAGCTGTTCTGCAAGTGGAGGATGGACTATGAGAATCCTTGATAGACAAGGCACGCAGTGAATGATCAAAGGCTATCTTGGAGCATATTTTGCAAGTCATTCCTCTTGGTGGCAAAATGAGTTTCTGTTCAGTTGTTCTAAAGGCTACCGCAGCTATGGCACAGAAACTGCTGGTAGCAATCAATCATTGTGCAAATTTTCTTCTTCACCCTGGTGCATGTTACTTCAGTGATGCTAAGGCAAAGGAAACCTTTCCCCAGCTCCAGCAGCTGATTAAACGCAAGGGTCTGTGAGCTGCTGGCAGCTTAGAGAAAGGTAGCTTCTGGTTTCATGTATGCAGTCCATGACTAATATGGGTCGCATATATTATCCTGCATTGCAAGCAGGATTTTGCTTGTTTTTCAACTGAAGTAGTTAACATTGGTCTAAGATGCATCGTCGTTATCAGGAGCCGAGAGTAGTATTCAGGAGGGTTGATTAAGCAGTGAAGGCCGTTTTCTGAGCCTAGTGAGCCAAGTGGGAGGCTTTTCTGGGGACAATTCAGAGCACCTACAGCACAGCTTCAGGTTTGAATCACTGTCCAAAAAAAGCACATTCTTCTGAATCCTTTTGCAAAGTCATTTCAGCTTTTCTAAAAGAAGCAGAAGTTGAGAGACTAGCAGCAACCTGGAGGTGGGCTTTGCTTTTTGCTGCTTTGTTCTCCTGCCCTCCCCCTTCCCAATATCTCCAAGGGATTGTTCCTGAAGTCCTAGGGAATCACAGAAGTGTCATGTACCCCTGGAAGGGACTTCAAGAAACTATGTAACTTCATCTTTCATGACTCCTTCCCTTTTTCTGTGCACAACTGAATATCCCAAGGCATTCCTGATAGCTGTTTTCTTATTCGTGAGTATCTTTGGTGAGGGTAGTTCTACAAGTATCCCTGGGACACGTTCCCATCCTTAACGGTCCACACCTATGGAAAAATTCTGACCTAAATAAATCTCCTCTTCTGCAAATGGAGCCAACTACTTGTCTTTTACTCTGTAAATGTGATGAACAATTAATTGCTGTCATCTTTAAATATCTCTAACGTATATCAAGAGTCACTACAGTCCTCTCATTTTCCTTTTTCCTAAACTAGACTAATCCAGATCTTTCACCATCTGGTTCTAGTAGTAGTTATTCCCCAGGGCCTTCGTTTTCTGGAGAGAATTGCAACATTTTACTTTCACACTTTGCCGTCTTTAATGTTCAGGGAAGATTCCTGAAGATGATTGGCAGTGGTTCAAAGGTTTGTGTTTTTTTGATTGAATTCAGTATTGAATTTCACCAGAACTGCGGGCTTGACTACATTTAACCTGTCTTACATTTTTTAGCTGCTTCTTTCCTTATTCTAGCCTGTGGTTTTGACTCATTTTTAGAACGGTGTGAAGTTTCTGGTCATAGCTAACCTTTTTTTTGTGAAGACGTGGAACAATGAAAGTGTGGATTACTTTAGTCTCTATGTCATGAATTATTTTCTCTCTTTCCTTATTAAGCAATAGGGCTGTACCTTCCTTCTGATACATTCTCTTTTCATCTTTCATGTCCCTCGGCACTTGCGATGCTCTTCTCGTGACGTAGGTTCTGATTTTGTCACAGAATAGCTTTGCTGTTATTTTACATTTATTCTTAGCTGTAAGAAGTTGTTTCTGTGTTGGACTTTCAAAACTTCTGATTTTTAAACAGCTAATGCCTTCGTGTCTCCTGCCCTGCTTCCAGCCTTTCCCTCTGGCAGCTTTACAGTGTTTTCCCGCTGAGGTTTCTGTTCCAGGAGCACGGCCAGCTGGTTCCCTGAATTTACTGAAGCCTTTTTAAGTCCATCATCCTCATTCTGTTCCTTTTATTGTTTCCCCACACACTCAGAGGATAACATCAGTATCACCTTCCCCTTCTGAACTCTCAGAAGGGTCTTCCCTGTAAATCAGAATTATATCTAAAACAATCACCTCTATTGTAATTTCCTGCAGTTTTGAAAACAAAGTAAGTCCCATTGTAAGCAAGTCTCCTTTGAATAAATTGTCAAGAGTTTGAGATTCGTTTTATTTAAATGTAGATACTGAAAACTGTAGATACCTAGTCTTGAGCAATACTTCTGTGTGGTCATCTAAACAATGGTGAGACACAGGTACCAGTAGGGCAATTCATCTCCTCATTAGAGGAAGAAATTTTGCTAGAGGTGAGATGGTCCAAGGGCAGAGACAAGTAAAGACCAATAGTTTGCGTGTCTGAAAGCTGATTTTTCTGCTTTGTCAGTTCAATAAAAGCTATTACCTCAATTAACAAGCCTTGCTTTGTCTTAGAGGATGGACTTATTTCACCCCACCTCTGCAGCAGCCTGTACTGTTGCTGCTGGGTAGGTGGTGGTGGGGACAGCGTGGATATGCCCACTGACACTGTAGTGTAGCCCTGCGACACCTGAGGGAAAAGTTCCTCATGCGCATTGTAGCCTATTCCATTTGAGGAATTGTTTAAAGCAACATAGCTGTTAGTATAAACTACCCGAGTAAAAATTTGGACAAAGCAGCTTCTTCTGCCACTGTCCAGACTAGGAAAGCGGCCAGTGTTTACCAACTGCTTTAGCTAAATGGTTTACCTAAAGTAGGTGCTAAGTGGTGTTTAAAGCATTTGCTAGCACCTTTCCTAAGCATGCCTCATCTGGTGTGTTTAGACAAGACTGGCCAATATCTCCTTTCATTGGAAATGATTAGTCACAACCCAGAAAAATGTTTGTCATAAATGTCTCTTAGGTCTGAGAGTGTGGAGACCTCAGCCGCAGGAATGGGTGAATGGTGCTTATGGTTACCGTCTTAGTATTTCCATGCCAGTTGTGTGGGGTTTGCCTAAGTACAATTTGTGTTTTGTCATTGCTGGTCTGCCCGCACCTTGATTTTATTTGAGGGGCCCTTCACTGTGCATTTGACCTGCTGAAGAACCTTTTCAGAGGGAACTTAAATGTGCAGAGATCTGACAGCAACCTGAGAAAGTTTTCAGGCAAGCCAGCTTCCTCGTTATCTTCTGCACCACTTATGGAGAGAGTTTACTGTTTGCTGTAAGGTTGGTTGTTTTGTTTAAGTTTGTATTACTTCACAGACTGGAGGACAGGAAAGCTGGAATATGGGGCGTTGAAACAGCGCGGGAACATGGGCAGACCTCATATGCGTGTGGAGAGCCCTGTCCCAGAACCACACGCCCAAGTGCTCAGCTAAAAGTTTGGAGTTTTTCAAAATTGTTCGTGGGATGATTATTTTTTTTTTCCTGTATTTAAAGCAAAAAGAGAAAACTGGCTTAAAAACAACAGGAATGAGAAGAGTGCTGATTTTATAATATTTCCTTATTATTTTTATAAGGTTTCCACCTTTTTTGGTGTGAGAACCTGGTGACTGTCATGCAAAAGGATTTGGCTTATTCTCAATCCGGTTTGCCACCAGCCTAATTCTCTAGTTCCCTGCTTTTCCAAAGTTTCATACAAAAGTGAACATATTCCTTTTTAGAACAACAATCATTTACTCACGTTCTCTTTACCTCTGAAAAATTGACTGTGCAACCTTCGCCGCTGACTTGAGACTTTCCTCGTCAAAGTATACAATCCGTCTATGTCATATTTCTTTAGTTAAGCTTCTTAAAAAAAAAAAAGTAATAATCTCATCATATCTTCTGTAAAACTGTCCTGTTGTGTAAATTGTACCTTTGACTAAAAATCTGTCAAGGATTGGACGGAATTGTATGTTATCTGATAGAGTAGGCTGGGTGAGTGGGGGATGCCTCCCGGCAGCTTGGTGCTGAAGCTTTTCATTTGAAGTGAACCTGAAACCCAAAGATGAGATTCTGTTGAAGCTGTAAAGCATTGCTTATGTTGTGTCCTGATGAGCACAGGACCAGACTGCGATGCAGGCTACCTGGATTTTGTTTCTGGTTTTGCTGGTGGCCCACTGCATCACCGCAAGCAACTCTCTTCCCTGGTATTTCCCCAAAACGACATGAAAGGGGAAACGTCACCAAGAGTGAAGTGCTCACAAGCCTTACTTTGGAAAGGCACCATATAAAAAAATCAGTTATTTACAGTGATGTTTCTTTCAATGCCAATATCAGAAGTTGATTGAAATTTTCTCAAGTCAAAGTCTGCATGTAATGAATAGCCTTTTAGTGAACTCTTGCAAGACTTAAACTTTTAGTCAACAACAGTTGTGCCCAGTGATAGGACTAGAGGTAACGGGCACAAACTGGAGCACAGGAAGCTCCATCTTAACACGAGGAGGAACTTCTTTCCTTTGAGGGTGGCAGAGCAGTGGCACAGGCTGCCCAGAGAGGCTGTGGAGTCTCCCACACTGGAGACATTCCAAACCCGCCTGGACGCCGTCCTGTGCAACTGCTGTAGGTGTCCCTGCTGTGGCAGGGGGGGTGGACTAGATGATCTCCAGAGGTCCCTTCCAACCCTGACGATACTGTGATACTGTGAACAGAAATGTAAATCTTAGTAGGAGCAGGGGAAGTGGGAATGTTGTTTCCCAGGCCTCTACCTTCCCAGCGTACATGGATGTGTTTGTGTGTCACTGATGAGAACGTTTTAATGATTTGCTGAACATTCCAAATCATGCCAAGTCCGAATGCCTCTCTCTAATTTTTCCCTGCAGCTGCCTCAGCGGGATTATGCTTTCTTTTCATCCATCTTTCAGCAAGTGTATTGTGCAAGAGTATGTAAATATCTGTACAGAGAGGGTAGCACAAACTGCACACATGGTACTGTTTAGGCAACTCAGACAGATGGTGCGAGTGTAGTTACAATGAAAACAATTCCTTAAACATGGGTGGGGGAACATTTTATGTCTCTTTGCTTGAGTGGAAGCTCTAGCAGGATCTGGGCCTGGGTTCAGAGTAATCCCTCAGTTTGGGGCTCTTGCTGGCAGAAAATTGCATTATGCCTTTCCAGGTAGCTTGAGTCCTATAATATTTCTCACCTCAGCAAAGATGCAGGATGAAGGGGTAATGCTGGCTCGCCTGCTTTTCAGTCGAATCCCTTCCTATTGTTTGGCTTCCAAGAAACATTTTTATTTATCCTTCCCCAAATGAAAACATGAAACAATGGTGGGATTGGTTTCTCAGGGCTTCAGATCCTCTGTTAGTCATCTACACTGCTGCAAAACACTTCCCGCATTGCAGACGCGTCTTGTCTTCTGCCTTGTTCATTCCTACTTGTCCAGGTGAGGTGGTTAGGGAAAACAGAAGAGTAACCAAGAACCCCTTTTGAAAAACAAGAACCAACAGCGGAGCTCATCAAGGCAGACTCCCCACATGCGGTGAAATGGGGTGTGTTCTCTCTGTCCATCCGTCCTTCCATCCCTGCCTGCCTCATCCCCTCGCACTGGGTTGGTACTCACCATTTGGCTGCATTGCTTTTAAGACGGGGGGCTTGGCAGTGTGGAAGCAACTGGGGTAAGAGAAGCGGAGAGGGCACACGCGTAGCGGTAATTGCAGTAAACCTGTGCTCAGCCTTTTACTTGGTAACTCTCCTCGCTGTTTGTCTTCCTCTGGCAGGGTTCCTTTGCTGCCGAATGCTGCTGTGCAGATTCTCCCCCCAGCACTCCTCCGGCTTGCAGCTTCCCTCCTCCCGGTCCTGTCTTGGCCGCACAGGAGCACCATTTCCCCTGTCCTCCCAGCTGCTTTCTTGCTGGAGCTCCCAAATGACTGCTATGCAGAAATACGCATGACAGACAAGACCTTGCTCAGTCTAGCAGCTGTTGCTAGGGATGGATGTGACATTTAGTGCGAGTACAGAGGGTCAATTAGATAAGAGCCCTAAGGATAATTTCTGTAATATGGGGTTTGGTGATTTGGAGTTGGGGAGAGAGCAGTAAGAATTATGCAGCTACTACTAATCTGGTTGGTTTTTGTTGGTTTTTTTTTAACCTTGCCTCGGAGAGCTCACAGTTTCACCCAGACAGATGTTACCACCTTCGGATATTAAAGACATGCTTAATCTCTATGGAGACATTTGCTTCACCTAATGAAATGAGCTGCAGCAATCAATTTTATTCTGTGCCTATTGATCATGTCTGTTTTAGGGAGACAAATACAAGACAACCTTAATTAAGAGGATGTATCTCTTCCTTTAGCAGTGCTTTCCAGCAGGAAGCTTTCACATCTCATATTGTACTTTTTTGATAGAAAATCTCTCTTCCATTTGAACCAGGATTAAATTGAAATCAAAAGCTTGTATTTCTATCCCCTGCAATGATTTTAAAGGAACAAAGCGGTCTATATTTTTAAAGTGCCTAATTCAATTTATTTAGATTTATTGTCCCACAGGAATTAGAAAATCAATAAGTTTAGCTGCCAGGTACACTGTTTATTTATATATATATTTTAAGGCTGTGAATGTGGGTGACATCTATCTTTTCTGAATTGAGTGGCTTCATTGTAAATAAATAAAAAGCATAGGATTATTTTTCTTTAATATTTAGCTTGAGGACATTCTCCCTTAGTTTCTTTCCTTCTCTTCCTGGCCATATTCCACAGACAATACATGCTGTTTTCAAACTAGTTTGCCTTTAGCATAGTCCTCAAAGAGAGGAGCTTCAGGAAATCAAATGGGTGTCATGAGTGTTGTTGAGGGAAGTCTAACTCAACAGCAGTCCCATGTATTAAATGAGATACTGGTACTACTGATGTAGAACACACTCCTTTCATGTCTGACCTCTAAACGTAAGTTAAAATATTGCAGTGCAATTTCTGAGAGAGTTGGTACTGGACATAGGTTCTAGAAAGCAAATCTATAAATTGTGGCTGGTGTCTGGCAGTGCTGCATGGTGAGGAGCTGGCTTGTGCAGCTGATGCTTTGAGCAGCACTTCACTTTTTGGAGGAAAGGGGGAAAAGATGGTAGCGTGCGATGGCTTCATAGCAGGAATAGTGCTCTGCATCATTTCTCTGCCAAAGCAAAGCACTCCTCAGTGGACAAATGTTTTCTTTGCTCAGGAGGCAGCTGTGGAAAATACACACAAGAATTATATTTAAGGAAATACTTGCTTTTGTGAGGGCAGAAACATGAAAATAGATAACCAGTGGCATTAGATTGCTCATGATAACTAATCATAGTAGTGCATCTCAGTATCGAACAATGAATGTACCAAACACTGTATCAGCAGGGAGTGATTGTAGAGAGCTTTGCCAGTATCGCTTAGTGTGTGCTGTTTCTCACCATCTCGAAGCATGTTCCATCCTCCACGGGAGGTCAGGACTATTCCATTGCATAGCATGATAAACTTGGGCACAGTGAAGTGTCCAAACTGAGTGTATAGCAAAATTGGGAAGAATACAAGAGGAACCTTGTCATTCATCCCCTGCACCTCCAGGTGTAAAACAAAGAGCACTTTATGGCCTTGTCTGCTAGCCCAGCACTAATAGGGCTTTCTGCTCACCTTGTTCCAAACTGGTTAAGCTGGGCACAGCATAGAAACCTAGGTCTCCTCTGGCACACCGCTACAGAATATCAGTAGGGTTAATTGGTCCTGACTTTGTTAGAGGTGCTGAAGCTGCACCAAATCCCGTCGCTCTGTGCGTTGGAGTCTCTTGGATGCAATAAGGCTCTGTGTGGGTGGCGTTAATCCCAGAGCGGTTTTGTAAGAGCAGCGCTTTCACTCGAGTGCTGTTGGTTGAAAACTCCTCTCCTTTGCGACTCAGTGCACCATGCTCGCATTATTAGGAAAACGTTAGGTCTCATCCTGAAATTTGTGTAGCATCTTCCACTCTTTCAGAGTTCTGCTGCAGGTATTTCTCAGGTCAGGGTTGAAAAGATTTTGTCACTTCTGAGCTCAAGTTAGCCAATTTTTCCTTGTATGGAAAAGCTAAGTATGGCAGCTGGGGAAAAATGGGAGTTTAGCACATTGCTATAAACAAAGGGAATAATTTGATTCTTCAGTCTTTTAATCCCCAACTTTTTTAAAGCTGATACCTCTGGTTTTAGAGAATAGTGGTAGAAATGAGTGTATGTAGAAAGCACCTATTCAGAGCAGTAATTCAAGTGTTCTTCTTTCACTGACTCCGAGAACTATTTTGTGAACAACGATGTATTTACGCAATCTTATCTTTATTTACGCAAAGTTCAATAAAATAAGCAATTTCAATCTATTGATACTTTCCTCCTCCTCCTCCTCTTCCTCCTCCTCCTTTCTAGGACATGAACTTGACTTCATTTGACTTTCTTAGGCATTTTTTGCCCCTATAAGGAAGTTTAGCATCTCACAGCAGTATGCTTTGCTTTGTTTTAGTTCTCTGCTGGGTCTCTGGGTGAAGTTTGGTGTCCTTTAGATGCTGCTCAAGAATTCAACACACCAGTTTGTTTATTTGTAGGAAAACAGTTGTTGCTGCACATCTGCTGCTTGTGATATTTCATGCTGGAGTTAATACTGTTGCACTGCTCAGCTTGAATTAGTAATAAATACAGTTTGACCTACGTGACTTTGAGAGATGGGACCTATCCAGGGCCTTACTGAGAGTGGTATGAAACATTCTATGAAGATCTGCATTGGATTTCTAAGTCCTGTGATGATGGATATCATGCAGCCAGCATGAGACCACTGCAATTCAGGGCTCTTACCTTTCTTACTGTTATTTTTCTACTCAGACACTTCCTTTTCACAAAACCCAAACTTTAATGATTCGTTAACTTAATGATTCAGCCAGCCCCTGTTGGTTCAATTTAGGCTGCACAGATTAAAGGGTTGCAAAGTAAATCCCGTTCGGTTGGTTCTGGACAGACAGGCTGCAGAGAAACGAGCTCTCCAGGATGATTAGCTTGAGGAAAGGGGACTCTCAAGGGCTTTCCTAATGAACTGAGAGCTCTTTTAGGGGCCTGCGGGTAAGACAGGAGCCCCTTGTGCTTCTCTGTCTCCTCCCTCTGTCTTCCAGCTCATCATTACAATACGAGTAAACAAAACAAAAAATCTGTAATTCACACACAAAACTTGAGAGGGATGTTTTTTACAGCTGAAGACAGTATTTTATATCCTTTGAAATATTGATGCTCGGATAGTTTTCTGTCTGTCATTTTTCTGTTTGAAAGCTTGTCAGTCATACCAGTAGTTAATGACTTTTGAAAGGCCAGTTACCATCTACAGGAGTTTGTGGGATGGTTTTTTTTGTCCCAAGCAACTTTATTCTAACCTTCAAAGTGGATAGCATTTCTTTCTCTTTTAGTCCATTTAAATACAGGACCAATATATTCCATAACAGACTGAAAAATGGGAGTTCTGGTGCATGTGGAATAGGCAAGGTATATTTATTAATAAAATTGTATAATGGGAGATGTTAGACCTGCTTAAGTACCAGCTTACATTCAGTCTACCTACATTTCCACTGGAATTTCCCTCAGAGACAGTGCTTTTCAATTCCTCCTCTCTGCTGTCCTGTGTGTGTTTGAGCTGCCTTAGCCTTTTCCAACAGGTTCATCTAATGGCACCAGGTTGAATGTATGTGTACTGCATTCCAGAGAGCAGCAATTCCTGTACTGGTATCTCTGCAAAGCCTTTGGGATAAAGGCACTCTGCTGTTGTGAAATGTTTTTTTTTTTTTTTTTTGCTTTATTACTGCAGTGATAACATCTTATGTTGCTTTTTCAGTGGCAGTATTGCAGCTGAGACGGCAAAGGGTTCGTGTGTTAGAAGTATTGCTAATTAAAACTACTCTTCCCTTTCTCTTTAAAGTAAGGAAGTAGCATTCCATTTTGATAAACAGATGAATTTGAGGCAGAATTAAAATTTCTTTTGAAGGACATTCAGAAAATCTATTGCAGTGAGGTTTTAAGAACTCACCCCAGAAGGCAGTCTGTTGTTGTATCTGTTCATTCCACAGGACGTAAAACCTCTTTTCAAATTAATGAAAGTAGTTAAAATAATACTCACCCATACACAGCCCTAGGTATCAAGGACTCACTGCTAATTCCAAAGAGGTAACATTTGCTTGTTACATGGAGGCAGCAGGCTTGCCTTTTAAAGACCCTTTCCATCCTGAAGTGTAGGAATCTGCTGTATGGTGGCAAGGGAGGGAAAAGGCTTTTTCTCCTTACCAGTAGAAAACATAAAATCTTTCTGCAGTTCACTTGCATTACACAGCATAAGTCAGTTTTAAATTCATAGAAAGTGTGTTTTGAGTGCAGCTGAGTATCCCACATTGAAATATGTGGTGAGGGTTTAATAATTTTGAGGTTGATGGCCAAACACGTTATAACACAGCTTAGTATGCAGTCACAAAATAGAATGGACTAAGTTATTTGACATGTGAACTCTGCTTACAATCGAGATGTTATTACAACTTCAGCTTCTTAACTTTCTGTTTAACGGTTAAATAATATGAGTAACATTTCATTGTTGTAGGGTTGCACTGATTTCAAACCACAGGTTTGCTCAAATGGTAATGATTCAGCTTTCTTTTTGAGGAAACTTAGCAGCAAGACTTTCTTCTGTGAGGAAAAATACAAGTAAGTGGGCATTTTCAGGGCATCTCCATGGCACTGTTTCTGGAAACAAAGCGTAGGAAGCAGCATATGGTATTACATCTGCAGACTGTTTGACAGTAACCAGTCTCAGGTACTTCAGAGGTCAATTTACAGAACCTAGAAGAAAGCAGTTAATCTGCCCAAGGAAGTTGCTCCTCTTAAAGCCAATAGCTCAGAGGTTAACATAAACTCTGAAGTGTTAGACATGTAACTCTTCCACTGCTCGCCCTTACTGAACTTTGTTTCTAGACACGTCTCTGGACAGCTGTCCAGAGATCGGTCCAATTTTTCCTTGAACATTGGTCAGACTTTGGCTTCAGTAGCATCATTAGCATTTTGCAATTATGTAAGCTTTACTAAGATCCTGGTTAACTTTTGAATAACCCATTGAACTTGATCTATGAGAGAGAATAGAGGATTCTGATATCCATTCTGCCAGTTACTTGTGACAGTACATACTTCTGTCAATCACCTTCTTGTTTCAGGTAAGCAGTTCCAGTGTTTGCATGTCATTTTGTAGGAAACCCTTCTCCTCCCTTGCCGTTGATCACTGTCATCTGCTTCTGAATCATTTTTAGTTCTCCAATGTCTTTTAATGGAGGTAATACTTTGGCATGTAGTCTTCTAGATGAGAGTGAACGACTGATTTATAGTAGTATTTGCCACAACTCTATGAAAAAGGAGCACTTAACAATTGGAAGGTAGATGGATTTCCTTATCCATAGCTCTGTCATTAAATCCTGCTGCTATAAAGTTCCTATTTTAGATGTTCTGTGATTAAATACGAAGATCTCAGTGAAGCGGAGTCCTGTCAGAACCCAAATTGCAGGACTGAGATTGCTTTAAGCAGATAAATGACTTCTGGCCTATCAAGGCTTCGGTGTCTGAAGAGATTACATTTTAGCAGTGAACAAAACCAGTGTTATAAATGATGTGGTTAGGAAGATGAGCGTGTTTTTCACTATAATGTGAAACTGGCACATGAAAACCAGCCTGAACATTTAAACTAATAGAGTCATTCTTATTTTGCATGTGTGTCTTATTGTTTCACATCCGTTATGTTTGTGTAATTGACTTGTGTAGTAACTCCATAATACAAGCCAATTGTCACCAATAAAGCAGATGGAATGAAATTCCTTTTGAATAATGTAATTAAGAAAATAAGCACATCGTAGGAAGGAGCTAGTACGTTGCTCTCTCTCATAGAGCAGGAACTCATCATCCATGCCAACCTCTGCTGGCAAAGCACAAGGGTGCCTTTTCTCTTCTTAAGCAAGAGATTGTTCTGCTTGGTTTTTCTTTTGATTTTGTTTTAAAAAGCTTTATATAGATGATGATGTTCATAATTACTGCTATCTCATTGAAATTGGTGAGAGTTTTGGCCTCTCTGGGAACACTGCTGAATCCCATAGTTATACAAACAAGAGTGCATTTTCCTATTAATTAGGAAATAAGTGTTTCTAATAAATAAAATAATTTGAGCATTTATTCAGTCTGTTTCATTCTCCTAGCATAAGCCAACTGAAATGTATAATCCTGAGACATGTTAATTGACGCACCATATTTATAAGAAACTGTGCCATTTAAAAAGTCATGCTCATAAGATAGTAATTAAAAAAGCAAGATGGAAGGATTAAGTATCTGCTCGTGTCATTTTTGACCTGTCTAAATTATTATGTAACATCTCTGGAGTTTGAGATTTCCCACTTTCCCTAGGCAATCTATTTCACTGCTTAATTATCTTCACCTTTAGAAAGTTGTGTTTGTTCCTTAAAAAAAAAAAAAGAAAAGAAAGCTAATGCTGATGATAATCTGCTCTTTTTTTCAATTAGCTTCTTGTCCTGGCTAACAGTGACAGGAATAACAGATGGTTTTCCTTACATTTTTGTAGTAGGCTTTCATATATTGAAGAATATATTATTGTGTCCCTCTTTGCTTCCCTTTCCTAAATCAAGCAACTGTAGTACTTCTTATAGGATGTGTTTTCTATCCCTGTAATCATCCTTGTTGTTCTCCTGTTGGAGCAGTGGACAACAAATGCTGGGTTGAATAACAGCATTGCTGTATGTGTCATGCAGGCCATATTCCTGTGGATATACCAGTACCACAGTTTCTGTTGTTTTATTAATATTTGACTTCATTTCATCTCCTTTTATGTGATGAAACCTACATCAACTACGTCATGTTGTTTGTGCTTAAAAAAAGAGGTGGAGATATTGGGCTTGGGTATATAAAGGGAGAATGAGTATTTTCCTAATTTGTACGGTATTTCTGACATTACAATTTTGCTCTATTTCTTATAGGCAATGTTGGTAAATATTGGTCTTCTCTTATTTAAATGATAGTTGCTTGTAGCCACCAAGATAAATCAAAGAAACTGCTCATAACTTTGCAAATGGTTGATTTATCTTCTTGTCTTCAGGAAAAAGTCTTTAAATTAAATACAAGGCTTAGCTGGTCTCATTCAAAGTAAAATCAGATGAGGTTGGAAGTAGAGTAGGAACAGTGAAGCAATAAAGAGCTGGAATAGAGGAAAGCTAGTAAAAATGGTAGCGACTATGATGTTTACTATTTATGTTGTGTTTTATTAGTTCTGAATTGATTAATATTAGTAATTATAAATGACTCTCCCAAGGTCCTGTAGTATTGTGGTTCTGTTTCTTCTTAATGAGGTGAAGTTATTCTTTCAGCAATGATCTCTGAATTGATTTCAGCACATTTTTAATGTTTGGCGTAAAAATCTGGACCTTGATTTTGTTGAGCATCAGCACATTTTTGCGATGTCATTTAGTATTATGGTATCTCAGTATTTCTGATGTTCTTGATATGTGTCAAACTGGAATATATAAACCCACAAGGCACCACAGCCTGAGTTGATTGACTTCATTGACTTGGAGAGAACGTTAAAAACTTAAGCTTAGGACTTTCTAGTCTGAAGAGAGATCAGCTGTAAAACTGCCTATCAGTGCTGCCACTGAAGAGGTGAGGAAACGTCATTTCCATCCTTCCGACAACTTGCATCTCTCCATTTGTGACCATCTGACATCTAGCCCATTCCAGTCCACAGCTTAATTTAAGCAGTCATTATCATTTTAGAGAAAGCTGCGGACTGTTGGGTGCCCTGTCATATGCCACTGTCCAAGCAGGAGACGTAGAAGACCTTTCAGTTTGGTTCTGTTGAATGCCGGGGTGTTGTTAGTTGGAGGAACTGTCACATAGGCAAATGTTTTATTCCTTTATCTAGTCTTGGGAGTTACGTAGTCGAGTTCCGCTGATGTTCAAAGGATCCAAACTTCAGAAAGGAGTAGTTAATTACATACCATCAGCCAGTTCAGAGTAACTGAAGTCTTAGGTAAGTTATTTTTATAACATGCCTAAGAAATATGAATGTCAGTTATAGTCCTGATCTTTTTATGGTTTTATAGCTTAAGATGCTGAAGATGACTCTTGAGTGTCACTGTTTTTATGATGAGATTAGTTAATTCTAGGTGAGGTAGAAGAAAATCACACTGTGCAGAAAACAGAACTAGAGCTGGTATTTTCTCTGTGTGATGCTATTGTGGTTCAACCGCAGCCAGCAACTGGGACCATGCATACACTCCCTCACTTCTCCCCCTCCCCTCAAGAAGGCTAGTGAGAAGAGGGAGAAAAGGAGGGGAAAGAAAAAAAAAAACCTTGTGGGTTGAGGTAAAGACAGTTTAATAGAACAATAACAGAAAAGGAAAATAACAACAACAGCAACAAATAAAGTAATACAACACAAGTTGCTTTCACCACCTGGTGATTGGTTGCCCAACCTGTCCCGAGCAGTGATTGCGGATCCCTGCCCCCTGGCCAACCCCCATTTATATACTTAGCATGACCTCTATGCTATGGAATATTCCGTTGGCCAGCTTGTTCTGTCTGTGCTCCCTCTCAGATTCTATGGGAAGCTGAAAAAGGTCCTTCACTAATATAAACATCACCTGGCAACAACTAAACAATATGCATTATCAACATTCCTTTCATAGCAAATCTGAAACACAGCAGCCACTAGAAAGAAAATTAACTCTATCCCAGCTTGAAACCAGGACAGATGCCAACAAAAAGAAGCATTCTGTGCCATGGCCATAAAAAGCTGGAAAATATAAAAGTTTAATGAATTCCTGTTGCACATTATCCTGTTAAACTGTGTATGTGTCTTCTCATTTTTTAAAGTGATGATAGATGTCAGGGAGTCAGTACGGACTAGAATTTAAGGGATACAATAGTAGTTGTCTTTCTTGGTTCCTTGACTATGGAAGTTGAAGGGAGAGTCGCAGATAGATTTATTTCCTCATCTGCCTCTCGTTATTCCTGCCTAAATGGTGTCAGCGTGGAAGAGCTGAAATGTGCTGCTCTGGTAGAACAACTGGACTGGGCATCAATGGGCCTTGTAACCTTGAGGAGATGCTTTGTTTCTCCACCTAACCAATTTTTGGCTCTTAGCACAAGGTCCTATGGTTCCTAATAGGAAATGCTGCATCCCTAGAGATTTTTCTAGCTGAAACCAAGGCAAGAGGCATCAGCTGGGTACAGGTGTGGGGGGGGGAGTGTGAAGGAACCGTCAGGCTATTCTCTATGATGGGCAGACACACTTCAGTCTTGCTCTTTTGGACATGTAGCATACTGAGTGCCCCCGTGGCATTAACCTTTGCGGGGAAGCCAACCAAACCAAATCTGAAAATGGAGAGCCCGAAGTGTGTGTGTGTGGGTGTTTGAAGGAGGCCTGTGACATGGCTTTGCGGTTCATTCTGGGAAGTGTCTGCCCATACGTGGGAGGCAGCAAGAGGCAGAACAAGGGGAAAGCAGAAAAAAAGTTTGGTTGAAAAGTACGACAAATAATGAGGTGAGGGAGTGGATAGGTTTCGGGTGCAGATAGGACAGCAGAAATCTGACATGGAAGAGAAGGTGAGGTTTTTTCTGTGCAGCGCGGTGACTGTGATCGTTTTGCTCCATTACTAGTAAGGGCAGTTGGATGATCTGTAGTAGTTCTCCAGCTATCTGAGAGCCCAGATTACAATTGTTAAGACTGACGCGGAGACGACGCTGAGGATCCCAGCAGGCAGTCTGGCTACATAGGTGGAACTCTTAATAGCAGCATTTGCAAACACACACAAGCATACTCTGTCTCTGTCGATCTCTGTAACCTAAAGTGTTAACAAATTCAGTGCAAAGACACTTGAGCTGGCTGGCTGCAGTCAGGTTGAATATCACTGACTAATGAACTCCTTAGAATTAGCATTAGTGCAACCTAATAAACTCACTGTATCTTAAACTAGTTATTAAGACTTACATGGCTTTGAACTATGCCATGCCAGACATACTGTCTTGAGCAAGCAGTAACTCAAGTATCTCTGCACTGTTGTGTTGTCATGTGAACTTGTCCACTGCCTCTCAGATGTCTTAGAAGAATGAACAACTTAGCGTTTCTATGTACTGCCATAACTAGAATAAAACTCCCATAAAGTTTTATTTCATGGTAGATCTAAAGGAGATAAGTGACTGCTTGAAAGCTGTGAAAAAGGAGCTCTTGGGAGAGTTTGGCATCACTGCTAATCTAATGCAATCTTGAACCTACGTGACGTGCTGTCTTCAGGTAAACCAGCATTCAGGTCCATGTGCTAAGAAGTTCATCTCTACAAAGGGTATTTGCTTGACTAGCACTCTCTTCTTTCACAGTTGCTTGTTCCTCATCTTCTTTTTTTATTTCCTAAGCATATTCATTCTGAAAGGTTTCATACCCACAATACTGCAGTTTTGGGTAGGAAAATTGCATAGAAAAATAGATTAAGGATAAAACAGAGAAACAAATGAGAAAGTTCAGGCTAATAAAGTCCTGCTTATTGTCTTAATAATATTTGCAAACAGTGCTTCTGTATTAGATCTCACTGAAAATCTACCATAATGCAAATGTCACTCAATTCTAAAAAAATGCAAGAGAAAGAAAACGTAGATAGCTATAAATGGATACTTTTTAAAAATAGAGCAGACTTCAAATTTCCCATTAAGGTATTCCTTTACAATTTTATTTATTCCTTTTCCTGTAAGAAATCCCTCTGCATAAAGCTACTATGGCATCTCTAATTTAATATTCTTTTCCTAATGAAAAAGTCTGCAAATTGAAGTGCACGTTGATAAGCGTGTAGATCTCATGATCTAAACTGAAAGCAACTGAAAAAGGTTTTCTCTTCTCTCCTTCACGGTGCATCTTGAACCACAGGCAACATGGAGAGTATTGAAATAGGACAGATTATATAGATATAATAGATTAATTATTAATTGTAGATTATAAACATAATTTGAACGGAATTGGGCATGTGTTAAAGCTTCATGGAATTGCTTAGTTTCAGAGTTATGTCCAAATTGTGATCTATACTGTGTAGTGGTAAAACAGTCAAAGAAAAGGGTGTTCAGATCATCTTTCATCTGAAACCAAAACACTTCTCAAGAACTGAACCTCACAAAGAACAGCTGCGGGACTGAAGCCTTTCATGGTTTCTTAGGAGATACAAAGCTCTGGGATGTGTGCAGAACACACTGTGGTTAAGAACCAGGCTCAGAAGCTGAAGTAATGTATTGTACTGTCATTTTGTAAGGAAAAGGCTTTTAGAACCCAGCAATCCAGTGTAATTTGAAATATGTTACCACTTAAGCAGCAAAGCAAAAGCAGACAGGCACCCGCAGTCCTTATTGTTGAACCCAGCCCTGAAATGAGAAGCTTCAGAGTATAACTGAAAATTTATTGGGGAAAAAAAATCTACTGACATGTAAATTTAAAAGAGATGAGAGAAATAACATGGCCAAAAAACTTGTCTCATCCTCAAGAGGAATAGCAGCTGTCATTTGTATTGCAAGGAGGATTTTAAGGAGATGTTCGCTTTCATCCCTGCTGCTATTTAGTGAAGTGGTATGTGCCGAAAAAGTGACCAGGAGATGGCTGGGCACAAATAGTGCTGGCGCACCCAAAGCCAACACTTGGGAATAAAGAGGAGAAAAGAAGTAGTCTAAGCTTCTCACGTTGTCGTGAAATACCATGCAGGAAAACATGGGTTCCCTAGTGGGGGAGAGAAAGGGAAGACTGCTCTGTAACCTACGCTAGGTGTTTGTTCCCAGGTCAGCTTAACACCTGAGGTCAGTACCTGACAGAATTGTGGAAAGTTTAGCATAATTTATTTTTCAGTGAAGAAATACTGCTGTGTATTTTAGTCACTCATGTAGAGTCTTGGCCAGTTTAGGTCGTCACCAGTGTACATATCCTTCTTAGCGCCTCACTCATCACCAACTCCACCCATAAGATAGGTTTTGTCAGGGACAAGAGGAGGTTGAAGGCAAACTGAGTGAAGTTTTCATCACCCAGCTACCCCTGATGCCAGTGGGCACAAAGTTTCCTTAAATACCGGCTTGCAAACATCATTGTTCTCTGTTTCTCTGAAAAGAATAACTGTATAACATGTGGGCAGTCCCCTAGGTCAGAATATGCTTGTAAAATTACTCACTACCATTATTGTCCTCTTCTCTGAGTTGCTGCTGCTCCAAATGGTGGGATTACTTTGGCCATCCTGCCAAGAAATAGGAAACAAAGGTTTAGGAATACTTACTTTTGTACAAAATACGTGAATGGTTGGGACTTCAGTACAGTATTTCATGTTGTGACCCGTGGATACCATGCATATAATTGGGAAAATGCGGTCAAGGAGAGGTAGTAGTTAAATATCACAGGGAATTGTAGAGGTTAATGAAGATTAAGGAAGACTAGGGCAAAATGAGGTCGATGGACATGATGGCACATGAAATGCATTTTTGTCACAAGCTAGGCACAGAACAAAGAGTAACCAGACTGATTCGTGTGTGTTGCAGGATTTTAAACTAACAACCATTGTTTGTGGGTGGAAAAATATTTTTGGGAATAAAAATATTTATTCCCACAGCTTCCACTGTGGGAAGCTGAATGAACATGTCTGCTCAGTGTGTCATGGTGATCTAACAGAACATATGTCAGAATTACCAGGAAAAGGACAGCAAATAATACTTCCCGTTATTTTTAGTAGACATTTTCTGTCACTGATCCAGTTCTACTTCTGCTGTATCCCTTTGTAGACAAGTGATGAGAACTGAACAAAATAATGCCTACCAAAGGTTTGGAACACGTCCACTGGTAGGTTCCCCCATTTTTCTTTATAGAGAAAAACTTCTATGCTTCAGGCCATAAATTATGGCAAGTTGTGGAGGTTAGGAAGATGCTTCCTTCTGTATGCAGTTTATCATCTAATTTTACTTTCAAGAGTTTCTTGCGCCTTATACTGTATCTGTTACCATCCGTGATCAATGACTGGGTACTGGTCAGACTCCCATTGATTTTTGTGTTGATTATGTATGCTTCTATTACAAGTATTTTCATATCTGATACAATACAAAACCAAACTGCCTTTCATTGGTGATCAGTTTTATATAGGCTTTAGCTCCCAATCTGTACCAACTTGAATACTAAGGAGCAAACTAAACAAGGAAAAATTAAAAATGGATGCTATTCTGCATGTATTCTTTAAGCAAAAGTAAAAAACCCACAAGGTTTGCATTCTATGCTGCAAACTCTTTTGGCCATAAAAGGCATGTTTACATCAGTGCAAATATTGAAGACACTAACAATTTTAGAGAGAGAAACTGGGAACAAAATCAGAAGTCAATTAAAATAACTTGGTAATGAAAAGAAAATGTTTTTGAGAGGTTTTTTGTAGATAAATTGAAAAGGTGACAGCAGAGAATGGCCGTAAGAATAACTGATGTTGTGAAACAATCTTATCCCCACAAACTGCGTGTTTGTCTGTCTTAGGTGAGGACTGGGGTAACTACTAACTAGTTCCTTCCAGACCTTGTTTTTCTGTTACACTGTAAGTGTGCAGTTAGGGATCACAACCTTAATGTAGTGAGTACTGTGCAAACTCCTAACAAAAGATCTTCTCTAGCCCATAGGAAGATGAGAGATGACTAGTAAGTAGTGTTAGTGCTCTATTTGTTCTCATGTTCTGAACACACCTTTGAGAGCCACTGAATTCATCTTAGTGTCAGATTTTTCTGATTTAAGGGTTTTAGTGGAAACTCATAGAACTGAGAGAGGTTGTGCTCAAAACTGAGAGTACAGATTATTTCCATAAAAAGCTATAGAAATATGAACTGGCTCATCAACCCTTCAGGTTCATTTTATATCATCCCACATTATACAGATTGAAACTTGGGAAAAGAGGTAAGGACTTGAACTTTCAAATGTGTCAGCCCTTTTGTTTGTGCAGTGCTTAATTTGAGATATGGATTACCTGAAACTCCCATGGACTGCAGGGTTCCAGCAGGAACAAAACTGCCCCAGATGACTTCACGTGGAAAAATAAGATTAGGTAAAAATAACACGGAGTTCTTCCTGACATTTGTTTGCAAGCTTCACTTGCTGACTCCCACTGAAATCCATCCAAGCTTGCATTGCATAGGACCGAGGAAAATCTCTCAGAAAAGGTACTAACAGAAATCAGCTCTGTTTTTCTCCAGCAGTGTTAGAAAAAATGGTTCCTCGAGGAGAGATGAAATGTGAAGTCACTTAATGAGCTTAGTCTGTTTGCCCTTCGGCATAAAGTAACCCCTTTCTGCATGCATTTTTTCCTTGAGGAGTGGTAGTTAAAAAGGCATATCCAGTTTCCACTTTTATAGAAATATAGTTCATCTTGCCATGATGCTTGGCCACCTAGTTTTAATTTTTTATCCTTAGAAAGCAAGGTGTGTTACTCGCTTGGTGTTAGAGCTGCTTTTCTATATAGGTAGCCTGTTTTCCTCTCGGTGCAAAGGTTTGCACTGCACTTCTCTCTCCTGACTCTAAGGGCAATCTACCATCCTTTTTCTTGGGACTTGATGTCTTCCATAGGCCACAAAGTTTTCATTTCATGTGCCTTACTGCTTGTTGTGAAGCCACCCAATTTATTTGGGACAACTCTCTCTGATACTCAGCTTTTTTTTTAAGCTTCATCCATTAATTATTTGGTTTTGATTCAAATATTTGCTTCTACCTATTTCCCAGCCTGCCTGAGTTCTAATGTTTCATTAAGTTTTTGCTTCAGTTTTTGGGGATGGATTTATGTGGAATAAATATTGACAATATTTTGACAGGTTGCATATTATATTTCTTGTGTAAACTTGATTATAATAATCTGTGGCCTGTTTTAAACCAATGTTTGGAGCTCAAGGGCTGTAAATGAAAGTGAGTCATGGTGGTCTATTGTATGTAAACATAATAGAAGTTTGATTGATTTCCAAGATCAGTTAGCATTACTTGATTGGAAAGGGTTGCTATGGGAGAAGGAAGGTGATAACAAAAGTAAGCAGCTAGTTTCAGAGCATGATGACAATCACAAGCTCTCATCACACGTAGAGTCAAATCTTCAACAGGGTATTTTTAAACCTTACCTTAATCATGCGATAATGTAAACATTTGCTGGAGTTCAGCCTTGGCGGAGCAAGAAGCAATATCTGCTAGAGAAAAAGGAGCAAGGGGCAGGGTCAAATCAGCTATTCCTTGGCACACCACAGCCGCGATGGCTGTCTGATGTGCCTCCCAGCCTACCAGTCCACTCTTGTTTTTCCTTTCAGATGAATGATCTCGGAGGCAGCCAGGTTTCTGTGATCTCTCAGCGGGGGATGTGTGGCATTATGTGTGTGAGGTTTTATGCCTGCATTGGAAAAGGCTGGCTTCACATGCCTTCTCTCTCATTTTGGCTAAGTCCCTAGAATAGAAGTGTGTCCAGTAAATATTTAATTCCAGAGACACTGCCAAAAGATTCCATGCTTTGTGATTGCTTCGAGGTTCGTTAGTGTGAATCAGTTTTTATTATTTCTTAGAACTGACCTTACAGAAGCAGAAAAAATGGATCTGAGCAATAATCAAAAACACAAGGTGAAGTGCCAGCCAGTAATTTCTAACAGCACACAATACAAGCACACTACTTGTGCCCCGTTATTTCCTAGGAATGATACCACGCTTGGGGCAGAGCTGCGAGCGATACCTCACCTGTCTCTGGCTCAGTGCTTCTGCCTCTCAGTTCAGTTCTGTGCTGGGTTACAGTAGATGAGGCTCTGAAGTCTTACAAATGTTGATGTTCTTCATCACACTGTGTCATTTAACTACCCACCTAATTGCAGCACTTCTGTTCTTCTTATTTTGCCTGCCTGAACATATTTACAGAGATAAAAATAGAGCAAGGAAAGAACAGCAGCTGCCAAGGCTGGGTTTAAGTTAAAGACCACCTAGGAATGTATTAAAGGTGAATAACTGTTTTGCCTCGGGACAATACTGCTGAACAGGAGGGGAGAGGGAGAAGGGGAGAAAAGGTGAAAGAAGCATTGCTAAGAGATATGGAGAAGTGATGCTGCAATTGCCACATCTAAATGTAAGCAAATTTAAAGCATGCTCAGATGGAGGGAGAGGTGAAAATGAGTAAACAAATCCTAAAACAGGCAAACAGTGTTACATTAAATTTCAAGGAATTTTAATGAATGCATTATATTGGAGAGGATGCCATATGTCTGAAGAACAGCAAATATAGATGGATATTTGAGAAAGAAAATTCATCTAAGTGAACTCTGAGGATGCTCTCCTGGGTGATTTCAGTTGCGATGTCAGTTGACAAATAGAAACCTTGGGCTTCAATCTTGTTTTACAGTTGTGCACTCTTTCTTCTTAGAGGTGGGGTCTTACCAGTTGATAGCTGTTAAATCATACAGATTTAATTTCAGCTCTGCACTTTAGCTTTCATCAGTTGGAAATGACAGAAAAGGAGAAAGACCACGGTGCATGAGTCAGTCCAAGAATGACTAAGCTGCTGTAGTGATGCAGCCGTGAAAGACAAGTACAACCCTGGGATGCATTCAGTGCAGTGCTTCCAATACGAGAGGGGATTAGTAGCTCTGTCATAGAGTGAGAGAGACCTTGTGGTGTTGGGAATACTGCATACAGGTCTGGTTAGCCAGGCTTGGGAATTAATTACCTGAAACTAGATGTGTAAAGGAAGGGCTTCTGGGGTTAGCAAGTGAATGAAGAGTCTCTCTCACATAGGGAAATTAAAAGAAAGTAGCTTCTCCTTATTTACAAAAAACTAATGCTGAACATTTTAAAATATAGTTGTTTACCCTGCTTCATATATAAATGTGAGACAGCTGAGAAAGAGGGAAGACTGAGTTAAACCAGAGGACAGTGTTCAAACCAAAAAAAACCCTGGCTGTGAGTAAATTTGAAGTGAAGATTAGAGTATTGTTTCTGCCTCTTCAAACAACATTATTTTAGGATAGCCTATGCTGGCCTTTCCTCAAATATCTGCCCTTCAGCTAAAGTCCCTTGGTCCTTTAGCCACAAACAGAAATTTATACCGAAGTTGTCACTCAGTGGCACGCAGCTGGCCAGCAGCTAGAATCCAAGGACTGTTAGCAGAGATTAGATTTGCACAGAGCACACGTTATAATGCATTTCCAGCCGCTTCTTACTTGTATGTATTCACTACACAAACAAATTCAACATCTGTCAGCATCATGACAACATCCTTGCTTGCACGCGTGCTCAGCATATTTAGGACTACTGCAGCTTTGGGGCAATCTTTTCAATTAGTATATGCAACTAAATCCAAGTCTAACTTGGATTAGTTTAATACAGAGCCTTTGCTCCTGCTTGCCTGTCAATATAAGGATTACCCCAGCTAGCAGGAACAGCCGACAGGAACTGTTTCTGTGCTAGTTTGATGCATAGTATTTATGACCAGTGAGACATCTGTGTAGTAGAGATGAAAAAAGATAATTAGATTCAAGAGTCACCTACATAAATCTGTGAAAGATTGCCTGCGACACCATGGTCCTGGTTTCTAACCATCTACTTTACATTCTTCTCAGTGCTTGAGTAGCAGGATAGCTGTAGCACTAGCTTATCGGACCACTTTTAAAGGGAACACATGCTCCGTGAAAACAGTAGTATTGCATTGACTGTTGGCAGTGATTCTCTTTCCTCCTACCTCTTTCCTTCAGTTATCTTCATTCTGATTTGATACGTTGATGTTCTTTTTTAAAAAAAAAACCTGAAAACTCGTAGTCGATTCAAGTCTAATACGTACTGTCAGAGCAACAGCTTTTTTTTTTTTTTTTTTCCCCCAGCTTTGTCTTTTTAGTGCTGTTTTAGGTCAAGTTCTGTCATTTTACACCTGTCCAACCTTGTGAAAGGCTTCACTGGGGTTGTACAAGGACAAGCGTGGGTGGAACTCAGTGTTCAAAACCTTGTATGGCTGTTGACAATGTGTGAGAAGGGAAGAGCCCTCTGCTTCCCAGACCCCAAATTAAGCCTGCAGGGCTGACAGCAAAGCAATTCTTGTAATGGTACATGGAGCTAATTTGTTATGAAATCAGAGAAGCAATAAATTTGGAAAAAAAAAACCATTCCAAGTTTAGAGTAGTCTGGAGGGAAATTACACCGTGAGCTCTGCACTGTGTTGCTGCTGACTTGCTGTCGCCTAGATTTGGGCAATCACAGAGTATGGTAGGTTCATCCCCTCACATTTTCCCTTCCCTGATCTGGGGAAATGCAGATTTCTCTGCTTCAGCTTAAAACTAAGTGAATTCTTGTGGGGTTTTCTTCACCAGGTTCTCAGGTGTGCTGTTCATTCACAGTTCAGAGCTGCTAGCCAATGCGAAATTGCTGTGATTTTTGAAGAAAGGGAGGCTCAGCTGGTCAGACCCTGACATTTCTTGTTCCTGCTGCTCAGGATGTCCTGCTCAGGGCCAGCTGTTAACTGGCAACACTGGAAGAGCTCTTCAGCCTCGGCAGGGAGAACTAGGCTACATCTGCAAAATGTTTTGCAGGCAGATGTGAGCCCATCCGGGCCAGCTAGGATTCACGTGGCTACGTTAACAGGGTCCTGAGCTCTGTTTAGGAGTGTCACTACTATCGTTAGGGCACCCGCATGGCTTTCTGCCTGTCTGCATCATCCGTGGTGCTCACTTGGTCTGCCTGTGAATACCCTGTAGATGTACTCAACACACTCAATACCCTTTGCAGATGAAGGGTAGTGAGGAAAAATCGAGATTGGTAAAAAGGTTGGGTTCGGGGCAGTACAGGTTTAGTGTGACTTCTGAATAGTAAGTACTTGAGTTTTTAAGGCATGTCCCATGCCAAGCTTTTTCTGTACAGGCACCAGCCAGGAAGCCCTGGTCAAATGCATGATTTCTACATCTACTATTCATCAAGGCGCACAATTTTATTCAGCTCTATCATTGTTTCTGAATTCACGACCAGAAAAAAACAGAGGTCCTGCAGATAGTGTAGGCTATGGGAAATTGCAGCACTGCTGAGATAACATAGTTGGTACCAGTACGTCCTGCTCTCATGCTTTCCGAATTACTTCTGTTAAAATAAACAAACAAAACAAGAAAACTCTGCTGGCCTGGAAACCCTTAGCCATGCTTTCCTATTTTATGTTGGAAAGATTTAAAGAAAAAGGCATTGTCTGTTTGTTATTTTCACTGCTTCTTTTTTAAAAATTGCTTTAAAACAAAACAAAACAAAAAGATTTTATTCATTGTCATAGGAAAATATGTCTCTGGGGAATATAAGGCTAACCTGGAAGGAAGAGCCAATACTTCAGGCTGCTATTTGAAGGTAGCCTTCACGGCTGCGTATTGTGACTCAGCAAGTTGGTTGGGGTTTGGGGCAGTAGAGTGGATTCAACAATTTGAGGTCTTAGAGGCAGATTATAGGAAACAACTGTTCTTTATGCTGCTGCAAGTGCATTGATTTATTTTCTTAGAAATTAGGGGTTTACTCTGACCAAACTCCCACTGAAGGCACTAAGATAACCTTTGCCGGAGGGAAAGGAGTGCAGGGTTAAATCATGAAGAGTAATTGCGTTGTGTATGCTGTGCCTTCCCCCAGCCTTTCCGTGCTGCCACTGGCGGGCCATGCTGTTTGTAATAAATTGTTATTAAGCTATTCTCGCTAGGACCAAGACTGGAGCCACATTGTGCTAGATGCTGTAAAGCTGCATAGTAACAAACTGTAAACTGTTCTCTGAGCGGCCTGATTAAATACAAAAAGGGATATGAAATGAAAATAATCCACAACCAAGCTCTGGCACATGATGCTATTAAGCTGTAGGTTGTATAGTAGGTCTGTTGCAGAGGTGGAAACTGGGCTGAAGTCTTCTGTGCTGTCATTATGTGCTTTAAAAAAAATATATATTTTCTTCATTATTTTTGTCCTCACTTAACTGCTCCAATTTATTCCATCAGCTTTTGTCCAGAGAACCATGTAGATGCACGTGCAAATGTGGCTGGATTACAGCCTTGTGCCTCAAGACTGTTTGCTCTCAGTCCTCTACTATCCCTATTAGCATAATTGAAAGACTGTAAGATGCCTGGATATTGCACTGGCAGGAATGGGAAGCATCCTTGAGTGTGTTTCTTTTGAAGTTAAACTTTTGTGATTAGCATCTGCATTTATGCAAGATACTTTTATATGCAGACTTGTATTCCTTCTGGTTTGACCTAAAGAATAGTTACTTGGTCATTTTAAATGGACACCTAGAAGCCATGAGTCAGCTCAGCCATTTATTCCTCAGTTTCTTTCCTCTCCCCACATTCCTGTCTGTTTGATGGAGAATTGGAAAGGAATTGGCTGTTGGCTGGATTGATTCTTCTCTCCACAGACCCAGCACTGGCCAAGGAGGTTCAGTGTGGCTGCATTTTTTTTTTTTTTAAGTACACAGGGACAAGAAAGCGTGAAAAGTAACTTTTATGTTTGTGCTTGTTGGGAACACTGTAATAAATTAAAAGCTTGGGAATGCCTTGTTCGTGTGCAGTCTGTACCAGAACATCATCAGCATAAGCAAGGAATCAATCTTTCATCCAAGTACGTGGTAGCCACAAGGCTCAGTCCCTTTTTTGGTGTTATTTTTTCCTTCCCTCCCTCTTCACTCTAACTCTTAGTTTTCTGTAGTTGAGCACATGGACGTGCCAGTAGGGCTTAGGCTGGGTGCAGTACTGACAACGCAGGGACTTGCGCTCTGGTTGATCTTCGAAGGTGGAAGGACTGGCAGAAACAACATGGCGCAATGTGGTGGGTGCCTTGTCCCCCTTTGCCTTTAGTCTCCTAAAGTTACCAGCTCACCTGGACCCTGGCCTGTGGCTCCAGGCCAATGGAAGGTTTTCATGATGCTAAGTTAGGGATCAGGGCAAGCCATCCTGTGTCTGCAGCTGAATTCAGGGAGTCCCTGAGTCTGTGTGTATGATGTGGATGCAGACACTCGGTTTCTGTTGAAGTTGTTGTGTAAAGCCGTAGATTAAAGCTCT
The DNA here is from genome assembly GCA_017639485.1 of Pluvialis apricaria. Classification (NCBI taxonomy): domain Eukaryota; kingdom Metazoa; phylum Chordata; class Aves; order Charadriiformes; family Charadriidae; genus Pluvialis; species Pluvialis apricaria. The sequence continues at coordinate 69,628,863 of CM030011.1, read as the reverse complement.
GCTGACTTAAACTCAGTGGGTTGTGACACGCACACGTTGGAGAAATCACTTTAAAAGGGGTTTCAGGCTTGTTTTCAGTGTGCTGAACTTGATCAAGCCTGATAGCACAAACTGTAATAAAAGAGGGGACAGGGACATAAGAAATTATTTGTGACGAGCCATGTGGTGGTGGGAAGGAGATGGTCCTCACTGGAGCGTAGCGAAGTATTTGTAAGATCATGTCTTGCAACCATGGGCTCTGTGCATTTACTCACCCCGCAGCTCTTGTCATACATGAGGGCATTCAGACAGACATGTTGGAAACGACATCTCATCTTATTTCTCTTATTTCTTTTTATTGTTTTAATTAATTTGAAGGTAAAGAATCAAAACAGAATTTGGGACCTCAAAATCTCTGCGACTCCAGGAGCCAGCACTTAATGGCAGCTTTGCCTCTAGTCGTGGCATTGAGTTACTTTTGAAGCCTTTGAAGTCAACAGGGCTGGAGGGAGAAAGTGTTGTGTGTTTCTTTAAAAAGAAACATGCTTCAGTTATATTTGCAGCTGGGGTTTTAATGACTGAGAATTAAAGCATGTTTTATTTGGCCTTTGTTTTTAGTGCACTTTTCTCCCCTTAGGGGGACTCGAAGCCAAGGCACAGCTTGACATGTAGCGGGCGGCAGCACACTAACGTAGCCATCATCAGCCTCATCTTCTGTTTCTCTCTGGAGCTCAGCACTCACGGTTTGTGTCCCCCATGACACAAGTCTCCCGACCTCCCCAGTTTACTCGCCTGGCATCTCTTTGCATGCACTGGGTCTCTACTTACACAGCAACAAGTAGTTTGTGGCTGGCTTTCTGGCTTGGAGTGAACTGAAGTAAACTTTGTGTGTTGGCCCTGGAGACCTTAATTTCTAATCAGCTCCTATTAAATTACTATGAATCTGATAAAGGGAAAGAAGCTCAGTTTTAAAAGGTGCAGATAGGCAGTTAATGTGATTTAATGTATGTCTAAATAGTTTAGCTGCTTATCTGCACATCTGGCCTAAATACTTGTGCAAATCTGACCCGTACTTTTTTTTAACCATGTTGGTGTTGGAAGGAGAGAAGGTAGATTATGCATTTAATAGGTTACAGCTTGTTTCGCCATTGATCCTGGGAGCATCAGGCTTCCTGCTGATGGTGCCAAGTACAATAAAAGGTGCTTGGACAGTGGTGGCGGTGGCTAAGCAAAGTGCGCTACGCTGCAGGTTTTTGCAGGAGGATTTAGTTCCCTGCCCTGCTGTGTTTCTGCAGGAACCGCTGCTGACACAGGTACAAGTCTCCTGGGTAAAAGTTTTGAATCAGCCTTTTGGCTTGTCCTAACTGTCGTGCAAAACTTCTGTTTTGCCTATGTCATGTTAGGAGGGGTTTAAGAGTACTCTGACAGGAGAAAATGGAGTCATCTTTCCAGCTATATACTCGGTAGACCCTGTGTGGTGGAATCTTTAGCAAACTGTATGAAACTAGGTGGCACAGGCACCCATAAATAATGAGCAACACCTTTTTTTGTCCTTGTTTTGTACTCCCTGCCTGATTATCAGTGTTGCTACATTTTGTGATTAGCAGGTCAAATCAACTGACTCAGTCAACTTACTCAAGCAACAAGAAGATAGGCTAAATTTTATTTATTTACTTATTTGTGTGATAGAAAGTATCTACAGTGAGAACTTTCTAAGTGAGGGAAAGAGGGCACATGATTTCATTACCAGGACTTGTGCTTGTGTGGCAGGTAAGCTTACAAACATCCCAGATCAGACTGTCTTTCTGCAGGCTAATTTCAGTGTTCTTTGAAAAAGTCACAGAATTATACTGTGTTACCTCGGTGCATTTGCTTTTTGTGACTATAATAGCGGTCATTTTGATCCATAGTCCGTTGGATACTGAGGACAAACTGCTTTCTGTTTTCATTGAGACCATGAAAAATGGCCAGTGAGGTTCCTACACGTCCTCCTCGCACTTGCAGATGAAAGCTCTGTCTCATGCAGAATAGAAATAATTCTCTGGTTCTTTTTATGAAGTTGTTCTTTAGATCAAAACAGCTTTATTTCTCCTTATCTGAGATTTTTACAGCCGTCAAGTGTTCCAGCCTTTTATGAGTTATGGACCTGGAATCACTTTCCCTTCTCAGAGTTCATAAAGTGGAGATTATATGTTTACGGCAAATTCACTGTCTTAACATTACTGACTTCAAGGGACATTGCAAGAATATTTTGCTTGGTTCTTCCTGTATAGCTGTTCTTGAAGAGGCTGAGACAGAGAAGAAAACTGGTAATAAATGCTTTTGTTAAAGTATTGGGCAATGTGGTGCTTGAGAAATCTGTATGCAAATCTTGGCTTTGCCTTTGGTTTCTTCTGTGACCTTGGACAAATACTTTGCTTGCTCTGTATATGTGAGACATGAGGGTAACATCTCTCATTTTCAAGGGTGGCATAAGAATAGATCTGTAAGTACTTGAGGGGTCATGGAGGCAGGAAATGTCATTAACCAAACTTATGCCATTTTATCATCATGCTTGTAGACTGCTGTAAAGAAAGAAGCTTAAAAAGAAAAGATTTTTCTTATGCCTCCTAAAATTTAGACAGCCTGTATCACCCATCTACTTAATATAGCACCACCATCACTCTGCTCAGCTTCTTGTACTGGGTACTTGAGTGGGAAGGTGCCCTTTGGGTGGTTGGGTTTAGTTTTGATTTTGCTGGGGTTTTTAATTACCAGGACACAGGTGGGAAAGCTTGCAGTGTTCATTTTGTCTGAACATTGCCATGCCTTCTGCATGTGTATGGCCTCCTTAGCTTTTTTCCCCTGTCAATTTTCCCTCTGAGTAAGAGCGGTAGGGAGTAGTAGAACATTTCTGTTTTGTAAGGTATTTCCCCTCCCTCCCCTTGCTTTCTGTGCCTGGGAAGATAGTGGCCTGCAGTGGATTCCCTGCAGCATCTACGTTATTGCATACACATGCTTGTGACACTTTAATAGTAGCTGTCAGATAATGTTAACATATTGCTGCTACAAATAGATCAAGCAGGGCTACGAGCAAAGAAGTGAGTGAATGAGAAAGGACAGTCTCATCCATCGCTATCAGACAAGGCCACCGTAAGTATTGTCTGCTCACTTCACTAGTGAAACTGTTGGCTGTTGTGCTTAGTGGGGATACCCAGTCCATAGCCAGAAACCCTCCTTTCCGTGAATACCCAAAGGGCTTAGTTTATCAGTTATTCAGAAGGAGAAGACAAAGCCGCCTCAGATAGCCTTGAAGACCCTCTCTTCTTAAGTCCTGAGGACTGCCCTTGTTGTTGTGACATATGTCTTTCTCAAGAGAAAGACCTACAGCTTTTGGGGTACTGAAAATATCATTGCTGCACCAGGGTCCCAAACTTCATGGTTTCTATCAGGTGGTTCAGCGTGATTGCTGTGCTAAATCCTGTGGCACCAGAGGATACTGGTAAAAGACTATGCAGATTATGTTGAACAGGCGCTGATTGCCTGGCTCGGATGAATGGTGAGGTAGACCTGAAGCATGAAACCCCTGGTTGGCCTCCTGGCCCTCTTTCTAGGAAAGCTGTAGCTAGTGGAGCTAGCCACCAGAAGAAACAACTGAGTGAGGTAAAAACAGTTACACTGAAATTCCTCCCACAAAATTACAGCCCTCATTTGTCAGTGTGCTACTTCTTAAGGATCTCTGTTCTGTGGCTCTCTACATTTTGGAGAAGTTCATTAACTTGGTACTGCTTATAAAAGGTTCTTTATCTGATAGTGCAGGTGTTTCCAAACTCAGGAGTGCAAACTGCGCCTGCAGTACTGTCCTCCTACTGCTTGTGGAGATCCTAGAATTCTCTCTTGCATTCGAACAGCATATTAGAAAATCAGCCAGCAGTCACTTGCTTACAGCTTAGATTGCAATGTACTCAATGCACTGCCTCTGCAGGCTCTGCACATACACTGGTAGTAGAAGTTTGGCATTTGAGAGCTGGTATAATATGGCTGGAAAATTACTGTGTTAGTTCTCCCTCCTTAACACTTGTTGACATAGTTTTATTAGGTTGTGATAGACTACAAGGAAATATAGATCATAAACTTAATGCATACCAGACCATTGTCTGGTTCCTGAAAAGCATTAAAGTGTCACTTTGGGTGACTCTCTGATTCAGATGAGTTCTTTGCAAGACTGAAAGCTCAGAAAGTTTCAAGAAATTTTAAAAAAGAAAAAAAACTTCTTGCAAAGGAGTTGCTTTTACTGTGTGAAGGTGGAAAATATTTTTTTTTTTTTTTTTAATTTATACATGATTGTCGTGTCTTAAAATTCTCTCCATGACAAGTCTTTTGTATTTCCTTAAACTGGTGAAGGGTTTATTGTGCTGAATTTGACAGGTTAATGATCAAGTAGGAAATCATATAACACTTGTTAGTGCAGTTTCTGATGATACAAAATTAACTCTGTCCTTCCTACAGCTAAAATCAGAAACTAAATCTAGAGTTTGGAGCTAGGGTAGAGAGAGTAGCAGATAAATACCAAGAAGACTACCTAAGATCAAGGCTTCTCCCTCCTCCTCTACTTACATGTTGCATTTACGATAGCAAAAGAAATATTAACCTTCATGCTGAAGAGTCAACACCAAATTAATGGGATTTTGGAGGAATATTTTGTGGGTTATTGCAGTGATGGATTGGTCTAATGAAGGAATTCTTGAATTATCTTTCTCTGAATTATCAGGATGGGAGTTTTGCTTGTCTGGCAGAGGTGGTGATAACATGGTGGTTTGCGTGCTGGCTTGAAAGACTGAGGCTGTTTGAAGTGGACTGCCACCATTTATTTATTCAGTCATTAGCTTTCTTGCTGGAACCACTATGAAGGCTTAGTTTGAATGGAAACGTCTTGTGATATGGGCAGTCTCTGATAGTATGATGAGGGAAGCAGCATGGACAGCAATACTGACATGCCACTGCTAATAATAAGGATAATACTAAAAAGCAGTAAAGCAGTAAGAAGAATAAAGGCAGTTGCTTTGACCAGCACTAGTCAGGATTTGTGCTTGTGATTTTGAGAGCAAAAGACCTCACAGCCTGTTTTCAGTCCTTGTGCTCTGTGTATGTATTTTAATAACTTATGTTTTTCCTGTTTGAACAGAGCTAAGCCTGGAGAACAAGCTGTTCTTCTGGAATCCTGTAGTTCATTTATTCCCAGTAGATTCCAGTGGGAAATAAAATCAACAGCCTCTCCACTTCTGAACACTGACCCTCACTGTGTTTGCTAATACCTCTCAGTGTCTGTCTCCATCAAAACTCAGGATGTAATTGCTAGGCCAGAACATGCAGGGGAACAAGAACTAAGATTTTCTGAAATTTAAAAAAGTACATGAATTACATTTGATTTTGTGTGCCCAAAGACTATGCTTTACTGCAGGAGCAGCTCATTTACTTAAACTGCTTTTAAAAATCGAACTTTTTATACAGATACAGAGTTTCAGCTCTTAAAACCACATCATCAAAGCATCTTAATGAACTGGTGACAGCTATACACCTGAAAATCTTTGAGTGGGGGGCACAAATGCCAAAAATTGATTTCCCTCTGGGGCAGGAGAAAAAAGCAATCTTTTTTATCTCCTGGTTGAATTTGCATTTGACTTTCTATCACTTCATGCTGCTTAAATGGGTTAGTGACTGAGTCCTGCAGCATAGGATCTAGAGAATATTTCCAATGTGGATACCTTGAAAATGCACAAATGATTTTAAATCAGGTGTTGAAGGGCAATTAAAAATGGATTCTGTAACACACACAGAGTAAGAAAAGGAGGTAATATACCAAATGACAGCAGGGAAGGACCGACTGACAAAAATGAAAATGGAAGCAAACCTGGTCTAATGATACCTGGTGAATAGAAGGTCTCCTAGAAGTGCTAAAATCCTGGCTGAATCGTAATCCTAGAGGTCTGGACTATAACTCCATTTTCTGTATGCTTTGCCAAATTGAGAAGGACTAGAATTAGAATCATAGAATAATTTTGGTTGGAAGACACCTTTAAGATCAAGTCCAATCGTTAACCTAGCACTGCCAAGTTACCACTAAACCACGTCCCTCAGCACTACATCTACACCTCTTTTATGCCTCCAGGCGTGGCGACTCAACCATGTCGCTGGGCAGCCTGTTCCAATGCTTGACAACCCTTTCGGGGAAGAAATTTTTCCTAATATCCAATTGAAATCTCCCCTGGCGCAACTTGAGGCCATTTCCTCTTGTCCTATTGCCTGTTCCTTGGGAGAAGAGACCAACTCCCACCTGGCTACAGCCTCCTTTCAGGTAGTTGTAGAGGGTGATAAGGTCTCCCCTCAGCCTCCTTTTCTCCAGGCTAAACAACCCCAGTTCCCCCAGCCACTCCTCATAAGACATGTGCTCCAGACCCCTCACCAGCTTCATTGCCCTTCTCTGGACACACTCCAGCACCTCAGTGTCTTTCTTGTGGTGAGGGGCCTAAAACTGAACGCAGTACTCGAGGTGTGGCCTCACCAGTGCCGAGTACAGGGGGACAATCACTGCCATAATCCTGCTGGCCACACTATTTCTAATACAAGCCAGGATGCTATTGGCCTTCTTGGCGACCTGGGCACACTGCTGGCTCATACTCAGCCGGATATCGACCAATACCTCCAATTAGGCTCAGGTGGGCAGAAAACAGTGTAGTTGGGGCCTACAAATCAGAGCAGGCTGTGGTGGAAGGGGGAATATGAAAAAAGTTATTGTCAAAAAGAATAGTTTCTTTAAAAGATAAAAAACCCCATGATAGTTTTAAAAATTAGTGGAGATAACTTCAGTGATTAAGTAAAAGCTGTACTGTGTGAATAAAGTACTTGTGATGGTGTCAATATTTTATGAGTCTTACCGCAAACTGCTTGACTACATGAGGTAAAAGGTAGAGGGACAATTAATCAAATATTTGTTGTTTCTCTGAAGACATGTATACCAATCATACCATGGGGAAAACGATAGCATATACTGGCAACACATCTGTTAATTATAAGCTACTCGGTGGTGGAGGTTCTTTTGCCCTGTTTTGAGAAGACCTGACATAGTAGTCTTGTGTCCTGACCAGTGTCTCAAATAAGAACAGTAGGAGTCAACGTCTAACTAGCTACATACCTTTGCTGTCCTCGCATGAGTTGAGCAGATGTAACATCAACAGAATTTGGTCTTTCTCAAAAGCTGGTGGGGCCTTAGGATGTAATTCATGAGCTGGAACAAGGCTGCTCTTGGCTCAGCAGGGGGGTTCTGCAAATCAGACCTGCTCTCCGTGGGAGAGCCTCTCTTAAGTAAGCAGTTGCAAGGATTCAATCTTGGAGTTGGCGAATTCAACCTTCTTCCTCGGAGGAGGAGAAAGAACTTTCTTGAAAATTCTTTGAAGGGCCTCTTCTGGGGAAAGGAAGTTGTAACGGAGGAGCTCTGGCAATGCCTTGCATCCTTGGGATCCTCTCAGACCAGCCTCGCTTCAAGCCACGGCACAGTGTAGAAGCAGCATTAGTTCCTTGATCAATGGTGGTCTCTGCACGTTGAACAGGTTTCAAGTGTGGGTGTCGAAAAATATTATGGACATGCCCATGGTATGTATTAAGGACAGAGGTAAAGGTAGTAGTCTGGGACCGCTGTCTGCTTGCCTAAAACCTTTCTCGTGAGCAGGGTAAGTTCCCACAATGTCCATCTTCTTGCTGTGCCTTCCTGTGTTGCATCCTCTATCAAGTATTCAGAAATAGGGCATGGTGAAACTGGAAATAGTTTAGAGGGACCAAAGGTATTTAATTGCCTAGTGCTTGCTGGTGATGGTTTATTGTATAAGCTATGTCAGGGAACACTGGAGTACAGAAATAGAAACCTTACATACTTAGATGAGCAGAGATGTAGACTAACTGTCTTTTTAATCATAAGATAGCATGAAGAAATGTGTGTTGTCTGTTTGATACAGCTGTTACAGACGGAGTAGGTAAAATGGGGCTTGATTGAACACCTGCTGGGTGAAATTTAACTGTAGTTGGACTGAGGCAGTTCTGCAGAGCTGGGGAAAAAATGAGATGCCATGGCATAGGGTTATTCACCTCCCTGAGGGAATTGCACCTGCTGTTAATACGACGATTTTCGGTGTTGGGGATCTTTGACTGCTTCCAAACACTTTAGGAATTGGTGTACTTGAGCACATTTTCCACCTGCATTCAGACCAAGGGCCGACCTTTTTCTCCCTAAAGTGGAAGCTGTTATTGCCAGGTGCATCTTTTGTTCCTTTCACGCTGGAGCTGATGTTAGTCATTTAAACAGAAGCAGGAGCAGAGCTGAGAAGGCATGCTTGCAAAGAGGCACTTCATGATCAGCCAAGTTTCTTTATTATTCAGTGTCAGCTACGTTGACTTCCGCTTCTGGCAGCTTTTATAGTAGTATATAGGATGCTGGACTTAAGACAATGTACTCTTTAGGTCTTTCTTATTCTACCCTTCCCCCCCCCAAGAAATCACCCTGCTTACATTCCTTGACTTAAAGAAAGACGTGGGAAGTCACCCAACATTATTTTCCTGTTTCTGTTGTTTTCAGTCTCTAATTCACTTCCTTAATTCTTGTCGATAGATAACTTCTAGCATTTTAATTCCTGTTGTTTAGACCTGATGTGTGCATAGTTGGATGAAATCATGATTAGATGCTAGCATCTAACCCATCTGTAGTGGTAGGAAATGGTGGGGAAGGTAAATATGCTCCATGGAGCCCAAGTCCGGGATATTCACTTGTATCAAATACATATTGAAAGTCCAACAGCACTCGGAGCTGATTTTCCAACTAGTTTCTCTTTGAAAGGAACACAGCTTGCTCTGAACTAATTAAACAGCCATTTGTAAGATAGTTCTTTCTGATCTGTTCAGTTCTGATAATCAGATATAGCAATATTACACTGTAAAAGTGACATTTTAAGGGCAACTTGAATCTGTGAAGTTGGGCACTCATGCTAGGAAATGTTGACTACTGAGCCTTGTTTGAAACTGATAAAAACTTTCCTGTGAGCCGATGAACATTATTGAGCATTCGGGTGGCCTCTGCAGCCTCAATTCGCTTGCCTTGTTTAAGGCAGGCCCAGGACAAACACAGTATTTAATATTTATATTCTCTGCCAGCAAGGTGTAGCAACAGAAACCATTTGGTTCTTTGCAGACCTACCAGGTGAAGGGTCCATACACATAGTTTGTTACTGAGCACAAGTTATTTTTGAAGTATTAAAAACAGTGGGGAAAAAAATAGTAGCTTGGTTTCAGGTTCTATAAGAAAGAAATGTGTCATCATTCAATAAAAAGTGCAAATGTTTGTGCTTCTCTGTCCATAACTTACTAGCCCAGGCCCTCTGTTCTGATCTCTGCTTCTCCATCTCCCTTTCCCTTTTCTGTCCCATTTGGTTTGGATTCTGCCTCTTTGGAGGTTCCACCACACTCTCCCTTCTCCCCCCCCACCCCCACCCCCCCACCTTTTTTTTTTGCTGTGTTTGCCAAAACTACATAGGCATTGTGAACTTTTCAGTTCGACGTGAATGCAACAAACAAACTGATAGATAACCACATGAGAAATTTCTGCCCGGGTTCTGGTAATAACAAAAGTATTTTAGACAAACTTCGCTGTGGTTGGTACTCTCTGTGATGCCTATGTTATCCCTGGCATTATGCCAATGGTTTAGCATCAGGTTGTTGAAACAGTTGATCAGGTGATTTCTGCTACAAATTTCTGAAATAGTTTCTCAAACAGGAATAGGGTTTGGAGGTTTTTTTATTCATAAGCAGACAAGATACATCTGAATTGGTGTATTTTGTGGTTTGTCTTTTAGAGTTACATGACTATTTTCTGGAACTTCTGATGGAGCTGTTTTGAGAAACTTTTTTACTCTTGTTTAGGAAAGGTATTTGATGTTCTCGGAAGAGCAGTTGGTTAGTTTTAAAGACTGTCTTGGAGACCTTGATGAATGAAGGAAGTCAATGGCAGAAAAGACCTATTTAAATCTTTTGTTTCAGCCTGTTCTGTTTCTGTATTCTCCTGGCTTTGCATTGCACATCTGGAATTATGACTTTCACTTTTTCTTCTGTTTACTGTTGTTTTACCAGCTCTGCAGCAGGGTGCATATTAGAGCGTTTGGGCCTATCTGTGCACCAGATATCAGTTATCACTGCGATCTATCAAGGACCACCTGCTTTGCCTTTGAAGGGATGTCTCATATTTGCTTATGACTGATTATCATAAAGCACTAAGAAGTGTTTGATGAGATAAGATCTCGGAGATATAATTAATCATTTTCTCTAGTTCTATCTGTCTTAAGTTGATAGAGTTAAACTGATAAGAACAGAGAACTGGATCCAATATCTTTATCCTATCAAAAGCCGCTTAGGAGCTCGCTATTGGATTTAGACCGACAAATGCTATCACATTATGGTAGCATGGCAAAGAACCAATCTATGATTTAAAACCACAGTCATGGAACTGATAACATACTGAAAGATTTTACACCACTTTGTACCATTTTTTGTTATTATCTGTTAATAAATTCTTTATTTGTTTTTATGTGGCTCTCATTTCCCAGGCATAAAGGCCATAACTGTACCTGGTTTTCAGTAGACAGCAAAACCTCTCTCAGCTATGTTTTTCCTCTTTAAGCAATTATTTATCCAGTTATCTTACATTTTTGAAGTATTTTTTATAAACTCATTTTGTTCTGAAGTATAGCAATAAATCTTCACATAATACAAGCGCTGATTTGTGAAAGGCTTAGTAGGCAAGGCCAAGTGCACAGGTACTGTATTCTTGGAAATGAAAAATCTAATGCCATGACTAAATGTTTAAGCAGCGATGTAACAGACAGGGCAGGGAAAGTAGATTGCATGCTGATTTGTCTATGATCAATATTGTCCACTCCAGAAAAAGCAAGTGTGTCTTTGGGATATATTAAGAGAAATACAGCATATAATGTAACAAAACCAAGTACTGTGATTCAGCGCCCTTTAAACTTCAACAGAATTGTTGTATCAAGTTTTGGATATGACAATTTTTTAAGAGGCAAGTGGGGAATGAACTACATAGTCCGTGACGTCTCTTAGGTCCTTTGCTGTCTTGTTTTCATATTACAAAAAATTCTGAAAATAAGTGCTCCCTATTTATTTATGTCTGTCTTTCTCAGATTAGGTTACTTTAAATATTCGTAATTCACTGTTTTTCAAAGTTCAATTCTGTGGTGTACAGTATCCTCTCGGGGAGGTTAGTACGATATTAGGTCTATTTTAAGTTCACCTCAGAAAACCTATTCAGCTGCATAATCTCTGGTAACGATCTTTGGGAGAATAAAAGTACATGCTCAATTACAGACTCGAAATTTTCCACTAGCTACAGAAATTTGGATTTATTTTCTTTATATCCTGCCCAATTCTCAGCAGACCCAGCTTGTTTCAATTGTCAGAATTCAAAGACTCTTCCAAACTGCATCTCCAGTGAAGTGAGGTTGATTTGTTTGTTTCTGTTAAACATTTGAATTTTTACACTATCATAATACCAATATTTTCAGTATATTCGTCTTATACATTTGTCAGTGAGAAAAAGCAGGTTTAAGATCCTAGCAAAAATAACCTTCGGCTATAGCATATCTTGATTCAAGAATCCAGCCTCCTGCTTACAGAAATTAACGATGCAGTCTTGTGCTATGGGACTTCGGGAATGTTTTCAATACATATGCCTCGAAAGTATACCTTGAAAATGTTTTCCTTCAGATACTGCAAAGCAGTTAAAACTGTGCCCTGTAACGTATGCTATGAAAAGCTCATATAGTAGCAGAGTAAGCAAATTGCTAGAGCTATTGGAAAAGAATGAGGTTAATTTTGGCTAATTTAAAAATATTCATTTGGTTTGATCCTAGAATCACGAGGCCGTGTGTTTGTGTGTGCATTTGTGGGAAAGACAGGACTGGGGAGCTGAGAAGAAAGTCCAGGGTGGATAATAACAAGTTAGTGTATAAAGAAGGCGGAATGAAAGACACATGAAGAGTGAAGTAGAGCAGCTCCAAAGGCAGAGGGAAGAGTGGTTGTGTATAATGAAATAAAGGCAGGCTAAATTGTGGTGTGTAATTTGTATTATAAACAGAGCTGGTCGTAACCATTGTCATTAGGTTGTCTTCCACTTGTCTTTATAAACAATTCTGAAGAGTCTTTTAGAGCTTCTCTATAAAATCTTTATTGTATTACTGTAGACCTTTGAAATTCAGTATGACAAAGCTGAAGGCCAAGGAATGAGCCTTCAAGCTGTCCATTGTGCTCAGTTAAAATTTGGTTGGGAATTTGCCTGCTGATAGTTTTTGTGTTGTTGAAACCAAATCTGTTTAGAGATCAGTATGCTTAACTCCTCAAACAGCCGGATCATAAGATACGATAACGAATCTTGGACTTCTGTGCAACCTCTCTCATTCAGAAGTAAACTTAGTTTACTGTAATAGCTGGCAAAACCGCACATCAGCTTTTAAAGGAGAGTATTCAGTTGTGATCCAGTCAGATCCCTTATAGATCAACTTGTGTATTAGTGGTGGCTCTCCACAATCTTTGCTGTCTGCTACAAATGCTGCTCCTTCACCTCATCTGGTACTGCTGCAATTCAAGAGTTCAAACTTTGCTGATGGTGCTTGGTAAGTTTTGTTTATTAAAAATATATGTTGGGATAGGGATGTCAGTAGGAAGGAGCATAGCTTGTGGCCAACCTGCCCTGACTTGATTTGAAATCCAGCAACAGAAGAAGAAGAAAGGAGGTCTTCTTTAAATCAAAACCAAAAAAATCCATCTGTATTCCATTCTTTCTCCAATTTTACATTTCTTCCCACACAAGCAAACAAAACTAACCTAACTCCCCACCTCCCAAAAACACACATTCTAAATGCTTGGGAAATAACCGTTTTTATATCTTACAGACCATATTTAGGGCACTCATTTCTGCCTGCTGAGCAATTGGAGAATGTTCATTTTTCCCAGATAAATAAGACTTTCATGTAACTAGATAAATATTTTTGTTTTCCCAGTGACCTGGAGGCGATGTCTGTGCTTAAATGACTATGGAAGATAAGGGGTGATGCACTGCCTGTATCTGAGCCCAAGGCTGCCAGAAATAGTCCCAGAAACACTGAGGACCAGGGTGCACTGTGATAGGGGGGAAGTAGAGGGGTCTTGATCTTCATGATTTTGCTTATTTAGTGCAGATATTTTTTTTCTCATAGCCGTTGAAAGCAAGCACAGGTCTTGGGAATGTTCTGCTCTGTGAAGTGTGTTTGCTGGCAGCGTGAAGGCTGTTGGGGAAAGCAGAGCACCCCTTGCCAGGAGGATGCAGAGGGCAGGTAGTGGCAGCCGTGGTGGTGACTGTGAAGAACTGGGATCCTGCGGGATGGGCTGCAGAGGTCTTTTCTGCTGAGATCATGTAGGTAAACACTGGCTGCCAGACACAACCTGATCCAAACCAAAAAAATGCAGAAAAGGAAAGTAAATGAAATCCTGCTCCCATCGTGGGTCAAATCAGCATATGTATTTGCTTGTTGAGTTAGTTAGCATATATTAAATGGAGTTCCATTTGTGTTTCAGTGTAGTGGACTAATTTTAAGAGGGCCTGATAGAAAACCTAAGCCTTTAGCTTCACATCCCTTCCACCAGGTAGGGAAAGAAATAGGATATAAAAGATGAGCACATTTCTCCACCTTTCTCCTTGTTGATTACAGCTTTCTTTAGCTTCAGAGGCATTGTGGAGAATCTTGAAAGACTCCTTAATCCAACTTCTATTCAATTACAATGTTTTCTACCAGACTTCTTAATCCAATTTATTTTCAATTAAAATGTGTTCTATTAACACCTTTTAAATTAACATCTATTGTATCTTCTTATCTGAACAGCTCCTCCCGCCTTGGGAGCACATGGGCAGGTGAGACTGGCTTGAAGACAACCCAAACTCAAGTGTGCTTACAACCATTTGCACAACAACTGATTTTGCTGGAATAGCAGAGCTTTGCTTAATTTTCTTAACTAAAGTCATTGTCTAAATTGCCTAAGCTATCATGCATCTGAGCAAATTTTGTACAGTTGTCAAAATTATCTTGACATACCTTGTATGTGAAGATGTTTACTGTGAGTCATGCACAGAAAAGCTAGAAGCTTTCTTCCACTTCCATGGCCTCACAGAGATGCACCTAATGTTTGAAGTCCCGTTTGAAGAGCTTTTATTTCAGTAAGAAGTCTTTGACACATAGATACCTCTACGGATCAGAAATAAACACGCTTCCAGGGGGATGAATTCACTCGTGGTACACATGCGTTTTCACTAGGGTCAGGTTAAGTGAGCTGGAGTGTTAAACATGCCCCAACCAACCCGCTGTGCAGGATTGCTCGTAAGAGCTGTGGCAATCCCAGCCCTCCGTTTCTGAAGGCTGCCACAGCAGATTTGAAACTGGCCAGACTTGCAGTTTGTGCTCAGCTCTCTATGCTGCTGTGTACATGATGGGGAGAGGCTTCTGGCTGGTGTGCCATCTTTTAAGATAAGAAGCCATTGGAGCTGAAGGAGATAGCCTGGTTGCAAAGACTTAAGAGGTGATAATTTAAATAATAAAGCAGGGGTTGAATTGTTAACAGGGGAAAGGAAAGGGGAAATGTCCCTGTTTAGTGGAAGAAGCCTTCCCCTAAGTTGTTTCAGGGTGTCACTCTTGCCTCCAAGAGCCACTGGATGTTTCCTCTCAAGTGGCAGCTGTCTCAGCCCCTTAGCCATGGGCTGTCAGCTTGCTTCGTCCAGTTCACCACCAAGGATCCTCGCACGAAAACCAGTGCTGATTCGTAGCTCATAAAGTATGTTAAGTGTGAAGATGCACAAAAACTTCATTGCCATGGAGATTCAGTGAGGATGGACAATGTGACCTAGGAATCTCCTTCCCAACTATTTTATTGCTAGCAACGGGCAGCGCTTCCTCCCCACCAGGCTGTGCCACCATGTGGAGGATGCTTTGCTGGGATCGTGATAGAGTTCCAGGAAAATTTAGACAGAAATACTTCTTTTAGCTGGTGTTACACCAAGATTTGGTCAGGGCAATATATTCTTCTCTTCTTAACCTTATCACTTAGTAACCAAAGAAAATAGGATCTCACTGAAATCTCAGCAGAAAAATTAATTAGTAAAACAGTGATGGGGAAGCAGAATTTATCAATTTGATGTAGGAATGTTTCCTCTTGAGATGCTTACTGAAAATACATCTGTATTGGTAATGTTTTCTTCTTTAATAAAATTGGGATTTAAAGGTTTTCATTATTAAAAAACCCAAACCATAAATACAGTATTCTGTATGACAATAACAGTATCAGTGAGAAAGAATGCATACAAGGTTTGCAATTACAGCGATCGGTAAATGAATTAGAATGTTGTTTAGAATAAGGTGTGAGGCATTAAAATTAAGAAAGCAGCGTCAAATATTTTGATGTCCCCTGAAACAACTGGAAAAAATGAAAAATATGAAAAAAATTTTTGCTCTGGATGGGGGGTGTCGTGTATTATGTCTCTACCTGCAACTATGTATTTAAAAGGTAAATTAGATAATAATTTTTTATTCTAAAGAAAGAATGAACTTATGTGGGGCAAAATACTTGTTAGGCTTTCCCCTGGGGGAACAGAGCATTGCATCTAAGAGATCAACGTATGCCGGGGCTGGAAAGGTGAGATGCTCACTGAAATATGCAGAATGGATAGCTTCAGTGTGATGTTTTTACTGACTGCAATTCTTGAACAGAGACATTCACAAATGGCATGTGTTCTTTCAGCATTTTCAGCCAAAATACCACTGCTTCACTCTCAGCAAGTAACTTTATGTTGAATATAGAATCTAGTTGAAAGATTAAAGTAGACAGCTTTTGCTCCTTGTCGGCTTCCCAAATAGAAGGAACGTGCAAAAAAGTTTCAGAACTATTTCTGCAAAGAATTTTTTTGTTCTCAACGTCAACTGAAGAGATTTGTTGCATATCTAGAGCATCTCTGTCTAATAAATCCTGCTACTTCGGGATCATTAAGTTATGCTATTACTTAGGGAAGCATTTAAATTTTCAGAGCTGGCTTCAGTAGCACTACTTGTGTGCATAAAGTGCACTTAGAGAAGTCTTTGGAAGCCAGTGGCTGCATAGTTTTCTGTTCTGCTCGAGATCCAAGTCCATGGTTGCTGCTCAGAGGCAGCAGAACAAGACAGGGAACGCACCATATAGCAACTTCAGAAAATTTGTTCTTGTACTCTGGTGTATTGATGTAATCTTTTGTTGTTGCAGTTATTTCAAGGACTCAGTAAAAGTACTTGTCACATGTAAAATAAAAAACTCCTCCTAATTTCTTCACTAGTACTTATCCCGTTCTTTACTAGCCAAACACTGGGAAAAGAGCATATGACTTTTAACTGCTTCATTATCTTTCTAGCATAATCCACAAGTTTTCACTGTCTTAGCACTCTGCTAGTTGTTGCTTTGGGAAATAAAAAATGTTGTTGTATATACAGCACAAATACATGAGTAATTTCGTCTTGGAGCCAGCTGATGTTGTCTTTCGTTTTAATTTTCATTATGCCTTTGGCTCTGTAGCTACTCCAAATTTTTTTATTAGATAGTAGTATATAAAAAGGCAATAGAGGGTTAACTGCTGTTCAGGGAAAGTGGTTAAAAACCAGCACCAGCTATACCTTTTAACAACATTTTTTGTTAACATCACAGCGTTTGTGCTTTTTATCTTTCGAATTTATCCGTACTTCCAATTCAGTATTGCATGCATAGGTGCTGTAGAAATATCTTGGATAGTTAGAGCTTTTGTAGTTCATCATATTTTTGTTCTTGCATTGTTTCAGGTAAGTATTAAAGATTTTATAATATTTTTTCATGGTTAAAAAAAGGGACTCTCAATAGTAAAGCTAATTTCAGTGTCTGCCCTGCAATTAATAATTGGACCAATTTGTCAATTCAGTATACAACCACTATGAAATGTAGTCTAGAAACTTAGTTATTATCTGCTTTTAACCTAGCTGTTGCACTGATAATCAATTTAAGAAAAATTTTGCTACTGGATGAGTATCATGAGAGCTGAGGCAGATCAGTGTCACACTCTGGAAAGAAGGAATACGTAGTTTGTTGTTTGCTCTAGACTGTTTTGCATGACTTTTTAATCTCCATGTATGTGCTTTCCTTCTCCTTGAGACAGTTTTATCACCCCACAGTAAAAGCTTAAAATGTAGTTGTTTTCAAAATGGCACTTTATGAAACAACACAGTATTTTGATTTAAATGAAAAATAAACAGAAGAACAAAATACTGCTTAGTGTTGTTGGAAACTAACAGGGAATAGCCTAGTGCTATGATCTCAGAGCAGAAATAACTCTGAGCCTCTGCAAGAGAAGTAGACCAAAGCAGAGTAACTTGGCAAAAAAACAGAAGCTGTGATTATAATAAGCGGTGATATTCCAAGGAATATAGCCCACCTTCTCATGTCATTAGCCAGCCTTGTTTGCTCTGGCAGAGGTAGGGAACTAACAAAATTTATCTCGATGCTATCCCTCTTAAGCATGTTGTTGTCTCTTAATTACATATTGAATAGCATCTGGTGTTTGAAGAATAATCGAATAGAAACACAGCGGGGAGAAGCATGGCAATATTGATGCAAGCTGATACTTTTTCTGTTTGCGGTGGTCTGGAGGCTCTCCTCTGGTCACTGAGCCATCCCAGTTCTTCCTCAGCCTGGCCTGAAATGCGCAAAACATCAATTTTGAAACAATAGTGTCAGACCAAATTTAGCTTTCGATTTTGATTTTGTAATACCAGGTTTTCGTAACTCCTAGAACACGTGGAACTAAACTGTTTCCATCTCTCTCTTTTTTTCCTTTAGTCACCAGGGGAAAAAATGTTGAAAACAGTTTCCTGCAAGAGATTCAACAAAAGCATTGCAGCACTCTGTTTGTGCGATGAAATCAAAGTGACTAGAAACTGTCTGGTCTGTTTTGTTTGAGATTGAGTGATCTATTATTTCAGTGGCACTAAGATGGCACGATGGTTTTTGAAAACCCCTCATAGTACATATCTTTTTCTTTAGTACTGAGTTAACCTTCAAAGAACTCTGCCTCCGTAACATCAGGATAATAGCATTTCTCTGCCACATGCAGATGCTGTAAGAGTAAACGTTATTAGTTTATGAAATACTCAAATATGGCAATACTGCAGGAAGGTTTAATAGCTTATGTAGGAGTTATATGTAAGTGCAATAGTCTTTTATAAACTATTAGTTTCCAAAATCAAAAGGATAGGAATCTTCTTAGGCTAAATTTCTAGCTAGGCAGGGGAAGGAAATCAACTACAAAATAGACAACTATATTTTCCCATTGCCCTGAACAGCTCTTCAAGCACAGATTGTCTGAAATAGTTGCTGTAATATGTTTTTACTTTTCAGGCCATGAAGCTTAGGGAATCAGTTTTGTAATATCTACATATCTGTCTTTCCTCCTGGGACTTAAGCTGGTTACCATAGCAAAATGGCAAGGAAGCTGATAAGCAAGTAGTACCATTTGGCAAACAGGATATAAATTTATTTTATTAAGACAGAGAACTGTGAAAAAAATTAATGAGATTAGAAAGCGTTTTTCTTTTTTTTTTTTTTTGCTTTCATATATTTTAAAACACCTGTGAAGAAAATGATTGTGAACAGATATTGAACAAAATGCTCTTGCTCACATAACAAGTGTTGCTGCAAATAGTAGGAGCTTGAGTTTTAAATCTCTGCAGATCTTTGATGCTTTCAACATTACACTGTAATTTCTTCCCTTATGTTTCAGGGTGTTGCAAAGATGCCATACTGTGAATTAAATCAGCTTCTACTTAACAGAATGAATACAGATGTCTGTCCCCTGCTACTTAAAAATTACATATCAGTATAGGTTATAGGTTTTATTCCTACTTGATGAAGCATGGTCTGTCTTGTAAATCAGTCTGTGACGTCCCTTGGGCTTGTGTAAAATGACGTCAGTGAATGCTGAAAAGTTAAATTGCTTTGCGTTCCACAAACATTATCAATAACGTCAAGTCTGATTATGTTTTTTGTCAATTTGACAATGTTGGTCTCAATGCATAATATGAATCGCGTGCCTTGAACTGTACAGTTTGGTTATTTAAGGCATCGTCACAACAATGGTATCTTTACGGGTGGGCCCCACTGGGGGCACTTTTTGTTGGCACTGAGATATACCCAAAACCATCTTGTTTTCAGGACTGAGGTGTTCCTTTTGCCTGCTCAGTTAACTCCTGATACGTTGCCTACCATCTAAACCACGTGTTGTCTCCCATTCTTGGTGCAAGAGTTGAGCCACTGGTTTGGGGAGTTTGTTTTGGGTTTGCACTGTAGACTGTAAGTGAAATGAAGTCTCAGATTCTTGGGATTTGAAAATAAAACTACATATTTCCTTAAAGTCCTCTGTGCTCTCAGTTTTATCCATTTCAGATATATGATGCGTGCTTATGCTGTTTGATATGCCCTGACAAATTTTCCACTTACCACACAACTGAATGGCTCCAATAGAAAGGATTTGGGAGTCTTGCTGTAATCCAGCCATGCAAAAGATGCTATTTAGTGTTAAACCCTTTGGGCCTGTAGTAACCATATTGAACTTCTAGAAGTGTTGTTCACAGCCTGTGAGTCGCAATCAGTGCAGCTGTGGAGCAAGAATCAGAGGAACTCCTAGGAAAACTCTACTTCTGCTCTCTTTTTAAGATGTTTCTTCATTATAATAAGCACTAGTGGTTTTCTTATACTATGAGGGGATTTTTCAACCTTAAAAATTATCATTATCAGCAAAAAATACCATCAAATACTCATTGGATGCAGCACTGGGTTAGGGTAGCTGGGCAGAATCTGAGTGGAAGTTGGGTGGTATTTGATCAGATCTGGGGAGAGATTTAGGGCCTTGGACCTGGCAGGATCCAGCCAGCCTTAGAAAGAGCTGAAAGAGAATATAATTGTTAAGGGAATGTGTGAGTTTAGGATGAGAGCTTATTTCGTGTTCGTGTGTATGACCTGCACCTTCGATAGCCCTGTCTCTGTCTGAAATGTGGACTCTTTGGATGGAGGGACCAATCTATAGGGGATGAGGATAGTTTCCTCCTTGGAAACCAGTTATCTGCAAATACATATAGCTGGCATTGATGATAATCAAGAGTGGGTATCTGTAGTGTGCAGGTTATTGTATTGTAGTATGATACATAAGTGTGACAATTCACTGCGGGGACATAGCCCAAAATGCAGCACTTTGATGCAGGAGCTTGAGAAGTTGGAGTATTGCCATCTACTGGCAGCCATCCCCAGAGAGGAGATGTCCCTCATGTGACTGTAGCTGATTGCGTATTGCTGATTTTGAGCTGAAAGATGAGGTTTTTCTGCCTAAATCCTGTTTCAAGGCAGAGTTGGTAATTAATTGTTGCTGTCATTAGCACATGGATGTAGTCAAAGAGCGTAATCGCAGTGGGGTTTCTTGGAGAGGTTGATACTCATTGAGATGTGGGTCTATGTTTGACACAGGGGTGGCTCCTCTCTCCTGCACAGTGACCAAATTGGTTTGGGGGATCCTGAGCACCCTCTGCGAGCTCAGGGCTTGAGGGGTGCCCTGCACCCCTTCTGCGCTTCAGAGCCTGGCCCTGTATTTTCAGGGAATGAGCTGGTCTGGAAATTACTTCTTTTACTCTGCAGTAAAAAAGTAATAAAGGCAAAGGATATATTTGGAGTCGTTAGAGAATAGATCAAAGATCCTTATTTTTAAGAATCTTGCAGGTCTGACAGTCCTTAGAAAAGTCCCCTTAGAAAAGACGAGAGGTGTTTCAAATAAGTCTGTCCTCAAAGGGAGATGCAGTACAGCTTGTGCAACTCTCAAAAAGTTATACTGGGACTGACCTCTGTCAAGGGAATGTCATGTTTACATGATACCATCAGAAGCAGTTTTGAACATTTTGTATGAACCAAATTCCACCAATGGGCATGGATTTTTTTTTTTTCCTTTTTTATTAAAAAATAGTTGGGAAATAAAAGATTGCAACACTAGTTTTCATCAAAAGTTATGTGACTGCTTCCTTACAAAACATAAACCACATGGAAGCAGAAGAGCGATGTAGCTTTACTTCGTGTTTGTGCAGTCCAAATATGCTTCAGACTTAACAACTCTTTCTGTAGTCATGTTCACAGAAATGTAAAAGAATGTATTTTTTTTATCTAGTAACAAAATTTTGAGTTGGAACTAGACTAAAAAGAATACTTCAGTTTTTCTTAAACCTTGCGAATACCAACATTTTCCCTTCAATATTTTAAGCACTATTTCAAAATAATGGTTTAATGTATCTTTGATGTGTTTTCAAGCCAGATACGTAGGTACACAAACATGGAAATATTTGTGTTCCTCTGTCAGATCTGGCTGCATGAGTCTAGCTGACTCTTCGCTGACAGAGCAATGATGCATTTTTAGATAGATTTTTGTCACAATAGTTCCAACATACTGGATTACCAAAAGCAAGATTACAAAATTACCAGTGGAATTGTATTTTTCACCAGTGAAGTAATGCACAGTGTTAAGAGCATATATTTGAGGCCATATATGGAAGTTTTAGATTTTAAAGACTAGAGAGGTAAAATGCACTGGAATTGAGAGCTTGAGGCTGAAGCATGACTTGGATTAAGGAGTCGTGGAAGGGAGTTCTGGGTGGTGCTTTGTTACTCATGGCAGGTTTCCAAAGTGTAACCAAGTATTTTTCTCTTTTTTTTTTCTTTTCTTTTCTTTTGTTGCAGCTGGTCTCCAATGTTCTCATCTTCTCCTGTACAAACATTGTAGGCGTGTGTACCCATTACCCAGCAGAGGTGTCCCAAAGACAGGCTTTCCAGGAGACCAGGGAATGCATCCAAGCCAGGCTGCATTCTCAAAGGGAAAACCAGCAGCAGGTAAGAGTAACAGTGGTAAATAAAAAATGAAATTGCTGAAGCAGAATTAGCATGCAAATTGTTCTTGTAGGATGGGATTTGCGGGCCTCTTGCTTCTTGACTAATCCAAGCAAGAATAGGCTGATGACAGAGGGCAGGATTTTTAAAGGTTTGAAAGACAGCTCAGGGGAGTATTTCTTCCCCAATACCCTGATGGACTTCTCTGCAGACATCAACATATCCTGTGGTCTATGCTCTGCGGATTAAAATTACACAGTGCGCAGAGAGTCTGCATAGTTGGTTTTTTTGCACCCATCATTGAAACCATGTGTTAAATGCAGATGCAACACACAGGCTTCAGATTGACTCACTTTGTAAGGTCAAAATGTGGTGTGTTTGTCAGCAAAGCCACTGCCAATGGGTAGGTAGCTGTAAGGCAGGTTTCAGAAGTGAAAGGTAAAAACTGATCCACAGAATACACTGTCCCTTGGTCCCTTGATGCCTCCAAAGAGGGTCCTCTGCCTGCCTTTCCCAAATGTTCCTGCCTGCTTGCACACTTCTGTATACCTTATAGGCCTCACGTAAATTGTATTTGTTCAAAAAGTAAGATTCGTCACCAACTTTGATGTTTTTTTGCTATAAAAAGACCTGTTGCTGCTAGCATACAGCCAGCATACAGTCAAGGGTATTGAATGTATCCACTCCCCTAATTCATTTGTGGGTTCTCTTGCAACGCATCTCTTGTGTCCTCAGAATTAGATACAAAAGACCTTTTGGAGCAACTTGAGTATTCCCTTGCTAACACATATCTCTGCCCTGCAGTACATCTCGTAGTGGTCTGTCCGGTCCAATTTGAAATGAATCATGAAATGGGGCTTCCACTCTTCCCTTGGGAGATATCTCAGAGCTTGGTTGTGGGTTTGGGGAAGAGGTTGGGGGAATGAATCAACTGGAGTGTCTTTGCATCTCTGTGGCAACACAGCTTAATTTTCCCTTGTGTCTCAGCCCATCTGCATCTATGGATTTGTCTTTTGGCAGTGTTTCATAAGGTACTTCTGGCTGACACACTTGCTGTTTAACCCTTACTGTGAAATAACATGTACACATGCTTTATTTTGATAGTATATGTATGAAAACGAGATTCACACTCAAGGCTCCTTTTTCCTTTGTAACAAGTGTAGTCTCAGAAAGATGAAACAAGCAGCTGCTCCTCCTTCCATACCTTGAAATGGAGGAAAGGACTGAGCCAAGAGAGTACCCCATTTTACACACTGATTACAGCTCTGTCTTCCCTGCTGAGAGACTGCTTTAGTAGCATGGCTGAAATGCTTGTGCTGTTCTGGATTTAGGAGCTTCTGTGTCAGAAGATGTACATGAAAAAAGCCCTGGCAAATGCCCTAGCTTTGCGCCTTTTTCTTCTCCCATCTCCCCAGAAAGTACTATACCATACAGAAGAAAGCCAGGACATCAGAAAAACATGGGTCAAAACCAGTCACTTAGACCTACCCTCCAGTACTTCCAGCAGTAATTGTGGGTCCTGGCAGCTGGGTTTTCCTAATGAGATTATTTGCTGCTACAGCCTGCACTGACATTGATCTCCAAGTTCAGTTTGGATGATCCCTATGCATAATGCATTGAGATAATCTTGAGGTGGCAGCAGACACAAATAAGGGCAGCTCAGCCCGCATCTGGGAGAGCCAGTCTCCAAAGAGGGAGAAGGGAGAAGGAGGGAAAGACAGCTGCACAGCCCAACACTGTTAGCGTTGCTTGCTCCTTTCTGGAGGTCTGATGGTGCTCCTGTGCACCATTCTTTATTGAAGGTAGACAGATTATCTCCGGCAAAAGAATGTGTATCTTCCTTTATTAAGTATCTACCAGCAAATTAGCAAGAAAGTAAATAAAAATCCAGAACGTCCAATGCAGAAGAGAGTCTTCTCATTATTTGAGATAACCTAGGGCAGAGCCATAACAGGAATCACTGTTGCTTGCCCAGAATAAAATACTCTTGGAGGAAAAAACAGGTGTTCTCCACCATCTGTAGTGAGCAAATACTTAGGATTTGAGTAAGAGATGGGTTATCAGGACTGCACAGTTTTACTTCTAGCATTGTCTTTTGATCTGAAAATTCATTCTCTCCTCTTTTTCATCTCTGCATCACTTAACTTGTGGTGAAAAATAAGTGTTATTAAACCTGAAGACAAATGGATAGTCATAAGACATTAAATATTTGTAGTGCTTTGAGGTCATCTTGGGAGAGTATGACATAAATAGTTAAAATTCCTATGTAGTACAGAGTCATCATAGGGATGTGTGTGCCCACGTATACGTATATCTATGTGTACATATGTAAACAGCGTAGATCTGTATTGTACTCTTTCATCTGTGCCTATTCTAGAGACTAGGGCTCCTTGGGATGCATTTGTTTAATGTATAATTCAGTGGAACTATACTTGCATCTTATTTTGAAGTGAAAATTATATATGAATTTGCTCTTGCTTTTTTTGTCAGGTCAGACTGCTGCCTTGTTATACTTGTAAAACAGCAGTCCCAGTCACCTCGCTGGTGCATAATAAGTGATTTTACCGTGAGGGCTGCAGTGCTTTCTAGTCATTATAGCAAAATGAAAATTGTACTCTAGTGGAGACTTTAATTTTGGTGCTCCGTTTGAAATAAAATGTAGAGATTTTGCTGTTTTGAAGCTCTTTTAACATGGCTTGTGCTTTACAAAGGCACTTGTTACAGCCTCCTCCTGTTAGCTTCAGACGTTATTTTCAGTGATCGTAAGGCTCCCAACAAACAGAATAAAGATAATGCCCAACTCTGTAAGGTGGCTCAACTTCCTAATTAGTTGCTGCATGAAGGGATGTTGTGCTACATGCGTTTGTTTCACTTGGTAAGTCTATCTTATTCCCCGATTGGTGGTAGTTTAGAGCGGTGTTTGTTCATCTCCTGGAGATCTCAAGTGGCTTGAAAATACTGGTGATCTAATCTGGCAAGTGCCTGTGGTGTCAGGAAGAGTAGGGGTGGGGGTTCTCAAGAAAAATTTACCCAGAAATGTACATGAAAATCTCTTGGAGTTACTAGTAAGAGAAACTCGGTGCCCTGAACGTGTCCCTGTTTTGCAAGCGAGTAAAAAATAACATCCCTCCATGCTCGTGTGCCTACAGGGAATGTTCCAAACCTGTGGGTGCCCCTGAACGCTCCAAGTTATTTAGAGGATGTGTAAAAATCACATGTAAAATAGCAGCTTTCACACATTTGAGGATGCCTATTATAATATGCAAATGACAACAGCGTATACACCAGTTACTCTGGAAAGCATACAAATGTGTTGTGCTTTTGTGCTGAAGGAGTATGCTAATAGCTGGCAGAAGCCTGAGGACACGTGCATGATTCATGATCTTATTTAAAAAACAATTTGGGTATGTAACCGTTAGCACCTGCAGTATGCTGGTGAAGGTGAGAGTACTTTAAAAAACAAGTATCTTCTCAGGACTGCTGCAGTTTTGAGCAGAGCAGATACAGATCCCTCCAACATGTCTTTTTCTGTGTTATTACTACCTCTTCAGGGACCAGAGGCAAGAAACAATCTCTTTAAGGTACACATTGAAGGGGAAAAAAAAGAAAATACTGGGCAGTGCTGCAGACTGTAAAATGTCTCGGTGCATGCTGAGCACGTTTCCAGTGAATTCATCTTCCTCTGGTTCCCCCAAAGTTCCCCTCTCTCCTTAGAGGAAGAAATAAATGGGGAACTTTCAGTTAAAACTAGAAATTAGAAACCTATACTGTGTCTATAACAGTAGTATGGGCAAGAGGTTTGGTGACGTGAGTAATTAGTACAGGATTGCTGACCCCTCTGAGTCAGGACTGCGTTTGAGCCCTACTGTTCCCTGTGCTGTTGAGAATTAATGAGCTGTTAGATAAGGTTAGGGACCTTCATTTATGCCACATTGTGTCTGTGTCATCAGGAAGGAAGGCCCTTTTCTTCCTTGTGCTCACTGCAGGGAAAGAAAAATAATAAAGATGAGAGCGGAGCAAGCTTTGGGGATTCTTCAGCTATTCCAGAGCACTGCCTGTAGGTTGGACTGCAGTGGAGCTGATCCTAAAGGAGGTGCTCCCCACCTTCTTCAGCCATAGCAAAAACTTCTTTTGAACTGCAAGGGGTATGAGGGGGAATAAAATGAAGGTCTGGGCAGAATGTCTTAGGTGGGATTCCTGAAATACACAAATGCATCCCTGGGGCGCGTATTACCTGCAGATTTAAATTCTATAGCCTCTGCACGAAATTGCCACCAAATTTAGAATAATAACAAGCACAGGCTTTTGTGTTAGTTTTTAGGAAAATTACCAGAAAGTCATCAGTTTGTCATGTAACTAATTTTTGCCTAGCACGCAAATCTATATACGGAACAGCTTATAAAATAATGTTATGAAAGTCACACTAAAGCTATTATCGGTAAATAATAATATCAGTAAAGTACCAGGTGAGGGTGGAGAGCCGTGAATTGTTGATGATAGAGGTGGTTATTGAAAATACTCTTGTAGGTGAGTGGATGGGTTTACCGGTCTTAATGCAATTGGGCACTAATAGCGGTTTTAAGTGTAGAAGTATAAAACTGCTCTGTATAGGTGGGCTAACTTTTCATCCTAGTTTTATCGGGGCATTCCTATTGACTTTTTAGCTGCTAAGAACAGGTTTGTGCCTGTTGGGGAATGCGCTTAGATGATTAGATAGAAAAGGAAGGAATTTTAAATGGTGCCCAAGGGTATCAGTCCTCTGGTGTTATGTGAAGGAGGACTTCATGGTGGTGTGGAAAGGCTGTGTGGGAGGTCAGACAGTATCATTTATCCAAGTCCTTCCAAGAATGGTGCATGGGCACTTTTTGACTTACATGACTCCTTCATTTGCAAGAATTGGCAACCATGAATCACAAGCCCAGTGCAGCTGGGATGAAAAAATCATGTTTTTTCTCCTAAAATCATTGAATTCTTATTGTGGGGTTGGGACAGAATTGCATATGACTTGTTAGGGGATCAGCTGCTGGGTTTATGAAGACCATTTCCCTTGGTTGTACTCATCTCTCACCAAACTGATGACTCATTTCTCCCCAGTAAGGAGCAAAGTGTGTTTGTTAACTGGGCAGCAGGTGTTTTAATTGGTTCATCTGTCTGACTCCACAGGAGCGTCTCCTGCTCTCTGTACTTCCTCGACATGTTGCCATGGAGATGAAAGCTGACATTAATGCCAAACAGGAAGATATGATGTTTCATAAGATCTACATCCAGAAGCACGACAATGTCAGGTAAGAACAGCAGCCCGTCTCCCAGCTGCTGGGGAACAGGGACCCTCCCAGTGCTTGGCACTTAACACCCAGGGATGAAGGTGAGTGTGACACATAATCCAAAATAAGTGTAAAGACTCTAAAGTGTCACCAGTTGACTTTTGAAAGTTTGTTTATAGGATGGGAGGAGGATTGCCACATTCCTGCAACATCTGCCTTTGAGAGGCAACTTTTAACTGATCTCTTTCCTTAGATGTTTTTTTTTTTCTTCCTTTCCTAGAGTGAGTCCCGGTAGTTTTGAGAAGGTGGTATATTTGGGTTTGGTTATTTTTTGACAGTTACAATCACCCTCTGATAAGCCATGATGGGATGCAAGTTAAAGATTGGCAATGCTTTCCATGGGGTGGATTGCAGAGCCCAGCTGAGGTTAAGATCACCTGAAGTGGTCTCTGCCAGTTGGGAATTACAAGCAGGGGGTCCATTAGTGACAGGCCTCGGTACCCTCTCGGTCACCCACTGATGTGTTGCTCCTTGGTCTACCTGGATGAGCAGAAGAAATTGATAGCCAGACTCCAGCAAGTCATGCAAAATCAAACCCAGTCCATGTTGGTTGCATAGTCCAGCCCTATGAGCTTCTGAACATCACCAGGTTCCCACTGTCCACTTCCCAGGGAAGAAGCAATAAAGCAGTACTTTCATTGCTTGATGTCTTTATGGGCTGCAGTTACAAAGTTAAGTTTGACTTAATCTTGATGCATTTTACCTCTGCTATTGTACCTGACCTCTTTGGGGATCACTTATGTCTCTGCTAAGCCAGGTCCTGGAACTGTGTGACAGCTCTGTCAGTCTATAAATACTTCTACTGAGACACAGGGACTGGGGACAGAGAGCTCCCTTCTTCCCTTCTCCATCTCCCCTTCCAACAAGAGGTTTTCCTGTAAACTGCTTACGTAGCCTTCTCTCTTACGTAGCTTTAAGTATGTTGGTGAATTATATTTTCTGATAACTTGGTACTCAACAAATAAAAGTGAATTTCTTACATCTCTAATATACTGTGCCCTGCATAATCTCTAATAGATGATGCGATGAAATCCACATGAAATTCTGAAGCATTTGAAGACATTTCCTTAGCATTGAGGGTAGTGGGGAGAGGTAATGCACAAGCAGAAAATTGGGAGGAGGTTACTTACTGTTGAATGTAGAGTCTGACATAAAACTCACTGAGATCAGGGCAAGCCTGTGTGCTGGCTTGCATGGACTTCAGTTCAGCATTTCATATTTTTGGTTGTGACTCAGTAAACAGATAAAGATCCATTACCAACACTGAAGGCAAAAACATCAGATATCAAAGACAATAATTGTTCAGTGATGAAAAATAAAGAATATAAATATGGTGATGAAGGTGAGGGTAAGAGGCCATCCAGAGTGTCCTCAGCAGAGTATGTGCTACAGTAGATTAGATTAGGTTTTGTGTCTTTACATTGATTTTTTCCTTAATGGCACTGAGCTTGTTCAAGAAGGTGAATAAATTTATTGTGATAGATGCCATTTGTGAATTTTCTTAATAGAGAAATTGCTTTTTTTTGCTTTTTTCCAGTGCTCAAAGGTCAGCTTGACATTCAAACTGAATGCAATTCGTTAAGATATGACATGAGACTAGTCAGTATGGTGTTACAGTCTTTCACATGAATTTCCATATGTCATTATTTGCAGGTTTGAAAGTTGTTCAGTACAGTCAAATCTTAGTAAAAGTGATTATCTCTTTAGGGTCATACTTATTTGAAATGTTAACTATATCACTAAATAAACAATAAGCTTAATTTACAAATGAACAGTTTTAAAGGGAGAGGGGAATGTGATGGAACGATTATGATTGGAAAAAATAGCCCAAAGATAGTGGCTGGTATGGAAACATGGAGATCTCAAAAGATACAGCAAAAAATGACTCGACCCAGAGTATAGAAAGAGAAAACAGTTTTTTTCAGTTGTGACTGTAAAGTAACATAAAAGGCGAAACATGTATACATAAATGAGTATATGCACCAATCAGTTCTTTGGACTGTCCTCAGCGTTGCTAACAGGAAGCTTGCAAACATTTAATTTTCACATCTTGCGTATTTATTGACTAATACGAACATTTCTGTAATAGATTATCTTCTTCTGCAGCCTAAAAGTAATTTTAACTTTGTTACTCATGGTAATGAGTGTTTAAGAATCAAGCCCTTGCAGGTGCTCGCTATCTCCAGCGCAAAGGGAGGCTGAGGTCTCAAAAGATCTCAAAAGAACTTAAATACTGTCTTCCTCAAAGTATGAACTTTGTTGTCTGTGCCTACAAGGTCCTAAATCAAAGCCCACTGAGATCGTGGAAAAGGCTGGAAAAGGGAGATAAGAAATAGAAATAAAATAGTGTATGTGCTGAGAGCAAATAGAAGGTAACTTAGGAACAACTCATCTTGATGTACTTTAGGGAAATGAATAACTAAGTATGAATATTGAAAAAAGGAAACATGATTTGGAACAAATGACTCATTTCACACTAGGAGTTCAGCATGGAGCCTTTGCT
Organism: Pluvialis apricaria; assembly: GCA_017639485.1. NCBI lineage: Eukaryota > Metazoa > Chordata > Aves > Charadriiformes > Charadriidae > Pluvialis > Pluvialis apricaria. The sequence goes on along the minus strand of CM030011.1, from coordinate 69,599,034 downwards.
CTTGCCTGGGTGCACTGAAACTACCTCTAGTGGGAATGGCTGCGGATGATTTTGAAGCATTTACGTGCACACAGAAACACTGGTGGTGGGGGGTAGCATCTCAATGATGTGGATTAATGAACTGGCTGAATAAAAGCAAGCATGCTCTTTATTTTTCGTGGGGAAATGCTCAGGGGGAGGCTTTTGAGATGAGAATGCTCCAAGAAATTTTGTTTTGTTTTTGTCACTGTTTAAAAATGTCATAAGATCTAACTTTTTATGAGCTAAAGGTTATTGTGTCAAGGCAATTGAGAAGTATGTGAAGCCGGTGCAAGGGTGCTGTGCCCAGCCATTGAATCTGGCTTCCTGTTGATGATTTATGAGCAGGAGCATTTCCTCCAGTTTGTAGGAGTGGGAAGGTCTGTGTGTCTGCACAGAGGTGCGGGTTTCCCTCCTCCATCAGCTGCATCCAGCGATTCTCATTTCCCACTCTCCCAGATTAGTTTAAAAGGTAGCTTATAAATGAAAGTATAGTGGATGAGAGTTTTCATTAGCTGTTGATTTATAAGTTTGATTGCCGTTGTAATGCCTGGAGTCTGAGATCTTCATTTTTACTGGATTTTCAGGGTGAGGTTGCCCATCGATTTCACAGTCAACGGGGAAATAATGAGCCTCACTGACACTGGAGGTTTCCATCCAGCCAGGTTTAACTTTGGCCCTTTGAACTCAGGAGGCATAGGAGCACATCCTCGTGCATTTAGCCTGGTTTGACATTTTGTGTGGGAGAAGTGGTTTACTAAATTCTGTTCCAGACAAGATTAAATATTTTAATTTTCAGGGATGATTGGGTCTGGGCTTTTGGGACCACCTCTAATTTTAATTAAAAAACAAACCCAAACCACTCTACCAGCAGAAAATGTTATTCTAAAATCAAGTGAAGTTACTCTGTGTGTGTGTTGTTCTGTTTTAAAATTGGGAGTCTTTAAATGACCAGTTCTTCTGTGATATGCATAGTTTTAGATACTAGATTACATGCTGCTTTTTTTTCTTTTTAAAAAGGTTACGCACTTTTTTATTAAGAAAAAAGAAGTCAATTTAAAACCTGCGTAGAAAAGACATCTTCCTGAGGTGCCAGTAGTAGGTCTGTAAAACACAGCCATAATCTTTTAATAAGGGACCGTTGTATTATTACTATGCCATGATATTTCTTACTGTGTTACATTGCTCTTAGAGGGTAGGCTGTCTCTCTGTTTGGGGCAAGATGATGTTTTTATGCAAAATACAGTGGTCTTTCTGACCTGAATGGGTAAAAGCAAATCTTTTTAGAGCCTTATCAGGACTTCCTGTGAATGAGTTCATAATCTCCTGCTTATTGTTATGAAAAGTAAAGTTCAGAGACTAATTTATCCACAATGAAAATATAATTTCCTGTCATTTTTTGGCAGGAAAATTTGTTTCAGGCTTATGTTCTTCTGAAGAATTTAGGGTGATGACGGAACTAAGAGGGGGTTTGGGGTTAATACACTCTTTTTTGATGCAAATGAACAGAACCTTTTAACAGAGGACAAAACTGCTTCCCATCCTGATTTATTGAATGAGAATTAACCTTGACAAATTCAGAATCTCAGAGTGTGATTTGACCTTTCCCACATATGTGTGTGTTAAATATAAAGTCTATTGTCAAATGCAATCAGGAAAGGAGTTCCCGAGACTATGCAAGTAATTTTGGGTAAACAACAAGGTGAATTATGTAACTAAATTGGTTCACGTTATCATGAATGAGATTGTGTCTGACAGACAAACCTTAAAATACGCATAGATAATATTGTTTATCTATCATGCTTCCCAGGCAGAATTTTAAATGTTTTACATTACTATTGCTATTTATAGTATCTCACAGCAGTGATAATGGCTTTAATGTTATCTAGGTTTGGCCAAATATAGTAATCTCTGTGCTATAAAAGGAGACTTGAAGTCCTCTGTGAAGGGATAAAGGTTGGCTTTGTCATTGAAATTCCTTTGATGAACTGTTTCAAGAAGCTTATTTTAGGGCTGGCATCCAAGCGAGGTGAAAGTGGCAGTTTCCTCTCTTCCCCCCTTCACATAGTTCGTATGAATCATTTACTCAACAACATTAACCTGATCTCAGTTTTTTAAACATCTTGACAACTTGAACTAAACCATTTGCAGAAATGAAACAGTCCCTTTGCTTTAAATGAAAAACATTTTTAACTAGTTTTCTGATTTAATTATGTTCTAACACCGAAAATTCTCCCCTTAAAAATCCCCAAATAGTTGCACTTGTGAGTGCCGAGTGTCAGGATATTCAGACCAGCCCTGACAACTTAACCTCGTCGCCTTACAGGCATTGTGACGCTTAGTTAGTTGCTTATGAAGTGTGTTAAATTCTTAGATTGCGAGGTGCTATGTAATTGTGTGCTATGACATTTGCGAAAATTTCAACTAAGCAAACATCTTTTTCCTCCCTCCTCCCACTGTCCTCGCACACAGGACACCCAGTCTGAATTGCTTTGTGGTGTTAAAGGGCTTATCAATAGCAGTACAAAGCTGAGCTCTGATCCCAGCTAGTAGGAGGGTTCCCAGGATGTAGCTGTAACTGGACATATTATGCCCATGGCAGAGGGGTTGGAACTAGATGATCTTTAAGGTCCCTTCCAACCTAAGCCATTCTATGATTCTATGATTAGTGCTGGAGCTTGCCAAAGCAATGTGCTGCTTAGTGGTGTATTCTTGTTGGCGAGTATAGGCATGAGGCTGTTTTTTCTGGCTTGCTAACAGCACCTTTTGAAATGCTAAATGGATTTATAAGGAGCCCAGTCGCGGGTTGCCTTTGGAGGTAGTTACGCCAATGGGCTGGTTGTGTGCAGGAGCTCATCCCGATTCTGTTTTCATGCTTTTTCATGAGAGTTTATTGAAGCTAAGCAGAAACCAGTTTGATTTTACCATCCTTAATAAATAAAATTACAGTACGGTGTGTATAAATTCCTGACAGTTCTTCCATGGATATTTTCAAAGGTTCCCCAAATCTCTCATCTCAGCTCATACATAAAGTTTATGTAGCTTTAATTCCTATGGAAGGCCTCATTGCCAGGAAAGGGCAGGAACAGTAACTGTTTTTAATATTTACTGTATAATCCATCTCCCTCCTTGTCGTCTTCCCTTTTTTGGTGGGAGGCAGAATGAAAATTGGTGATTTATGTTTGAAGATGAAGAAGAGCAGCATTAAGCAGGAGGAAGCGTAAGAGCAGGTTTTATCCATGTCTTGCTTCCTGGTACTGCTCTCCCTGCCCAGTCCGTGAGCTTCCATCTCCTCCCAAAATGTATTCATGGGTCAGGTGGTTGTTTCTCAGCATCAAGTCTTAGCAAGATCTCTACCTCCTTTTCTTCATTCAAGGCATATGCCCACAAACAGTAGAAGGTTATTTTTGCACGTAGAGGGGGAAACTGTGTGGGTTTCGTGTGGGCTCTGGGGCCCCCTGCATTTAATTGCTGTAACTTCTGATTGAGGCTGTAGGCTGAGAAAAGCAAGTAGGAGGGAAATAATCAGCTTTCCCACGCCTTTCCCCAAATGACAGCAGAGAATTTTACCTACACAGGAGCTCTTCTGTTTCCCTGTCAAGAGCCAGCTCCTGGGAAGTTCACCTGTGTCTGCCTGGAGTGAATTTTGGCTTTTTAATTTTCCAGAAAAAATACTTTTTTTTTTTTTTAAAGTTAGCAATAATTTTTAGGAATTGTGGAAGTAGGTATCGCCCATGGGTGAAGGTGAATTACTCTGCTCTCACTAGTACTAATCACTTGACTCTTCCTAGCCAGTTTGTTGTTATTGAAAGGAAAAATCAGTGTCTTCTGGAGAAAAGCATTCAAGAGAAAATCCATGTGTAAAGGAATTTGCTTAGTTTGCAACCATTGTTTCACCTGAACTTGACATCACAGCTGTGCAATAAGTCTGGCCATTAATATTAAAGGGGGTGTTTCACCCAAGATCACTCTTTCTTTTCAATACGTGTGTGTCAATGGTTCAGTCTTGAAAACTTTTAAGCCAGAGGATAGAGCAAGTTTATAGATTTTATCAAATCTACCTCTTTGTGCATGTGCACAGCACCCTTTAAGAAGAACAAATACATACTAACATGTTTAAGGATTCATCCGACTGTCTGCAGATCTTTCTTTTTGAACTGGGAATATATTGTGATCTTGGTCCCTACTGGGAGCTCCTGGTGTCTTCGGGAGCATGAGAGCGCCTTGTACTCTCTGAAGAACAAAACAGATAAATAACTGGCTGCAAGGCACCCTGCTGGATGCATTACTTAAACACGTGTGTTGTAATAAAGATAACATCCCAAAAGTGCAGCGTGCCGGGTGACTGCAGATCTGCAGCCACCAGCAAGCCATCAGCAATTAGGAAGGGCCTGTGATGTATAATTCACACCCTGCTATTCTGAGTTTACACAAGGGTCTGTGAAGTTCACAGGGTGATGGATTGAAGAGTGTTAGATGTTTTAATGATGAAATACTGTGAATAGTAATTTGGAGAGAATAATGAAGGTGCCTGCAGAAGTTTACAAAACAGCATTTTAACTCATCAAGGTTATTTGGATTCTCTTTTTTTCTTCAATAGTACTAAAAATAAATTATTTTTTTTTTAAATGTAAGCCTGACTGCTGATTGGCTTGATAGTAAAAACAAATGTATTAAACTTACAGTTAAAAAAAAGCATCAAATTATGCTTATTAAACTAATCCACCCCCAGTCTTCTCTATTCTGGAGTAAGCTTGACAAGAAAAATTGAGTTTTTTCTGACTGAAACTTTACTTTTGTAAAGACTTGCTTATATAGACTTGCTTTTCTCTTGTAAAGACTTGGTTAAATTTCAGTTAATGAACTACTTTGTCATGTAGTTAGTATTCAAAGTGGTTTTAAGAACATTGAGTTTATATAACATTTGAGGAGGTTCTTGTTAAAATCATCCTACCTTTTTGCTTCCTCCTTAGACTATAATGACTGAAAAGCAAAAATCAGTTAAACTTTTTAATTCTGTAAGGCACTGAACTTTGCAAAACTATTTAAAGCTCTCTTACAGAAGCCGTAAAACAGAGGCAGTTTTGGATGGGGATGGATTAACTTCTCTTGTCTTATACTATATTTATACCCCTCAACAATTGTTGCTAATTTGTACATCTGTTCTTACTGGTTTATATATAATTTTGACACTGGATAAATGATGAAGAAGAGATAAAAGCTGAAACCAATTAGTGGAGAAGAGCTCTCGAGTGGTCTGGTATCCTGTGACTCCAGTTAGTGCATTGCTAACTTGAGTCTATGTCCTCCAGTAACTGAAAGTCATAGTCTATTTTTTAAACTCCCTCTTTTTTTATTAATTGTGCTTAATATTAAGTGGTTAAAAAGTTAGGGAGAGGCTGGTACTGACTGTGTAGACTGGACGATTCCATTAATGGTGTTTTTATAAGAAACCAGGCTAAGAACGGGTCGCTTCAGAAAGAGAGCTACGAGAAATGAGAAACAACAGAGGACTGCACAAGACAGCAAAGGAGGCAAAAGACCAAAGAGATAGAACAAATTTCAGCACACACATACGCCGTTGGCAGGGCATTGGCCTTGTGGAATGATAGAGGTGCTCTTTTTAGAAAATTGAGATTTTTCTGTGTCTATTTATGTTTCTGTTACAAAGCCCTAGAAAGATGCACACAGTTTTAAATGGTGGGAATAGGGATTTGTAAGACCATGTAGGTTCTGAGGATTTGGAAGCTTGCAAATAGTTTTCAGAAATTGGAAGGAAGTGTATGTGTGGTATGCTTTAAAAAGCAAAAAAATACAGGAGTGTAGGTATTCTCTTCCGTGATACCCTGGCTAGCAGGGATCTTTGTCTGTGGGTGCTGTATGTGTGATTGGCAAATATCTGAGGCTCTCAAAGGCACTGAGAAATGCTAAAGATGTTCTTGGCCAGTAACCTCGTTCCTATTTGAGCCAAACTCCTAAATGAACCCCTTGAATATATAGTAGGATCATCAGGGTTTGAAATCAGCTCTCTCAGCTCCAGTTCTACAGAGCTGACCCCCAAGCCCAAAAAGGTAGTGCAGGGACCACTTGTGAAACTTAGATCTATGTGACTATCAGCAAAGGTCCTTTCCAACCCTGACCGTTCTGTGATTCTGTGACAATATTCTCTCCTAACCTCCTGTTGCAGAGGTCTCCCCAGCAAGTGCCATGCAGAAGGCTGGATGACCATGGCTTTGTTCAGTTGTAAGATCATCTGTAAATGCCTGTTTGTCCCCATCAGTAGCTGTGCAGAGTGTCTGGAAACACAACTTGCCCACCCACATGAAGAGGAAGGTTGAATGTGTGAGGCAGCATGGAATTTTTCCAGCAGAGAGATAGTAGTGACAGTTTGTTGATCCACCATGTCAGTTCATTTGTTTGGATTTTTGTCGTTGTTGGTTTGGGTGGGTTTTTTTAACTTTAAGCATGATTCTTTACAGAGTCTGGTAATACACCGGCTCCATTTCCTACTCATTGTGGGGAATGTGTTGCTAATAGGAGGTTACTAGAACAACCTTCCTTCTTCTGACAATTATTTAACTTCTGTTATCTCCAAGGCCTGGCAGACCCATACATCAGTGATGAATGCAGAGTAGCAGTTTGGAGAGATGCTTTATAACATCCTGGACCATGAAGAAGATGAGTGAGCTGTGTTGCAGAGCTGATGGGATATTTGTAGGGTGGGGAGGTAGGCAAAAAAGAGGGGAAAGACCATTAAACCTTGGAAAGCAAGGAGCAAATTTAGCAATTTTTAGTTGTGACTAGAGGCAAGGAGAGAAGAGAATGGAAAACAGACGCATACGATTTTAGATAGTGGACTGTAATGTGCCATAGCGGTTCTGGTGGAGAGCCTCCAATCTTGGGAGCATGCACACCAATGCACTGCTGCTTTCTGCCATAGCTGTTTCCAAAGAATGAGCTAATAAGAATCAATATGTAGAACAAAGCAAACAAAACGTTGGCTTCTGCTCAGGGGAACTTGAGCAATTCTAGTTACAGATCAGGCTACAACAGAAGCCAAGGGCTGATCCATAAAAGTATAATTATTCTGTTTCATTTGGAACCTTTTGTTCTGGATTGCATTCAAAACTACTGTAAGCCCCTTTGTGAGATTCTTTTTCTTTCCAGGCAAGAGAAAAAGAGGCCTTTTGATTTAATAGTCCTACTTCGTTTCAATTAAAAAGGAGAAAAAACCCACATTGTCCTTGCCTTTCTTCCTTACTAATCTCCCCTTCTGCAGAATAGCGGCCAGCAGGTCACGGTTTAGGATGACAGGTCTAACTTAGAGACAAAGTTGTATTACAGAATATAAATGGTAAGTGATACTCTGTTTTTAAGATCTAGTACTCTGTCATTTTCAGCTGCAAACTGAGTAAGATTTTGTTACTGAAATCGGAAGCGATTACAAATTTCTTGCAAAGCCCAGAAACATTGAAATTGCAGGTGTTACTTAGCTGCTGAGCTCCTTTTCCTTGGAAGTATGTAAAGGAGTAAATTAAAAATGGTATCTTCTCCAAAAGCTTAAAAACAACTGGAAAAAAAAAGAGATTAAATACTATTGGAGAACAACTGTACAAAACTAAAGCTGTGTTTAAGGATGAAATGTGTGATTTTTGGGGGACCTTTGATTCTGAGAAGAGCATAGGAGGTTGAAAATACTTGTTCATGCACTATAAAATGGCATGTCTGCTGAGAATCATCCAGGGCTACACTTTCGTAATGCAGAAGCCCAATAAGGACTATATTAGCATTTATTAGATCAGTGTATTTCGCTTAAATACGTGCATTCGCTGACTTATTTAAATGCCTTTTGTGTATTCTTTCATCTCTTTTTAGATTATTTTTCCTGCAGATTCAAGGATCATTTCTAGGGATCATAAAAGCTGTATTTTGTTGGTCTGTCATGTCCCGCAGCTTTTATTTTTCCATTATGTATATCAGACACAGCATTTATTGTATTACTAATAACAGAACAAGTTCTAAGTCATCTTGCTCGATAATGGGCACTGCCTAGAAACACCTCCTTGCGTTTTTATAGAACCATCGAATCGCTTAGGTTGGAAAAGACCTTTAAGATCATCAAGTCCAGCTGTTAACCTAGCACTGCCAAGTCCACCACTAAACCCTATCCCTCAGCACCACATCTACACCTCTTTTAAATACCTCCAGGTATGGCGACTCCACCACTTCCCTGGGCAGCCTGTTCCAATGCTTGACAACCCTTTCGGGGAAAAAATTTTTCCTCATATCCAATCGAAACCTCCCCTGGCGCAACTTGAGGCCATTTCCTCTTGTCCTATTGCCTGTTCCTTGGGAGAAGAGACTGACCCCCACCTCGCTACAACCTCCTTTCAGGGAGTTGGAGAGAGCGATAAGGTCTCCCCTCAGCCTCCTTTTCTCCGGGCTAAACAACCCCAGTTCCCTCAGCTGCTCCTCATAAGTCTTGTGCTCCAGACCCCTCACCAGCGTCATTGCTCTTCTCTGGACACACTCCGGCGCCTCAATGTCTTGTAGTGAGAGGCCTAAAACTGAATACAGTACTCGAGGTGTGACCTCACCAGTGCCGAGTACAGGGGGATGATAACTCCCCTAGTCCTGCTGGCCACACTATTTCTGATACAAATTTTTAGTGCCTTACACTCACAAACTCTTGTGTGAGAATCCACTGCTACCAGTCGACCCCACAGAGGAGGTTAGGGCTGGGGAATGGAGAGGCTGAGATAGACAGTGATTTCTTTAATTTGTCTTGGTAGCGAGGCTGATTAGAGCTCAGAAATGCCTGGCTCCCATTACAGAAATGTCCTAACGACTGGACCTTGAAGGCTCTGCCCTGCCTGTGCTGCGGAGGAATTGTGCAGAAGGAACAAGCAGGGAGTGTGCACAAACACACACGCTCTTTGTGCTGGGGACTTCTCGTGACTGCTGGCTGCGTCTGCAGGGGGAATTAGTGCTGCATTTTAGCTGGGCGGCCACACCAAACGGGCATCTTTCTGTTCCTCACTAAAATGAAAACCCAGAGAAATTAATTAATTCAGTTAGCATTCCAGGTGGCAGAAAGTAAAACACAGAGGCAGTGAAGATCTGAAGAGATGCAAGTGATGCGGCCTTGCCATGCTCATCCCGGAGCAGAGAGGCTCGGTCCACATATTGGTGTAGGTTGTCCGTATTCGGTTTTCCTGTGTGCCAGAGGGCGTTTGAGGCCACATCTCCTAGGAGAGGCCCTAACCGAAGAATGCGTCCTCATTCTCTTCTGTTAACTCTGTTTCATTTTTTTATAGAAAAGAATCAAACCCCAGAGCAGCGGCTTGAATCCCACTGTCCCATGTCACAGAGCGCGCCGTAATCAGCAGGGCAGAGCGGGGCGCTTGCTGTCTCTGCCTGTAATTATTCTGAGTATTTTATACGTAATGAGCAGCTGCAGCACAAGGTCCTGAGGGCACCCCCGTTCCCAATCCAAAATAGCCTGTTGTCCGGTTCAGGCTGGATTCAGGCAGAGGAAAAATCAGATTCACATTTTCTCACTTCTCAGGTGAAAGGTCTTAAGAGACAGTTTCCTTCCTTGCATTCTCACTCCATTTACTTATATATAGCAGACATTTGCAGAATACCAAGGAATCAAGGATACACATTTCTGTGTACATTTCTGTTCCTTAAAGATGTGCCAGTCTGTTGTGACAGGCCAGTGGTATTTTAGCTGGCAGGAATGTGGGCTCCCAGCAAAGATTTGGCTACAGTCTTGTAGCAGGCAGTGTGGATGCAGTCGGGATGTTCTTAAATGCTGGGCACATATCTTTTTTATTGCAGCTGCTGACTTAGTCTGAGCCCCATCTGTATTTCGTAATTAAAAACAAACAAACAAAAAACCCCACTCAAAAACAAACAAAAAAAACCCCAGTCAAGTATTCCTGTAAAATGCTATCATGAGGCTCAAACTGAAGTGAAAATTTGTCTGCTGGGTTTTCTTGCCTCAGTGGTCCTCCTTGATTAGCCACAGCGTGTCTGAGGTAACCAGGAGGGGCAGAGGCCAGTGAGATCCTGGGGATGATTTGCCTTTGACTGCTGTTAACTTTTTTTCTGGCTCTGTCTGTAAGGATCCTGGTGACTGGCTGTTGTCAGCAGGATTTTTTTTCAGTTGCATAAGGACTGAGAAAACAGTATCTGTCTGACTCTTCCACAGTGAATGGCTTTCAAGTTAAGCCATGGCTGCAGTTATTGTGCTCTAGCTGTGACACTATAAATAAAGTTATTAACAGCAATATGTAAATGGGTTTCTATTTTTGTCCCCTGTATTGTTTGCAAAATCTAGGGCAGTTATTCAGTAAGAATCATCTGCTATTTAGCACTGAGCCTACCAGCATTTGGTGCTGTGTGGGCTGCTGCTTTTCCCCCCCGCCTTTCTTTCTGTCTTTGCACTGGCTTTTAGAATCCAGCTCCTTTGCAAGTTTGTTTATTGTGGTGTATAAGAAATAGAGTAGCTGTGCTAAGCATTTTCAGGCTTCCGGAGAGTGGCTTGGTGCTTAAGAATAGAGAATCAGCTCTTGATATCTGAACTATAGGACCATTAAAAACAGCTACACGAACATCAAATACCACAGCTGCTATTTGCTTTAGTACGCATCTTGCAAATTCCAGTTTGTTCAAAGATCTTTAAGGTTTGTGTTTTGTTTGCGGGCTCTGTTTCCTTCCGCTCCCCTCTCCATCGCTCCGGAGCTGCCTGACAGCCTCGGGCCCCGTTCACGCTGGAAACTTGTGCCACGTTAATCCGTGCGGTTACAGTACAGCCCCCTGAGGGAGAGCACAGATATGTTGTTTTAGAAACGCTTTACTACAGTCATGGCTACTCCTGTCTGGAAGAGCAAATTATTCGAATCCAAGGCATCTGTTTAGAAACCTGAATGCATCTATGCCAGGGACAGGAGCTCTCTTGCTCGTAACGTATGTACTCTATAGGACATTTCACATGAGAGTTTATTCAAACTTCTTCCTGCTCTGCAAGTGAATTTAACTCTGGTTTCCCCGAATCCCCTGTGGGGAAAGTCCCAACCTGTTTGTCCTGTGACTCATTAGCCACAGTTTTATTGCCAGCTGTGTTAGCCTTCAGATGGGCATGTGTCCTCCATGGCACTTTAATTCCATTTCGTGCAGCTTTGTGAAAGGCCACCGTAACATTGGGACACCAGCAAGCTGTGTCTCCAGTTTCACTCCTTGCTTGAAGTAGCAGTTAGTTTTATGGGGTGTATATAACGGATGAATATACAGAAGTGTTTTGAAGTTGTGGCACCCGCTGTTCTGAACTGAACTGAACTCATCCCTTCAAATGCCACACACTTTATTTCTTTTTTTTTTTTTTTTTTTTGTTTTTAATTTTCAAGCCAAAATTGCTGCTACTGTAGTGGCATAGAAAGTAAGCAGAAGTCAGCTAGACTGGTTTTGCATAGATGTAGAAAGATCTGACACAGTAACTTTCCTCTTATTTTTATGGTCTGAGACACATTACCATGATATATATTTTAAGTGGTCTCTAAGGTGGCTTTCTAAGCTATAGAAAAGATCTGGTCAGACTCTATTGATTTTATTGGTATTAGTTCACTGGTAAACTAATAACTGTTTACAGGAACTTCATTTGGAGATGCTATTTTGTGGATATTGAGAGTAGCAAGCAAATGGCTTAGTGAAATATCTTAATGCATTAACACAGAAATTAAATTTTGCAATGGAAAATGCAAGGGAAAAGCCATTTCTTTATACGCAGATCTATTATTCTAGTGGAGGCAATTACAGTAATTCTCTTGAAATCAAGTTAAAATTATATGCCTGCTTCATTATGAGAAGAAACCACTGATTGCAAAAATCAGGGGAGATTCAATGGAAAGTTAAAAAAACTTACATATTCAGTGGGCAGACCTGCCTTGCCACACTCCACGCTCCAGCATCTCAGGACTAGGTTTTGTGTGGATATTCCCTGGACTTAACGAGGCCAGGATTCACATTCCTGCTTTGCCATGGTTTTCCCGCATGACCTTGAGCCCCTTTATATATTTTCTTTGTATACCATACTGCTGCCTCTGCAAAATAGTGGTGTTGCTTTTCTAGTACCAATGACATTTTAACAGTCGCTTAGTGCCAGTTTGAAGACTTCATATGCTTAAGAAGCTAGAGATACAATGGTCCATTTTATTTTATGAAGAAAGAAATTTGAGACAGAGTCAGCTAAGTAACTGATCACAGAGTCAAATGATGGGCTGTCAAAGATTAGACTCAACGTGTCTTGATAGCTAGTGTCTTGACCAACATAATAAAACAAAAGTGGTGTAAATGTTTTCTGATATTACAGTGTATAAACTGGATGCCAGAAAGTAGATTTAACACTGCTTACTATCTATGAAATAATGGACATAGGCAAAGTATTTGGAATACAAGGTATGTTAGGGGCCAAAGAGGTGCATAGGATTTAATATTCCCTGTTCAAAGATGATCTTTGCGTAGAAATACTCATTTAGTGAGCTCACCTGTACTGCCTTCTAAGGGGAAATGTTTTTACTGCTGATATTGATTGTGCAGAATTTCATTATATTTACATTGTTTCTCCATAGCAGCTGGAGTTTTCTGTGTCACGAAAGGGAACCAAAGATAGATGTCAGCTCAAGTGCTATTGATTGATTGCGATGTGATGGTAGGTCACATCTTAAAAAGGAAACAAAACCTTTAACATTAAATTGTAGCCCTCATAAAGTTGGGAGAACTTTACTCGTGAGTTGAGGATATCTATTCATTACTGTTTTTTATCAGGTAAGGAATATTAATGTAGTGTACAATAACCAGATAACAAGTTCAATATCCTGCAGGATTTTTTCCTTTTCATTTAATTCTGAAATTGCGGCCAATCTCCCTTCTCATTGAAAACATCACGTGTTTTATTATTAAATTTATTATCAGGTTTGTTTTTATTAATTAATAACAAGTTGATCCCTCAGTTAAAGAGCTGTAACATTTTCTTTGGCCAGGCATTTTACCTTTCAGAATAACTAACAAAGGATTATGTCTTCATTTTAAAGTTCTTCTCCACTGATTGGTGTTTCTTAGAAAAGTGGCCATTACAAAGTGTGCACAGTTAAGTTTCTCTGTATGCTTTGGGTCCATTTCTCTTTACAGTTTCATGGGTGTCATTTTAAAGACAACTGCTCGATTACATTTAAAAATATAGAAATGAGGAGGCAGTGAGTCAACTCATGTTGACTGTTCCAAAAAGGGCAGTAACACTCATGTTCCTCTTCTTCAGCAATCAGTTTTCCCAGCAAATAGCCACTTCAGTAGTATTGATCTCGTAAGCTCCCAGACATGAATGATAATTGTGTATACAGAACATCACATCACTTGTCCATTCTCAGCTCATCCATGAAACAGTGTGCGTATTTTGGTATCTACTCTCCTTGGGAAAGCGAGATAACTGTAGGAGAAACGTAGTTGCTCCTTAATTTTTTAAATGATGACATTTATATACTAATGTAATGTTCTCATTATGTAGTGACTTCCCAGAAGGAAAACCCCGACTTACCAAAATTGCAGAGTAAATAAATCACAAAAGGACAGGACACTGGGGAAGCTAGTGGAGAGAGTGAGGAAGAAGTAGGGTTAGGTTGAAATGACTGCTGCATGCAGAATTACTGCAGCTTTTTGGATAGGGAGTACAAAAGCATCGTTGTTTGACTGAATATCCATGATACCAGGGAAGAACAGACTGAATGCAATTTGCACAGCTATGAAGAGCTCATTCTTTCACCATCAAAGACAAAGACCTGAGCAATATATATCAGAAAATATCCCAAGCTTGATTAGATGCAACTTACTCAATCTCTATCCCATGTGCCTGACCCGGGATATACGTGGGAAACTGTTAACTGTCTGTGCCAAAATTTACTACTCTGTGGCCTTCTCTGACAACTGATTGATTGCTGGCACACAGCCTCTATGCAGTAGGTTGTGGTTTGTTTTAATACTTAAGTTTTCGGTTGTTTCTCTTTCCTATTGTGCTGCTTCTATGGCTTCAGTCACTTTTGCAAGCCGAAGGAGGGCAGGGAGGAATACTGCCAGACTCCTACAACTGTGATGGTAATGGATAGTCCCTTCTTGCAGAGTTCTCTTATCTCTGTCTTCCTTCTTGTTGGTTTTTGGTAGGATTTTGACATCAGAGATTGCTCTAATGCCAGAAAACAGGCTGCAGGAATGCTTACAGCAAAAGGCATGCCTGAAGTTTGAGAACCAGAAAATAACATGGCTTTTTCTTTTTATTTTATTTGCAGTTCTGGATTTCAGGCTGTCTTGTGGGACAAATAAATCTGAGATTTATTTTGGTGTGGGCTGGATCCAGCTCCAGTTTGGACAGACCTGCCAGCTCTTTTGCACTAGTCAGGCAGACTCGGGTGAGTCTGGGCTTGCTCAGAGCCAAAGCAACACGGTTGGAGTCAGCAGTATGTGTGGTTCCTTTGCTCCTTCCTGCAAAAGGCTATGCATATCCTTCAACTTTGCCTTCCTAAACTTCCTTGGACTTGGAATGGATTTGGCATCTTTCTCACTTAAATGGTTTTTCCCCTGACCTGAATGATAGGAAAAATTTTCACATTCCCATCAGTCTCTTCTTAGATATGTGAAAAAGGTCCTAAGTCCCTCCTTCTTAATAACCCCAAATCTTATTTAGGCTGCTTGGATTTCTTTTTTATGTTCAACAGACAGCAGCATCTAATTTGGCTTGCGATGATGGAGTAATAAAATTCCTTCCCCTCATCTCAAAGACATCTATAACGTGCTCCACCTATATTTTGGCTGGTAGCCACTCCATATCTATCTTTATTTGTTTTGCCTTCCTCAAATAGTTTTTCTTCCCAAAAGGCTATTTATTACTCCTGTTTCCAGTGAAGAATCAATCTGGTTAAATATAGCCTGCTGAAATAGGAAAATCTTTTAACTCAAGATGTTTAGAGGGAGAGGGTAGCAAGTTTTTCGTGTTTAAAATAAAAAATGAGTACTGATGCTGCTTCGCTATAACTCAGTTCCAATAACTGGAGTTGCTACTCATGCTTGCAAACAGCAAACTTAGGAAGGTCATGGAAAAACTTTTCCCTGTATGAATGGTGCAGTCTTCCCTTTCTGGGTGGTGATCTCGGGATCTTAATTTCTTCTCGTTTCCTGCGTTGACAGCGAAGGACAGACCATAGGCATCGAGGTGAGGAGCACTGACCAGGATGGAAAGTATGGTGCCATTTTTCTCAGCAGCTCCTGAGTGCCAGCAGGGTCAGGCACTCTCAGCGGGGTGCTCCCAGGAGCACATTGCTAACGCAGACAGAGCTGCAACCGCAAATGCCGAGAGTTTGTGCTGGAGATGCGCATCTCCCAGCTGAGTCCCCCAGGCAGTTCTGACCTCCGGTAGCACTCATTTGAGAGCAAATATGGGAAAATCAAGTAAAGGCAGGGTTCTGCAGTTTATATCTGTGCAATGAGCCTTGCTGCCGTCATGCAGTGGCACTGCGGATGGCAGTCTGCACGTTGCCACCAGTGTCTCTGAGAGCCATCTGGTCTCCTGCTTCTTTGTCAGTTTTTACTCTGACCGGTTTCAGTTGGTATGGTCTTGCAGACTGAACTTCTCAAATATGGGATGTAGATTTGTAGATTTGGTTTATATTTTTGGCTACTT
Source organism: Pluvialis apricaria (assembly GCA_017639485.1). Taxonomy (NCBI): domain Eukaryota; kingdom Metazoa; phylum Chordata; class Aves; order Charadriiformes; family Charadriidae; genus Pluvialis; species Pluvialis apricaria. Next base: position 69,583,289 of record CM030011.1, on the reverse strand, counting down.
TGGAAGAGGAACAAGAGGCTTTTTGCCTTTTGCTGTAAAGAAAAAGGTGAAAAGGCTCACAGTTTTCTGGACTTTTGGTTTTGTAGGGTTTTTGTGCGTATATCCTCCTACTTTGTGTTATTCTCTCTAAAGTATTGCTTTGCTTATCACGGCATTTGTGTACATATGGGCCTTCTCACTCTCTTGTGCAAGTGGGAGCCAGGATGACTGATCTTAAGATGGAGCAGTGTCACGGTGCGTGACGGAGTCCCGCTTCCTAAAGGGGAGCTGTGCCAGCTGATGTGTCACAGAAGTGCTAGGGCTCCTTTGAAACTATAGGTGATTTCCAATAGTAAACAGATCTTTTCTGAAATGACCATATAAGTTTAGGAAAGAGAGTGTATCTTCTTACTGTTGGGGTGGTTTTTTCCATGACTGTAGGAGAAGGAAATATTTTAACCTCTGGTTTGTCTGATGTCCTGCTGTTCTGGAGAATATTTTTTGTATCGCTCAGGCTAAGACCTTAGCCTGTCGCATAGAGATCCCTAGAGAGCAAGGCTGACGTGCTGTTGAGACCTGAGTTAGTCTGGAAGTAGCTTGCAGCCTTTGCTGGGCCAGTCACTGGGCTGCCACTCTGCACGATGATTTGTGTGGGCCGCTTCACCCTCCTTAGGTGTGCTTCACTGTCCTTGCTCACGTTTTGCTGCTTTACCTAGACAAGCTGCCTGACCGCGATCACTGTGCCACTGCTGTGAACTTGTCCTCGGCTTGTTTTGATTTGTCCTTTTGTCATTGCTGCTATTAAATTCAGGAAGGAAAGAGCATTATGAGGTGTTCTCACTTAGTATTTCTGGAAGCTGAAATCCTTTTTGTGCGTAGGATGGGTAGAAGAGAGAGCACACAGAGGACCTCCTTTTTATCCCATCCCCAAGTGGCTACAGCTAGGAAAGAGAGACTGGGCGTATCTTGATGCCATGTCTATGTTAGGAACTTCTAGATGAACTTAATACTATGTTCATGCCACTGGAGCTGGAAAATAACTTCTGGGCTTTGAGTGCTGGTGGGGAACTGGCTTTTAAACAGATGTCCAAGTGTAAAAATTGACTCATTTACCAAACTGCTCAAGAGATGCTCCCACTTTGGAAATACTCAAAAGACATCTGAACATGGTCTTGGCTAACCAGCTGTAGGTGGCCCTGCTTGAGCAGGGGGGTTGGACAAGGTGACCTCCAGAGGTCCCTTCCAACCTCAACCACTCTGTGATTCTGTGAAAGCATAGTTTGGTGTTAAGGGCTCGACCCAGCCCTTCAACAGAGAGTTTTGTCATCTCCATCCCAATCCATCCTTCTTCTTTCTTCTCCCTTGTTCATAGCATGACTTAATGACATGCAACACCAATAACGATGGATGGTGTTGTAAAGTAACAGTAGCACCCTGAGACACTGTCCTCACCAATTAGCCTAGTGAATTCACTAACAAGGGCAGACTGTGTCTGCCGCAAATGGCTATCTCTTGTTACACCTTTGCTCATGAGTGCAAATTAACAAGCTTGTATTTAGTGAACAATCATTATTTTATTATGGTACATTAACTTTTTCTTCTCTTGTAGGTAGCGTTCATTGCAGTAAAATACCATGGCTTTGATTCATATGCAGTCAGATGCACTTTGCTGTTTTTATAAGTCACTGAAGCTCACCGAGTCTGGGGTTTTGTTCTGTTTCCCATGCAGTGCCTGTGGTGTTCGGTTTCCAGTAACACATGGTGTTTATATTCATGACTGGCATTACCGTTGTGATGGTGATAGGGTTTGTGTTTCTTGCCTTGCTTGATTTATGTTGTGGCTGGCGTGCATGGCACGCACATGTCTCGAAATAGAACACGACTGTTTTTTTGTTTTTACATTAGAAGCACTGATGATTTAATTTAGTGTTTTGAATAATCTTGCATTTGCAGGGAAACCTGGCTGTGTCATGTCCCTCCTTTGATAACTCTATTAGCTTCAGACGTTTAAGACTGCACTTCAAAATCATTCTCTGTAGGTGTGTGTGGTTTTTAAATGTGCGTTTTGTGCTTCCCACCTTGTCCTTAGCTCTTCCTGCTCCTTACATTGTTCTGTGCTTTCTGCCAAGATCTCTTCCCTTCCCGCATTTGTGCTAAGAACCTTCTCCTTTAGCATTGTGTGATGCTTCAGCCTCAGGGCACGCTAGCACTGCAGTCACAGCAAGGATCACCTGAATTACAGGAGCTGGTTTTAAATGACCTGCAGTGGTAGGACCCAAGGTACAGTGGGATGGACCTGAGCACAGACTGTGAGAGCAGCCCAAACTGGGCAGGCTCGCACTGCTGATCTCTGGGGCCTTCCTTGGAGGCTCCTGCTGGTACCTGAGCTGCCTGTCTGTGTGTCTCTTAACTATTCTGTGAATGCATTACAGACCAGAAAGTAGGAGAGCTGAGCTCAGCACTTTGGGAATTTTCTTCTCTTGGCTCTGCATCTTAGCTGCTCCCTCTCTCCATTTCAGCTCACTCTGCCTTTGCAGTTGGGTGAAGCACTCTGCAAAAAGCATCTAGACATCCCACTGAAGGAGATCTCACAGTCCACAGGGGTGGTGGTGGTTTTGGTAAGGGCCAAGCTCAGGCAGAGGCTGGCATCCCAGTGGCAGCAGCAGCTAGAGCTGCGTGCCCAGCCTGCCCTGTGCTGCCCATCAGCGCTGGGCGCTTGGAATCAGCAGGAGCCGGCGGCACAGGGATGCTTCAGTCCGTGCATCTGCCTTTCTTGCTCCCCTGCCTTGGGCTTGGGTGAGAGCAAGCAGGTATCAGGCTGGTCCCTAAGCAGTGGGGAGGATGGCAGGATCTGGAAGCTACCCAAGCTCCTTTTCATCTTTCTTCCCTGTCAGCATCATGAGCCACGTTGCCCTACAGGCGCAAAACTGGGCTTGCCTTGTACAGCTATGGAATCTTGAGCCAGTCCTTGCTGGAAACAGGAGCTGGAATAGGAGATCAGGAAAGTATTCACCTCTACCCTATAATACAATTTGTGGTACTTTTCAACCAAAATTAAAAAAATAATAATTAAAAAAAAAAAAACTTATAAAATGAATGATAACTCCCCTTTTCTTGTCTGTCTTTCCCAGAAATAAACCATTTTTTTGTCTTTTTTGAGGTCATACCCTGGTTACTGCTGGACAAAACCCAATCAGATGGTAAATCTGAAGGCAGTGACGGAGTGGAAAATATATCAAGAGCTCTGAAGCCATTACAAGATTTTAATTACATGCTAAACTGTTTTTTCCACGAACCAGTAGCTTTCCAGATGAAGAGACTGGGACCCAGGGCTGATAAAAGTTGCTGATGCCCAGGCTGCAGATTGTGTGGTCAATCCCTTCCAGTCAGCTTCAGCTAATAATACTTCTAAACCACTGCCTTACTTATGTCACGATATTTTATAGCTATAATAATGATTTCATTTGACCTTTTGTTGACCACTGTCATTTACCCCACATTTTGGCACAAGGAAGGCCTATTACTGGCATTGTGCTCCCACCAGAAAGGAAATGCCTTGACCTCTGAAGACTGAGAAATAGTTGGCTTGAGTTGTGCCCTTCATCACAATCATCCATCACCATCGTCCTGTAATAAAATCTTTTCATTGCTAAGAGTAGTCTGACATGAAAGACTGAAGTGTGGAGTGAGTACCTAAGGGTAGTGGAGAAGCTGTGTGTTGAAACTCTAAGTCTTCTAGTCTGGATAAGATGCACTGGCAGGACTGGGGCATGCTCCTGCAACCTCACTGCATGTGTTGTGTGTGCAAGGAGGTATAGCGGGCTTTATTTTTAAAGAAAAGCTCTGGCTAAACACAGGATGAGGATCATGCACTGTTCCCTGATAGCTATTGTAAGAGAAATCTTTTTTTTTTTCCTAGTTGCTTCTGGGCTGTTGGGTATTTTACAGGGAGAAGGCTGAGTTTAAGGATTACTGAGACTAATAACAAAAGGAACAGAAGTGGCACAGCACAGCACCACATACACAGGTCCCCATTCCTCCCCTGTGGGTCATTAGCAGGGTTGGGAGCGATAAACCTGGTTGTTGTCTCTGCTGCTGGAGCTGCAGTGCTAGCAGGAGTGTGTGGAGGGAACAGATTAGGCAGGAGGAGTAAAATGTGATTTAGTGGCTTTCAGAGCTCTCTGTTGAGAGCAGAGGACAGAAAGGCTTCAGGCTGGGTTCCTGTTTTTAAGGGCTGTTTTCTCTGACAGTCGTGTGCTGTTCTTGCTCCAGTCTCCTGCCACAAATGTGTCTTTCCCCTCTCTGTCTTCGGTTCCCAGATCACTGCTCTGTCGTCTGTTATCTCCCACGTGGTCCTTTCCATACCCTGATGAGGTTTTCCATTCCCTGCAGCCCATGTGTCCCAGGCAGTGTCTTCTGATAGCTCAGTGGCGTAGCTTTTTGGCAGCAGAGCAGGTCACACAGCTGTCTCAAGCCTGTAATGGAATATGCTCAGTTGCTGCAACAGGTACATATGTTACTTGTATAGCTGACATGGAAGAGGGGCAAAGGGATGGACCATGCAGATATATGACAATCATGTTAATCACAAAAGTGCAAAAACTGAGTTGTGCAAACGTGTAACAAATTCTGAGGAGGTTTTCATGTAAAAGAGCAAAAGGCATGTGCCAGATGAAGCTCTTCCCCTTATTGCCAAGAGTCATATCCATGTTCAAGAGTGAGAAGAGACTTGAAGCATCTAAAAAAATACTTGTAGTTCATTCCTTTACTTCAGATAAAACCAAACGTCTTTTTCCTTGACTTCTCTCTTCAAAATTGTCAAACTGGCTTTGTTGAAATTGTTTCACGCATCTCTCTTTCCCCAAACAAAACATTCATTCAGAGAAGCCTCTCATGTAGTAAATGTTGGCTTCCTAACAGGGCCATGGGACAATGTTAACTGTCCGATATTGCTACTGGCTCCTGTGCAGAATGCATTTCTAAGTCCTATTGTGCAACCTTTCCAGGTTTTATTCTCATAATAAACCCCTTTGTAGTTGTTTAGAATTGTAGTTTTCTAGAACTCGGCCAGAGTTGCATGTGGAGCTGCAACCCTGTTGTCCTTGGAAGTGCAAGCCAAGGATCAAGATGAAGGAGATAGCTGCTGAATTTGAACAAAGAGCAATTTGCTGGTCACCCGTAGAAGGTTACAAGTTTGAGAAAATGTTGTAATCAAGTAGCTTCAATTTGAAACGGCATAAATCTGTGCATAGGTTGGCTCCATACGTCTCTGCTGATTACTTCATTTGCCTGGTTGAAAATATTGTCGCGATTTAACTTCTAGGAATGTCTGATCCATTTATCTGGCATGATAGTAATGGGGAAAGGTGGGGGCAACCTTCAGTCATTTATCCATGTTTATTAGGATGCTACAGTAGCACTAATTTTCTGAATCGGGCATGAGGAGGCGGCTCAGGGCATCCCTGTGTAGTATTTTCAGATAAACCCATTGCTATCTGAATGTCAGAGTACCAATTGTTCTGTACTCCTCCTGTTATAACATGACTCTTACAGCACGCACACGAGCAAAAAGGGTGAACGTGTCCACAAGTGAGGAATTTGCAATTTGCCCCATGCTGGAAGAGGAACATGCTTGCAACAAGATATATTTTGTTACTGCTGCAAAAATGGGAGACGTTTCCTATTTGAACATTGCATATTAAAACATACTTAGGTTGCTTAGTCAGTAACACAGATATCTCTAAGATTTCAGTTGTTTTCAATGTATTTCTTTGGGAGGTTAACTTTTATTTGTAAGTATGCAAAATCTTGATTTATTTTTTGTGTATTTTCTCAAGTATTTAAAAAATGGCAAAGTATATTTTGATTCAGACATCCCTGCATTCCTATCTTGCTTTTTTTCTTGTACGTTTTAGTTTCAGTCTGAGTAACAAAGAAATATTTAATGCAATATGTTTGGTTGATGATTTAGTGGAGCTGAAATGTAGAAGGAAAATATGAAAAGCATGCCAGAATCAAAATGTGTTTCAGGATTTTTGCAAAAAAATGCTTGTGAAAATATTTTTGTTGTTTTTGCTTTCTGTCTGAAGACAATGCAGGGAATTCCAACTGAAAACATAGCCTCTGCAATTTGCTTAAAACATGATGGAGTTTTATTTTACAAAGAAGAAACAATTCCAAAGTGCTTGTTATTTGCACTCTTAATTTCTCTTCCTATTCAAGTACAGCTTGATGCAATAATCAACTTCAAAGAATAAATCAATGACTCGATAAATGTTCCAATATACGAGCATAGCTTATGAATTTTATATTTATATAAGCGTGTGTACATATATACATTTTAGACCTATTAGACATATTCTGGTGCGTGTTGTACTGAATACTTTTAAATTAGAGTGATGGCTGTGTTTGATTGCAAATCAATATTTTCAATGTTGTAATTATCAATGAGACAGAACCTTTTTCCAGGTTAAAAAAAAATAAAATTCTTGGGAGTACAACATTAAAATTGATCAATTGAAATCAAAGAAGCATTATTAATGCTTGTGATTCAAATAAGTGTGCTTTCAAAACAGTGCACACTGCTTGCAGAGGGCTTTCCCGGTCTGTCCTGGGCGGATGGGAGCGATTCGGTATCCCTGTTGCAATCGCAGAGGTTTGCCTCAGTTGGCAAGGACTTTGCGCTTGTCGTCGCGCAGAAAGCTGAGCGGTGCCTGCTTGCAGCCTTACTGAGAGGAGCTCCTGAGCGCTGTAGGTGTATGTTTTTATAGTGTTTCAGGGGCTAAGCCAGCTGGAAGGTGTGGTACAAACGGGAGGATTCATTTCTGTAGTTCTTTAGAAGCTGAGGAAAAAAAAAAAAGGCAATGAGTGAGAAGCGTGTACAGCTGGGAGATGACTAGAGTAGAGTAAATCAGTGTAGATGTCATTCTCCAGAGAACGAAGAGCATAAAAACCTGACGGTAAGTCTTCACCAGGAAAGCCAAGTGTGTGAGGGCATGGCCGGCCAGCCCTGCAGCGCCCAAGCCTTCACCCCAGCACCACGCGGTGCGGTGGCGCCTGGCTTTGTGCATTTATAACCCTGCAGGAGTGTGTCTGCCGGGCACACGGTACAGGGCAGGGTGCTGCTGCCACGGGGCTGGGGTGCGCACGTGGAGGCAGACCACCAAAGCGGGGCTGAAAGCTGTGGTAGGCAGGTTAAGGTTATTCACGAAAAAGGGACTTTATTTTGTGGCTGCACTTTGGCAGCAGGGAAAGCAGGCAGAGGAGTGTGGTTTTTCTGCAGCGGAGTTAAGACACGGGCGATGTTATTGAGCTGAGAGGTTGAGGAATGTGAACAAAATGGGTAAGTGTTGATTTTATAGCTGAGCTAATCTAGTCATTGTGTAGAAGTGCCTTGTTGTTAATGACGGCCGATAGCATTACCATGCTACCACAAGCTCATGTACTGTAAATTTTCTGGACATGGGGCAGGGGTGGGGGGGCGAAAGGCTTGTGGGGGTTTTTCATGCTTTCTAATCTCTGGAGGGGATGAGGCTGTGCCCCTCAGAGCTTTATGTGTGATAGAGGCTGTAGCATCAAGTGGTATTAGGGGCGCTCATCTCCTTGCTACTATTGGGCTAGGACACCCCTACATGCCTCCTCATCCCTGGACTTCTACCCCAGAACTTACACAAGCAACAAATCAGCAACAAATTTTGTGATGCTTTCATTATTTTTTTTCCTCTTTTTTCCCAAGCATCCTCTTTGCAGACATAGAGGGTTTCACAAGCCTGGCCTCCCAGTGCACTGCTCAGGAGCTGGTCATGACGCTGAATGAGCTCTTTGCCAGATTTGATAAGCTAGCGGCGGTAAGTTTTCTATTATAATTCTGATATATTTTTTTTCCTGTTGCAAGAATGACATACTGTGCTTGTTTGCTGGATTTCTGTAAATATTCACTGCCCTAAAAGGCAAGCTATTGCAAGCATGAATATAAGCTGAATACTTCTCTCTCCTTTATTATTATTAATATTATTTTAGGAGAACCACTGTTTACGTATCAAGATCCTGGGTGATTGCTATTACTGTGTGTCTGGGTTGCCAGAAGCAAGAGCTGACCACGCACACTGCTGTGTTGAAATGGGAATGGATATGATAGAGGCCATCTCGTAAGTACTATGTTCCTCATGGAGAATTTCAGAACAAATAGCAAGTAGATTCTCTTTCCCATTAGGTCTTTCTTACATCAGTAGCAAGGTAGCCAAACCAGGGAACTGATGCCAGCAAAAAGGGAGACCAGCTGGAACAAGAAAACAAAATACAGTAAAGGTTTGACAGCAGAAGGGCAGACACTTGAGTCTATTACAGCCACGTGGATATCAGAGTGCAATCTCCTGATGAGAAGGGCAAAGGTTACTCTAATTACTGGAAGTCTCATTCCCAAAGGAGGATTCCAGTGAGTTACAGAAATGTGAAATCAGAGGATTAGTAGTAGCTTAATTTCAGTCACTCTTCACTTAGCTGTCTTTAAACCAGCTTTTTACTCACCTTACAGTTCCTCTGCTAGGGTCTGTCTTGTCCAGTTTAACTAATCCTTCTCCATGTGTTCTTATGCCAAAAAGGTCAGATTCAAGACTTTCTTATTTCAGTTGAATTAATTATTGAAGAAAACCGTGAAGTTGGTGTGGCACAGACTGGGACAGATCCATGGTGCTTTTTCCTTTATTTCCACTTACTTTCCCATCTTTATTTTTTTCTTTTAAAATCTGTTCTGTAGCTTTGCCTGCTCCTGAGGTCAGAGTAGCAATCCTGTGTTTGTCCAGACCAGTCCTGTCTTTAGAGAGTAACAAATATGAGACCCATATCTAGTTATGTTACTTGGAGGATTTTAGACAATGTTGAATATTGTTTGCATTGGACATGAGCTTTCATAGGCCAATTCTTCCAGAATTCAGGAAGGGAAGATTTATTTGGTCATCTTGAGCGTATGCAAGTTTAGGCATAAAGTTCAGTCAGTTTTGGATGGTAACGGAGCTGACCTTAGTATCTACACCATCCTTGCTGCCCGGAGACTCTGCTTCTTATTCTCTTCTCTTCCAGTTTTTTATTTTGTGAAAGCATCTTCTAAAGTATCAGTGGTACCAACAGAGAAGTAGATGATCTCTATGCAGTTCTCCTCTCGTTCCATTCAGTAAATTGATGGAGTTTCCACTTCATCTTGATAAAAACTAGAGCTACCTATTTGTTGAGCTCGATATAGTACATCCTTACCATTTCAATTTCTGCAAGGACATGAATACACACCCACAGTTTTCAGCCTCATTTTCATAACACAGTTACGTAGTTTGAAAAGCATTGTTTTCACGCAGGAGACCCCGTTCAAAGAGCAGTACGCAGCAGCAGTCCCTCGCTTTGTATACAGCGTACACTGTCAGGACTTCCTGCCTTTACTTTCCTGGTTTTAAACTCGGTTGCTTTGCACCGGTCTCCTTTTCGGGGTTGTATGCAAAACACAAAATAAAAGGAGTTGCAAGTAACTAGTTTTCAGTAGCCCTTGAAACGATGCTATTTCTTCCACGTGAAGTACAATTAAGTGGCAGGTGACAAAGTGTCTTGTCAAACACGAGAAGCAGCAACTCTTAGCCACCATCCCTACAAAGAAGATACTGTGTACATTGCCCAGAAAAGTCTCACTTTCTGCAGTAGTTGACCTGATGAAATCCAGAGACCTTGACACGTTGCTGTGCAATCCCCCACAAGGCTGAGTAACACCAGGATGTCTAGACTTCATTGATTAACTGCAGCCCACCTTACCCTGAAATAAACATGGAGCTGAAGTGCACTCAGTGTTTGTTTACAAATAGCTCTTCAGCAGTCTTTAAAACTTGTTTCCCACTTGATGTATGATGAATGCATTTAACAATCTCATCTCTTAATAAGTCTGGAAGGTGGCTCTGTTCTCACTACCCCTGCTTCCCCCCCCCTGCCTCCCCTAAGGATCAAGATAAGAGGTTTCACAATTAAGGTAACCAACAGCTACTGAACATTTGATTGCAGGCAGCAAATAGCTACTGAACCTTTGATTGCAGGCTTCACCAACGCTGGGCCCTGCCCGTAGGCTGATTTCATCTGTGCACAATAACAGCAGGGAGTGTTACCCCAGATCAGAAAGATAGAATTATATTTACTGTACTGCTGGTATAAATGAATTTTAAAAAAAGGAAGGTAACAAAGGATATTTCATTTGTCTGTAAAGGATAACCAAACTCATTTGTTTGCTGCAAAGTCTGCAGAAAGTCACCTTCTCATTAACAACTCTACAGGGAGAAGTTCCCTGGTCTTGTGTCAGTAATGTGGCTTGGCAGAGGGTACAGTGGGGTTTGTAGCACTCATGCAGCGTGTTCTTCCTCTCTCCCCAGTGCTGCACCCACACTACAGCTGCTGTTGTCCTTGCAAGGGTTATGGCTGCAGCTGCATTTTCATTACCCCGGTTCCTGTTGCTTTCCCAAGTGTTGTGGTTAGAGCTCTTCCAGTTCGTAAGCGTGTTGCACCTTACCTATATGCAGCTTCCCTTCCCTGCTCAAGAATCTCTGCTGCTTGCTAATAAAAATAATTAATGTCACTTCAGTGAGTAGGTAGTGACATGTAAGGTAGCGGTAAGAAAAAAGGAGCTGTAAGAGGGTAGGAGCTGTTTCAACAAGAAGTTGTCTTGAACAGTCTTGTAAAGGGCATATTACGCTGTGAGGAGTGAACTGGAGGACAGAATTGGTCTATCTTTAATCATTCATTTTCATTAATAACTAAAGCATAAATATTAGATCTGTGTTAATGTTAGGAAGTTGGGAGGACTTACCTGTACAGAGGACGTTATCTAGAAAGGACTAGGTGAACCTGAAAACCAAAGAGGTTAAAATCTGATAGGTATAAAGTACAACTTCATGCTGCAACGAAGTAACGACTCGAAGGAAAGGACTGTGCTATGTGATGTAGGTGAATTTGCTTGTGAAACATGGACATTCTGGGAATTATGTGATCAGCAATAATGAGAAGCAGAGTTGTTCTGATGGCCTCATCAAGACTTTCCCCTACCCACATTCCTAAATATATTTTCCGTGTGAACAGCTCTTGAAGTTAACTTTTGCCCTAAAATGGCAAAACCCACAAAGTATTCAGCAGTCATTTTGGGAGTAAGCAGAGCATCCAAAACCTCATTAAAATCAGAGCTTGAGTATTTGTAGCTGCCTGTTTGGAGCGACTGCAATAGATGTGGTTCCCTGGTTTTGCTGCCCTGACTGCAGCTGTAACCCCGTTCAAGCTTTCCGACTGCAGTGGGGTATTTCACACACATATCATATTTCATCTGTGGAAGAGTTGATGCTTGGTGCCATACAGGCAAATTAAGATCTCTGAAATCATTTCCTTTTTCTCTGTGCAACATGCTATTACTCTTAATGAGGCTGAGTGCTGGCAGCTTATGTCCAACTTTGGTATGGCAATCAGAGACCAGCACTTAATTCCTTTTACTGGCCCAAAGATATTTTTTTATGAGTTCTCAACTTGACCATGAGTTCAGAGTACATGGATTTGCTCCAAGGGCTCCCCTTTCTAATAAGTACTGTGTTTGGCCAGCCAGGCCATCCAAGAGCAGTACAGCTGCTCTGGTTTTGGTTTGTTGTCCTGTTGATGTGGATGAGCAGCACCATGTCTATGCATGAATAATTTATGGGTCATTATGGATTTTTGTGTTCTGGGTGCAAGTTTGTGTCACCGACTACATCCATGCAGTTTTTAGTGATGTCCTTATTTCCCATATCTCTTTTCAGATTGGTCCGGGAGGTGACAGGAGTAAATGTCAACATGAGGGTTGGAATCCACAGCGGGAGAGTTCACTGCGGGGTCTTGGGCCTTAGGAAGTGGCAGTTTGATGTGTGGTCCAATGACGTTACGTTAGCCAACCACATGGAAGCAGGGGGCAAAGCTGGGTAAGTTGCTTCAGCAAAGCTGCCACGTTAATCTGTATGTTATTTTGTGTCTGACATGTCACAGTAAGGTGGGGAAATAGGGGACAGAGGTTCAGGGAGTCTGTATGTCGGCACTAAAATGTTCTGTGGGTGTAGTGTTTTAAGCATGTACAAATGTTACCAAGGTTATTCTGTTCCATGTCTACATGTCCTTGGTTACAGAAAGTCTACAAAATCACAAGATGGGCATATCCTTCTGTGGTAAGAACTGAATTCCTTCTCTGTGAAACAAAGCTGATAGATACAGCAGAAATGAGCAGGTGTGTGTGAACACTAGCAGATCTGGTCATAGTTACAAAGAGATGTGGCCATATGTTAACAGCGTTTGCTGAAGAGCATCCCAGCTATCGATGGATATTGTATGAAGCGTTGTTTCAGACCAGCCTTTTGTTTTGAAACATTCCTGTGAGAGAGCAGACTTGATTCTTGTTTCACCACTGTATGGACTAACTGAAGACTGAGTTGCTGACAAGTTGACTTTGAGAGATAATTTTTCTATGTGCCTTTCCATCTTTTCTCTGCTCTGGAAGAAAGCATAAGAGTATGGTACTTGACAGGATACCTCTACAAGGCACTCTTCTACCACAGTGATTAACATGATATGGCAAAAAAGATACGTGCTACAGTGTATATTACATGTGTCCACGGAGTAGACATGTCCTTGTGAAAGGCCTGTGTTTGCCAAAAAAAATATATCTGCTGTGTGTTAGAGCAAAATAAAGAAAAGAATGAGTGCTTTATATCTGAGGAGGTGCTTATAAATGGATGTGTAAGATGCTCAATGTGACCACCTCTCTCTTTAAGAAGACACCTCCTGGCCTGCTTCCTTTATAATACATGAAACTCTTGTACTGCGTCTGTAAGAGTAGTGGCATGGCTAAATAAATTGGGTTTTATTGCTTGTTTGTTCCAGTACATGGAACCTGTCACTGACAGGAACTGACTTTTTAGATGATAATTTTTCAGAGCCTACAAAACTGGCTTGTCCTTTGTCTCGTTCTAAGGCGCATCCACATAACAAAAGCAACCCTGAACTATCTCAATGGAGACTATGAGGTGGAGCTGGGCTTTGGAGGGGAACGCAACGCTTACCTGAAAGAGCACAGTATTGAGACCTTCTTGATTGTACGGTGCAGCCAGAAACGGGTAAGAGCAAACTAACTAATGCAGGTTTTAGATACTTTTAATAGATGGTTTCCAACATGCCAAAGTAGAGTGAACACCAGCCTTTATAGATGAGTGAGTTGACTATCTGATCTTCAGTGACAAAAGTTCCTGTTTCACTGTCCTTTTCCTGAACTTTTGCATGCGTATAAGGGAGTGTAGTCACCTTCTGCATAAGGTTTCTGCACCAAGTACTTTCTAGTTCTATCAAAGAAACTGTCCTGAGTTGTTTTCAAAATCATTTTGAAGAAAGTTGTTAATATAGATATGTATTTTTTCAATTAAATTTGATACTTATACAAGTTCTTAAAGCAATAGATTAAAACCACACAGATCTCTTCTCTGTCAGATTACAGATGGAGGTGGTTTTGTCCACCTGCTCACCATATTACCATCAACGTAAAGATTAGAGCAGTTCTTATCATTACTTTTCAGCCTCTGTTTCTGAAGGTGGGGAAGTCTGGCCCACTGTAATGATGGCTGATCACTGTGACAGTGGGATGAGATCATACCTACTGCTATGACACGGGTCAGGCTGAACAAAATAAGGCTATTAGGGCATTACTGACTTGAACTTGAGTCAAGTCAAACTCAAGTGGACTTCAGCCAATATATCTTCTTTTTGTGATGCTGCCAATAACAGAAAATAGGTTGATGTTATCACTAGTTTGTATTCTTTTAAATAATGGTAGACTGTAATACTAGAAAAGGACCTTTTTGATCATCTAGTTGAGCCTAGCCAATAATATTTCTCAAAGTGATTTGTGCACTGTAGACACTACTTTGCTATTCACAGTACAGGCAAGCATATAAAGACTGGCCTAAATTGAAAATCATTTCAAATATTTGTGAATCTAAGACCAGTTAAACCTTCCCACAGCTGTAAATATGACTACCATGAGATTAAATGAATTATTGTTTGTGGCATGTTCCAACAGCATGGTTGATTTGAATAACTATAACACCTATACAGAAATACTTTGCTACCATTGCCTCATTTCCTGAGAGAATGGAAGCATCAAATCTCCTTAATGGATATTGTGTAAAAAATCTCCAAGAAAATCCCTTATCATCTGCAAAAAGAGAAGCTGATGTTTTGGTTTCTATCTGCTCATAAGATAAATCTCATTAACAATTGCCAATCTTCAAAAGAGGATTAGAGCTTGCAGTGCAAGATTATTGTTTCTTGAGCATCACTGCCTGTCAGTGGGCCAGCTGATGTTTATACCTAAATTACTTCTTCTTTGCTGGGTAGATTTAAGAACATAAACCACAATACCCTTCTGTTCAGGCCCCATCTCCTGGGGTGGAAAAGCTATATTGGCTTCTTAAATCATGCACTCACCAAGTTGTCTCCATGTTCTTGTGGAGAACCGAAGGTTTCTCTGGAGAGAAGAGGAAGACCTAAGATCAGGATTCTGCTCCTTGCCAGTGTAGACAAAAAATTCAAAAGCAGAGACACAAAGTACTTGGGACGACTTCGTTTTTGAACACAGGTCTGCCTTTTGACGCAGAGACTCAGGAGAGATGTGGATTCCATTCCAGACTTAGATTTTGAGGAACTTGCATGTTTGTGCCTTGATTTTCCATGGTAAAATAAAATGCGTTCCCTGCCCCTCATTCTTTCACTGCTTTATATGTATTTATTGCAGCTCTGTTACACAGTGCAGCCCTTAGCTGAAGTCTCTACGCACTACTATAATGCTGCTCTAACATGCTGCATTCCAGAGTAGCTAAGAATTGGGACATACGCATGGCCTGTGTCATTATTGTGCTAAATTGAAACATAAAGAAACTGCTACGCAAGGTCATGGATATTAGTGTTTCGAGTTTGAGGGGCTCCTGGTTTGCCCATAGTGCTGCAACTTTCTTACTCCCATAGCCATTTTCTATCCCTTTGTGAATAGTTTAAAGCTCTCTCCCTCTTTAAAAACTCGTTTTCACATAATACGAAGATCAGAAGCGAGAAAAGCATTCTCCCATAGTCAGCTCAGTCAGTCTTGAATACTTTGCTCAATGCTTGGCAAAGTTCTAGCACTTTGCTTTTTCCTTCCATTTCTGCTTGATTTTAATGACTTCTCGTGATGTATTTTGTCAGGTTTTCAGTTCGGTCTGTTTCAGTAATGGCCATAAAATGTTCACCTAACTTAGTAATGGGTTCCCGTGAGTCGTGTCTGGGTTCCTGCTATCCTCACACACGTAGCACAGGATTTGCGTTGACCCGAGAGCAGATGTATAGTTGACCCAAGTAACTGTTTGCCTGAGCTGTTCCTCAGTTCATGCAGGCAGACTTGAATTATCTGAATACTTAGTCCATCAGTCTCACAGACATCGAAACCCAACAATACCAGGAGTTACAATGAATGTATAAAATGTAACAGCATCTGTTCTATACCCTTTCTGCTTACTGTTGCCATGGGGAGCCATAACTTTGAATTTCCTGTGGTTTTTTTGTTTATTTGACTTTTTCATCGTGTTAATGCCATTTCTTTGGCACAGAGTAAATGGGAGGAATATTTATCTAATATTTTTGTTCCAGGAACTCAGGCTAGCTGCTTCTTTGAAAATAGGTTTTTTTCCTTCTTAAGAATTCTGTTAACTGGAATATATTTAGTTGAGTTTTAGGGGGAAGAAAGCTAGATTCTGGTCCCTCAGTCTTTAAATAACATCCCTAGAGCAGAAAATCTAGTCCTTGTTTTCTATCCAGTACACAGAAGAGTTGCTTTCTATTGAAAGAGAATAAACTGCAAAGTTTTAAAATCCAGACTGTTTAGGTTTCTCTCTCCTCATCTTTACCTCCAGATCTGCTTTCACCTTTCTGTTTGCCCTGTCCTGTGACGCTGCTGCTCTTGTGGGTGAGCCCTTGCCTGTGAAGAAGGCAGCGCTCAGATACCCCAGAGCAGTGCAGGAGCGACTTTAGTATTGCAGTGTTATGTTCCCCTAGATAAATGGTTTTCGTGGGTTATTTTGAAAGCATAGATCCAAAGTTCCAAATTTGTTTTCCTTGTGTTTGCTTTCAATTCCTTAAGCTAAGGTTTTGATGACTAAAATATAGAACAGTCTTAACTGTGTGAGATACAAAGGATGTCATGCATTTCATTGTAATGTGAATCTATATATATACACACACATATACATATAAGTATATATGAAAAAATTAATTATTGTCATAAAATTAGCAGGCTCCACCATAAAGGTCTGTTAAATCTTTTGCTGTGGTATGTTTGCTCCCATTAGTGCTAACAGCTCTAAAACCTAGTTGCTCTGGTGCCTGGTTGCTCTGGGTGTCTGGTGTCTGCTGTCAGACAGCAATTGTATCCTCTGTCTCCCTCTCAGCCTTTTTTCTCCTAAGACACACTCTTCTAATGTCTTCTCACGAAGAAGAGACAAACATAAGCTCTCACAGCAAGCTCTTCATTTTTACGATCATCAAAAGAAACCTCTACCTTTTGCATAGTTGCATTATCTTGGTGTCTGATATTTATTCTGTGATGAACTAATGTGGTTCCTGATAATGAAGTGAAGCTTCTGACTGTAATCTCTTAAGTGAATTATCATGCATTTTGTACACTTGAATGTCTCAGGTCGCATTTCTACTATATCGGTCCTCAAATGCTGGATGCTAATACTCCTTTTTTTCTTATCTATCAAATACTGCCTCTGCTTCTCTTATTGGCAAAGCCTGTCATTGCTACACTTGGTGCCAGATGCCTTAAGAAAAAAATTAAACAAAATCTGCCCCGAGACTAATCCTTGAGAAACTCTGCTGGGAACTTTCATCTAGCCTAATACTTTCTCATTCAAAACCGTCTCTTGCCATTTCACTGGAAACCAGCTCTTTGCCCAGCTTTGTGTTCCCTGTCTGTCTGAGCCATTAGTCACCAGCGCAGCACTTTGTCAATTGCTGTATGGAAAAACCAAGTCTAGTAAGAGCTACTGTATTTTTTCTGTTTAGAAAATCTTGGATGCTCTCATGGCTGTTAATCCAAGCCCAGCATTTGCTGCTCTACAAGTTCTGTGTCATGATCCCTGACTAAATAGTTATTAAAAGTATCTGTTACCAGAACTGAAATTGCAGTTGGCAGTTTTGCACAGATCTGGGATGGAGGTTGTTCTTCCGACTTCAGCCCATCACACTTAAGTTTTGCTTCCAACTTAGTCATGCTTTCCGTTTATAACCCTAGGCTTATGATCACTCTTCCCTTTTGCCTCTTCTGTGGCAGTAGTGATTATCTGAAGAGAAATAATCTGTTCCTTTAGTTCTAGAGTAATGTAGATTTTTAAGTTTCTGTTATCATCGGGTGTTATAGGGTGACTTACACAGAGTGACTTTTGTCCTTTTTCAGTATTTTTCTCGTTCGTTTGGGTATGTGTTTCTAATGGACTTAATACCTTAGCATGAGAGAAACACAGGTGTTCTCCAAGGAAGTCTTTGCCTTTCCTCCATTACTGGCTTTGCATCTTCATTCTTTATCTGAAAGTCTCTGTTTCCGGACAAATGGCGAATTATCAGCTAGAATTACTAATAATATTACCCAGATCTTTACTGATTCCCAAACTTAACCCCGAGGCATTGTAGTGAACTACCCAGCATTCTCAGTACAATGTCTTTATCCTTCTACAGAGTGGTTTTGTTTTGTTCTTGTTACACTTTTGTAAGTTCACCCTGCAGACTGTAGCATACCTAACACACAGCTCTGTACCTCCAACTCCACAACTTCTATATCTCTCCTTCTGTATTTTATTCAAAACATCTGCCCCAGTCATTACTGCAATCCTATTATGTCCCTGCTACTCTTACAGTACTCAGTTTAATTGCTGTTGTAGTATCCAGTAGTCCCAGTTCTTGTGCTGCCCAAGTTTCTGGAGTTTTTCAGGAGCGTGTCACTTGGTGGTTGTTGGCAACTTTCTGCTCTTCTTTGAGATCAGGTGCTGCACTAATTTGCAGAACCATCACAACTAGTTTTCTCATCGCTTCTAATCATTGATAAAAGCTTTATTCTGAGAAGGGTGAAAAAGTATGTGTTTGGAGGAGTGGGAAACAGACCTTAAAGTGAATAGGATTTTAACAGCACATTAGCTTTACAGCTAGTTTTGTTGTCCTCAGAATTGTCAGAAGTCTGGGAAAATGCTTTGCTTTGAACACAAGTGGAAACAAAATGTGACTGTCAACAGATGAGCAATACTGCTGACTAAACACACTGTGCTGCGTGCCCAAAGTCAGCAAACTGAAAAAATGTTTATTTTTTTCTAATGTCTTTCAATTGCAGTAAACATGGGTGTTTCTTTTAACAATAGCAGGTACACTACAGTTTCAGAAAGGATTGTTGATGGTGGCCTTAAAACAGCTCAACAAAACTTTGGCCGTAACTCCTAGAAAAACAATTCTCATTCTTTTCTAAATAGTGTCCTGGAACTCCATCCAGCTGAAGAAACAAAATGGTCCTTTAAACGTTATGCATGTGACTCTCCTAAAACACAATCAATCTAATGTGATGATTCCTCAATGTAGCAGATTTAATCACAGTTCGGCAGGGTTCCACTCTTGTAGATTTATGAAGGCAATGAATTGGAGCATGTAGCACTGCAAGAAATGTCATTCACATGTCAATACGACTTCAAGACAATTTAAAGAATAATACGTAGCTGAATCTGAAATGGTTGATCCGTGCTCAGATTTCACTGCTTTGTTGTACTGATAGCGATCAATATGTTGGAAAATCCTATCGCACACTAAAGAAGTAACAGGCATGCTTGATGCAATTGATAAGTATATGAAAATCCCAGCTATGTCTGCAGTTTTGCTATAGCATTACTTTAGCTCAGTGTGTGGGAACTGGTGGTGGGAACACAATAAAACCTCTGGGAATAAGATTTACAGTCTCTTTGCGAGTCCAGATTTGAGAGGTTCCCACAACAGCTTTCTGAAGTTTAGCCACTTTAAAACTGAAAAACTTATTGCTGTCAGACACTTTTGCACCTGCTCCTGTTGTTGGTAGTACCTGTAATGAGTAGGACTGAAAAGTGTCATCGGTTCCTTTCCTTTATTCTTCTTTCCAGTCTTGTTATGCCTTAGGTAGCCCTGTGTGCAAGTTGTCCTCATGCTGTCACTCAGCCAGGAAGAAACAGAGGAGGGATCCTCATAAATTTCCACAGAGGAGCTGTGATCCTTCTAATTCTTCATTTTTAGAGTTTGTTATTATCATCACCCACTGAACAAGTGATTTTTCAGAAAATAAATTAGCTCAACTTTTTAAAATATCAGGTTTAAAAAAATGTTTTTGAATAAGTATTGGTGTTAACAGCAAAGTCCTATTGTTCAAGATAATATAGTAGCACAGTGTGTAATGTGGGAAAGCAAAAAATCCACTGTACTTGTAAATGTGTGTTTTAATCTGATTGGAAATATGGCTGAAACATAGTTCACAATCCACTGGAAACCTTCTACAGGGGTGGGGGGAAATACTGCTGGAGTTCATGTAGCCATGGAAAATTTATGGTGCCTGACCTCATGGTTAGAAATGGTTTCAGAAGTATATGTTTACCCATCTGTCCCACCGTTACCTCAACCCAGATGTGCCAGTAAACATGTATGAGGTCTTTTATTCCCTTCAAATTAATCAAGTGATGCTTCAGAGTCACCAGCACTAGCAGCAGGTAGAAGGATCACTCACTGGCTGAGAGGGGTTAGTAGATCTGCTTGGATTTTTGGCATTAAGGCTTTTCTCAAATTCTAATCAAATTTACTAACTCATGGGGGAAACCTGTTGTGTGTATCTTTTATCATCTGTTGATGTAAAGGCAATTGTAACGTAACCAAATAGCTTTGCTTTCATAGGTCCCCAGACTAGTTTCAGTGTCTGGGTTTTTTGATTGCTTTTGGTTGAAAACCCTTCACTAAGCTGTGATAAAATGGATTGACAGTGTAACTTCTATTATTGAAAACAATATATACTTGCTTGGAGATAATGAAACTGTATTTTCTACCAGTTTTCTGGCATCACATCATAGAAGAAAGAAGCATAGCTATGAAAAAGATTGCATAACTGAACAAAACATGAGGAAGTGCTACAAATGATGGCAGAGATCATAAAGAGCAGTGACTTTTAAGAAACAAAACCTCAAACCAACTCAAATCTGGACATCAGTGTTGCATCACATTAGTGTATTTTTAGAAACATGTAAAACGCAGCTCTCCTGGAGGTTATCCAGTGGCTCTGTCATGATTGCTGATGTGAAATTCAGCCGGTGCCAAGTGATGGAGTTTGTAGCTCTTGCAGATGAAACAGTGGTGGGTTCGATGCAGGGAAGGAGGCGACGTGGGAGGCACTTGCTGTCCTAGGCGCATGCAACATGTGAGCACGTATGGTTCTCCCCAGCAAACATCCCGGGGAGCTGAGAGCTTCCTTAGGTTTGCTCCCACTGAGCTTCCTCGAGATCCTACACTTGTCATCCTGGCTGGGTGGAAAAAGATCTTTGCTGGCAGCCCGGGGCTGCAGTGGCCACTGCTGCTTACTGTCACGGGGCCAGCTGGGTGTCCAGCACAGGGCTCCTGTTGCAAGTGGCACCGTGTCCCCAGCTAGTGGCCATGAAGCCTGCAGCATTACATTCCCGGGAACATTTAGTGCCTGCGTGGTGAGCTTCTGGTCTCATGGGAAATGTTGTCATTGTAGCTGTCTCCTCTTTGCAAGAAAAGAGATGATTTCCCATGCTTGTCAATCAGGCAGCTTTCCCCAGCACTGAATTTTAGCAGGCTTTTTAAAATTTCTTAAAAAAAACAAAGTAATGTAAGGCAGCATAACACTTGACATTTAACTCTTTGGTTTCCTTGGAAATAACACCAGGTATTTTGCAAACTCCTGACTGGTACAAGTTACAGTCAATAGTGGAGAATCAAAAGAAATGGGTAGGGAAAGCAGACTCCATGTAAAAAACGAGGCAGATCCACCTGTGTTGTCATACAACACTTGAATCAAAATTGTAGCGTTTAAAACAACTGATGCTTTTTTTTTAAATTATTCAGTTGTCTGAACACTTTCTGAAATCCGAAATTAATTATTATGTCTAATTTTTGCAGTAATCTCGTAGACGCACCAATTCTTTTGAAAAAGTTTAATCTCTCAAGTAATAAACAACCAAGTTGTAGCTATCCCTACTGTTCAAATTCTCAAGTGCTTCAGAGTTTTCCTCTTTTAAGCAAGGATGTAATAGTTGCCACCCCTCTGCCTTCTGAGGCAGTACAGGTAAATCGCACAGTCCTCACTGAGCAAGTCTCCAGTGCGTGCCTTGCTAGAGAAGATCAAAGGGTTTGCTCTTGTGCAATAAACTCCTTTCTCTGCAGAACACATTCCACGTGGAAACCTGCCTGTCCTTTCAGCTAGAGAATATATTCAAAATAAGGAGCTAACCAGCCCGTTGTTTAGCCTAGCTGCATGCTGCCCTTCTGTGCTCTTGTAACTGGCATGGAGCTTGAACGAAACCTTTCCGACAGATCCTGTGCAAACTTTGCAGTAAGCTCCAATTACATCCAAGATTCAAAACCAGCTCTAATAACAAAACTGAAGACTTTGTCCAAACTTCAGGCAAGTTAGTGTCAATGATGAAATTTGCAGCTAGCGTTAGGGTAGAGGAGACCATCTTGTCACACTCTGCAATACCATTACACTTAACAGGTACACAGTTAAGGTGTTTACAAGGTTTACATGCTTTCCTTAGCATGTCTGGGAAGATGCTTTTGCAAGTGTGGAAAATTATTTGCTTGTACCTACAGAGAAAGGTGTCCATTATTCCCATAGCTTCAAGGAGCTTCAAGGCTCCTATTCTTCAACCAGATCACTCTGTGTGTCATTTCTCCTGCAGGTGCACCAGTCTTTTTTTTTTTTTTTCTTTTGAGGACCCTCTACGTAGTATCTCAGCTTTGAACTGCAATTTCCTATCTGAAATTATTCAGTTTGATTCACTTTACTAAAAAAGAAGATAGATGTCTCCATTTTGGAATGCTCCCTGTGTTTGCACGGGTTATGGTGGTTATTCAAAACAAGCAAAGCAGTAAAATGGTGGGCACCACTTAGGGGCAAGTGTTCTAAAAAATGAGAATAAAAAGAAATGGTGGACTGGGACTGCTTCTTATCAGCGGCCACTTTGTAAAGTTCAAGGCGCAAAGCCAACTTCTGGAGTGAGAGATCAGAAGTGAGAGATGCTTGGAGAATGACTGCCATGTAAACCTTTCAAAATTTATTCTGCATTTCTCTCTCATTTGTATTTCAGAAAGACGAGAAAGCCACAATAGCCAAGATGAACCGTCAGCGCGCTAATTCCATCAGCCATAACCCGCCACACTGGGGTGTTGACCGGCCCTTTTATAACCACCTTGGAGCTCACCAGGTCTCCAAGGAGATGAAGAGAATGGTAATGCCTTGCTTTATGGACATGAATTTCTTTTCCTCTTGAAACAGCATTGTATGTCCTTCCTTGCTTTGTCTGAAGGTTTTTGCAGCCTCGAGGCTGTTTTCCATATGGGGGTGGTAAATTCTGCTTTGACTCCAAAAATAATAATTGGTACATCTGGAGGTGAATGATTGTGAAATGAGGCACAAGGTTGTTTGAGAGGGAAAGGGAGGCTGAATGGCACAAAGAAAGCTCTTTTGTCTGACTTGTCCCATGTTCTGAAAACTCATCCAGGCTGTGTGAGAAGACGTGATTATCTACAAAAATTGCTCAGTAACCCAAGCATTCAAACAGCAGCTGCCGTACGTTTCTGCTAGATGATTACAGACTTCAGCACCTGCAAAGGTTTCTTGCTTGCATTATAACAGCCAGATGCTGTTCACCTTCTATAAGCTACATGCCCATATATACTCATGGGTCCCCAGGAATCACACCACTGTGTTTAACTCTTGAGAATGCATTCTTAAGTACATGGATTAATTGGCCTAAGGTAGCAGGCATCTTCATTTCTTGCTTATACCCTTCAGTCCTAAATTAAAATGAACAAGAGCTAGTTACCAATGCAACTGGACTGAGAGCACTTTTATGGCTTATTTTACATAAAGTTGTAGATGATATCTTTGTTTCCTGCAATAAAGATGAAGAAAAGAGAGTTTCTATTGGAACAGCTATTTGTAATAATAACAAAAATGTTTAGCACCTCTATAATTGCATGCATAATCAGATTGCTCTATAACCTTATTAATGCTATTTTGACCCTTCATACAGAGTCAAAAATGTGTATTTGTTGCCCCCTTTGTTGCAGTCAAAGTTCTGCTCCAGGTCACCAAAGCCTTAAAGCATTCAAAGAACTTTTTAACATGAGATTCACTCCCACAGCTTAAAAATTTTGGCATAGCTATAAGCGACCGCATATGGTGTCTTCTAATGGGAAATGCTGGCACATTTATTAATAGTTGGCGCTAATATTATTCAATCATAATATTATTTTACAGTGCTAAACCGAATTCCTTGATCTCCATAGTAATGTTTCTTTCATTTCTCAGATCTCCAAATGAGGGCTTCTGACATAAGCATACAGATCACTGGAACTGTGCATTTTTATGTGGGCTTTTCAATAGGGTGTGCTCAATAGGCATGACATTATTAGAAGAGCCTAATCACACTAGCACATAATTATAATTATAAGTTTCTTTGAATAGCTTTTAAGGGGTTCTTGCAGCCTCCTGTTCAGAAACAAGGTGTAAGCATGCCAAATGGTATTATGCTTCCTGGTGTTAATTACAGTTTGCCGTGTCTAGCTGGTTGTTCAGTTGGAAAAACATAATTATTTATTGAAATATCAAGCTGAGTCCTAAAAACTTTACTGCCCCTTGCTTGTAGGAGGAGGAAAAGCTTATCTTTTTTTTTTTTTCCTCCTTAACTTGAACCTTTTCCTGTGATGGTATTTACCTTTTTATAAATTCAGCAGCTCAGAAAATCTTTTCCACTCAATCTGCTTCTGTACTGCCTCCTGTATTAAGCTCTTTTTTGAGACGCTGATGTTGTCTGCTGTGTTACATGCATCAGGCTATTTTTTGAAAACCAATTTAAACCCGGTTCAGATGTGTTATTTTCAGCTAGAGTTTTTGTTGTTCTTGGGGACTGTTTTTTAAAATCTATTATTTACGGTATTTCCCACTGCTTTGTGTTTGAGATGCATTAGTCAAAATGACAACATGCTGCTCTCTGTGGCCTAGAGACCATTTTAATATCTGCTAGATCAACATTTTATTGATTAGATCATAGGAACAATTTCTCCATCTCCTGTCTCAACTCTTTCTCTCTGTGTTAACTTCTAATTTAAATACGTGTTTCTTTGTACCACCCAGCTTTGCACAGTACTTTATATGTCTGTAATCTCTAAAATTGTGTTACATGGATGCTGTGTGTGCTTAAATGCATGCACAGTGCACACTGGCTGCAAACTGCCTGCTTAGAAATACAAAATACAGACAGACAGAAGGGGAGCAGAACTACAAAGGCTTTTTTCAGTGCTCCTCTGGGATGACATGTCATTGATCTTGGTAAGCCACACCAGCTTCCAAAGCTCCTGAAAATGTGCTCTTTGTTCCACATCACCCACCTTTCCCCCAGCCCTCTTGCATGTGGCCTTTTTTCTTGGAAACTATGAACGTGTAAGGTTGGATTAGTCAAAGTGGTATGCCGAAGGCAAGCATTGCTACAATTCCTTTCTCTAAAACCTGGAGCTCCTTAGCCCTGTAATTTCAAAACAGGTGTTTATAAGGGTAATTGTGATATAGTCCTTGGTCAGGAGCCAGGTAACGTTGCAGTGATGTGCAGTTACATTATATTGATATGTAGATATGAATACATTTGTGTATGGGGAATAATATGCGTGGTTATAAAGGACACGATTTTATGTCACAAACTTAGAACATTTTGCATCATGAAGACAACCGTATTTCCAGAAAAATGAGAGACAATTTTTTTTGTGGTGCTACTTACAGTTCCCTGAAAGAGAATATTAAAGTTCCCTGAATTGCATTTTTGGGAAGGAACTGTTGTATTTAATAGAAAACAGAATTATTTTGGCCATTTTTCTTTCCTTTGGACACTGGCTCTGGTAGCTGTCTCTATTCTTAGGATATATTAGCAGTAGTCCTGGGTGAGACGGATTAGTATCAAAGGTAGCCATATACTCCTTCTTTTCCCCCTGCTCTTCTTTTGTCGTGGCATTTCAACACACTGCCATGCCTGGGCACATTGGCAGTGCATCACGCTGAGGTGCAGGTCCGGCGGGGTTTGGGTGGGACGGCAGCCCTGCTGCCAGCACGGGAAGGTTTTTGGTCCCTGCTTTGCTCCACATTGTGGCTTGGAGCTTAACCTCTGCTGGGTCCAGCTGACTTTCCATGATACTCCTACGCTAAGTTGTCCCCCTGGGCACACAGAAGTCTTTTCAGGCACTTGCACACACATATAAATAAGACAAAATATCCTACACATGTCCATGTAGCAGTAATCTAAAATGTCCTGGAAAACTGGAGTTATTTTCCTAGTCTTACCCTACCTAACTGCAACTGTGCTGATTCATACCATCCTGCTCAACAGCCCCTTCGTTGTCCTCATGCACCAGTCTGCTTTCCAGACGATCTCCAACCCTTCTTTTTCCCCTCCCATTGCTTAGCGATGGCTTTTCTTGCCGTGCAGAGCTTCCAGGGAGGCAGCAAGCAGGAGACACCGATGTTGCCCATTGCTGACCCTGACCCCCATTAGCTAGTGGAGCCACTGGCCGGAGAAAGCCGGTCCTGGGGACTGCGCTGAGTTGGGCTGCCAGGTCAGTGGCTGCCCCTAAAAAAAATGGTAAATTTGCAGCAGAGGAAGATCAGATAGAGATGGCGTGGGAGGGCAAAGAGCCTTGCTCTGAGCTGGCAGCCCCTGCTGGAGCCCTGGCCTTGGGAGCCCACGGTGTTGGACAGGGTGATGCTGCGGGTGGGGGGCTGCCTCGCTCGTCTGGGCACGATCAACTTTGTGGCTGTATACAGAGTATAAAAAGAGCCAGAGCACAGCAGAAGAGCAGCACAGCTGCTTTCTGTTTTTATTGCTTTTTACAGCATGTTTTCTTGTTTCCTAAACAAAAGCAGTCAGCCCAGGAGCAGTGACTATACCTTTCTGGAAATGCAGACTTTTGTACTGCTCATGATATACACAAAGGAGCAGCATTCCCCCAAGTCTCTCTACACCAGCTTTGTCTTCCCCACTGTCTCTCTGGTCTGGTTTTTAATTGCAAAAGGGTCAAAAATAAATGGACTTGAAAGCATTTGAGAGTACAGGTATAATTATAGCTGTAACAATATTTATATGCCACTAAGAAAACTACTATTAAAAAAAAAAAAAATGGGGATTGTATCTGAATGTAAACTGAAGGAGATTTGTTGTAAACAGCGATAAAAAGGCAAGTGTTGATATGGGCTGTTCCAAAATGACAGAGCTGTTCTAGATGAAAAATAATTCTTTTGCATCTTTTGCCCCGCTCAGCATTATTGAAGCCATAGTTGGATAACCACAGTTTGGGATTACAATCCTTTAGGAGAATGTGGATACATTGGAGATAGTTTGGTGGATAAAATTACAAATTAGGAGAGTTTCAGCAGTGTGACCTGTGAAGAAGTACTGAAGTCTTGGGTTTGTTTAGTCTAGAAGAGAGAAGATTTGGTAGAAAAAAAAGTCTTCAAATATATGAAGGTTTGTAAGGGCAAAAGCTAATGATAAATCATTCTCCATCACTGCAAAGGGCAAGATTAAAAATAATCATCTTAATTTGCTGTGAGGATGATCTAAGTTAAGAAAAAGCTTAGATGCAAAGAATAGGCTGTATAAGGAGCTTGTGGAATTCCTGATTTTCCTGAAAACATTTCATTTATTTTATTCAAGGGCTTTTCAGTCTAGAGGGGCATTGCAAAATCCTTTGCAAATATAGAAACAATAACGTTAAAAAATCTATATTAGGAGAATTTATAGGGAATAAATAATATAATATGAGATAATATGAGATAGATGTAAAGATTTTATGAAGTTTCCAGTCTAGGCTGCACAAAGCTTTTGGCATCGTTCTCCCCCCTTTGTCTACCCCTTGTTTAAAAACTTCAAAGAGTGGAAATCCCACAGTCTTGCTGGGCATCCTTTTCAACAGTTTGATTATTTTTCTTGATGTTTTGCTTCAGATTCCCTCACTTCAGTTTTAAAACACAGTGCTGCGTGAGCTGTTCACAGCAGATAGAGGACAGTTCGGTTTTCTCCCCTTTACAGTTATCTTCTCTGTATTTGAAGACTATTGCCATTTCTCTGCTCAGCTCCGATTCCCTCATTAAGTTTGTTCCCTAGTTGGTGCTTTCCAGCACGGTGGTTGTTCTCGTTCCCCTCTGAGCATTTGCCGTTTCATCGATAAGAGGCAGTGCCTGCACTGAACCCAGCACTCCTGCTGAGGTTTTATTAGTGCTGCCCACAAGACGTTGGTCATTTTTGAGGTCTTACAGACTTGACACAGCCGAATGCTGTCTGGCTTCGAAAAAGAAAAAAAAGCATTAGCTGTGTCATGAGATCTGCTCAGCTGTGGGAAGTCCTGCTGTTGGATCTTAAGGCTGCCATACACTTACTATATTTCTTTTACACTGGCTAGTATGACTGAGCAGCTCAGCTTGTTCCACTGATACATGCTTTGGGGAAGGTTTACTTCAGAAACAGGTACCTCTGAGTCCTTATAATCAAATGTGAGCAGAGTGGCTAATGTGATTACTGAGCCCGGTTGTAGGTGTCTGGCAGATTTCCTTTTATTTTTTCAGCCCCTGGAAAGGTTTAACATTAGGAAGTTTAGGAACAGAAAGAGGAAACCCTGAAGATCTGCAATACTGATTTCAGGCTGACCATACTTGTGGCATGAGTCTGAGTACACCTAATGAAGCATTTAATTTGCAATGAAATTGTGTATGACACTGAAGTTAGTTACAAAGTAAAAACCGAAATAAAATCAAATAAGAATTATGCACATGTAGGAAATGCATGCAGATGTTAAAATGTGAGACAAGGTTATAAAAATGCACCCTGGATATGGCCGGTGCGATAAAGAACAAGCTCATCTTTCAGGTGGCCGCTGCCTGATTCCTTGCGGTGCTGCTCAGAGCTTTGCAGTGTCTTCTACACAATACTTGAGTGCTCGGTGTTTACTTTCTAATGAAACAACACTCATCTAAAAGCCTGGTTATTCAAGCATAAAATATAATTCTTTGTCCTATTCACCCTGTCCTAAATCAATCAATTCTCTGCATGTTGCATCACAAATACAGCTTACTTCCTCCCTTTGTGTCTCCAAGTTGCCCTTACAATAGATTTTCTTGTTACTCGGAAATCAAAGTTGGGGAACAGGTGCATCAGAGGAACAGACACTATGGCTGGTTCTGTGCCAACTCTACTGCTTAAACATCAGAAATGATTAAAAAAATAAAATAAAACTCAGTAGGGCAAGTTTTCCTCAGTCAATAGTGCAGCCCCATCAAAGAGAAGTGGATTTGAGTCCATGAATGAGGCACCGAGAGTTCCCCCTCCTTCTAAAGGTTTCATTTGACTGGAGGTCACCATTATCCTCTTTTCCAGCAATCATCTGCTAAATCTGGTAATAGTAACATTGACGTCAGCGGAGCTGGACGGGGGCACCCGATGGAGAAGAATTTGACCCACTATTTTTTCACCGCTATTGTAGTATGCAGAATCCCCTGAACTCGTAATCAAGCAGGGAGAAGCCTTCGAGCAATGCTTTCTGCTGTAATCTCCATGTATTGCTATAGACCTTGGAGGAAATTGCTAGTCTAGTCTGGGCTTTATATAGCCAATTTGGTTTAGATAGCTCACAAACAGCAAGGGAGGAATCCTGTCCGGCGGTTATGCTCTATAATTGCTTTGGTGCTTCTGAAAAGAGGATTTGCCTGATTCACATGTTCCATGTGATCTCATATAAATGAGTGGGAGCCATATAAAATATTGTACATTGCTCAAATTGTCAGAGGCTTCACACAGTTTTGTATCTTCATCTGCAAACCTAACTTACTCTAGTTGATCAGGGCTTGCAATCATCCTTGATTAAATGCTTTAAAAGAGGGATAAGAGCGAGATGCAACAGCTGATCTGCAGCTGCTTTTGTGAAACTTAGGCAGAGTTTAATATTTGCTTGGAAGTCTTGCACTGATAACATTTCCACCATTCAACACCCTTTTTTTCTAGAGTAAGTCGTAGTTATATGGGAAAAGGTGGTTTGGATTGAGACATTACTAAAAAGTGTCAGGCAGTTTCTGAGTGGGACTAAATTAAGCCTACAGAAATAAAAATGCCAATTCCCCTTTATTCACAGAAACATTTCCTCCAATATTTGTGGCAGCATTGCACAGGTGGACATCAGAGGTGGAGCTATGGCACTTGCCAGAATGATTTCCAAAGCTTCCTAAAGCGGACAGTAAGCTTTAATGACAAAAGGATGCAGGTCAGCAAGTTTGGGTCTGGTGTTCAGAGAGGGTGAGCAGCTCTGGCCAGTGCCAGTGGGCGATTTCAATTAAGGTTGGTTAGGCTTGGATTCAGTCTGTTTGCATCTGATTAGGAGGCTATTTGACAGTAGTTTCTGTAGAAATTTTTTATGTTTATTATTTTTTTGGAGCGTAGAGATGAAACGACAGCGATTAAGAAGCCAGGAACTCATTCAGAGCATTTCTAGGACTGCCTATTTTTATGTAATCTTCTGATTTGCAAGTTCTGGTAACTGTTCACAAGTGAGGCACAGGTTCACATAGCATTTCACTTGAAAATGTGGCCTTTGGACTGAAGAAATTTGGCTTTAGAGTTCACAGAAAACTGGGAAGTATGAGCAACCTGCACTTCTGAGAGGTATGAGTTCACAGCCAGAAGTTAATTAAAAGTAAGGGGGGGAAACCTGTTTCAAAAGCAACCACTTATGTTCTGTAGATATAAACCTGATGGGCCAAATAAATTCATGAGTTTGGCCAGGTCCGGTCTACCAGCCGGGGGCTGCGTACGAAATCATTTTGAGTAGAACGAAGTAGAGGGTTTCACCATCTGTGAGCAGTGCAGAGGAATGAATGTCTATTTATCAAGTGGGGTGGGCTGCAGAAAGGGAGCACTTCAGCTTTCTTTTTTGGAGCTCATTAGTCTGTGTTCCAACTATAGCAGACGCACTCATCATATAATCTGTTTCATAAACTGGTTTTCTGCCAGTTTGTTGTTCTGCACTTAGATGCTTGTTAAATATCCTTCCTATCAAGGCTTAGTGTTTTCTGTGCCAGTTCTTTCTGGACTCTGTTATAGAAATTGCGTTATTTCTGGCTTGAGTGCTTTGAAGTCCTTCAGTTTCATTTCTGCTTTTACACCTGACAGCATCTATCTCCGTAGCCTTGTCTTGTTGACCACAGGGACAAAGGCAGGATGTATAACACTGCTGAAAACAGATGTGAATAATTAGTTTTGCGGTGGGGCCAAACCAGGATTGTTTTTAGCCACATCCACTCTCAGCCTGTCACTCTCCTTTTCTGTTTTCCATGGTCACTGTCTCTGTGAAGCACCTTTGCTTTGCAAGTTGGCCTGACCTCTTAAAAAGCTCATTTTGTTCCTAAGTCTAAAGTTCTTTCGATTTCTGCTTTAACATCATGTAAGTCCCATTTCAACTTTCTTCTAGAGATGAAAAAAGGGCACGAAAAATTGGTTTCTCTGTCATTTTTGCTCTTACGATCTTCGCTGTAGTTGCCAGCAAAGATTTAAGGTGGAATCCATGCTTCCCAGCCATGTTGCCATTAAGAAGGTCATAGAGCTCATCAGCCCCTCTACTGTCTTATTTTTGGAGCTAAATGAAAAGTTAAAAGGATGTAAAGTCTATTCCACTTTTCTTTGCATATTTACAATATGTTAATAACTGTAGCTAATGTTCTCAGAATTATTATTTCTAATGGTTCTTGATTTGAAGCATTATGGTATAGCAGTTAGCTTGTCATGGTTTTGACACACACTTTATCATTCTATTTAAGGAATCAGTTTTAATCTTCAAAGAAAGGGGCTTAGTTAATTTAGAAGTCAAGCAGAGAGATGGCAGTCATAGGAGCTTTTAGCACAATAGATATTCATAAAATATCCCCCATAAAATCATAAGCCTTAGGGACAGATGCAGTAATATAACATTCCCCTTTTTCTTGCCTCCTGCACATGTCTACTCCCACTGAGGGTGGTCATTAAAAGTAAGTGCTTGTAAATTCAGAGCCACCTGACCTGCCATAAAAAATATGTTTTTTTAAGAATCTCATGTAGAAAAGAAGAAAGAGCAGGACTGTTCTTTAGTAGGCACTAGTGCCTTTAAGGGAGCTGATTCAGCTGAGTTTGGCTTAATATTCCTGAAGTGAGAGAGAGAGAGAACCATCTTAGTCTCAGAGCAATTATTAAATATTATTACCTTTATGTATGCAATCTGATGGCAGAATAATGCAGCCTCCTGGGGGAAGGGGTAAAACTCCTGTATCAGGGATATTTAAAATGAGACTGAATAAAAATTGCATGAGGTCCTATATGTAACAGTCCATTAGTACTGCACTGCGATAAGACCTGTCTCATGCCTTATATTCCCTTCTAGAGAAAAGGAATTTTGGCCTTGACAAGGGCTACTTCATCATCATGATTATGGAGCTGTTCTTGAACTCCTGTGAACTCCTATCTGTCTGATTCTCGTAGCCATCACTGCTTTTGCCATTTTCATCCCTGCTGACAATTCCCAGCCTTTTCCTCACAGCACCCTAGAAAGCCATCGGCACTGCTTCTTTCTGCCGGGCACAAATCCATAAGCAGTCAAAAGGGGATTTACATACTTAACTCCAGGAATTGGCGGTTTCTCTTCCTGCCCCCTTACCCCCCCCCCCCCCCTCCTAAACCATAGGCACCTCATTTTTATCAGCTATTTTTTTTCTGGGCGTTCAGGTTTTTTTGTATGTGCGTGTGCAGAAATGCCAATCTTGGCATATCTTTGTGCAGCTCAAAACCTGCTCTGTACCCGAACAGGCTGGGTACAGCCCCAGCCCAGCTCCCCAGCCTCCAGCGGCGACCACAGGCGCCGGAGATCAGGGATGCTGGAGAGTGGCTTTATACACACGCTCGCAGCAGCAGCGCCTGTTATTTCACTTTCTTGCTTGAGGTTGGAAATTTGTCTACTAGATCATGAGTGTTAGGAATGAAGGCAAATCCACATAGACCATATTTCTGCAAGATCGATTGTACTTAGTGTTTATCCATTGCAATTCAGGCGAGCAGCCTTATGCTGAGCCAAAGGGCTTTAATAGGAGCAAAGCATCTGAGTCCTCAAGAAACTAAACTATTTGCCAGCTGCAAAGAAGAAAAAAGACCAATGTGTCATTAGTGCCCAAGCCTCCTGCAAGGGGAAGGAAATAATTTGAGTGCAGATTTTTCAATGGACCAAGCGTGCCCATGAAGTAGGAGAAGGTGGAAACACATTAACCAAAACCCAGGGGGGAATTTCCCTCCCAACTCAAAATAGGGTGAGCGGCGTGACCCTGTGTGTGTGATCATCTCCTCCACATAAAAGGTTTCTTGGTTTGTGACTGAGACACAGGCACTTTAGTGGGTAGGGAAGAAAATCTCTGGTCACAGCCAGATCCTAGCGTATCCTGGCAAAGTCTTTCAGTGCAAATAAGAAAGATCTCCTGTAATAAACGACCAGTTTTTTAAGAAGCTGTGTATGGGGTGTTTTTCCTAAAATAATCCTGCAGACCTTTCTCCATAACAATTCCATTTTTGGCAATTCTGCTTGAAGAATCTTTCGTATGAAATGGGGACGTTTGAAGTGAATCATTTAATTTGCTTAACTTAAAGAGGTTCCTACTACATTTAATTTTAAGCTGATTCTCTCTAATTAAAGTTCAAGTCACTCTTAAATATTTAGCCTCGTTAAATGAAGATCCAGGAAAGAAAATGTAATAATCTTTTCCTTTTTTGCTTTACCTGAAATATGCCTTTTTTTAGTTTTTAATTTTGAAACACCAATTTAATTTGAGCTACCAGCATGAATAATTTCCAAGGTTTCAAGCACAATTTAGTATTTTAAATTGAAAAACTAGATCAATTAATTCTGTATTGTTTTAGAGACTTTCCTTATAACAGTTTTGCTGGGGGATAGAAGCAGGAGAGAATTAAATTCCATGTTGATCAAATGATCACCCATATAAATGACCAGTTAAATATGCAGCCTACGTATTTTTCCACGCTTGAAATATTGGGGAATTTTTTGAGGATATGCTTGCTGAGGTGTTTTGGTAACTTGACCTGGTTGGGCTGTATCCTCAAATCTGTGCACCTAGAATGCAGGAGTAAGAGATCTGTGTTTAGTTTCAGGATTTCAGTAGGATGAATGGTTACACAGCTATCTGTGAAAATCAGACCTTTTTAGGGGACTTTCCCACTGCAGTCAGTCATCCAGTTCCCATGTGGCTAAGCTTGAAAATGTGAACTTTATGTCTATCATCTAATAAGCAAGTACTGGCTGTTTTCTTGTCGGTTCTCTGCCCTTATTTCTTGGCTGGTAGCTATTCGTGTTCAGCTGATTTTCTTTTTTTTTTTCAGCCTAACTGACTATGACACCAGACAAATTAGTGAGCATTTTGTCTCCGTGATTAATCAGTGAGCTTTCAGTTTTGGCACTGTGTTGTAGCATTGCTTAGAGGATAAATAAATAAATCAGATATTCTTGACAACTGTAAAATGATTAAGAAAAAAAAAAAAGCCACACAAGAAAGAGTTGAATGATCACTTCATCACTCTTTAATGTGAAATCAAAAAGTACGTGGTTTTTTGGCTTGGATAACTAGACATGCTAACTTTGAATCATTATTACTATCTCCTTCTTCCCACTGGATCTGCTGGTGGTTGTTACATGGGACTGAGAGACGTCCTTTATCTGAATTTCTGATGGGTTAAGTTGGAGTTGCAGTTTCTATTTCAAAATGTGGTTTTAGTCTGAAACGGAGTATGTAAAAATGGAAATTGCGCTCTCAGTGAATCAGTCCTGGCTGTTGACCTGAGGGACAAAACCCACTTTTTCCCCCTTGAAAAGCTGATGCCGTTTATGGCTTTTGTTGACTTTTCTTCTGCCTCTTGCCATATTGCCACATTGCTAGCTAAAGGGCAAAATCTATTCTCATTTAGTATCTGGTCAACGTTCCTGTTTCTGATGGTGTTGGGTAAGGCGGCTGTGGGAAGAATTTTGCCCAAAGATTTTTACTTTTTTACAGTCAGGACAGATCTCGGTTTGCTGCCCCCAGCCTGGAAGCGCCTGCAGGTCCAGCAGCTGGAATATCCTCACATGCTTTGGGCGGTTTTGACCTGAGGTCTCTGGGAGGAAAACAAAAGGAATTCTTCCTATCTCCCAGCTACATTTGTTTTATGTTTTGGAACACAGGGTACAAACTCTATGCCTGAGTATTTGACCCTGCTTGTCAAATACACAACTTTTCTTGACTTCAGTTAAATTTAAGCCAAGAAGTCAGAGGGCAGATTTTGTCTCAGCCCATGCAAAAAGGCCATTTTGATGCAATTTGGTCCATTTATATGGACCATTTGGTCCATTAGGTATATTAATGCTAGACATATAAAACTATGCCTCTGTACATATGTTTCTCTGAGGCCTTATAGCCACTTAAACTATGGATGACCCATAAATACGTACACTTACTCAGTTCAGGTGGCCCTGAAGGAATTGTGAACATTTTGGCTGTTACAAAAATTATAAATAATTCCTGAAATATTATTCAAGAAAACATGTTTTGTGTGCTCATGCAGTGAGGGGAGAAGGAAGGAGACCCCTTGAGTTTCCTCCTGAAGACATGAAAATCGAAATGCATCCAGCTCCCTTAGCCAAGCCCTGACTTAAAGAAGTGCAACCTTGTTGAATACAATAGCTGTCCCATGTTATGGGGACAGCTGAGTTTTGTTTCAAGTAAAATATATCCTCAGTTATAATATCTGCATAATTTCCATTCATTTGTAATGGTGACTGAAAAAAAGAAGACACCTGAAATAAAGCATGCCAGCAGTCAGCTGAAGCATTTCCCGTATCTTCACTTCCATAAATTTCTGTCTGAAGGCATGTGTTTTTCTAAAACTGCTCTGTCTGCCTGATGACACGGGAGCACAAAATATTGCTGTGTGTTGCTACGGTTCTCCATCCACACCTAACAAGGGAGCACCCTGAAAACTCCTCTCAAAATGCCATTCTCAGGACACTTTGTGTTCTCAAGGTCAGTCTGTTTCCTAACCCTTGTGTCCTTTTCCTTTCTTTCAGGGTTTTGAGGACCCCAAGGACAAGTAAGCAAATCTACTTCTGTCATACACTGTTATGTTTGCAGATTTGGGATTTTTTTCTCATATTAAAAAAACACAAAAATTAATGCCCAGCAGCCAAGAATAATGCCTGGACTCCCTGGAGGTTTCTCTTGGAGGGACAGCCAGTCGAGGGCACGGGATTGACTGATGTGCATTCAGAGCTGCTGCTGCCCTCCAAACATTTATTCGTTTGTGTGGTTCTAACTTGCTTTTGTAATTAAAATGCTTTTGCTCCTCTTCTCCTTGCCCCCAATTTTCTTTGCTATTTGCTGCTTTGAAAATATCCCAAGAACAAAATCTTTCTGTAAAGTATGTCTAAGTGTTGAGCATCTCAGATAAGAAAAATTTATGTATGTATTGAAATATATATATGGTTTCTGAGTTTATTTGTATATATTTTATATTACTCATTATTACATATTACTTATTTCTATGTATAAAATTGAACTCAGAAATGACAGCTTATTTGAAAAAGTAAATTAAAACTTCCATGCTCTAAAATATAGCCACATTAAAGCAGCACTTTCTTTTTTTTTTTCATATAGAACTTTAAAAAAAAATGGTTAAAGTAATAATTTAACAAGAGTGATATTTTGAAAAATTGCTTTTGGAGGAAAAAACCCAACCGTTTTCACTTTTTAACTTCTACAGCTGCAAATAACAAAAGCATTTCCTGTATTGAAAGTGTTTGTAATAATTTCACATTCAGTCCTACTGAATGGCATTAATTGAAAGCTTGCTCAGCATGAGGTAGGTGGCGGTAGATGAGACTGATGCCTAAAACAGGTTGCTGTTGCTCCTTGTCATGTTTCTCAGGCTGCTGGTCGGGACTAAGTGGACCTCTGTGAGCTGGGGCAGCTAAATGCTTCTGTGGGCCCTGAGCATCCGGCTGTGGGAAAATTCACATTGTGGTGGCTGAGCATTGACAGTGACTTCCTAAAAGTAAAGGGATGTGATAAGTTTGAACATGGCAATATTAGGAATCATCCTCTCCTCCCCTTGCCCTTCACTGCAAACTCAATTTCCGTAACATTATCTCTGTGCGCCCTGGGATGTTTCACTGGTGGTACGAGGTGTCTACGGGGAGTCACCAGGATTTCTTGTTGCATCCATGGCTGCAGGGAACTGTTGATATTAGGTACACTTTCAACAGAAAAGATCTAACAGATTGCCAAAAAAAAATCCTTAGGAATACAGAAATTTTAAGTATCCCTCATGAAACAGGATCTCTCCTTATAGTTTGTGCAACAGAGCATAAAGTCATCTGCCTCGGTGTTGTTCCACAACAGAGTCACTCAGCTGGTGAGGAACAGCATCTTAACTGTTGCTCCAAACACCGTAATGTCACTCCTCCATCGTGTAGTTTGAAAAGGTTACTTTAGCTGTTACGGCCAATAGGCTGAATGCTGGCAAGGATTACTGTGTAGTTACCAGTGCTGATTCAGTGTGAGCCCATCTTATTATACAGATTGCAGGATTTTTTGCATTTCTGTTCAGCTCCAAAATAAGGTACTCCTTGCCTCAGAATCTCTTAATCCTGAAATCTGTTTAATTCAAGGACAAAGATTCAGAAAAAAAAAAAATCTCTAGCAGAAAATGTTCATGGTGACATTGCTTAAAAACAGCTATCTAAACCATGTCAAGCGCTCAATCCAATGCCTTCACGTGCAGAAACATTGAGCATCAATACTTTTCTCTGACAGTAAAGGAAGATGTAGGCACCATGCATCTCTGAAAACAAGACCCAATGCTTACATGGCTAAATGCAGATTTAGTTACTGAATCTGGGCATGAAGCATTTAAAATTATGGCATACATGTAGTTTTGGCAATGGTCACACTCTTCATTTGCTGAAAGTAATTAAATCAGCAGAACATTTTTGGATTACTCTAAAGCCAGCATCTCTGGGTTAATTGCTAGCTTTCACATTTGCAAGCAGAGTGCAAAAGTTGCTCCAAGCTTTGTTCGTGCTGTTCCTGTCCCTCAGACCAATTTTCTGTTGGCTGCATTTAGAGAAATCTCAGCAGTGCTTTTAAGAGGTGTTTCTGGAAGTTTCATGGTGGCCTGAAATCCTTGGGTTCCCCCCTGCACTATCAATATATCAATAAGCATTTCCACACACGGGTTTCATTAGTCTATGGCAGTACCTCAGCACTGACTTATAGGCACTGCCTCCAGGGCACTCCTTAGCACAGCGAAATTTTGTATTTCAATTTAAAACGTGCATCTATGCAAATGTACCCAAATTTGCTGTACAGTAATTAGTTCGGGTACAACTGGCCCAAGCAGTTAGGTGTATGCAGGGTGACTAAGCTTCCCTACAGTCTACGTGAATGCGGCTGCCTCATTGCGAATATCCCAGCAAAGTCATTTAAAAGCTGCGGGGGTATTTCTACACAATCTGCAACCACAGAAGTTATTGTAGTATTAGAGATACCCTCAGCAGGATAATGACCTATTACAAAACTGGAGGCAGCCAAGGCCAAAGCCCGAGCAGACAGTTTCTTCTCTTCACGTCTTCCTGAGTGACGCTTTTTGACTGGAACTTGAAATTGAACTGAGGTTCACCAAAATGCTGAGCCAACTCTTTCCCTCTGGTTCTAGGGGAAAACGTATTGCATCTCTCGTACGTGGTATGAAATGACTAAATGTGAATGACCCAAATGTGTAAATAACTTGCAGGATCTTGGAAGACATTCTGTAAATACGAAGCCTAATGATTTCCTTGCTCATTTTTATAAGTCCAGAAGACAGAATTGTGAGGGCTGAATGAAAACAACCAGCATCGTCTTGAATGCTCAAGCAGATGTGCTTCCTCTAAGGAAGCATCTCGAAGTAAATTAAATGTCCGGTCTTTCTAGGGACAAAACTGCTTTTAATTTCAAGGTGGAATACATGAAGTTCGAGGAATTAAATAACTCTAGAGCCCAAAAATGAAAAACTCTTTTCCCCAACCCCACTGAAATCTTAATAGATAGAGATAATAGAGATACGACCTTGAGACAAATTAGGTTTGCAGTTGCCATATGGTCACTAGATAGATGCCGCTGGTGTGTCATCATGACCCAGCTGAGATGTAGACACATTCAACTTGCTGGCTCGGGCAAAGGGAGGTGGAACGGCAATGAGTAGATGGACCTGATTTATTTTTCTCCTGGCAAGAGTTACATGGCAGAGTTGGGGTACAGAGTGCTTCTAAAAATCTGGTCCAGTGTTGCAAAAAGCTTTGGGAGGCCTTTTCTTTTGAAAAGGGGCTTTTAACTTTTAAAACAGAGTCACATTCTAGGTTGTAAGCTGCTTTGAGCGGTCTCTGCTTCCAGCAGAGTCATACCTGTAGGGACCTGCTGGCTGTGACACAGTGTTTGTGCATTATGCACTATTAGGGAGTACAAATAAAACCGAGAAAATAAAGCAGTGTAGCTTTCCATCGTGCTTGTCAGACCTTGGGATTTTTTCTCCTGAGTGTCTAAGGTGAAGGTCATACAACATGAGCTGTAAGTCGCTGTGCCATCATGGGGGTTGCACACAGAAATAGTCGTCCACTGGAATATGTCTCAGTGTAAGTGGGGAGCATATTCCAGTGGAGAACTATTGGCATATCCTGTGGATAACCTTGGCAATCATGCAAGCAGAGCAGAAAAACAGCACTTCAGGATTAGCTTTTAATTTCTGCCTATAGCTAGTTTTAAGGCAGGCCATTAAAGTGACAGCATCAAGTCATTAAAATCCTTTTTAGATTTTAAAAATAACTAGAGAGTTTGGGGAGGTGCTTCAGGTTTCCTGATCCTCAGTGCAAAATGCCTCAGGGCAATTAAGTTTTCAGTGTTATTTTTTTTCAGTGGTTTTTGAAAATCAGCCTCATGTTTCAGAAGCTGTAGCTGAGCATCAGAAACACACTGATACTGAAGATTATAAGCAATTTAGAAATCTTGTTCCACCTATTTAGAAAGCAGAATGTAATTTGTATTGTTTTCTTTTGCTGCCTTTTTCTTTTGCAACCTTTCCTTGCATTAAGTAAATATCTTATAAACAGAAAATTTTTTCTCGTTTATGTTTTATACTCATAAATAACTGCATGACGGGGAGGCAGTGGGGCATCAAGCCACTTTTTTTGCCCCCACATGTTTGTTCTGTGAACAATTTTTTCTCAAAAATGAAGAATTGTTCAAGTTTGGAAGTGTTCACAGAAATATTTACAGAAATTATTATTGGGAAGCAAGAAATATGACCGGTTACATAAATCATTTTGCCAGTTGAGGCACAAACAGCTACGACAGCACAGCAGGGCAGGGAAGGATAAGTCAGAGGACTAGTGGAAGGAGACTACCGACCATTTTTAGAGAATGAAAGACGGTAAAGAGACTGCAAGGCAAGAAAACAGATGGATGTAGTATAGAAAAGGGCAAGTAAGTCAAATCCTTTCACTGGTGGACTCAGGACTGGCAATGAGCTCTAGAACTGATACTGTTTTCCTCTCAGCTCAGAATCCGTTTTGCAACTTGAAGCTGTCATAAACAAAATGCCATTAACCTCCAGCTTGTTATACAGTGAAATGATAACATATGGTGAAGAGGGGGAAATTATCTCATCCTCTTATGCTCCCTTTTTGTGACATCCTTAGGAATACACAGGAAAGTATGAACCCAGAAGATGAAGTGGATGAGTTTCTGGGCCGTGCCATTGATGCCAGAAGTATTGATCGGTTACGCTCTGAGCACGTGCGCAAGTTCCTCTTAACATTCAGGGAGCCTGACTTGGAAAAAAAGGTAACGTTGTCTAAAAAACATTGCAATGTGTCAGTCAAGCTTGTTGTGAGTTTTAATACTCCTTCGTAAGGTCAAGCTTGTTGTGAGTTTTAGTACTCCTGCGTAAGGTCAAGCTTTTATATCTATAGGTAAAGATAGGGTTTTGGTGTTGGAGGTGGGGTTGTGATCTTAAAAAATCTCTGCTTCTTCATGATAACCTTAATATCCACGTCCCTAGAAAGTCACAGTCATCTGAAGGGAGCACTGGGCAGGAGAACCAAGCCATTTCTCAGACACACATGAATATACAATGATGAGCTGTAAAGGGAATCCAGAATGATGCAGATTTGTTTCTCTGACCTTGAGGCATCCACACTGAGATTGCAGTCACCCCTTATCTCCCTCAAATCCTTGGAGAAACCCGCTTCAGCCTTCCTGAGCTCCAAACCACCTCTGGAGGGGCTTTACTCTGCCTTTGTTCCCCTAGAGAGCCCCAGGTACTACTAAGGTTCATTGAGATGCAATTTGTACTCTGGTCATTTTTGGGAACCAATTTTAAGCAACAAGGAGAGTTCTATGCCTCACAAATGTGAGAAAGAGGACTAACAGACCTAGGGCTCCCAAACAGCTGATTGCTTCCTGATTTTGTTTCAGATGTCATTGCTGTGAGGCAAAGATCTTTTCAGTTTCTCTGTCTGTATAATAGAGACAACATCAGCTCTAGATGTCTGCAAAGTTAGACTCAGTTAAGTCCAGAGGTACCCAGATCCTATTATTAAGGGTACTGTATAAAATGCTGGGTTTAATTGCACAAAGAAAGTGGAGGTCATGTTTTTTCTTTTTTCTTTATCCAAGCACAGATGCTCGGGGTACTTGAGTGGTCTTCAGATTAAACTCATTATTCAATGGAAAAAGCTTCAGTAATTAAGTTTGCACTAACTATTTTAGCATTTTATTTAGAAACACTCTTTCAATGACAAGAATTACAACCTATTGCAAAAGCATACCTTTGCAGGATTTACAGCTATATCAGTGTGGGACTGGATAAAA
This sequence comes from Pluvialis apricaria, assembly GCA_017639485.1. NCBI lineage: Eukaryota > Metazoa > Chordata > Aves > Charadriiformes > Charadriidae > Pluvialis > Pluvialis apricaria. Next base: position 69,541,975 of record CM030011.1, on the reverse strand, counting down.
GCTCAAGCATGTAATTTCCACTCACTCCTTCCCTTCAGTTTTATAGCTGAAAACTGCTAGGGAGATTAGCGGTTCACCTGTTCTGGGCACCTTTTATTTTGCGGTTCAAACATTGAGGCTGTCTGTACTGAGAACCATGCTTCAAGCTAAATAAAGCATCTTTGGGAATCGGATGCAGCTCCCATGTGACCAATATGTTGACAAGTAGTTGGAAGCAGTGACTGTGTGAAAACCGCAGCATCCTCACACTATCATTAGAACGAGCCAAGCCGTCTGCACAAAATACAAGGTTTTCTCATTAGAAACATTCGTGCCTGTTCGAGGAACCTTCCCATGGAAGAAGTTTAGGTCTGACGATGGTGACCTAGAATCCTGGTCCCAGTTGATCCGTTCCTGTTCCTCTCGTGCAAGGGGCGGATGGCGAATCCTCTCTCCACCCAGCTGTGGGGGTTTGTTCCCTGCCCTTTGGGTCTGCTCAAGCCCTTACAGCTTGCCCAGGGAAAAGAGGAGTTTGTAATGTGAGTCGTTTCCTACCAGCGCTGCTTTCCAAGGACCTAAACAGAAGCCAGATAAGAAGTTTTTGTGGAGAAAAGGCAGCCAGCGAAATGTCTGACTAACATAACCCTGTTTGCATTTTTGCAGTACTCCAAGCAGGTGGATGACAGGTTTGGAGCCTACGTGGCTTGTGCCTCCCTAGTCTTCCTCTTCATCTGCTTTGTTCAAATCATAATCGTGCCACAGTGAGTATCTTTTCATCCCTTTGCTCCCATCTGTTCCCCTCCTCTATTCTGGCCTACTTTTCTTTGTTTTTTTCTTGAGAATTCAGAGCACCAAGGGGAAGAGAAAAATCCTTAAATAATTCATGCTCAAGTGATGCGTGGTGCTTATTGTTTTCACTCATTTCTAGTGCAGATTAAAACCTCCTCACTGGCACGTGAGGATTTCTGTTTTCCCAGTGTGATTTCTCTTACTATTTACCTCCATCTTAGGAAATTCAGCTCAGCACATTTATAAGCCTGTGGAAAACAAATATCACTGAGCAGGAAGGATTGCCTACTAAGGCATAGTACACGTTCACAACACGAGGCTAGGCTGTCTTATCTGAATGCAGTGGGACGGAGAGGTGAAAAACCCATCACAGCCTTGTTGCTCAGAGCACTGAGGTCTCAGGGGCTGCTTCACAGATGAGGCATAACCTCTCAGGCATTTATTCTTCTGGACTCAGAGTAGCAGCGCAAGAAGAAAGGTACAGAAGGAGTTGAGCTGCACGTGTCTGCTCTTTGGGTAGCTCACTCCGGGTTTAGGGGTGGCAGTCATTTCTTTCCCCAGGCAAGAGTGGCAATAAGCTGCTCGGGGCTGTGGGGCACAGTGCTCTTTGACCACTCACTGCAGTACATTGCTTTGTCTGAAAGGCACAGTGTAACCCACTGGATCTTTTCCAGCAGTGAGCTCTGCAAACATGGTATTTCTTCTCAAAGAGTTCATAAAAAATCCCTTCAAATTAAAGCATGTTGGTATTTCCTGTGCTCTGGTTTAGTAGCAATAATATATCATTCACTGAGCACTGCTGTGTTGGAAATAAATTTGGAGTTAGTCATTTTTAATCTGAAGAACAAGATCGCAGAAGCTCTGAAAATGCTCCAAATTCGTCTTCGTTACAAGAAGACAAAAAATTGTTTAGAGAGAGCTTCAATACTATTATATGCCATTACAACTGCTTTCAACTTCTGTTCACACCGCAGATCTTTTCAGAGTAGAGATTGGTTTGTACCGTTCAGATCAGATATTCAGAAGGTCACAGAAATGACGCATAATTTGATGTCTGAGGTCATTCACTCTCCCAGGCAAGAGGACATTCACTTCTGCTCGCAGAAAGATTGAATCAGCAAAATAACATCAGTACAAATGTACTGTGTAAACAGACAGTTCCACTTTGAGAAACTGGAAGTGAAGCTAAGAGGCTCAAAATTGAAACTAGATCAATCCCAGCAATTAACACACTGTTAATTATAGCCAAAAATGTTATTTGAGAGTAATTGGCGTAGCGAGGGCTTACATTCCAGATCTCTGGATATTACTGCTGTGACTTCACACCTGCAGAGGCCCTCTACCAGCCTTTGTGTTGCTCATCAAACTCCCTAAGCAGCCACTAAGCTGTCTCCATAAAACCCAGTTTAACATTTAAATGACAACTTGACAATTTCTGATCTGTGGCAACCGTATGGCTGACGCTTTTATATTACATGGGAGTCAATCCCTTACAGCAGCGTGGTGTAAATGTCATGCTGCTCAGTCTCCTTCCACGCCGCCCGTAAGGGTGGTGTTTAGTTTTTTAGGTAAGTTCTGAAGTATCCTTAGGCAGTCTGGCCTGTCTGAAAGGTGATTTGGGTCAAGAGTAAATAAAATTTCATGTTTTAGCTGCAGGTCAGATATACTTTCCTTCACCTTTTAGTTTGTTTTTCTTTATATTTCAATTGCCTAGTTTTGGTCTTTTATTGAAGGTAACAGTTAAGCAGCAGCTGAAACCACAGGTGTATATGTGTCAACATCAGAGCTTCATGAAAGACACAACATGGAATTTGAATCTGAAACTAGGGACAAAATGGCAATGATAATTTATGTTGATACAGAGAATAGCTTTAATGAATTTCACAAAGGCTCCAACAGTGAATTAGCAAGTACAATTATCTTAGTAGTCATGAGAGAACGCAGAGAGCAGCTGGCTTTGGTGTGGTTGGCCTCAATGTCACGTTGCAAGAGTACTTCCTTTAAATTATGAACAAGGCTAACTCCTGGGAGGGGTCCTGTCCTGTCACACTGAGACCAATCGCCGCGAAATTGTTGTTGAATATCTTCATGATCAAAACACATCAAAATACATAGTACAAAGTTGGCCCTGGGGTCCTGTTTGTACATCAAAGTTGGGAGGAATAGGAACCTATCAAGCTGACCAGACTAAAGCTGTTTTCCCTGACTATCCTCGTGCCGTGGTTGCTCCCATCCCATTAACGAGACACAGCATGGAGGATGGTGCAGCACAGACATTCCCAGTGCATGGCAAGGACGGGTGGCTATTCCTATCGAGACTATTCCCACCTGGTTGCGCTGCAGCGCTCGGCATGCTTTCCCTCCCAGGGGTCTCCTGCCCACAGCCAGCAAGGGGCCGACCCACCATAACAAATTGTTCTATCAGCTCCTCCAGCACATGAAATATTTCTCAGTCCCTCTGCTGTCACCCAGGCAGGAAGGTGATTGCTGTAAAAGATGCAGTATTCTCTGCTCTGCAGCCTGCATGAGTGATTTGAAGTAGGACAGAGTATCTGTTGATATTCAAGGCACCTCGTATCTCCTACTGCTGTCCTAATTGGAAAGCCCGTGCAGTCTGTCATAGCTTGTACAAATGTCATGTTCTGGAGAGTGGAGTGATAGCTGTTCTATATGGTGTGCATTTAAACAAACAAAAAAATCTCCTTGATTTCAGCTCTACATTTATGCTGGGTTTTTACCTGACCTGTTTCCTGATCCTGACCACGGTGGTGTTTGTTTCGGTCATTTACTCCTGTGTAAAGGTGAGTACTGTGGTTTCTTTGTAGAGTCCTTTGCCTAAAATAACTGGATAGCAATCTGTTTCTTCAGCTAACAGAGCATGTTTTGTTAGCCATCCTTTCCACACTATGTGATAAGGGTTACAGAAAAAGCCTTTGATAAGACAGAAAGAACTGCAAACAGATGTTAGGGTTGGCATCTCTGTAGCTCAGCGAGAAGTAATCACTCTGTGGATCTGCATGTCTATTAAGTCCCCTGCAGGCACTCTCATATTGATATAACAAGAACACATTTTCCAGTGTGGAATGAAACACTGACCATTCGTTTCCTCCCTGTGAACTTCCTGCGGAGTCGCCTGTGTGCTGGCCCCTGCTGCATATGCATGTTTGGGTAGGCAGATAATCAGAAGCAGAATATCATCAAGGAAAAATGTCCTGGGGGGAAGTAAAAGCCACAAACATATAGAAGTTTATCAGCCTTTCTCAGATGAGTATACAGAGCTTCCATCATTCGGTGGGCTCTTTCTTCTAACTGGTTTTGATCAGCAAAGAAATACATTGTGTGAAATCCAAAAACATATTAATTCTTCTTGGCAGTCTGTGGTAAATTGGCAGGCGGCGCTTTGAGAAGGATGATGTGCTCATCTTTTTCAGTAAAAAGTATTCCTATTAAAATGCTGATGCTAGTTGATTGTATTTGCAGTTTTGGGGATCCTTCCAGTCTAGCAGTGTCTGAACATGGAATACGTTCAGATTCAGGCTCCTTAGCCCAAGCTCAGCTTTGTTCCTCAGAGCCCGGAATAAAATAGCTCAGTAGCATTATGGTTTCTGCAGAAGAAACAGTGGGGTAATGGATTATGTCAGGCAGATGATTTGCCTCACTTGAATTATCTTCTCTGTGCCGTTTTCAACAGTTGAATGTGGGTGCTCTTGACAGACTTGCGCCTTTCATGTCTTTTTGATTTTTGAAAGTTAGATTTGGAGAATTAAGCTTTGCCTTCTCGTTTAAGAAGAGCTACAAACTGTTCCCAGTGAAAGAAGCTTCAGGTTATATTTGAAGTTAACAACTCATTCGCGGGGCTTCCTTGGCCTTACAACAATTTTAAAGGGACCCTAGTTCGTAAATGCAGCATCCCGTTGGTCCTGCTAGTTTACCAGCAGTGAGAATTACAAGTCAGAAATAACAGTGCTTGGGTCCCTTGAGCTGGGAAATGGTACCCAAAGATGCCTGGTGTTCACCAAGTGAATACTTGGTGTGACCGTTGCATGTGAGGATGCTATTGAGTGTCATTAGTTTGTAAACTGGTACCAGCAGTTAATATGATTAGCCATTGGCTAACAACCAACATGGAAAGCTTTTGGTCACAGCCACAAAGGACTTGGAAACTCGGTGCAGAGCTGTGCTGGAGCCTATTTACACTGCAGTGCCACCAGCAGCGACATCCCAGTGCACTGCCAGCCATGCAGAGCCACCCCAGTTCTACTGGGGCGAGAGCTGTGGCAGACCCAGACGTCTGAAGCATTCGAGCTGGCTGACTTGCAACCAGATGGATTTCAAGGCGCACAGCTGTTTGTCACCCACTGGCTTTTACGGGCTTGGGTTGCTTCCACATACTGACAGCAGCACTCGTTTCTTCTGTCATCATTCAAAGGTTTTGGTTTTAGTTTGGGCTTTCTGGTTTAATATTATTACTGATTTTAATTAATGATTAATTTAAAAGGCACACAGGATTTTTCAGTCCCCACGACCCTAGGCAGATGTTCAGTCTTGCTTTCTTTGCCTTGATCCCAGGGCAGCGGTGGAGTCCCCATCCCTGGAGGTATTTAAGGGTTGTGTAGATACAGTGCGTAGGGACATGGTTTCATGGTGGGTTGTCAGTGTGAGGTTGATGATTGGACTAGATGATCTTACAGGTCTTTTCCAATCTAGGAGATTCTGTGATTCTGTGATCTTCCAAGTTCTTGTAGGAGAGGTCTGTTCAGTGGTACCCGCAACTGCTTTTAGGCTGGCTTTGCCTCAGTGCACAGGCCCTGGAAACACAAGATATCAGAGGGAGTTCAGATTAACATCAGAGTTTCATGGCATTTTCTGAAGCTCCTGGTATTTCCGAAAGTGAGTTTTCAGCATGTTGGCCCAGACCCACAAGGTGCTTATGTATAACATTCAGTGTGGCCAGTGCCTGCTGTGCACAGATTGCAAATATTGAGAATATCGGGCCTTCTAGCTCCAGTACCTTTTTGATTACCCATTTTTTAGGGCTCCAAATTAGTCTCTTCTGCCAACATCTGATTATGAGGTGGCTTGTTTAGGGGATGGGCACTTCTAGCTTGTCAGCTACCTGTCTGATGGCAGCAGCTCCCAGGAGCTGCAGCCTGCTTCTGTCATTAAAGATTTTGGTGTTTAGAGGAAGAGTTTTTTAAGCAACGGGTTTATCTAGCCCTTGGTTAAGGGGTGTTACTTTATTTCTGTACTCCACATTGCTCCTGGAAGCATTTTTACACATGTGCACAAGGAAGGCACTTTTACAGATCCTTTAGATGAAATTTTAAGACACGGGGATGTCAGCATTGTTGTATTTGTTTCACACTCAGATGTGGGATAGGAGAGCATGTGTTTTACATACCAATGGTTCATTCCACACAAAGTTGGAAAGTAGATGTCCACCCCAGGATATCAGCATAAACACAACTTTTGCCTGTTTGCTGTGCTGTTGCATGATAAGTGACTCTTTTTTCCTCCTCTTTCCAGCTTTCATGTGAGTTTTTCCTTCCCTCTTTTGGCCTCTCCATCTCTGGCTTTGACAGTGGCCAGCAGGCTCTTTCTGGACAGCTTGATCATGTTTTATTTTCTTTTGCTGTCATTATTATCTTCCACTGTAAAATTCTCCATGGACTAGAAGTTGATCCTGGAACTGCCAATGCATCCAGCTTGGCTTTCTAAGTTTCTTCAGCTGTAATAAACAAGAGAGTTCCAGCTCTTCACTTTGATGCTCCATGAAGACTTGGCCATCACGAGATGGTGTTCCTTCCCAGTAGAGTCTAAGGTCATGGGAACCAGGGTCCCTTCGCAAATACTCCACTGACAGACATCTGTTTTGCTACTAACTTATCAAGTTTGTGTTTCTTAAAATCCTTAACTTCTGGTATCTGCACTGCTGTGTGGAATTCAACTTCTTGCATGTTCCTGGGAGCACGTATGAGAGAAATTTCAAGTTATCCTTTGCGAGAAAATAAGTTTTTGTGTAGCTTTACGTAGGTCCAGCTTGCTTACCTGTTTCTTTGCCTCCCAAAGCTGGTCTAGATGCTCCTAAAGTGTTTGGTTTTTTTCTCAAGCAGGGGAAAAAATACCTCTGAAAACTGTACTTTTTTAATATACTAATAAATCTCTGTGAAATAAGTTACATAAATGGACTTGCAACATCAAGTTGCCTGGAGATGTTGTCTTTTACTCCAGAAGCATCTTAATGTACTTCAAAATGACTCAAAGGCTTTTACTACAATTGAAAAATGAGAACTTAAAGACCTCATAGTTTTTTTCATCTCGCAGCACAATAGCAATTATCTAAGCAGCTTTCCATGCCTACAATATATGTTAAAAAGGCAAAAAGGGGAAATATTACTCTTCTGTCTTGATCAGCTGTTATTGCAAAGTGCAGATTTACAACACCTGTACAACAGGTGAAAGAAAGAATTTCCCCTTCTATATTCATTGGTACCTGCATGCTTTCAGAGCCTCTCTCTTCTGGGAGATAACGTCTTCCAGCAGCATTTATGCGTTTCAATTCAGAATGAACTGGAATCAACTGGACAATCCAATTTCCTTTTTCCCACTGTGGTTATTTTTCTTTACATGGGGATTTTAAGAGGACTGATTAGTGACCTCAAGTTTATGTGGCAACTCAAATGTAAATCTCAGCTGCCCAAATGGATCCCAGAATCACAGAATGGTCAGGGTTGGAAGGGACCTCTGGAGATCATCTAGTCCAACCCCCCTGCCACAGCAGGGACACCTACAGCAGTTGCACAGGGCGGCGGCCAGGCAGGTTTGGAATGTCTCCAGTGTGGGAGGATCACATCCTTTCTTTCAGCCCATGTTCTCAGTAGTGCACATACGAGCTTGGAGTTGCCATTTCGTCAGGCCTTGCCTTGTCCTGTTCTTCACTCAGAAAAGATTTGAGTCACTAAGAGCAGTAAATGGTGTTGGACAGTACAAACCAGTGGGCTAACCAGCAACAGTGCATGGACTTTCACTGTGCTGTAACGTCCCGATGTTCCGCTTCTTTTCTTAGAACAGAAGGGATTTTGTTTTGTTTTGTTGGAGAATGGGAGGGGAAGTCATCTTCTTTTCTTTTTTCTTCTTTTTTTGTTATACCCCTGACTTGTGGATGTCTTCATGGAGGGAACATGGCTAGAGTGGAGCCGTACTGTCAGAGCTGGGACAGGTCCCCCATTTCTATCCTAGAAGTTCTCCAAGCTGCAAGTATTCCTGGTCTCTGTCTGCCTCTGTAAAGTGGGGAGAGCATTAGTTATGTTATAGATGCTCCATGAATGTTGTTCACAAGACAGAGGTTCCTCAGATGTGCAGCATGGCGGTGCCGTTGCGGTCTCTATTGCAATCCTGACCTCCTATGGTTTTTGGCATTTGTTTCCTCTTCAGGACTTTTTCCAGCTGTACTTGTTTACTGACCTAAAATTTTCCCTAGTTTGAAAAGTAATGAGAACCAAGATTAATACAAAGAAAACATGTTTTCATTAGAATTTAAGTGTCTTCCCCTGATAGCTTTGCTTGATATCTCAGGCTTGGTTCAAAGTCAGGCTTTTTTGGGATCGTTGGCAGCAGGGGCTTGAGCCAAGATCCACAACAAAGCACTCCCGAGTTTTATTTAGGTGCCTGATTTCCCAGAGATTACAGAAGGAGGTTCAGTCCGTGCATACCTTTGTGGAGCTTGGCCTTGAGGCCTAAACTAGGGGGTGGCAGGAAAATCTGTCCTGCTCTAATCTAGTGAGAAAACTTTAAATGCAGCACGATCCTCCTTCTTCCTCCAAATCCTATACAGGTTAGAGTAGGGGAAAGCCCCATGGTATTTCCCACATCCCTGTGCTGGCAGGGATCCCTGCACTAGCTGATGTCTGCATGGAAGCGGCTGGACGTGGTGGGGCAAGGAGGTATTTTGGTTCATGGCTTATCAACAGAGCCAAGGATTTCTAGATCAGCAAGGTTTATTTCTGAGAGAGAGGTGGTTTGCTTTGGTTTAAAGTGGCTGCATGAGACTGAAGGATTGCATAAGCTTTTAGGGAATTTCAATCGGTTCTCCTGCAGTGCAAATAAGTCATAACCTCAATTTCCCCTTTCGTCCCGTTCCCCCCAGAGCCTTGCCCTCTGCTCTCGCCTGGAGTTAGCTGGATTTTTGTGCGTGTGCAGGTGAAATCAGCTTTTTCAAAACTCTCGCCTTGTCAACCTCTCTCTTCCCTCTGTAAAAGTCACCAGCTAATCAGTGCTTCGGCCATTCACACGCTTCGTAATTATGTTGTAGGACTGCTGTGTGGGAAGCTATGCACTGACAAAATGTTACATCTCAGAAGATGTAAGAGTGAAGGATAAAAGGGAAAAGCAGGACTTTTAATAGAAACATTAGTCATAGTTAAATTGCAGTGCCGTGTCGCTGCGCTGCTAGCTTCTTTGTGTCTCTAAAAATACCCTCTAGTGGCTCGGTTATTCATGCAGCGTGCTGGTAGGGAAAGGAGAGTTGGGTTCTGGAAAAAACTTTGCCAGACTTCAGCAGAGCCCCTCTGCCCCGACGCGATGGCGTGGAGGGGAAGGGCGCTGCGGGGCTGAGGCGCGTCATTGCCCAAGGGTTTCCTGGTATCCATCTCTTGCCGCTCCAGCCCTGAGCTTGTGCTGGGACGGTAGTGGCACGTGAAGAGAAAGGGTTTGTTTCATGTGTCTTCTGGACTTCTCTTGTAGCTAATGCAAGGCAAAGAGGCCTCTTGCGATGCTGAGGGGTGAGCCCTGCCGCAAAGTGCTCCCGGTTAGTCTCCGCTTTCACCCAGAGACTGCGTCTACCTAGAATATGATTCAGCACCAAAAGCAAAGCACGCTGGCGGCCTGCAGTCAGAAAGCAATTGGAATCATACAATCATAGAATGGTTTAGGTTGGAAGGGACCTTGAAGATCATCGAGTCCCAACCCCCCTGCCATAGGCAGGGACACCTTCCACCAGCCCAGGTTGCCCAAGGCCATGTCCAGCCTGGCCTTGAACACCTCCAGGGTGTTTAAGAAAGCTTCTAGCTCTGACAGTAGTGAATCACTGGGACAGTCTGTCTAGGGGAGCTCTGTGGTCGCCCTCACCAGTGGTTATTTTTAGCCCCGTGTGTCTGTGGTGTCGAGTGCCATAGACCAGACGAGGCCAGCTGATTTCTCCAGCACTTTTCATCGTGGGTCTGACAGATCATGAGACTAGCCTGGGCTTTTTAACAGTCTGTTTCTGAAATGGCACCAGAAAGTCCTACGATATGCCTTTGATCAAAGGGATCTGACATGTATTCTTTCATTTCTGCTTTTTTTAAATTTTTGATCCAGTAATTTACAGGCTCGGGCTCCTGGCTATTTCAGTTACAGATGGTTTGTGGTTTGCTTCTCACGACAGGATGAGCACAGCCCTGCAAGCCATACTATCTCGGCCCAGGAGCCATCATTCCCATTAGGAAGGACTAAGTAGATTTGGTGAGCCAGCTGGGCCAGCGTGCCACAAGGCGGTCACGTTCCTGCTCACCCTTGTCCTGGAGGCGCCATCCCCCAGCGCCATTCTCTAACCCCTCTGCAGCATCTGCACAGACGCTGCGATGAAGTGTGCGGGCAGCTCAAATGCAGGTTGTAATCTGTAAAGAAGCAATGATTTTACATGTTTATTTAATCTTTTTTTTTTTTTTCCCCCACATACAGCTTTTCCCAGCTCCTCTCCAGACTCTTTCTAGGAAGATTGTACAGTCCAGGACCAATAGTACCTTAGTTGGAGTCTTTGCCATTATCCTGGTTTTTCTATCTGCCTTTGTCAACATGGTACGTGCACTATTTCCTTTTGACGCACTCGGTTCTGCATGGTTTTCTTATTGGTGCTCTGCAGTACCTTAACCCTTACAACCACCAGGTTTAATGTAATCCTGTCTAATGCTTCCAGCATCTGAGGTCAGTTCGCTTTTGCTTTTCGGGCACAGAAAAGAAATGGGAGCCCGACAGCTGCATCCCTGTAGCCGATTTGTGCCCATGTTCTTTTCTGATTCTTTAAATGCTTCTGCTCCAAGTACGTAAGCTAAGCCTGAAGCGTACCCCTGCGCGAAGGGCCAGCACGAGGCCTATGCGTCATTTAACTCCCACAATATTGAGTGGGACTTAAGTGTTGTGTAGGCTTTGTGCTGGCCTTCTGCACGGTGCTGCGTCCTGCTCCGAGCGCAGCAATCACCTAACAGGGACTGTGAAGACTTTGCTGTGACTTGCACTTTTGGGACCGGGGTGGTCTAGCTTTGCATTCAAACGCCGCTGCTGGTTGCAGATTCGGAGAGAGATGGGCTGTTCTCTAGGACCCCGCAGCTGCTGGTTTCTCCCCAGTACAAATGGCTTGAAGGCTGAATGTGTTTTAAAGAAACCGCTTGAATACTCTCTACCCTGCATACACCTATTTCATTTTTTAAGAGAGGAGGGGAAAAAAAGGAGAGATGAGCCTGGGGTTAAAGCCCTGAGGTTGGAGGTAGCTACAAAGACTTCACATGGCCCTCTGCTCCTGTCACTTGTGGCCTCAGTTGGGTCAGTGCTGCCTTGCACTGGCATGCAGAGGCTTAAACACCTAAAGGTCAGATCACTTCTTGCTCTTCCCTCAGCTTCCCTATGCACATAGTGGAGATTTAGGAACAATTTTATGCTCTGTTGAGGTACTTGACTGGGAGGCACTGGTTCAGCGGCATCGACACCCCACCGCCTTCCCCCATAATCACCTGCAAAGAGCTGGTGTGGGTTGCTGAGCACCACGCAGAAATTAGAGCTTTGTTTTTTCTGCATAATGTGCGATTCTTTGCATATGTGAACTGCTTAGTATAAAAATTAGCAAAATGGACAAACGGAGCAGCAAGTGGAGGAGAACAGAATGGGCCTCTGCTGCTTCCTCAGCATAACATCAGCCTCTGAGCCTTGCTGCTTAAGTCTTACCTGCAGAAGGACCCACAGCAGAAGCTTTAGAGATGGCAGGGGAAAGCTATCAGCTCAGAAATTCCCATCAGCAGAAACAGAGCAACACCAGGGCCTTATCACAGACAGTGGATATATTTGTATGTGTATTATCTACAGCCCCTCTGCCTGTGAACCTTCAGGCATAAAGTTGTACATGAAGTTGAGCACGAAAGTAGCTTTCTAGATGGCAGAGCCTCGATTTTATTAGTTAATGTTTTGTGGGAGAAAAAACATAGCCATTGCACAGGCAGTAAAGCATAAGGCAGTGATTTTGTGTTGCATATTTTGCACATTGCTACAGCCATTTCCAAGGGGCTTTTTAAGTGATGCAAACTATTTTGTTTTCTTATCCTTGTGTATGCTGTTGAGTTTCATACCATCTTTTTCTTCAGTTCATGTGCAGCACTGTGGATCTTGCCAGCTGCACGGCTGCAGAATACAACATCACTCCTGACCGGGTGGACATATGCCTTATCAGCAACCTGACTTCCAACTACAGCCTGGGCACCTTGCAGGGATTCTGTGACAGTCCTTTGCCCAACTGCAACTTTCCAGAGGTATTGCTTGAAAAAAATGGGTTGCAGAGCTTGATCCAAGACGGGGCTATAAAACCTGTGTGATAAATCTCAGTGATCTGGAGAAAAGCAAGGTTGCTCCTGACTGACGTTACAGGACTGACACTGGCTACTACGCACAAACTTAAGTGTCTGAAGTTATTATCATGAGTCCACATTAATGTTCAAGTTCCTTCAGGGCTGAATAATGAGTAGGCTTTTATAATTGTTGGATCCTGCCTGTAGGAGGAGAAATGGACTTTCTCCATGAAGTCCTTAACGGCATGTAGAACTGCAAGTCATTTCAAAGGAGTTTGTGGGTGCTTTGTTACTTGAAAATCGGTTCACTGAAAAATAATGTGTAGTCATAGATTCACCCTTCCCTCCATTGTTTTATGTCCTGATGAAAAACTTTGCTTATATATTCTTTTACTGGGTATAGTAGGTTCTGGCCTCAGGCAGCTTAGCAGCCCTGATAGTGCTCTGCTTCAATTTGCAAATGCAAGTCCTACCTCTTCAGAACAACTTGATTTTAAAAAAATTAAAATACTTCTAATGGCAAAACAAAACCCTACAATATGTTTTACGCACTGGTGGAATACTTTGCCAAAAAAAATCATCTTTTTGCATGGCTATTCAAGACCTTTCTCTGAGATTTTACATCACACCATTATGTATGTCATCTACTGGAAATTGAAAAGGACAAAAATTTGTCTAGGATGGGGGCAGAATTGATGTCAAGGTCATCTGGGTTTATGGGGACCTGACCTGACAGATTTATGGCTTATCTGTTAACATCCAGATGTCCAAGGTGCTACTGATGGCCCTGGTTTCCCACTGAACCTATTTCCTTTTAACCTAACAGGAATACGGTCCGTATCTGATTCAGTGAGGTTTCTGAGACCACCATTACTGTGACTTTCAAAGCTGCAAAGGCTCTTAGTATGTCCGCAGAAAGACCCAGGAGCAAAATCTGGCACAGTGGAGAACTAGAAACAGTCTGTGCCCATCATGAGGTTGTCAGGAGTGCTGGTTGAGGACAGAGAGGGCTTTTAAGCAATGAGGAACAACCGTTTTGTATGCTGAGGATGCTATGGCAGCCTCAAGCTGGGTCCTGCCCATCAGTGGGCTAAGAAGTGAGGAGTCCCTCCCCTGCGCTCTGCAGGGCAGATGGTGGATCTGGTACAGGCATTGTCTGTTGCTCCCAGTCTGCTTTCAGGAGATGGTGGGATCCTACCCCTCAGCCATGGGGAATATCCACCCATTTTCTAGAAAATGAAGAGTCAAGTTACAAGCTGTACAAGTTATTTTCTCTAATTTAATATATCATTGATGAACTATTAATAAATGAGCTCAGAACATAAGCGTATTTCTACTTCAACTGGGGCTTGCTTTTAACTGAAAGGATGGATTGCCTCAGGCACCTGATACAGGGTTTTTTTTTGCCAGAAATAGGTTTGTCCAGACAGAGTGGAAGCTTAAATCTTCACAGATTTGATAGCAGGAAGGTGATGAGCTGTGTAACATGCCTCTCTTTGTTTTACATCTATATGAGCTTTCCCAGGAGCCATAAATGGCACCTGCAGTCTGCAAGCGCATTTGAAAGCACTGGCGTGCTCAACATTCAACTCTCAGGTTACCAGAAGTTGCTGCCCCATCACCTTGGTGTGGCAGAGGGCTCCACTAGCACACGCACACACTTCTGCAGCTGCTGGCAGAGGAAATGATCGTGGTGTTGGGCATTGGTAGAAGTTTGTCCAGCCTGTATCTTGCTGATGGATTCAGTGTGTCACATCAGCAGGGGCAATACTTTCCAATTGGCCTCAAGTGGGTATCGGTCCTGGTGGTGGGAGCTGCTGATACCCTTGGTCCTGGGTATTGTGCAGATATGTGAATTCGAGTCCAGAATTTGACCTTAAAGCACGAAGTATTCCAGCATAACTGGATGGTGCTTTCTGCTAATTCAGTAACCGTGTCCAGGGCAAGCCTACATCAATCACAACCGTGGGTATACAGCTGCGAGCCCTATGCCTCTTGAGTGCAAAGCAAATAACGCCTGATGAAGAATGCAAGAGTTTTCCTCTCCATTGATTCAGTCTTAACACTTAAATCTCCTGTAACATGGGAGAATCCCACAGGCAGCCCCAGGTTTACACGTTCGGTCAGCTCAACTGCATAACCCCCAATTCCTTTTTATCCCTCTGTTTAGTTTCCTTTGTTTTCAGTTTCGATTTATCCAGCTGACATTCATCTCTCTTCTGTTTTTTTTTTTACCCTTTTTGTCTTTATACAGTACTTTACCTACAGTGTCTTATTGAGTCTCCTGGCCTGCTCTGTGTTCCTTCAGATCAGCTGTATTGGAAAACTGATCCTTATGTTAATCATTGAATTTATATATGTTCTCATTGTGGAAGTGCCAGGGGTCAACCTTTTTGACAATGCAGATCTCCTGGTTACAGCTAATACCTAGTAAGTGCCTTTCACTTCTGGAATCTTCACCTAATTTCTTTTGTCCAGTGATTTCAGTGTGGCATTAGGTGGACAAGAGCGCTGAGGGTGTGCTGCAAGCAAGGGAAGCGCATCATACCAGAGGAGGCATGGCTGCAAACTAAAGGCTTTGTCAATGCTGCTCTCCACCTCTGAAGAGTAGAACACAGTTCCCTTTAAGATCTTTTTAATGTGGAACTTGACTAACGAACTATCTATTAATATCAAAATATAACTGGAATCACAGTGGATCTGTATTTCTTTTTCTTCCAGAAATGGGGAGCTGTAGTTAGTTGTTCTCACTTCTTCTGGTATTACACCCCCAATATAGAAATGTCTTTTGTCAAAAAAACGCAAAAAAAAAAACCCTCCAACAAACTTGAGCTGGCTCAGGGGTGTGATAACGAACCACCGAGATGTTCGGATGTCTGGTATATCAAACCTGGGTTGGGGTGGTGGAATGGTGGTGTTTGATGTTTGGCTGGTGATCTGCTGACAGCTGCTGTTGGACACATGTTCGCACTGGAAAAAACAGCATCACAGCAGGTGTCAGCACAATTCCCAGCAGAGGGGCCGGGGCTAAGTGGGAGTAGACAGTTGCCCTTTTGGTTACAAAAGGTAGTTTATCATCACCAGGTCACGTATTAATCATGGTAGCAACCTCCTTCCCCTGACATGGTTACTCCTCTCCCAAAGGTCACACCAGGGAGGGAAATTTGGCACATCCACAAACCCGCCCTCCTCCACAAGTTTCATTTCTCACCGGGAGTTGCGTTGTTGTGTTAAGTACTTGTTTTGATGATTTCCCCTTGTAGGCAACAATTGTACTTGAATATGAGTCAGTAAAATCATGGTGTTGTCTAAAGGTGAACATGATGCTAGGATGTATACTAAGGAGAGCTGCCGGTGAGCCATGAGAAGTAGACCATTGCTCTACTCAGGAGTGGGAAGGCCTAAGCTGGAGTATGTTTTCCAGTTTAGGCCAAGAAGGCAGGTCACAATAATGGAGAGTCCAGAGCAGCAAAGAGCAATCAGAGATCTAGAAAGCACCAATTTAGGTGAAACATTTGTCAAGGATGATAGCTGTGGTTGCTCCTGTCTTGGACAGGGGGTTGGTTAAGAAGATTCTTTCCTGGTCTTTTCCAGTGCTATTTTGAATGTTATCAAATAGCTTGTGTAGTTGCTCAATTTTTTTGATGGTCATTAAGCCCTTCAAGCTGGATGCACTTGGTTACTTCTGGCCTTCAGAAAAATACTGTGTGCCCAGTAATAATTAATGGAGGTATGGCTTTTACTGCCATTGGCAGTAATCACTTAAATTATTTTTTTAACTCAAACGAATGAAATTATGTAGGAAACCCCACGGAGCTTTGTGTGGAGGTATGAGGAGAAAGAGGTTTCCTTCCTTTTTTTGCAGATGTTATGTATTCCAACAGCAGAAGCTATTTAGCATTTTCTAACATAATTAGAGAAACAAAAGCATTTTATATCCCAAATATCATTTCATTCTTGTAAGTCAAGCACTAAGCGAAATTACAGCACTTAGAAGTATAATTTACGTCACTTCACAATCAAAATGTCAGTAATAAAGTGGAGAAGGTTAGCATGTTTTCCCAGAAATAGCTTTCTGTGATGCTATATTCTCTCTCACAAAATGGTATTTGTTTTGTCCAGAGAGCTCCATGGACAGCTATTTATTGTCCCAATGTCTGGCAGCCCATTTGTGTGTTGTGGGAAATGGGAGCTCAGCATGTAGCACATAGTTCAGAGATGCACCTTATTGTCCAGCTGATATTAAAAAAAAAACCCATGACCTCATACTACTTTAATTGGGTGCCCGTTGTTCATAATTACTGTCTGCTCTGCAGCCATTATGGTACTCTGACTAATTAGAAGTGATGCAGATGTCACTTCACACTTCTGTGTACAAACCAACCCAGCATGCAAGCAACTGAAAGGCTGATTATAGCATGTTGGGAGTTGCTAGACTTGACTGCAGAGACACACCAGCGTGGTGACACATGAAGTATAACTGGATGCACAGAGCTACTATCGTATTACCTTTTCCCCATGCCGAAGATAAAACTAATGCATTGGTTTTAAAGATGTGATGGACCAATGTGATCTTCTAAGTTGAGTTCCTGCATAACGGAACCCAAAGAGGTTTGCCCAGTGATTTGTTCATCATGCCCCTCATTTCTGTTTGAGCTGTGGTTTGTGGTTCAGAGGGCTGTCTGTCCTCGGCATCGTGGCTGTGAGAAGGGAGATGCTCCTGTCCTATGGGAGCTGTCCCCAAAATCAACCACCTCTCTTGCTAAAAACGTGCGCTTAACTCGAGCAGGAGTGTATTTAGCAAGCTTCTCTCTGTGTTGCCTTCCAGTAATTAAAGAGCCATCTGCTGCTGGAAATGTCTGTCCCATTGGGGAGCGGCCTGCCAATGTCACACCATTACTGCTTGCATTGGGCGTATTCACTTATCCAAAGTGTTATTGTAACTACTGGGTTTGCTGCATTTCGTAGTCTCTGCTGCAGATTGTAGAGGAAGCCTAACAGCCGCAGTACAGAGGGTCACATCTGCCATGCTCCTATCATAAGACAGAGTGATAATGGGGGGGAAGTCCGTCATCCTTGCCCAGGTAGTGATTTAGGGGAGCGGGGGCACGATGCTGCATGTGGGAAGCGTCTCCAACTCCAGCTAGATCCAGCCTTTAGTGTGGGAGTCACTGTCCCCAGGGTTCTCAAACTGGGTCCGCGTCCAAGCACACAAGTTCAGTGCTGGAGCTGGCCAAGAGGCCGTGCAATAGATCGTGTGCAAGACAACGGTGGGTTGCAAAATCCATGTCAAAAGAAATTCCATGCTCAGAGCTGCAGAAAATGTCCCGGAACGAACAAGGTTAGAGGGTCACTATGCTTTTATTTTTTAATTTTATGCCAAGTTAGGCTTCCTTGGCTGTTTTGATTTTGATGATTTGTATCTCTGATTCTGTAGTGAGAGGTCCCCCCCCAACCCCAGGAAACTGCGTCCTGAAGTTCTCAAGACAGCTGTGAGATTCTCAGGCTAAAGATGTATCACGTTAGCAGCCTGCAAAACTGTAATTGCATCAATGGCACTACAGTAATTTTACCACCGATCTCTCTCTTTCCATTTAAATAGTGTTTTAAAAGATCCATGTACGTGGTTCTCAGCCACCTAATACACCACCCACGCTTGAGAAAAAACCCAGCAGCATTAAGCAATCAATCAGTCAGGAACTCAGACAGCTACTACCTATCAGAAAGCTCCTTTCCATCCTTTCACTGTAAGAAAAGCGCACCCTCCATCTTCTCCAGCAGCTCTGCTTCATACGAGTATTTTGCAGTATTGAGAACAGTAATAGCAATCCGCGTAAGGGTTTTCTTTAGTGTACTCGTGCAGTACCCATAGCTGGGCACAGCACTGGACATGGGCAGCTTGCAGTAGAAGGGAGTAGTGCTAGAATTAAAGGAATTAAATGCCTCTCCGTGCTACAATAAATGGGGAAGAGAGGAGCTATCCCTCGCAAGATATTAGCCCAAAGCTTCCTTCTTTGGATCAAATTTTGCAGCTTGACGTAATGAAGTATTGATGGATGCACAAGCATTTGCTAAGCATCCCACACTGACATTAAAATCCCAAATGATTGTCTGACTCTTAATGCTTCTTAGATATTTTAACCACATTAACTATGTTGCACCATCACTCTGGATTTTTGAGTGTTGCTCAGATGACCTTCCCCCCCTCGCCCCATCTTTTTGTAGTCTTCTGCTTTAAAAGGGCTATAGCCCCACACAGCGTTAGAGGTGCCACATTGCAGAGGTGCTCTTGGATGATGTACAGCAGGACGCGTGCTGGAGGGAGCCGAACACTCTACTAACCTTTTGCTTGTGGTTTGTTTTTTTTTTTTCCAGCGTGTCTGCAAATGCGACGTTACCATGGTGAGTCACTTGGGCGTGAAATATTTTTATGGGGTTTTGTTGGTAAGCGTTTTGTGTTCACAAGGTGCAATGTCAGCACGTTGACTCGCCAGCAGTGTCTGGTACTTGACCGTGCTTTGCTGTGAGCTGGTGCAACACAGCGCAAATGCCCTGAGCGGACTGAGCATTGCCCTTATGTATGTATAGCTACTCTCAGAGCATCCTCTTTCCCGTGGGACTTATGTCAACTTGCTTTATAGAGCATCTCGTAGAGGTTACCTGTAATTACAAGTCAAAGGTTTTATCAAAATAATATTTTCATACTGTATAACTCTGTAATTCAGATTTAACAGTTTTTATTTGCTTGCTTGCCAGAAGGGATGGGAATGTGTCTTAGTGCTCTTTTCAGCTTACAGAATACTTACAAACAAAACAAAGGCTATTAAGAGGTGACTAAATAGAGAAGCAGTAAGTGTAGAACAGTTCCTGACTTAGGAGGCTGGGGAAGCCGGTGCAGGAGACACAGTGAATAGTCTGAAGAGCTATTAGCGTTTTGGTTTTGCCAAGCGTAGTGGTGGCTGAGCAGGTATGGCCCTTCTCTAAAAAATGGCTTTTATATTGATGTTAACCCTTTTTAAGAAATTGGATTAAATTTTCCATTTCAAAGTCCTGCTTTAGAAACCAGCACCTCTGAGGCAAAGTCTTCAGCTTTTTGCAGGTATTGTTTGTCCCTTTACCAATATGTGCTTCAGAGGGAGAGGAAAAAGCCTTTTATTCGGAGATTGGCTAGCCTTAAAGTGAGAACTGGGGAGCGCGGCTAAACTGTGTTGCCCCATGCTGAGACTAACTGGAAAATTCTGCTTTCGTTGGCTGCAGCTCTCCAGCGATGACAAGAGTTGCGCTGAAGATTGTGACCCCTGTCATCATTACCGTCTTTGTCCTGGCGCTGTACTTGCATGCCCAGCAAGTGGAATCCACTGCCAGGCTCGATTTCCTCTGGAAACTCCAGGTTAGTGGGAGTTTGCTGCGTTGGAGGAATACACAGACTCATTGGTGTTAGTATAAAACTACTAAACTATTCACTGTCGAGATGAGTGTTATAAAATGCCTTTGAATTTAATCTGGATCTGGCATATAACTCAGCATAATAGTAATGCTTTTTTCTTCTTTGGTGTTTTGCATTCTCAGTGCCTCTCATTCTGGTTTTTTACTTTAACCCTTTGTTTCCTTGTAAATGCACTTTGGATGGTCCCCACAATAAAGAGCCGTAGATCTGAAGATCGAGGTTAATGAACTTGAGCACCTGAGCCTGTCGCTGTTGCAGGAATCTGTAATATAACACAATCTGCAAATATAGAAAGCTCATATGCGTCGCTGATTTGTTTCCCAGAGTTCAGACAGCTTTAGCTTGCTGTGTTCAGGAGTGTGAAAGATTCACGGTTGCATTTTCATTCACTTTCTATTTAAGCAGTGGGAACTGGCTTGCTATCCAATCTTCATTAGCTCTTGGGCAGCAGTACTGGATAACCACCACACTACAGATGATGCCACGCTTCGCTCCTGTCCCTGGATTCAGTATTAATATTTTCACTGCTTGTGCCCACGAGTGATGTTGGGGTATCATATGTGATTCTTAAGTAAGCAATACAGGTCTTATAGCTGGGGAATCGCAGGACCACAGGTTTTCTATAGATTTTTTACCTTCTGGATGACAGGACATCATTCAAATAATAGGTCTCAGTGGTTTGAGTAGCAGGCACTGAGGAAGCATCAATTAATTAAAGCTCCTTGGGAAGTAGATAAACATTGTTATCCTCATTTATAAATGGTAAAACAATGGACGGATGAGCTGACTTACGTGTTCTGGGTCTGGTCTCAGCTGCCTGAAGCATTTGTTTCACCAGGCAGAGCCAAATGTTTTCCTTGTTCTATCCGGACACATCACCTTCTAAAGGGTTCTTCCTCATTTAACTTAATTCCCAGTTTGGAGTATCCTGTTTCAGAAACCAGCATCCATGAGCAAAGTTGTAAGTGCTTTGCACGTATTGCCTGTGTATTACCAACGGGTACTTAAGGGGTGTGGGGAGGTTGTCCCTTCTCCCCTCACAAAGTGAGAGCTAGAGAGTATGGCTGAGCTGTGTTTGTCCACGCCGAGGCCCAAATGTCCCAGGAGATTCTGCCCTTTCATAGGTTCCGGCTCTCCAGTAATGACAAAAGTCGTTGGGAAAAAAGATTTGAAGAAGACCCATGTACCAGGCTGTACATTTTGCCTGGTGCCTCTGCTGAAGCTGAGGGTGCTGTACACAGGACAGCTCTTTAAGGCTCCCATAAGCCGAATCGCTCTGTGGGACCCCTGTCGCAGCCGCGCCATCCCCAGTCCTTGCCTGACCCTGTTTTTTTCCTTTACTCTTTGCTCAGAAATATTCAAAATGGCAAAAAAGTAAAAAACAAGGGGAGAAAATACTACTGCTATCAGGTAATGAGTGGGAGAGGTGATCAGTACACACACCAGAAGCAATGAATCGAAGTAGCGCTGGTACTGTGCAAGTCTGCAAAGAGAAATCAAATCCCCAGAGAGAAGTTATCTGTGAAGTCTGAGTAATCTAGTGAACTCCAAATGCTTGTTTTACTTTAAAGTCACCGAGGCCTAGGTACATCCTAGGTATGTTCTTCCTGAAGCACTGGTTCCATCTGAACATTAAACCCAAATCCACACCCATTAGCACAGAAACAAGACAACCCATCCTCCTCACGTTCCCCGTCACCCAAACATGCCCCCAGTACCACGGGAGACATGGGCTTTGCAGGTTGGTAAAAAGTCCTCTCTAGAGTGTTGGACCGGCCTGTTTCATGGTAACTGTACTTCATGACCATCACTGCACTCCAGAAAACCTTGTGGAAAAGAAGGGTCCTTTTATTTAGCCACATGAGCATTTGGAGGGGTGGGGAGAGGATTATAACGCCACTCATGCAGTCAGAGTTTAGCAATGTTGTCTTTGTCCTCCTGAAACCTGTTGTGCTTGACTGGGAAAGCCAAATGTGTGTTTTCATGGATGGTGGTGGAGTTTCCCAAAAGGGAACAGACCTTGTGCAGGTTACCCAATTCAGGGCCCAGAAATATAACACCACCACTGGATTTTGGTGTTATTCTGTCCCTGCTTTTACATACACGTGTGCACACAAAGAGATGGCCCATCTTCCACTGCTAACCACAAGTTTCTGCATCTCTCTGGTTCTGCCCTCCTTTGCAGTTTTCCCCTTTCTTCTGTTTCTGTCTTCCCTGCAAGTTCATTTTCAGCTTTTTTATCGCTCCCCAGAGCAGTTACCAAAAGAGTAAGCGCATCACTCTCTCTCCCTCCTAAACTAGGCCACTGAAGAGAAAGAAGAAATGGAGGAGCTGCAGGCCTATAACAGACGCCTCCTCCACAACATTTTGCCGAAGGACGTGGCAGCCCATTTCTTGGCTCAGGAGCGGCGAAATGATGAACTGTACTACCAGTCCTGTGAGTGCGTGGCTGTCATGTTCGCCTCCATAAGCAACTTCTCAGAGTTTTACGTGGAGCTGGAGGCCAACAACGAAGGGGTGGAGTGTCTGAGACTGCTCAACGAGATCATTGCTGATTTTGATGAAGTAAGTAGCAGAAAATCTGGGTGAACAGTGTGAACTGAATCAGTGAGTTTGTGCTTTGCTGAGCTCCTGAAGGAATGTGGCTTATTGAATCCTTGTGCCATGGTTCATTTCTCCTCACTCTGGAAGACTTTAATTCTTTGGATTTTTTTTTCACATTAAAATCCCTTTTATTACCTTGTCACTCCTCTAAATATCTAATCCCCTTTCATAGAACCATAGAATGGTTTACGTTGGGAGGGACCTTAAAAATCATCGAGTTCCAACCCCCCTGCCCTGGGCAGGGACACCTCCCCCCAGCCCAGGGTGCTCCCAGCCCCATCCAGCCCGGCCTTGGGCACCTCCAGGGATGGGGCAGCCACAGCTTCTCGGGGCAGCCTGTTCCAGTGCCTCACCACCCTCACAGTGAAAAATTGTTTCCTGATATCTGATCTAAATCTCCCCTCTTCCAGTTTGAAGCCATTCCCCCTCGTCCTATCACTACATGCCCTTGTAAAAAGTCCCTCTTCAGCCTTCTTGTAGGCCCCTTCAGATACGGGCTATAAGGTCTCCCAGGAGTCTTCTGTTCTCCAGGCTGAACAACCCCAACTCTCGCAGCCTGTCTTCATAGGAGAGGTGCTCCAGCCCTCTGATCATCCTCGTGGCTCTCCTCTGGACACGCTCCAGCAGGCCCATGTCCTTCTTATGTTGGGTGCCCCAGAGCTGGATGCAGTACTCCAGCTGGGGTCTCACGAGAGCAGAGTAGAGGGGCAGAATCGCCTCCCTTGACCTGCTGGTCACACTTCTTTCGATGCAGCCCAGGATAGGGTTGGCCTTCTAGGCTGCGATTGCACATTGCCGGCTCACGTTGAGTTTCTCATCCACCAACACCCCCAGGTCCTTCTCCTCAGGGCTGCTCTCAATCCATTCTCCGCCCAGCCTGTATTTGTGCTTGGGATTGCCCTGGCCCATGTGCAGGACCTTCTCCTAATTGAACTTCATGAGGTTTGCACAGTGGAAGGAGAGGAGAAATCCTACACTTCCTTCCTATACTTTGAGTATTGGGAGGCTCTGTCCAGTACTTTGTCATGCTTGCGCCCATAGAGGACATGTGGCAAGGACATTACCAGCATGTGTGTGTTTGTCAAGGTTTATTTGCTTCTTTTGCTCTTCTCTTGTGAAACAGATAATAAGTGAAGACCAATTTCGGCAGCTGGAGAAGATCAAGACCATCGGCAGTACATACATGGCTGCGTCAGGCCTCAACGATTCCACTTACGACAAGGAAGGGAAGACACATATCAAAGCTCTGGCTGATTTTGCCATGAGGTTAATGGACCAAATGAAATACATTAATGAACATTCATTCAACAACTTCCAGATGAAGATAGGTAATGTCACTGTGTCTACAGGATTAAGTATAGGTAGTGGTCACTCTGAGCTGGAGATTTTATGGAGCATAAAACCATAGATATTTCCGTAGCTGTGCAGTGATGTTAATTGTCTTCTGCCTGGTGACAGCAAAAATAACATCTTCGGCCACTCTGAAACACCAGGGCAGTTTTGTTAGGGCAGCAATGTTATTACCGAAGCTGCCTGGAGAATTAGGAGCAGTTGGGTGACCGACCTTAGTGCAGAGAAGCTCTTGCCACAGCATAGGCATGCACGGTGGTTGAGCTTGGGCTCATTTTACCTGTGATGTGCTTCCTGCCCACACCCCCGTGGTCACAGGCTCTGCCTTTCTTGGACATTACATTGTCTTTCAAGTCAGACAATCAAAAGAGGCAAAAAAGGAGGAGTGCAAGGATGTCAAGTGTAGTATTTGTTGTGGAAGGCCACCGGGCTGCTGCCTCGCAGGCGCTCAGCATTGCAGCAGCTGTGCGCAGACTTCCACGTGAGCAGTTTGCTTGGCAGCCGGATGGCAAATAAACCTTATCCAGTTGTCTGGTACTGGAAAGTAGCTCTGGATTGAGCAGATCCAGCCCGTGTTGCCAGTCAGACAGGCATAGTGGAGCAAAGAAGCCAATTTCTCTTCAAAAGTTGCTTTCCCCACAGCTTGGCCGTAGTTTCACATGTCAGGGTAAAGCACAGCCAGAACCAAGGAACCGCAGGATGTTTTTTATTGTCTGAAAAATAACTTGCCTCAAGCTTCATGTGGTTCACACGTGATGGATCTGAGCATTGTGGGATTTCTGCTCTCCTTCCAGGCCTCAATATCGGTCCTGTCGTAGCTGGGGTGATTGGCGCACGCAAACCCCAGTATGACATATGGGGCAACACGGTGAATGTAGCCAGCCGAATGGACAGTACAGGTGTGCCTGACAGGATTCAGGTAAGGAATTCACTGGACAACTTACACTGCCAGCCCTGTGCCACTTACCGGTTTTGACAATTAAAATTAGAATTTTTGTTTTCAATGTATTCCTTTGTACCACACATTTATTTACAAAATACTCAAAGAAAGAAAAGCCAGCTGGGGACTGCTAGTGGTGCCATCAAGTTTTGCCTTTTAATCTTGACCAGTTCTGCAACCGTGGCTCAAAAACTTGCCGTTTAGTTCTGCGTGGAAGTGCTGAGCTGAGGTTCCTTCCTTGAGTGCCTCACTGGCACTGTGAGCGCAGTCCTGCTGCGATGCTCACTCGCGCCTGCCGCCAGCTTTGCTGTTCGGCTACGTGCAGCTGTAGGTTGTTTTATTTTCCAAGGGCTTGATCCAGATACGCATCGCTATAGTTCACCGCTCTGTTCACAATGCCGTGTGTGTTGTGAGGCCAGCGAGGATCCAGGCACCAGAAGGACGGGGATATATAACTAACGAAAGAGGACTGTTTAAGGGCTTAATCAAAACTGTCGTGTAATCAAACATCTCCTTCAGAGAGCGACCTTTCCAGTGATTCAGTTCCACCGTCCTGCTTTCGCTGAGCCAATGGCCACAGTAACGGATTGTCATTCCTTGGGAAAGTACCGAGGGATGTAAAAATAGTTTGAGTAACTGATGTAAACCCCAAGCGGGGAAGCCATGCTGTTTCCTTCCAATTAAGCTGTCAGTTAACTGGATCAATATTTATCCAACACCTTTTAAACTTTCCTACAAGATGGTCCGTGAACAATTTTCATTCTAGTTAAGCAAATCAGCACAGCAATGTTACAGCAATCGGGAACCAGAAATAGAAATATTTAAAGCCACCTGAAACGGGGTGAGAAAATACATAGTAATAAATAAATATCTCAGGAAATCTGGTCTTTAAACTTCTGCTATTCTGCAGCACAAGTGATTACTTTTTAATGGCATCTGCAGAGAGAATTTGGATGCTGGCTAAATTATTCCATTCGTTCTGTCTTTCTCCTTGCCCACTACCTTCTCCTCCATAAAAAAAAAAAAAAACACAACCCTGCTTGACTCCTTCTAAATTGTACATCCACTGTGTAATTTTTAAATCATTTTTGAGGACTTTTTACATACGTTAAACCTGTTTTCCTATCACCCCTCCAGTGATGTAATGAATGCATCTGAGAGTAGACTGAACTGCGAGGTGTGTTTTTAAAAATGTGACTCATTTGTTTCTTTTTCTCCTGTGACCTACTTGAAAAATGTGGTTTTCCCCCAGTTGTGTACCACTGTGCGTGACTTCTGTAGCTTCTCAGTTTCAAAAGGTTGTGTTTGTTCTGTAACTTCTGCCAACCTTTTAGTTAGTGATTGAGACGCAAAAGTCAACTGACTCAGAAACAAAATAGTTGATCCTACTTCAATTTTGTCTGTGGATTACTCCGAAAGCAAACAAAAGGACTGTGTGGAAGGTGTGACTGACAAGCATCTGCCTATTCTCGTTTATTCTGCAGGTAACCACAGACATGTACCAGGTTTTAGCAGCCAACAACTATCAGCTGGAATATCGAGGGGTCATTAAGGTCAAAGGCAAAGGAGAAATGACCACCTACTTTCTAAATGAAGGGCCTCCAATTAGTTAGCACCGACTGCAGCATCACTCAGAGATGGAATTTGCGTTACACAAGATTGTGAATCAGAGAAGAATCGCTTTTTGGCAGTGAAGCTGACAACGCAGCGCAGCTGAAATTTCACACCGTGACTCTAGAGTTGGTATCAGCAAACTCTTTGGCCACCCGTCATGAAAGGCAATCGAAAGAAACCACCTTGGAGTTGTTCCTGGCTGAGCGCTAAATCGACCAAAGATGTGTACTACAGAGTTCACAGATAAGACGTGAATTTGGAAATTTTAAAAAAAGGCTGCTACCACAGGATGATATAAGAAGCTATTTAAGTATTTATTGACGCAACACAACATTTACTTGGTTGAAGGAATGGATGATTCACTACAAAGCATTATTTTGGAATGGATTTGCACTCCCATAACGTTTCCATCCCATACTGCCAGCTATCTGAAGTGTACCACTGTGCTTTTATTAGCTGTTTTGAATGGGCTTTCAAAATTGACACCCACTGTTGCAGCACACAAAAAGGCCTTTTAGAAGGGCAGCGGTAGTGTTTTAGTGTGAAAAGACGTTCTAGCCCTGGCCCCCTCTCTTCCCTTCCTCTACATGGCTACATGACTGCTCTTCTGAGTGGGGCTGGCACGGCGGATGAAGGGGAAGATCGCGATACAGAAGGATGGCTCTCCAACCGTATTTATTAAAAAGTCTTCTGTGCTCTTCTTTGGTATATATCAGTTTACATGGGAAAGACTAGATGTAAACAAGAGACACTTTGTGGGGGGAACTCCCCTGAAATTTGTTGTGGTTTTTTTTGTATTTTTTATTTTGTAATATTGAAAACATGGAGATCTAACAGATATACCAAATTCTATATTTTGTAAATTATATATAAATTAGAAGGCAGGCTGTCCACACCAAGGTGTGCTGGGAGGTGTATATAACCTGTAGACTTTTGTGTAATTTTTTTGTGCATAATACTCTGAACACAGACTTGGCAGTTTTCAGATTATCACTATACAATCAACCAACAACAAACAGGTGAGTTTCCAGGCTGAATCAGATGCATTTTTAAAATGAAAATGCAGAAAATCTACAACCCCCAAAGAAGAGGAAAAAACAAACCGCGGTAGTCACACTGTTGTTCCATGCAGCATTCAAGCGGAGGGTGACATCTTAACAAATGGAAACGGGACCTTTGAGTTTTAGCTACCGAGATGGTATCAGTCAAACATGTCAAAGAGAGCTCTAAGCCAATCTTCTAACTAACTCTAATAGGAGCTCTTATAAGAAGAGAGAGGGAAAAAAAAAAGCTCATTTGAACTTTTCCTTTAAAAAAAAAAACATTTTCCATAGATGGTCTTAATAGAATCCTGCTGATATGAGAGTTGTCTGATATTGTAACTGCCATTTGACATTACAAGGAACTACATACTGCAGCATCGAGTTGACTTTTCCTGTAGTAGGCACTTATTTAAACTAAGTCACAGATTTTCAATTTTCAGGAATTGGGTGATCTTCAAAAAAGGCTACGATGGCAAATGTGTATATTAGGTGGTCGACCTTAAAATACAGTGCCATTGATATTGTGTTGGACATCTTTATCACTAGTGGGGGGTTTATGAATAGTTCACTGTTATCATTTATGTACCTTTTTTAACTATTAAAGAAAAATCCCTTGATATTTTATTAAAAAAAAGAAGAAAAGAATTTTAAAAAAAGCTATATTTTTTATATTCTATGAGGGGTGAGTTTTGATATTGAATTTGGCTAGCACTAAAAATGACTCCAATCTTTTGACATTTAATAAAGTTCTTTTCCACTCTTCTCAGGGCAGAATTATTGTAGTACTAACAGCTTAATGATTGCACTATGGTGGTGGTGATTTATTTTTTTTCCTACTCGACAACGAGAATAAGTGATAATCCATGGGCCTGTCTTAATTAATTTGCCATATTGCTAAGCATGACCCGAGCATTAAGCCATTTAAACGTAAGCTTAAATGGCATCGCCCCTTTCCTTCCCCCTTCCACTAGGAAACATCTCTGAAAAGTATAGTATATTGACTTCTGTAAAACTGCCAAGTCTGCCCTTGTACTATACTTTTGCTCCTTTACATCTTTCCTGGTTTGCAAAATACTTACGTTCCATCACGCTGTTAATGCCTTTTTTCCCCGCCCTCCCCCTTCCATCCCTTTTACCCCTCACTGAGTTTCATTACCTTCATGCCATACACTCGATTTTTAGGTTTGCTTTCTGCTTTACGAAAGTCTGCAGTCGTCTTAACTTTCGATTCATCTTATGAAGTTGTGTTGTCAATGAAATTTCAAGTCCCCGGTATCTCTAGCTGTGATTGTTGACAGTGTGTCATGATCATTTCAAGGGGTATTCACACACTCTTTACTCTGGATCTTGCAAAAATGGATACAGTTATGATTTCCCATGGAAATTGAAATCTATTTAAGTAATTTAACTATATTAAACACTGTTTCACTGGTAAAGTGTCTCTGTTTTATTTTAGCTGCCTCTGGCTAGTGAAGAGCCCAGGCCGTAAGCTGTGTAGGAGACGAGACTGATTTTGCACGTAGAAACATCCAGCTCTTGCCTGGCGCTGACGGCCGTTGGGACCGCACTGGTACTACGCGATGCGCAGCGACAAAGCCTCAAGGGCTCCTTTGCACAGCGAACATCCCCTGGGTCCCTCTCGTGCACCCACCTGCCTTGGAACATTAGTCTAGGGCCAGCTGACAAAGCCTCGTCGGGGCACCAGGGTTAAATAGATCGGTATAACTGAGTAGCTTAAAAAATAATTAATTTTTTTTCTGCCCTATGTAAAAAAAAATTGGGTGTATTTGAAAAAGCACATCACCTTTGCCAAAGAATTCCCCCGGTATTTGTCCTCTCAAGGATACCTGGAAGGAGGCAGCAGTGCTTGCCAATGCAACATTTTTAGTCTTTACAGGTAAAAATAAATGCTACACATCATAACTACACCAATTAACAGAAGCCTGAAGTATAACTGAGAAACAAAAAAGCTCCATCTTTCAACCGACTTTTTTAGTTGAGGAGACATTACACAGGCAATTAAGGACTGAATGACTAAATCTGTTCTTTGTTAGGAGGGCTTTCGTAAGTGTACCGAGAACATCGCGGCATGAAGAGAAAGCCATGAAGTACTTACAGGATCAGCCTTTGAGAAGGATGCTGAAGGACTATTTATTACTTTAGATGTTCTACATAAATGAACAGCAATTCAGGACATTTTCTGATGTAAGTGGTTTTCGAAATGTAGCTGGAGAAGGGTATTCCCCAGGGGAGGGACGTCAGTAGCCGCCAGTGCTGTGCCCTCTCATTTAAATTGCTGCACACACTGACTGGCTGAACTATTTCCCCTAAATGCATCTTTTTCCCATCCAGAAAGCATTTTGATGAATTTTAAGGTATTTAGCCACTTCTCGCCAACATAAAGCTGGCTGCATCAAGTATCTGCCTGCACATAATAAATAATATGTTTGGGATGCACCAAATTTCTTACATGTGCGTCCTGTGATGCTATCCCTGGCCTTGCTGTCTGTGCGTTACACAACATACATGGACACCAACATCTGCCCAAAACTTATGCCCGGAGGCAAATATTTTCATTCTGTTAACCTTCCTGACTGCCCCTCAGGGCACCGTCACTTCTAGTTTGTAGTTTGGGGGCTGACAGGGAGAGCGCGCGTGCAGTCTGAAACAGCGCAGTTCGGCTGGTTTAAGCTGAAAAACTCAACTCCCGTCCTCTTGCCCCTCCCTGTCACGGGCGTTTCAATCGAAGGAGCAGAAGAACCTGAGCAGGGCGGGAGCCAGGACCGAGGACACTGAATTTCAGGCGGGACAGGGGACAGCAGCAGCACCATGTTTCTGCCATCTGCCAGGCAGGTGCCTTACTGTAAAAAGTAGGGTTATATTTTTTTTAATTGCTGTCCCTGAGCACCTCACTGTCGCCACCTGCCCTGGTGAGGCCGCAGTGTGGGTGGCAGCCCCTTCCCATGGGTGCTGCTGAGCGGCGGTGAGCAGGGCGGGTGAGCAGGCGGCGGGCGCCACACGGGCAGTAGAGCGGCGAGAGCCCAGCACGGACAAGCTCAGAGGCAACGCCGGTGCAGGACAGCACAGGCGCCACTGGAATTAAAAGCCCCAGAGGAGAACAAGTACAGCGAGAGCGCACTTCCCCCGTAAGCGGCTGGCACCACAGAGCTGCTCTTTAAACACAGCATTTCACATGCAAATAACTATTGCCACCTACTGGAAAGAGCCTTGCGTAGCCTTCGCCAGGTCACGGTACCACTGGTGCTGAGTAACCCCACAGGCCCAGGCTGAGACAAACCCCTCTGCCAGCGCAGGGAGTACTTCACAACCTAAAGGCAGCCACTCCTCCCAAAATAACTGATTATACACAAGCAATCCAATGCAATTTATAGATAAGCAAAAAAAATAATCATCCCAGGCTCTGTGTGTGTGCTGGCAGCCACCCCACCACCGCCACCCCGGCAGCACAGCAGCCAATGGTTCAACAACAGCAGACCCTACCACATATGCTGCCGCTCCTCTCACCACGAGGGTGCCTGCGAAAGGCTCCAGAGGCCGCCCCCCCACCTAATGGCAAACCACGTCGTGCACGGTGCAGCCCAAGGTCCAGCAGGAGCCATAAAAGGCCAAATCACATCATACTGTTCCTTTACCCAGTCTGGCACTGCACACCTTGAGTCCCACAGGACCCAGGCTGAAGCCCTTACCCTGCCGTGCCGTCGGGACTGTGGTTTCAATCCTTCCTTTACTGAGGGTATGAGAGCCGAGAACCTCCTGCTGTCACCACTCAGGTATGGTTGATGGTCTCCTGGCCTTCAAGTGACTGTTCCCATTTGGACTGAAACGAAAACACGGGCTAATTGGACATCCTACCTCTCCTTGTCACCTGCTCAGCAAGGAGCACCGCATCCCGGCACAGCCACGCCTGGGGAATGGCGGGAGACCAGAAGAAAGGGACCCAGAACACCACCTTGATGCTACACACCTCCTGCTAAGAACCAGGGCTCACCATAAGCTGCCTGAAGAACTAAAGCGATGCAGATTGTGTCCTGAAAAGGGCAGGGAGAAGACAGAGTAGACTTGGCTCTGCTTTTTGAAATTATTTAATATCCCATTATTTACGGTCACGTTGCAAGCGGGCACCAGGCCTCCCTGGCTAGGCGAGTGCAGGAATGCCCAGCCCGTAACGTCCTCTCTTGCCCTCTCCTCTCACGGCATCCCTGCAGCAGCTTCAGAATGAGAGATGGAGCACGTTCTCATTCGCTTTCCAGCTTTGCATGGTGCTTGACAACTAGGGCATGCTCTTAAGCTCTGTATAGAGGTTAGTGGGCTAATCCGACAGCGTCACTCCCAGTTCCCCTGCAAGCCCAGGCTGCAGCTCTGCACGCCATCCAGGAGCCAGGTACCCGTGTAGTGCCTCTGCAGCCCCTGCTGAACGTACCTCAAACCTTCTGAACACATACTTGTCATCTACCTGGCTCAGGAAGCTTTGCCTCTGAGGAAGAAAGAAACCTTATCCAGGAAAGCAAAGACTCCATAAATGCTCCAAGAGATCTGGAAAACTTTTGGATAGCTCTGTAAGCCCAGGACAGTAAATGAAGGTACTAATTGACAAAAGTGCTCCGTAAAGTTCATTCATTGGCAAAAAAGAAGTTGATCAGTAAAACCGACGAACCACAATTTTGTAAAGGAAAGGGAACTGGTACAGACACTGGGAGATCATTTGGCCTTATGAAAGTAAATGGGTAGCTGGAATATTTGACCAGCTATGACTGGAACTGCACACGAAGCCGGATGCTCCAGGCTTCCTCAGACCCCTGGTGAGGGATCAGCTGGACTCTTGTCAACTCAGGGCTGCAACTGCCATCGAAGCAGACTCCCTGCTGCGACCCTTCTCATCGATTACCTCCAATCAGGGAAAACACTCCCCTGTAATACCTCCCTTTATATTGACACCACTCAGAAAGCGTGGATTTTTGTAAGCTGTAACACATATCTAGAATGCCATTTATTCTGACAAAAAGCTGACCCAAACAGCACGTGTTTAGTGTTGGCAAATGTTAACGGGCTTCTTTTTTCGAATACAAACCATGAAAGCAAAGACAGTCCTATCACAGTACTTGCAATGGAAATGGGGAATGAAAGGCAGGAGGCTGAAAGGTAATATTCCTAAGCAGATGTTCCTCACTCCTTTGATAGAGAGACTATCAATTTATTAAACAATCCACAATGAATGTTAAGTAATCACAACGCCTGCAAAGGAAACCAGTTTCCCTCATCTTCTAGTTCTCTGCTAGCTTTGATAGAGCTAAAAATCAACCCAAGTAACACATACATAGATTCCCTCGTAGAAGGCTGCATTCTTTTCTACACCTCTCTCCTCCCATATATATTATTATCTTATACACACGTATGTGGATCAGTCTTCCATGAAGCAGTGTGAAAGAAGGGATCTACACATTTTCCAGGGTCTGAAAAGTTATTTCCTAGCAAAATCTGGCAATTCGCAAACGAGACAAGTTCTTATCCCCAGCTATTGGCCCAGACATTGAATACAAGAGAGCAGACCACTGTGAAAAACCTCAGATATTAAAGAAAAAAACGCAAGGAAGAACGTGATTAAATCACTAGAAGCTCAAATAGGGGCCTCAGGTAAGCAAACCTCAAACAGCATTATATATACTTCATGGAAGTCAGTCAAACTTTTGGCCATCCCTTCCTGGAAGTGAATGTAAACACTGACACTTTACTGAAGGAAAAATATGGTACTGTGTGTGTTGGATGGATCCATTCCAACCTTAATGAGGGCTTACTTTATAAATACAGCATGAAGTGGGCTCTGCTTCTACTAAATCCCACAGAAAAATCAATTGACTATGAATGGCCTTGTGCAATTCAAACTAAAATAACACATTGTTTAAGAGAGTAGTCACCTTTCATAAGTTCATCTTCATAAGTCTAATAATTCGAGTATCTGGTAAAATCAGCAGAGAAGTACCTACTATTTCACTGAATGCTGAGTTTGTATAAGCAAATGGGAAATCCTGGGAATTTTCAGTAAATTTTCACCACCAACTTGGCCTAGTGTGTTTTGTTTCTCATCAAATCATAGAATCACTTAGGTTGGAAAAGAGCTTTAAGATCATTAAGTCCAACCTTCATCTCACACAAAATTTCAGCAAGTTCCAATATTACAGTCAAACTAAAGTAATACGTTCAAAAGCCGTGTTTTTAGCACCTAGTAATATCAGGTAATTAAGAACAGTAATGCTCATTAACTTTTCATTGTGAAATGGGATTTTTATCAGTGCCGTAAAAACAAGCAAACAAAACCCCAACTGTCTTCTATTACGCTGACAGTTGCATTTGTTCATTATACCTGCTAATCAACAATTAGTTTAACGCCAGCATAACTAGAATGAAATAATGGCTCCAGATGCTATGACAAAGGAAGTTTTCAGTACTTAAAGATGCATCTTTAGGAATAGCAGGAAGGGAAGAAGTCTCAGAGAAAACAAAATTCTCTGCCAACATATAAACTGAAGAAATGATACAACAGAAAATTCTTCATGCGTACAACAGCCTGAGTTAAAAACTAAGCAGTACTTCAGGCATTCATAATAGTTTCCCCTGCCTATCAACGGACGTGAAGTGAAAAGATAGGTACAAGGGCTCTTCTAGACATTATAACCCTGATAAAACCTGGTTTTATACTTAAAATATGAATAGCTGTATTTTTCAATCATTGACTTAAAATGATAAAGGACTGCTTTTCACCTTTTCTGGTGTTCAGAGTTCAGAAAGGTGCACTGAATGCTAATCCAATCAAGCTTCGCAGTGCTAAACAAAGGCTGTTTTCTGTTCTTCTGGATTTTTAAAATATTTGTGGTGTAAAGATTTTCTAAAATTCTTGCACGCTTCCATCCAGTCCTCCTCTTTATCTTTTTCCCATCTCCTGGATTCCCAAAACAAAAGCAGCCCATGTTCATGAACACAATCTTCTTCTCTGTCTCAAAGTGGGGAAGGAAGAGAATTAACTGCGAAGCACATCACCTCCGACACCAATCTTCCAGGCTGCACACCAAGGTCTTTATCTCAGACATCAGACTGAGAAACACATTATGAAGAATATAATACACATCACTCCTGTTCACTTTGGATTACAAGTTCATTCTCTAATTCTTCTTGGTTGTATTATGCATAATTTCCTTCATTAATACCACCTATTTAAAAAGAAAAGAAAATACCTAGCTCCTTTCTTCTTGGTCATAATCTGACACTAAATAACTTACTGAAACACCTAAAATTTTGGTATGAATTGCCCAAAGAAATTTGTCTGGAGCAACACTCCACAGCACAATAAAGCTCTGCCAATCATAGAATCATAGAATGGTTTAGGTTGGAAGGGACCTTGAAGATCATCGAGTTCCAACCCCCCTACCATAGGCAGGGATACCTCTCACTAGACCAGGTTGCCCAAGGCCACGTCCAGCCTGGCCTTGAACACCTCCAGGGACGGGGCTTCAACAACCTCTCTGGGCAACCTGTTCCAGTGCCTTACCACCCTTAAAGTGAAAAACTTCTTCCTAATGTTTAATCTAAACCTGCCCTCTTCCAGCTTAAAGCCGTTCCCCCTCGTCCTATCACTACATACCCGTGTAAAAAGTCCTTCCCCAGCTCTCCTGTAGGCCCCCTTTAGGTACTGGAAGGCCGCAATAAGATCTCCCCGGAGCCTTCTCTTCTCCAGGCTGAACAGCCCCAACTCTCTCAGCCTCTCCTCATAGGAGAGGGCTCCAGCCCTCTGATCATCCTCGTGGCTCTCCTCTGGACGCGCTCCAGCAGGTCCATGTCCTTCTTATGTTGGGGACTCCACAGCTGGATGCAGTACTCCAGGTGGGGTCTCACGAGAGCGGAGTAGAGGGGCAGAATCACCTCCCTTGACCTGCTGGCCACGCTTCTTTTGATGCAGCCCAGGATACGGTTGGCCTTCTGGGCTGCGATCACACACTGCTTGCTCATGTCGAGCTTCTCATCAATCATCACCCCCAGGTCCTTCTCCACAGGACTGCTCTCCAGCCATTCTCCGCCGAGCCTGTATTTGTGCTTGGGATTGCCCCGACCCAGATGTAGGACCTTGCACTTGGCCTTGTTTAACTGCATGAGGTTGGCTTGGGCCCACCTCTCCAGCCTGTCCAGGTCCCTCTGGATGGCATCCCTCCCCTCCAGCGTGTCTGCCTCGCCAAACGGCTTGGTATCATCAGCAAACTTGCTGAGGGTGCACTCTACCCCACTGTCCATGTCGCTAACAAAGATGTTGAACAGTACGGGTCCCAGTACCGACCCCTGAGGAACGCCACTCGTCACTGCTCTCCAGTTGGACACCAAGCCGTTGACCGCAACCCTTTGAGTGGGACCATCCAGCCAGTTCTTTATCCACCGAGTGGTCCATTTATCAAATCCATGTCTCTTCAATTTAGAGACCAGGATATCGTGTGGGACAGTGTCAAACGCTTTGCACAAGTCCAGGTAGATGACATCAGCAGATCTTCCCTTGTCCACTGCCACTGTAACCCCTTCATAGAAGGCCACCAAATTTGTCAGGCATGACTTGCCCTTGGTGAAGCCATGTTGGCTCTCGCCAATCACCTCCTTGTTTTCTGT
The DNA here is from genome assembly GCA_017639485.1 of Pluvialis apricaria. Classification (NCBI taxonomy): domain Eukaryota; kingdom Metazoa; phylum Chordata; class Aves; order Charadriiformes; family Charadriidae; genus Pluvialis; species Pluvialis apricaria. The sequence continues at coordinate 69,505,957 of CM030011.1, read as the reverse complement.
GTGCCTCAGCAGAGTTTCCAGGAGGATCTGCTCCATGATCTTGCCAGGCACAGAGGTGAGACTGACTGGCCTGTAGTTCCCCGGGTCTTCCTTGTTTCCCTTTTTGAAAATAGGGGTTATGTTTCCCCTTTTCCAGTCGGCAGGAACCTCGCCAGACTGCCACGACTTCTCAAATATGATGGCTAGTGGCTTCGCGACTTGATCTGCCAGTTCCCTCAGGACCTGCGGATGTATCTCATCAGGTCCCATGGACTTGTGCACCTTCAGGTTCCTCAGGTGGTCTCTCACTTTATCTTCATCTACAGTGGGCGGTGCTCCGTTTTCCCAATCCTCTCCTTTGCAGTCTGCGTCTTGGGCAGTGTGGCTGCTGTCCTTGTCTGTGAAGACTGAGGCAAAAAAGTCATTGAGTACCTCAGCTCTGTCGCTGTCTCGGGTCACCAGTTCTTGCGTTTCCTTCCGGAGAGGGCCTACATTTTCCCTAGTCTTTCTTTTCTCGCTGATATACCTATAGAAGGATTTTTTGTTTGTCTTAATGTCCCTGGCCAGATTTAGTTCTAGCTGGGCTTTAGCTTGTCTAACCCGCTCTCTAGCTGCTCGAACGATTCCTCTGTAATCCTCCCAGGCTACCCGGCCCTGTCTCCACTCCCTGTAGGCCTCCTTTTTTCTTTTGGTCAGTTCCAGGAGCTCCTTGTTCATCCACGCAGGCCTCCTGGCTTTTCTGCCTGCCTTCCTCTTTGTAGGAATGCATTGCTGCTGTGCTTGGAGGAGGTGGTCCTTGAATATTAACCAACTTTCTTGGACCCCTCTTCCTTCCAGCGCTTCATCCCACGGCACCATACCAAGCAGATTCTTCAAGAGGCCAAAGTCGGCTCTCCTGAAGTCCAGGGTCATCAGCCTGCTACGCACCTTCTTCGTTGCCTTGAGGATTTCAAACTCAACCATTTCGTGGTCACTGCAGCCCAGGCTACCCTGGGCTAATCCCCAAATCCAACAACACAAGCAGCATAGCAACCGCCTTGCCATTAAAGCTTTTTTCTTTTTTTTCCCCCCAGCACGTCAGCGAACCCTTACATTATTCCAGGTCACATATAAAAACCTATTTTTACAGTACGAAACATCATAAATAACCATCATATAATTGTAAAAAGACCCAGTGTAAATGATGGTGGTACTATCTGGTTGCTGTTCTATTTTCTCCATGTTTGGGGTTTGCTAGTTGATTCCCAAACTTGAGGAGTATACAACGGTTCTCCCAAACACAAATCTAGATCAGGGAGGTTCTACCCCAGCACAAAACCACCCAACTCGTAAAGCCAGAAGAATAAACAAAATCCCTGGTCTTTTCTTGTTTAAGATAATCAGACTGATTTATTATTTTCCTGTCACCAGTTGTTTATCTCCGGTTTGAGCTAATTATTTACCCATTTCTAAAAGTATATAAAAAGAAGAACAATAGTCCAACGAATACAAGTCACTCCATTTACTCACCAATCCATTTCCTTTCAACCTTTCCAGAGTTCAAACAGAGGAAGCGTGCAAAAATCCTGGGTTAAGTAGCGGAACTTTTTGAATAATTACTAAAAAGAAACCCTGTCCACATAGATCACTTTCAAAGGATAATTAAAAGGAAATCATAAATGAAAAAAAGAAACTATTTATAGCACTAGACAGAGGATCACAGGTGCCATAAAGCTGATCCCCAGAAACAGAGTTTCCAGGTTACATTTTAATTAAGAAAACATTCATGTATATGTCAATGTGAAACAAAACATTCCAAAATTTAATATCTTACATATTCCAAATCTAGTTTGATAATATGCAATAGCATTATTATTATTATTTATTTAGCCTATTCCCTACTGCCTCACAAAGGCAAAACTGATTTTGGAAGTGAAGAGCTTGCGTGATATGCAGAAGACATACTCTGTACATTCCTTGCATTAACATACCTTTGAATGAAGCTTTTTTATGCCACCAGTCAAATTCCCTAATTTTGGTGTCCCTACATACATTTCGCTGCATGGATATGATCCATTTTCCTCCTCTAGTCCTGTATTCCTTTGTTTCCCTCTTAAAAAAAAAAAAGTTTAACTATCACGTGAAAAATGTCCACAGGCATCTTACATCGATTTCTTTTTTTTTTTAAAAAAAAAAAAAAAAGCAAAAAAAAAGCGCCCCATCCAGACAGCTTCTTCTTTTGAAGAACAGCTTTACATTCCTGAGAGTGAATAACTGTTGGAACAAGACGGCCTCTAAATGTTCCAGGACTTGTCAGACATTGTAATCAGGGGACTTTCCCTGTGGTTGTCGCAGTCGAATTTGTAACGTAGAAAACGCTCCCACAGTCACATGAAAGAAGAGCTGCCACAGGTTGCGCAGTTCATACAGATACATGTTACACAGGCAGATTAACCCAAAAGTCAGGAAGGATTTGGCATTCCTCCAGCCTGTGTAGTACACAAACAGGTAACACTGTCAGGAAGAAAAAAGAAATCAGATTACCACATGAAGAGTAACTTCCACTGAAGAAACGTTATCTGGTCATTGAGAAATTACAAACCTGAAGCAAGTAAAACTGTAAATCAGCCATGTAAGAACAGTATCAATTTAGCAGTCATGGAAGGGTGAAAAGTACCCGTTATCAATACAAGGTTATATTTTGTTTCCATTAAACCCTGTTTGAGAACAATTCTCTCATAATAATTGATTACAATTATCATTGCAATAATGAGTGGCTCATGACAAAGGAAAGTGGATGTTCCCGGCAACCTCTGGTCAAAATACACTCTGTTCCACCCGAGCAATGGAGAAGGAACAGGAGCCAGTATTAAGTCTTTTTCAGGCAAAGCAATGTGAAGGCCAGGGAAAATACCAGCGCCCTGGAGCCGGGAATACTCAGCACGAGGCAATCCCCCAGATACCAACCCAGCGTCCTCTTAGGGTTAATGCAGAGGATCTACTGGTGGATGCGGAGAGATCCACATATATCCACTGTACTTCTTCAGGTGGTGCAAGATGGATCACATTTGGAGAGAAATACACAACTCTACTGTAGTTCTACCACGTTTTAAGGGTGAGTTTCTGCACGCTGTGGTGTAACAGAGCATGAGGGCTGCCCACAGTTTCCAACTCTGCCTTCTTCCTACTGCAACTGGAAATCTGTTCGAGTCTCTCGCCTCAGTTTTCATCTCTAAAAGGACACAGCTGCCCAGAACTTTTTTGTGGACATTATTTTTACTTCTGCTATTGTTCAAACTACTTCCCTGACTTCCACAAAAAAATTGTTTGCCCCCTCTGGATTCTAGCCACTTCCATGCGATGGAGAAAGTTTTGGCTGGGCTTAAAGGTAGGTAACAGTATCACTTGGGCTTACTTTGTATTCCAAATCTGTTCCCAGAGTCCCAGTGGGTATATAAGCATGCTCACAAAAAAAATTTTAACAGCATTCATTATTAGATTATCTAAGTGTCATTTCTATTCTTCTCAGGCATTTGCCACATTTTATCAGAGTCAGAGAAACTTTGCTTAATTTTTTTTTTCATTTTTCATGTTCCTTAAAAAAAGGACAAAAGCATTGTACACTCACAACTGAACAATGCCATTTATTGAGGTTACTTTATATTCTATTCAAAATGTAGCCACTTATAAAGCATGCATTTCTGCTGTAACCGTGGCTCAGATTAACAAAACTACTTGTGATTTCTGGACACCTAAATATCTTCAGAAATGTGAGTACTGGCAGTATCAGTAAGATTTGTATGTCCTTCCTCCAAAGCAAAGTAAAACTAGAGATAAGTAATCTGCACGTTTCAGAATCAGATGGAATTCCTCTGAACCCGCTCGGCCATTTTGAGCAGAGCAAATGCTACCTACTTGGGCTGACAGTTTTACAAATCACATCTAAAAGAGCAATTAGTTGGTACCAGTATCTCAGCAATAAGAATTCAGATAATATCCTAGCGTCATTGCCTATGAAGAAGTGTTAACTGCTTCCAAGATTAAAATAAAGGATCTGGATATGCTTCATCAAAACCATTAATAAACATGAAGCGTTTAAAAACCAAAAATACTACGGAAGTTTAAAAATGTCACTGCAACACGATGTTGAATGACTGTGAATTTTACTGAAGTACTGTTTTAAATTAATTCTGGAGCTTATTTTTTCCTTAGTCTGGGTTTGAGATGGTAGAAGATTTGCCACTTACAAACCAGCACAAAAGGCCGAAACATTGTTGTTTTAACACCTTGTTATATCAAGTGTTATGAAACTCCTGAGGGCTTTTTTGCTTCTCTTGAAGGGAATTCTCAGCACGGCAATTACTGAGCGTGCTTTTATGTAGTAGGTTCCTCTGCTACTTCAGAGAAGATTTTGATTGTTGTTTTTTTTTATTTATTTACTTATTTTTAATAAATGTTAAGAAATTATGGAAAGGTCAGCTCCTGACACTTTGCATTTCGGGTACCAGTGAGACAGTTGTTACTTTTGTACATTTTCTTCTTCAGAAGAGACTAGAAACCATGGAGGAACACGAGACTTGCCAGCTGTGGATAAACTGGAACAGGCATTTCTCGACTTTTTGGACATATTATCAGAGCTCCTAATCTTAGTTATTTTACCCTGTGAACATTATGGCATTGCTATTGTGTCAGTGTTGCAATACTCAGTTACAATTTTATAAGCATATTAGGCCATAAACCAAAAATAGAATAACTTAAGTTTAATTGAAAATGACACTTTCAAGTAGGAAGAAAACAAATAAAATCTTCCAAAATGTAAAAAGACTTAAGCAATTAAAAAAATCACAGTTTATATTTTAATGCTGCTAAGGAAACACCCTAAAGCTTTACATTCGATTTCAATATAAACGTAACCCTAACTACCGCTAGCATCATCTTGAAATGAAAGGTTTTAGAGAGTATACAGTAGATGTTGATGGTAACAGAGCACTCCCCCACAATGCTAGAACAGCTGCTACTTTTCTCCTTAGACAATCTAAAAACATAAAGATCACATACCAGATGTGAAAATGTAAAGGGAACACTATTATTATTTCAGTTTGATACATATGGCCTTAATTGGCCACTCAATACATCCCATGTATTACTACAACACTTCACAAAGTAGCAGAGGACTTTCTTCGTGCTGTCTACTCTCACTTGTGTTCTTGGTATGTAGAGCTAGACTGTGCGGATGCTCGTCCTGGTCCAAAGAGCTTCGTTTCAAAAGCAAAAAGAGCTGGCATAGAAACTCCTCTGTTCATACATCTATTGGCTCCTAATGATCACGACCAAATCACACTCTTCATCTTTGGACACTGAACGTTAGTGAGCCAAAAACATACTGTTCCATGTAAGTCCCGCTTTTTGCCTGCACACCTAGTTTACAAACATTATCTTGGAAACTAGAAAGAAAAACACACTTCTATGTTGTTATTAACTGAACAAGAAAACACAACATTATTGAAGCCTTGCGGGTGAATGATAATGAAATGTGCTGTCATGCAACATACGGAATTAATCTCCCATACTCCTAAATGTGGCAAAAGAACATCAGAACACACCACAGAACTGCCAGCCCTCTTCGTTCTGAAAAATGACCGATGAGATATTGTATGAATCACATTAGAGGGTGCGGAACAAGAGTCTTGACAGATATATTTTGAATATTAAGAAAAAGCCCACATTCCAAGCTGCATGAATTCTTTCTTTAAAATAGATCTATTCCACTCGGACAGTGGGGCAAAGACACATGTCCTTATGTCTTAATGCACAGACACGAATACTTCATAAAGAATACGGTTTCTAGTTTGGTACAGGAGGGGAGAATGTGTATTTTTCACACAAAAAGAGAATGGAGGAGCTCTACCTTATCTGATAAGGAACAGATCTTTGGCATGGAAAACTAACACCAATCTGAAGAATTATTTAAGGCAGAGGCTGATGAAAAGTCAACAAGTGGTGAAGAACACAAGTTGTACTGTGACGTTTTGCTAGAGATACAGAGAACGGAGATTCCCGGTGTAACCTGGACAAAAGGCTGACTGATAGAAAGGTTGAGATAAAAGGAAAGAGATTCTGAGACATTGTTTTATTTTACAGTCTGACGCTGTACTAGACATTGGCACATGGAAACAAGCAGAAACTGCATACTCCACTCCACGAGCAGGAGATTAAAAGTCAAAAGAATTGTAATAACAGCAATTGAGCATGAGACATTATAGCCATAGCTAAACATAACAGTAGTGTCACTGAATGGCAAATGCCAACAGGCACCAGAACACCTTGCTACAAATTATATAGGAAAGTCAAATTCAGATGCAGAAATGGAAAACCTACATAACTGAAATGCAATGTGAAACATCAGACAGGAGAAAGAAAACATAGCGGAAAGTGGCTGAAAGCTTTGAGAAGGAAGGAGATGCACAATAACATGCAAAGTACGAAAAATTCTGGGGTGTAGTGCCCACATATTACCTCAAATTTCCCAAAGGAAAGCAGCAGTAAGGCATTTGTACAGATGTTTAGATTTACTTGAACTGTGAAACTATTACTTTAAGGAAATGATACAACCTCCATGTGACTTTAGGGATAAATTATAAGCTCTGGACAGAAAAGCATACCAAATCTCTTAATCAACTAACTGGAGAAAAATGCCAGCAAACATAAGTTTTTTGTATCAATCTACTATATGATAGTTTACGATTAATGAAATAAAACAGAGCAGAAATTATTTTGACATTTAAGAAAACATCATGACATTTATGCATGACTGGGTAATGTTTCTAAACTCTAGTGAATTATGCAAGCAGAACACACCTGGTACAAACAGGCTGCTGTCCCAAGAAAAAATGCAATAACATAGCTGAAATCTTCACCTTCATTCTGTGAAAACAAAACAAAAAGCCATGTTTTACAATGTGTCAGTGAAATACCAGACATTTACAGTATGAAAGTTATTCATTATTGCATGGTAAAATAGCCTCACATAGAGATTTATAATAATTCCTATACTACACTAAGCAAAAGGAGTTAGCACTAATCACTGTTTACTTATATGTCTGGAAAAAATCCACCGTGGTCTGGAATCTGATCAGAATGTGTATTCACAACAGACAAATAATGCTGAGATTTTCAAAGGCCTTAAAGAAAGTGCAGCTCTAACACTGGACACTTACCTTCTCCAGATGCCTTTGAAAATTCAAGTCGAAACATTGGTAACTACCTTTAATACCAACTTTGTAAAATTGTGCCTTCCTCCAGCTTCACAAAATGGAAACGAGACAAAACAAAAAGACAGAAACTGGCCACTAGGGTGTGGTAAAATTCTACACATTCAACGCAGGCAGCTTTGCTTTCATGGCAGTGAGAACAAACAAAAGCACATGAATTTATCACAGACGTATTATTGGAAAATTAAGTTTTCCTGAAGGAAAATATGGAAAAATTTACCCAAAGCGATAGAGCTTTCCACTATGTATTTAAAAAAAAACAAAACAGAATTCCTTCAAACCTATTTAAACAGGGTTTTGTAGTTCCTGTAGAGCTGAGCAGAATAAATTTACGTGCTCGGTGACTATTCTAACCGCATTTCCAACAAACGTCTGTGACAATCAAAAACTTTCCATTGTAAACAGTGGGTACTCATGCAAATGTTCTTCCTCGAATGCAAATTTCATTTTGAGAAGGTGGTCTATCCAGAACTACAACTTGTTTCTGCTCAGAGTATGTTCAGTGTGAAGCATTTGCATCCAAAGTGTTGACTATGGAAAAGTTTGTATGTCTGCACATAAACCTTACCCACACAATGCAGTACACTCCTATACTACATGTAAATCTTTACCTCAGTGCCACTGCATATATGCTGCAGCACAGCTGCAGATTGTAACAAAGTTTTGCTAAAACCCAAATTAAAACACTGATTATAAAGGAAACACTAATTCAGACAGAATCTTTTGAATGAATTCTCAGAAGATGTTCTATTAATCACATATTGAATTATTTCTCCCTAAACCTTGTGAAATTTTCCCTAATAAAGTAAATTAAGGGAAATTTTAATGGATTTTTAGTGTGCCTCATTTGTCAGAAATGAAAAAATATCTTCCATCTGTATGGCCAACATACAGAATAAAATGAATTGGCCGCCCTATCATCAGTTAAATAGGTTAACCTAACATCGGCATTCCTTTTTAAAAAAATCAGCTGTAGAAAGATGACAAAACAAGTTCTAGAAACATTACACAAAGTGATAAAATTCTGTTCAGTACTATTTGTACTACAGTGTACTTTGAATTCATTCCTATTTATAAAGTGAGAGAAGCGTGCATAACAGAAAAATCTAATTAGGGATAAAGTAGAGATGTATGCTCGCTATTTCATTCTTGTTTTTTCTTTAAAAAACAAACCAGAAACAACTCAAAAGGAGGACCTAGCACGGAACACTTTCATTAACCGCGTTCATCTATTCATTAGTTTCAGAAAATGCTGAGACCTCAAATATTACTGCTTTATTAAATCTTTACATATATCAATAATTTTGTAAGACAACTGGAATACAGGTCATGTTATTTACCTTACTTTCATAAAAAGTCCATTAGGTATCAAAAGCAATGCAGTTATAAACTCTAGACATATGTTTGAATAAAAAAATTATCTATTAGCCAAGCAGGAGGATTCTCATTTTCTTTCAGAAAACTTCCATGGGACTTTTAGTTTCTACCTCCATCACCACAACAGTAGAGCTATTTAATGTTAAGTAAGTCTTTTTTTTGTTTTGTGGTAACACACATGAACCTTCTACCAGCACACTCACCTGAATTGCTTGAAATCATTAAGCGCTATTATTTTCACTGTAGCAATGAAAATACAACTAGCACAAGAAATGGAATAGAAAGAAACCAAAAAGCTACAGGGAGGGTCCGAGCAGAGAGTTCACATAAACAAATAAATGTTTGTTGGGGAGGTTGTTTGCTGAGGTGAGGGGTGTTGTTCTGGGGCAGGGGGGATTAGAAGAAATCATTTGATGGTTTCCCTTACACTGATCCTTTCAGTACACAAAGAGAAATAAGCATCCTACTTAAGAAGGTTTATTAAAAACAAACAAACATAACCTAAAAGAAGGTTTCTGAAAAACAATTTAACAAAACCTGTTTAAAGATCCGTGCGCTGTGGACATTTACAAAAAATTGCCCAGATTTTCAAAGCTGTTCATCGTTTCTCTCAGGTGTTTTTAAATAACATCTATTAAAAACTAAACGTCTCATATCCTGGCATAAATTTAGAAAACAGAACATTATGTTCACATACTCACTGCTACCAAGGTACCTAGGGAAGGAGTTGGCCACCCACCTTCTACTGCTTTTGAAACTCACAGCCTCAGTGAATGATGCATCACACTCCAGAAGGATGCACAGATCACAAACAATACGGGTTTCATAAACAGAGGTCTGACCTCACAAACAATATTTCTGAAAATAAAACTGGCAATATGACAAGCATCTTCTAAGGTGATGTTATGACTGCTATGATGCGTAACACTTAAATTCATAAACAGGTACAGTACCTGGAGAAGACTTTCTATGGCATGAAAGCCACGAATTAAATTCAAAGCCCCACATAACAGGCTAAGCACAAATGAGACAATCCCTGGCAGAGTCACAGGTTCCAGACGCTGATGAGGAGCTGCAAAGCAGAAGATCAAAAAAACATATCAAAGGTCAAAGCAATGTCTTTAGAAATTTAGTAAAATAGTAATCTCATTTTTCAGTGGCTTCTAGCTCATGAAGAGATCACTGAAACAAACAACAAAATGTCATTTTTTTTCCTAAAAAGAAGAAACATTTTAAATATTTCAACACAAGGTTTAACAAAAAGTATACTTTCCTTCAATTCACATATATAATCGTCTTATTATATTTAGTCTTTAACTCAATACATTCAGTTTATTCAGTATGGTACTGAAAGCTGCTCAAACATGCCAGGAAATCAATGGCAAATGATGCACTTGCTAGCAAAATTTGTCCACAATTAGTACTCAGCTAATAAGTCACGTACTTAAGAGCTCCTCTCACAACCTCCACTTTTCTTTAATGCATTAGCAGAGCTATTGAGACTGATTTAGCTTGTTTGCCGAACGGAACACTACGAGGCAAAGCTATTAGTCCCCTACCTTAAAAAATACAGCCAGTGAGCGCTACCGAAGACAAAAATAAAAAGACAGTTCTGAAACTAAGCTAGTATCTATATTACCACCTTATACAGACCTTCCAGATAGTGCTTAGAAGTCTCTTACAAAACACTTTAAAATTAAAACACACTTTCTTTCCATGCACACTCACTCTTTCGGGCTTATCTAGGGTCACAAGTACATAACGGTTGTGTATGTTCCTCATTACTGTCCCTTTTCATAATTAATAACAGAAAGCAAATACGAAAAAACAATGCAAAACTCTTAACAGTCTACGCAACACTGGGAAAACAATAGGACTACTGAGCCATACTTAAATCATTCTGTTCAAATCAACGAAGTGTAAAGATGCGAACAATGCGGTTAATGAACTGTAACATTAATAGAGAGAGGGGTGTCAATCCCGGTTGTTTGCATTGCACGGATCCAGGAAAAAGGCTTTCCAAACAGTTTATGAAGTTACAGAACCTAAAGAAAAAATGACAAAAGCTATTTCACGTTGATAAGCAGACAGGGCTGTCTAATTATGATTGTATGACAACTTAGAAAAAAACGCACAAAAATAGTACAGTTAACTCATTTGTGCTGAATTTTATAGTGCAATCAGTTGGGTTTTTGAAATAAAAGCATAACTCATGTTTAACTTTCAGAACTTACTGCTTTTCTAACTGTAGCGAATATTAGAGGAACACTCCCAGCAATCACTCAGTTAAGGTTAGATATGCCATTTGCATACCAAGCCATTCTTTTTCAGTGACTTGCAACTGGTTCTTTTGGTTTTTTGTTTTGTTTTAAACACCTCATCTAGGGAGTGGCAAAAAAAAGTGTATGTGACTGTTTTAAGCCAAAAGTAATTGCATTTAATTAACTGGTGGATAGAATTAATTCACTGCTCTCCATGCACAGCTCTCCAGACAATCTCATTTTCCCCATGTATTACGGTAACTTTAAAACATCATGTGTTAAAACAGTATTTAAAACACCTCTTCGAGAACCACGGGGTGAGGGGTAAAGAGTCTTGTCAGCTAAATCAAGACAGTCTATGAAGGATCATAAAATAGTAACTTTTCTCTCTTATTAAAATATGAAAACAAATCCAAAAACTTTAAAGGACATTTCATACCGCTACTGATGCCATTAAGCTCTCCAGGCCTTAATAAATTTTAGTGTTACAATCAAAGCAACAGGAGTAATTTAAGCACACACACAAAAAAAAGGCAAACCCAGAAGAATGAAGGAGTTTCAGCGAAGGAATGGTAAAGGACATCTGACCATGAGTCAGTACTTCCATAAATCTTAGAAATATGGTAATTGCCATACCAAAAACTCCTTAACACCAGCCAAGGATCAAATAAAGCACAAATTCTGAATTAAAGTGCTGACATTTAAATAAAAATTTTGGAAATTTACATGAGAAACTGCACTACTTGTAAGGACGTTTATTTAAAAATAAAATTTTTATATATTTTATATAAAAAAGAAATTGAATATACTATTAGGCAAAAAGTAACTTTGATTTGACAACTGTTCCTTCATTGAAAAAAAAAAAACCTCAGAAAATCATAAATCTATCCTAACTTAAAACATCACACATCAGCATTCTGTCACCCTGTTTCTAATGCCTGCCAACACCTACATTCACCTTTGAAGCAAAATTCTATCCATAATCTGCGCACTTTATGCTTCACACCTTAATAATTATCCCTATTCCTCACTACACAGCACAACTTTCACTAAGGAAAAAGGCTGCTATTTTCAATTACTTTAACAGTGTAAGAGGCCTAGACACTAGACCTTGGATACATACCTAATTACAAGTATAAGTAAGTAACAGACAATGCTTCATCAGCATAGCCAAAACTAACACATCAAATTCTGCTATTCTGCATAACAAAACAAGATTTGCATCCACCTAACTTCCTACCTCTGCATGCTATCCAACTTGATTTAACATACTTAATTCACTTATAGCATGCCATATTTTTAACAGGGCAGCATATTCAGGAAATTACACTAGGCAAACCGTATCTTTTTGGGAGAATTTGTCCTTAGAGCAAAGGAGAAACTTTGAAGTCTAGCCAACTGAGTGGGTAGCAAACATCCAGAGAAAGTCCTTTTCAAGGGTGGAGAGAAGCGATGAATGTAAAGAATTATAAAACTATTAGCAGACTTGCTAAAAAAGACACCGTTATTCAATAGCGTCTCTAATTTGAAGAGCTGAAGAAGCAGCAAAGTGCAAACCTCTCATAATGTACAGCCCTTTGATGGCGAGTTCCTACAGCAATTCAAGGAAGGAAGTGGATAACTGAACAGAGAGATCTATGGAATTCAGAGGAAGAAGAAAGTTAAAAGTAACTGAAAGAGTAAAAAAAAGAAAAAAAAAAACCAGAACAAAATCGACATGGAGAGAAAAGAGGACAACCGAAATGCTTGTGTAAGACAAGTGGTGGAGAGGTAGGTGAAAAAAAAAACTGGAACATCATCTGCCAATTATTGTTAAATCTTACTTTATAGTAAAGAGGGAAATGGTCCTTACAGATTTTAATTTTGGCACATACGATCTTCCAGCACTTCTACTCAGAAAAATGATAAAAACATCATCTCCCACTACACAGACAACTTTAAAAATAGAGACAATTTTGACACAGGCTGAATTCTCTTGTACTTTTTTTCTTTTTCCAATTGCAGGAAGTTTGAATCTAGACAATTTTCAGAGTTAACCAGTTGCCACTTCTGCCACCACAATCTTTTCCACAAGCCAGGATTACACTAGAACATTAAGAGGTAACGATGTAAGCATCAGAAGTGGCAAAAGAATGGTATCACAGCGTTACACACCTTTAAAAATGGCCCACACATATAAGCAGTAGGTGTTAAAGGTATGTACAGTGCTGCTTAAAAGATTCCACCCTTATAAACAATTTAAACATCTTCACACTTCACCTTTATTAATTTTCGAGAATCTATCTCTAATACTGTTAAACTGCAAATTCAGAGATTGTAAGCTATTTCTACGTTGTCTCACAGCACCTAGAACTCTCAGGATCCAGGCCCCAGCAGTACGAATAGGGCACCCTAACAATTTTGTTTGGTTTTCATCTTCAGTAGAAAGTAGTTTTCAGTCTTCTAGAGGAGTCCTTACGAGTAAGTAAAGTAATTAGGACAATACACTGGCAAAGAGATCCTACTAATATATACATAAACTGCACAAAATTAAGCTGATCTCTTATATTACAGAACTGTAGGAAGTGTTTAGATTTACAACTGCAATTTTCACCTTGACACTGTAAAGTGAATGGCATCGGATAACTAGCCTTATAGACAGTGGTACTTTTGGAAAAAAGGGGGAAGATATTAACTAATTAAAATCAACACTTCCTTTTATTCTATTTATGATTTTGCTTCACTAAACTTGGAAGACTTTAAACCAGTTCAACCACACAATTCCATATTTACCTCTTACATGAAATAAAGGAAAGTTTTAAAAAATTAATGACTACTTAAATTAATGTAACAAGTATATAGAAAATTGCTATTATTAACACTGTACACAAGGCACTTATATTAGAGAGTACGCCTTTTAGCCAGCACAGCCCTCTGGATTTTCACCATCATAGATGCTTCCTAAAGTGATGGTTCTCCCTCCAGCTGCTTGAACTCCTGACACAATGCTCTTAGTTTATGTCATCATTGGGCGGAAATAATAAAAATTTTCACAAATCTTAAAAGGTCAGAAAAAGAAAGAAGATCATCTTGTTAAGTGCTCATCTTCATTTGCTTATTTTCCTGTAGATTTTTTCCTTCAATAAAGAAGTTCATTGAATAGATCCATTTCTTTCTCTGAGTGCCTTGAGAAGATACACACTTTGAGCAGCGGACAAAACAGACATCTAAGCTAAAACACATGCAAGGTCATGGCAGCTTTCTGCTTTAAGAACATCAAAGTGAAAGAGCTTTCTTTAAAGAAAAAAAAAAATCAAAAGAAAGATTAATTCTACTACCCTGCACATATCTCATTTAAGGATACAAAACCAAAACTCTGAAACTTACCTGCAGATATCTTACCGGTACCCTTATATTCCGCCATAGATAAATGTGCGAACCCATTAGCTGAACCAAGTTCTGATACGGAAATTTGATAAGGTGGTCTCAGCTTGATTTCTGTCTGCATGTCAGCAAGATTCATCTTTGTTGACAAAGAACGTGTGTTGTTATATCTCTGTTTGGTCCTCTGAATGAAATTATCTGTGTAAAATTTAAAATAAAAAGGTATATCCTTATGGACTTTCATTAATTTAATCCAAACCCATGCAGCTTTATGTACTACATACTTCACAAATTTAAATACATTGTTCGAAATGCTTGAATTTGCATTGGAATGTCTAATGTTATTTCTGTTTTGTGGCTAATATATCATGGGCTGTTTAATCCTGCAGTACAAAAAAATTAAGCTCTAGAAATCTAATTACTTAATAAATGTGTATAAACTAATGACTTTTCACTGCATGAGACTAAATGCATTGCTAATACAATGGATTGACTGCACTTATTCTAGATTTTCCATCAGTTTAGTAAATACCCTTATGAAAAAATTAACTCCTGCATTCAAGTAAAAACTTACTTGAGTATGAAATGTGCCTGCAAAATATTCAGGCGGAGAAAATTAATACCAGATTATACTGATATAAAAACTGTAACAGACCTACATTCTAACTGAACAACTAGTAAAACAAAGAAGACTTTGGGAAAAAAAAAAAAGAGTGTTCATAGAAATCTTCATAAGGACGACAACAGTGTTATACAAAAATTGTTTAAAATTGCCTGACTGAATTACAGACAGGCATTAACCAACTGGAATATCTTCCCCCATATTTCTGAAACTGCAGTTCTTTTTGCTCTAATGCATTTTATAAGAATATTTAAAATAACTGCCTAACATACAGTATTAAAGCGACAGATATTAATGGAATCCATAACAGCTGTTATCTGGTATATATGAGATTAGTTGTATCTGGAGCTTGCATGACAGAAGATTAACTGCTTCACTATATCATAAGACAAACAAAAATCTCTCCCTTTCATGTACTGAACAAAAATTACAGCACAGCTAAGAGCAAACATGAAATTGGAATTTTTTACTTGAGAAATTTATGGAGCTCAATGCCTTTACATGTTAAGTATTTCAACAGGTATGAAGTCAAACAACTCCTAGTATTATTAACTAGGAAAAGATTAACTCCAGATTTGGTCACACAAGGCTTAAACCCAAACCTACCGGAAGGAACAGAAAGATCATAAACAAGTTCGAGTAAAACTTTAGTAGCCTAATTTAATGCCCACAGAAGTATTTCTTTATTGACTGTAACAGGAGTTATCCACCTGAAATACAGCTATAAACTCTCTTGGATATTTTTGTTCTGTGTGCATTAAGTTGCACATCTATTTAAATACTCATTTGTCTTGGTGTAAGAATGAAAGAAAAAAAAAGTCAGATCCTTACCAAATTCTATAAAACAGTACGGTCTGACAGCAGTATTTGTCTTCATCATATTGTAGGTAGTGATGAACTCTTTCTGAAGCTCATCCAGGAAGCAGAAAGCCAGGACATTGGGATAATTTTCAGTGCACAACATCATATAGCTTACTCCCAGAGAACTGATAAAGCTGTAATTGAGATAACATATTAAAAGTTTCAAATTTAAATACAGGTAATTCACTGCTTCACTAGTCTGAGCTCATAATCAGAAAAGTAAAAACTGCTCTGGGGTAGCAAAGGAATTAATGCTTACAGAAAAGTCCAATGCTATTCTAGAAGAACAAGAATTTTCTTCTAGGTAATGTTTTACTTTAACATCACATCGTACCATCATATAAGAAGCTGTGTTATACATATATGTGTAAGTATATGTGTGTGTGTATACATGTGTGCACACTCTCACATACGTGGAACAGAAAATAACATAAAGCTTTTGGGATACAGAAACACAGCAGGTTTGTGCCGTAGTAGCTTTCCATTCATCTCAAATGCAGAATGTGTGATCTGATCCATCCCAAAAATGCAAAAAACTTATCTGGGGCGGGGGGGGGGAGAGCTGGTTCTTTCTAAAGTACGTGAGGAAATAAAACTGTTCAGTAGAATAAGGGACTCATCATTCTCCAAAGACAGTTGCAAGGATGACTAGAGATGGCAAATATGTAATTAGAAAGGGCCAGTTTTCAATACACACATCCCTATTGCATTTAGGCAATTAATTAAATAGATTTCGCGTTTTTGTGACACATTCAAATTTCTTCAAAATCTTGATGGATAACTTACACTATTAAAAGTCATCAAAGACAAAAGTAACAAAAAACGCCCTGACTAAGCCTTATACCTCTTTCTTAAAAGTTTCTTTTAAGCTGCTCAGTTTATAAACCAACTACAGCTGAGGTTTTAAAAAAAACCCAACCACTGACCAAAAAAAATTAGTCCACGCTAGGCCTAACCCTGAGAAATGCTGGAAACTCACTACCAATGGGAGATGGAGAAGGCTGAGCACTTCTAGGATCATTCAGGTGGCATACTTTCCCCCTCTGTAACTTCTACATGTTTGCTGGGGATTAGGATGAAATTACTCATCTCATTTAAAATAGCATATCTAAATTAGAATCAGAATTCAGCTCAGCTAAAGTGCAACTGAATTACCAACTACACACAGGTGCGCCTGGTTACCAATACTAAGGAGAAAGGTCACATATAAAGCAAAACTCTGAATAACCAATAGATTCAAAGAGTTATTTCATGATAATCGAAGTTTCATGCTGCAAACAGAGGAAAAATAGAACGTCTTCTGAATTATTACTTAATCAGTGTTGTCACGCAGTTACATTATCAAATTGACTAGCTCAAAAAATTTAGGAATAGTTATTAAAAAAGAAGTCAAAACACAAAAGCGTGAAGAGAAAACAAAAAGCATTGTTGTGAAAGTGCTGGATGGAGCAGTAGATAACACTCCATTCAAGACTTCACTATACACTGCCTTCACACTAGAAAAGTCATTCCCACCCTTCCCACTCCCTGTGTGCCATAGGAAGTAATTATTGAGTTATGCTTGGTTTTTAGGGCATGTCTTCTCTGAAGTCAACAGAAATCCTGAAAGTACAAGAAAAGGGCCTAATTCAGTAACATCCTAACCACAAGTTTTCAGAAATACTGCATTATGGACATATTTGGGTACTTTTTAAAATTTGTATAGACTAAAAAGAGAATACAAATGAATACTAGTTGAACTAGCATGAGGAAGAACAAGTCTGGTCATTTTCACGTAAGAAACAACCTTGACATTTAAACAAATATTTCTAGTAGTAAAAGGACTTTGATATTTATAAAAATACTGTCTATTTCAAACTAGAACTTCCACCAAAGCTTGGGTAGGTTTCAAACCTTTCTACAGTTTCTCAGTTTTAAATTTCTGATACATAAATACTGCCAAGAATTAATCTTAGTTTGATTAATAATTTCTAACATGAACTGTTAATTTTTTAACTTACAGACAGACACAACCCAGGATGTCACAATAACACAAACCAGAGGTCTTACTTTATATTATACTGCCCAGTTTTCAGAGTACATCTATCAGGAAGCTGAGAAAGTTTCTTTGAGAGCATTTTGAAATATTTTCTACATTCTTGCATTCCTGTGCTCTGGTCATAATCAGTAGACGCAGACAATGGGAGTCCATCCCTCACACGGACCACAGAGGCAGATAAAATCATAGACATTGCCAATAGAGTTAATGACAACCTACAACAAAACACAAATCAGGAGGAATCAGAATTAAGGTAAAAGCAAAAACAACGGAGTCAACTGTGATTAATCAAATTTTCCAAGCTGTATACTGGGCTCAGGCTTAGAATGGGGCACAGGGAGGATTTTCAACTATAACTCAGCATCCTAACTGAATAGGACCTAGTAGTCTAGGCAAGCTATAACACAGCAGCACATCTGACATCAACGTCATGTTTTCAAATATTTTTATCCAAACTGCCATAAATCCTCACCTAGAGATACCTGCGGCTATTGAAACACTATTACTTAGCCTGAGTACTACTGTAGCACTTGTACCCTTCAAGCTGTGAATCTTCTTGTTTAGTGAGACAACAATTATAGTCTAAACAAACAAGAACAATAGCTGGAGAGGAAAAACATGTACTGTAAAGATATGCCAGATGGAAAAGCGATCCAGGTCTTGATCAAGCAATAATATTAATGTGCTTTCATGAAACTGCGTTACTGAGCACATGCTTAAGTACCCTGACAAACAGACAACTTACATACTATCAAATAGAAAATCAAGGAATAAGAACAGCAAAGGATTTAATGCAGCTCTCCCAACTCACAACAGAACTTCTTAAACATGAAATGTCTTTTTCCTTATCTGGATCTCCATTTTCTTTAAATCTTCAAAATGTGTCTATCAGTATTATGCAAATACTGAACAGGTTGAAATGGTGCTTGCAAAGCCTACATACTTATACAGTATTTAATTTTCAAAGCATGATAATTAAAGCTTTGTGGAATACAGTCACTTAAAAAAGAGAAAGCTGTGTATTTAAACATTTCTTCATCAAAAGCAGAAAGTCTATAGCAGTGATTTAACAGTATAAATACATAGCCTGCAGTCAGTCTTTCAAGACTGAAGACACTTTTTAAAACCTTCAAGTTATTCAAACCTTATGTTAAATCAAAACATCCAAAGTTTAGCAAGACAAGCATTAAAAGGATTACTTATCTGCTAAGTATCAGTAGACAAGTTTGTCCTCTTACAAGTGGGCGAACTGCTAGAATTTATATGAAGCCAAAAGCAAACACTTCCTCAACTCTTAACACTGCTCTGCAGACTCCTACCATATACTACACCTATCACTTAAGAGATTATGAAAAAAATAGATTTTTGCCTCCCTCAGACGATGCTACTCAAGTTCCATGTAGTCACAAACTGCAAAAGAAAACAGATTTCTGGATACAGCTGAAATATGCTTTCATGTGCAATATTGACATGTTTACAACACCTTTCAAACTATGACATTAAGGGTGCTTTACAAGCCTTAGCAACTGAAGGACTGCATTCTGAAGTTAGGAATCCAAATTCTCCCAAAATAGCACTGCCTCTTCATAAAAGAGAGGAAATAGGAGAGGTGAGAGTCCAGGGAAAAATAGCTATCTCCCACTACCCAGAGGTTATATATACATCAGGATACTTCTTGAATAATAATCAATATTCAGGTTTTTCAAGTGTATTTACTCCTCAGAGAGAAAGAGGCATATCATAATGAAAACATTGAAAATGTGTTGTAATTTTCAATTTAAGAAATTCAGCTTCATCAGCGGTCAAACTTCAACCTGCTTTGAGATGCATCACATTAACTAAATAAATTCCAAATTAATACTCTTCTAATTTTACTTCTATAGCACATGAGACTTTCATGAAAGTCATAACAGCAGCAGAAGCCACTGCTGCCTGTAGGCTACTGAATACCTCTGGGCTTTAATCAGGTACACTTGTTATTTCAGCACTTCACTACAGAATTCCCTGTTGTACAAAGTGCTTTGATCAGCCGGACATAAAAGCAGAAAACAAAACAACTTTAGGACTTGCTCTAGATTAGCTTGCTGGAGTGACACATTCTAGAAATTAAACCTGTGGTTCTAGAAACTTTTACCTGTCTCTATTTCAGCTCATGCACATGCTCCCAGCGGGACAATTCCCGTGGAATGCACACAACATCTGTTTTCTTAACTATGCTGCTAAGCATATAACCACAGCAGCAGCTCAAGAGCATGACAAAATTGCAGAGGAGCTTTAAATTGTAACGGTTCTCTGACAACAACCACCTCTACCACTTGGAACTCAATCCTGAAAGGGACTTCCGGGAGCTATAACAATATAAACATAAGAACAATGATGTGATAGCAAAGTTTAAAATTCCCCTCATTAACTTACTTGCACAAAATGTAATTTCATGGATCTGCATTTCCTCTGATGAAGCAAATAACTTCATTAGCACCTAACATGAAGAAAGGAACATAGCTCCATGTCCTGTTTTAGGAAAAGGTAGCGAATAGGACAACACTGCAGAAGAAACTCAGAATCCTGTAGCCAGCTCTCAGAAGGAAAAATATTGTTCTGTTCACTTTTTAAATGATCTTGATGGTTAAAGTTCATGTTGAGCTATCTGACAAGATAAGAACAAACAGAAAAAGTTAATAAATGTATTTACTGGCTAACGATATTCTTCAGCTCTTCTTGTGAGGGCACGCTTATTGGAAAGGCCTGAACACACCCCAGGGAGAATGCTCAGATGTACTCAAGTAAAAAGAAAACAACAGAAGTATCAAAATGTTTCTATGTTCTTTAAGTGAAGCTGAGGAAGTGGCATCACTTCAGCCATTTAAAATGGGAAAATATGTATCTGTCTGTACTGTACATGAGTAACTCAGGGTAAAGCAACCTTTGATTCTGAATCCCATCATTCAGCTCATACACTAAGTTTAATTAATCTATAATGTCATCTGATCAGAAACCTGAACACTTCAGGAACATAATACAACACAACCCCAGCTGTATTTCCAAAGCATTAAAATTGTCAATATTCAATCTAACAATAGTTGCTTTACTCCTACAACTAAGGACAAAGAATCTAAATGTCACTAACAACAGTATGTATGCACAGACAACAGACAAAGCAAAGGATAAAGACCCCTTTAGAGGTATTTTTTCAATTTTTAAGTCTATTATATATGGACATTAATATTTCCATAAACCTAGAACTTCCTTCAAGACTCCTACTTATAGTTAGAGAAATTAGTCTAACAGAAGATAAGCCTCCATTAAAACCTGCCAATTCTTTTTATGTACTATGAAATTACACAAGGTAAAAATTGTGTTCAGACGTACAGTTTTAAGATCACCAGTCAATGAGGTTTTGTTACCGTCATCTTAAAAACCCACCCAATGAAAAAATGTACTTTTTTCCGAGCTTTCTAGCAGTGAAATCAGAAAGCTGTCTAAAAAATGAAGCTAATAAAAGAAAATCACTTTGCTTGCAAGATCACACATACGTAGAGATGTGTAATACACGTACTGTACCAAAACATTCAGCCTTCCGTGAAAATGTATTAATATAGAAAGTTTACTAAATCTTCAAAATGAAAGAGCTACTTTACTCAGCTCTCAAAACAAAAAGGCCCTACAGAAGGAGCCAAGTGGTAAATTTGACATACGCTTACATAGGTAGAGACTGAAGAAAGAACATTAAAGATATGGTAGTGTTTTAGAACTATCTTTAAATGTCTTTTTTAAACATCTATTCAAAACTGCACAAAGTAATTCACCATACGATTACAAATTTCATAGGTTTTCCTCCAAAAATTCTATATCCATCAAACACCTGAAGATGACAAAAGACTGCACTTCCACTACAAATGGTCTATAAATCCATGACAGGTAGATAGAAATGAACAGGGGTTGGGTTCATGATCTCATTCTGTGCAAGAACTGAGGAGTATCAAATCCAATCAGCAGGTGTCAGGCTCATGGGTACCATAGATGGTTCTTCACAAAACATGCAGTTAGCCAGTGGAACTGCTTGTCACAGCATGTTGTCAACACTAAAATGTTATGTGAATTCATGAGGCAACTGGAAAAGTTCAAAGAAAAACTATGAGGGTTATTAAAACTAAAACACTACCCTTTGTTCAGGGAGATTTTGACCCCCAAACGATGACCAACACCACGCAAGCATCACTCCGTGCTTGCGCTATTCTTATATTTCCCTGTGTGCATCTGCTTCTGGCCCATCTTTATTGATTTCCCCTTGCACTTCACAGCCCTCCCCGCAAATGAGGGCTGGGAGAACTCATGAAAAAGAGGAACACGGAGAAAGCTGACCACAGACAGGTAAGAGTCATTCCTCTGTTACTCTACTGTCCCTAATTTAATATATATATGTCAACCTCCCCTGCTTTCACAAAAAATAATTATCATACATGGCTTCAGTTTCATTTCCTCCCATGAGCGGGAAAACTCAAGATGATGGAAACCAGAGCCTGTTTTGCTGTATTTTTTTTTTTTGAAGACAGATTCAATTATCATCTCATTTAGTTATGTGTTATAGTGGCACTTGGTCCTGAGGCAGCATCTAGAAAAGTACTAGAAAGTGGTATATGTTCCAATCTTCCTTTGTAATGAATTGGTCTTCAAATTTGTGATCTGACAATCATTGTTTTATAACTATCTGGCATCTTTTCATAACTTTTTTTACAAGCAAGTATTTGAAAGTAGTCTGTGAATATGGTTTTCTCAGGATATTTCAGGTTTTTAAAAACAGCCTGGCTTCATAAAAATTGAGAGAGATTCTAAGTAGATCTAGTGTAACAGCAAGCCTACCCTCCTGCACCCACTGGCCTTCAGCACCAACTTAATCAAAGCATTTCTTGCCAGGATGTCTGTCTGTCATGATAAACTTCCATAAAATATAAGATTGGGAAGTGGAAGCAAGCTGCACACCTGCTTGACACAGAACAAACATACAATTCCTGTGCTTACTTCAAGTGTTGGACAATTTATTGTCCCCACTTTTGAGGGTTGCGACAGCTGCATTATGCAGGCAGGAGTCTTAACTTTTCCACTCTACAGCATACTTCAGAAATCCGTATTACAGACTAAAGCAGTATAGAAGGACACAACAAACAAAGCCACTGACATCATCAGGTATGATCAGACAAGGAAATAATCCTAAACCACTAGCCCATATAATCCTTCTCATAAAGCAGAGGAAAAAGAGACCTCAGAAACAGAATCAAGACTCTGAAAAACGAAGGCAACAAACAAACTGCATCCCAAAGTCTGGGAACTTGAGCCTTTCATCTACCACCTATGTACATGGCGGCTTCAACATGATCATTTGCACTATTCGCAATGGCAGCCAGTGCAGGAAGAAGCATTGTGGTTACTGCCTTAAATGGGTTGGCATTGCTTTAGGTTGCAAAACTTTATACAAAACTGTTGATGCCTACACACACAGCCAGGAGAGTCCCTGGCAGATCCCTGCTACAACCAGCTGCTGCTACGAAGCGACACTAACCAAGACGCCTGAGGTGCCACCGAAGCGACACTAACCAAGAGGCCCGAGGTGCCACCGAAGCGACACTAACCAAGAGACCTGAGGTGCCACCGAAGCGACACTAACCAAGAGGCCTGAGGTGCCACCGAAGTGACACTAACCAAGAGGCCTGAGGTGCCACCGAAGCGACACTAACCAAGAGGCCCGAGGTGCCACCGACGGCCTCCCACGCCAGCTGCCAGCAGCAAACCTCGAGTGACAGGGCAGGAGGCAGCCGGTGCCGGGGGAAGCGCCGGCACCCCTCGCTCACCCCGGCTGACCAGCAAACGCAGCCCACCCTGTGAGCAGCCCCCAGCGCCCCGGAAGGCGGAAAAACAGGTGACAAACCGCTTCGCTTCGTGGGACCAGACCCGCGCCCACCCCGGGAGAGCCCTGTGGTGCCCCGGCAGGCCCCCGCCCCAGGCCGAACGGGGACGGCAGACGGCAAGCGAGATCCCGGCCCGGCGAGGACGGACGGGCGGGCGGGCGGACAGACGCAGGGCCCTGCGGCAGCACCTTCCAGCACCCTCCCGTCCCTCGCCTCCCTCACGCCGGCAGGCCCCGGGCGGCGGGCAGGCCCAAGGCAGGCCCCGGGCGGCGGGCAGGCCCTGGGCAGGCCGCGTCGCCTGGCAACGGCCCCGCGGGGGAGGGAGGGGCTCGAGCTACCTGCCTCACCGGAGAGAAGCGGGAGCGGCGGCAGCGGCGGCGGCGGCGGCGGCGGCGGCGGCGGCGGCGGCGGCGGCGGCGGCCTCCCGCCGGGCATTGTGGGTACTGTCCACGTCTGCCTCGCGCCCCCCCCCCCCCCCCGGCGAGGGCGCGCCCCTCACGTGACCCGGATGCGGAGGCGCCATTGGTTGGCGGGCGGCGCGGGGCGGGGCTAGGGCGTCGCCATGGCGACACGGGGGGGCCGGCCTTGCCCTGAGGGGGCTCGGCGGCGGGGCGGGCGGCGGTGGGGAGGGTGGGCCGCGCCGGTACCGTGCCCTCTGGGGAGACCTCTTGAGGCGGCGGGGCGGCCCCAGTGCTTGGCCTGAGGCGCGGTTCCCTCAGCTGTGGGCGGCCTGAGGGGATGGGGTGCCTCGCCCACCCCGCGGTGGGTTCAGTTCTTTATGGTGGCGCGGCGTCGCCTCATGCGGGCCTCTCCACACCACTCCGGGCAGGGCCGCCCAGTCAGCCTTCAGCGCCTCTTTGAACCCTGTCCGTGCAGCCTGAAACGCCTGCTGGGTCGCCGGAGAGTTGGGTTGGCTTTGTGGCCTTTGGTCAAATGGATTGAAGGGTCCTGACACCGCTCGTGTTGCAGAGAGCCCCCAGTGTGCTGGGATGGGGAGCCTGCCTCGCCATTGCTAGTTCTCCGCTTCACACATCTCTGGCTAATTCTTAATTAGCCTCATTTTCAAAAGAAGTGAGGTTTGGTAATTGTGTTCTTTGGAGTCTCCTATGTAATAACTTTTAACTATAGTTGGCCAGTTTCCACCAGGTTTAATGGAAGCATATAGAACTTGGCATATGCTCGATACTGTACCAATTACAATATACGTGGTACATGTTTTCTGATGGGGCAGCAAACATGGCTGCCAATGTGGAGGATGTACGGTGGTGACCTAGTTGTCACTAGAAAAAGGGCACTGAGCTGATGCTGGCTGCCAGATTAATTTCATTCATTTCCAGGCAAATCAACTGGGCATGTTTTGACAATAAATGACAATACAAGAATGAGAGTTTGCAAATCTCACTACTAATCCCAAAGTGAGGTTCGTATTTTAAAAGTACTTTATTTACCAACACAAGAATAATTTTCTCCCTGTATTGCTCTTCAACTTTCCTGTTTTCCTACCATATCACACAGTTGTGGTCTGTTGGCTCAAATCTCAAATGAAAGCAGCTTATTTCCTCACTAACGCCTTTTAATTTCTCCTTCCATCTGTTACTACTTCACTATCCAAGTGCTTGGAGTGTTGGGGTAGAGGTAATATACCTCGCGCTCAGGACTTCTGGGCTCTACTGAGCTTCGTTCAGGAGCAAGGCAATCAATCAGGAGGATGGCACTGAAGCACAGTAACAGTCTCCAACCTCATGTCTGCCTTCTCTAAGCAGCATAAACTATTTTAAGTGGATGCTTACAGCGACCCCAGATACCGGTGGGGTATCACCTCACTCCCTACCCCTGAGATAGCGTCTGTGAATGCCAGTGATCCAGGTGGGGTAAAACAATCTCTTGGATCTTACAACCAGGCATGAGTTGCCATTGCTGGAGATTAATTTTGCCCTTTCAGCCTCCAGGCTTTCTCCTCCATGCTTCAGGCAAAGCTCAGGGAAGCTGAGGAATTGAGCTCTCTGTGTCCAACGAGGCTGCAGTACGGGGTACAAGGTTAACTATGGCAATGGAGTTGAGTAACAGAGGTGGAGGGAAGACTGGGAAAAAATTGTTTTCAGAGGAGACTCGAAATGAGACAGGGAAACAGTGAGGCGGGAGGTCAGGAGACGCAGGTGGCGCGGGGATGTGGGAGAGGCAGGCAGGCGCAGGTGAGCAGAGGGGCCGCTGCTGGAGAGGTCACCTGCAGGTGCTTGGTGAGGTAGTTCTGCTCTGAACGTAAAAGCAGCAGGGGAAAAGTGATATCCTGGAGACCACAGGGGAGGACCCTTTTCTGAGCAGCTTTCTTGTGGTGAAAGCCGGTTGCTGGGGGGAATTGCCAAAGATGTGCCCCATGAACAAGTCTTGCTTAAGCCTTGCAAGGGATGGAGGGTCTGCGTGTTTGAATAAGCACCTTCACATCTCCAAGTTGGTGTCTTGGCCTGTCAGGAAGAAACTGTGTTCCCCGTCGAGCTTTTGTAGAGCTGAGCACAGAAACATCTCAATCCTGACTGACTAGGCACAACTGTAGCATACGTTTGGAAGATGATACACTAATCTAAATAATTTCCAGAGAGTCCTTATCCTGTATAAACAGAGTGAACAGTATTACAAGCTGCTACACAATTTAACAGCTTATGATAGCATCTACTATAATGCTGAGAAGTAGTGATTACTTAATTAGAGGCTGCCTAAAGGTTTGTGATAAGTGCATACGTGTGTAATGTTAATTTTCTAGTTCTTCTGAACTGTTTATCTTTCAACCCTAAAATTCTCTTGACCTTTTGTAAATGTTTTGAAGGAAAAAAGATAAGCATTTTGCATTTACATAAACAGGACTTAAAAAATTATATACACATCTATTAGTTAAGACTTACACATTCCTAGGGGAAAAAAAACGTAATATTCTTTATTTTCAGCTAAACCTGGCCCCAGGAGGTTAAATAAATTGCACAAGGTTGCTGAGGGAGCGAGTGGCAGAGTCAAAAGTGGGGTTACAGCTCCAGCACTCCCAGCGCTCACAGTGAACTTAAATCATACCTGTTATTCAAGAATTTGAATGGCTAACAAGCCAGTTACACTTTAAATAGCTTTTTTTTTTTCTTGTCCCGTTGACTCCCTTAAGACACAAAAGCAGTAAAACATTGTTAGAGGGGCACCACACAGCGATTAAGTTAGTGAAAGTTGCAGCTGGAGATAAAACTGAGATTTGTAAGTAGTAAATCCAATCAGTGCAAAGGGAAACCAAAGTGGAGGAATGTAGGTGCTTCAAAAGGAGGAGAAGAGATGAGGAGTTGAAGTGGAGTACGTTGAAGAGAGAGCTCAACGGGAAGGATTGGTGCTAAAGAAGTCCAAGTGGTGCCAAACCCCTCGGAGATAGCAGTGAGGTGCGTCTTCATAACGACAGCGAAATACTGAAGCCGTGTCCTCGTTGATGTGTCATCAGCCAGCTGATGGCAAAACCCAACAGCGAACACTTGGAGACAAATTTGGACGGGATTTATCTCACCAAAGTTTGATGGTCTGGAATTTGCCCGCTGTGAGGAGGCTCATGGTTGCTGTTTCTCCTCAGTCACTGCAGAGGGAGCAGACGCGTCCAGCCGCATTTATATGCCTCGGGTTCAGATTACGAAAGGTAGGGAAGATAAACCCTTTGGCTCTGTTCACTGGATTTAAACACGACTTTTAAGTTTTTTTAAAAGTTTCCCCAAGGAAAAATATCCAGCCTGAGGAGCTGGCAGTAGTTGTGCTCATCGGTGGTGGAGTCACAGAAGCACAGAGCTAAAGGTCTGAAAGGACCTTCAAAAGGACGTTCAGAAAGTTTAACTTGTTTTCTTTGCAGCATATTAAACTGAGGAATATATCAGGTTGCTGATCCACTTTGTAACCCGTTTTTACGGGGAAAATAAAAGCCTTCTCCGATTTAGATTAACTAAACCCAAAGCCTTTCATCTTTTAAAAAAAGCCCAAACAAACAAACTTCTGTTTACTGAACGTCTTTATAATTCTATTGCCTCTTTCTCTGGATCTGTTTTTTTTCCTGTATCTTAAAGTTTGGTGCTTGAAGCTGGAGGTATTATTCAGGCTGGGGCTTTAGCTGGAAACTAGACTAATAATCCATTAGTGTGCTTCCTGTTTCTTGGATGGGAATGCCAATTCCCATGAAAAAAAAAACCAGGTATGTTGAATCAGTGAATTTATGTTAAGTGCAGCCCAGCTTCATCAGGAGTGCTTAAAACTCCAAATCAGGCTCCTGAAATCACAGTGCAAGAACCCATGACTTCCTAACAATTCTGCGCTCTAAAAAAAATTGCATCTGATTTTAGGGGTTTTAGAGAAACCTGTGTCCATAATCACAAGAGCTAAGATTATATTAGCTGGAATGAACTGTTCTTGCTAACACAGCATCAGCAGAAGTGTGAGCAAGGTCATAAAAATCATCAGCAGAATATCCAGTTTATTTCCTCGCTTCTCTTTTAAAAGCCTTCTGTGCTGATTCAGTCACAAGGGCCTGTGCTGGGCAGAAGAGTTTCTTTCATGGAACAATAGTGTTTAATTCTCAAGGGCTTTACAAGTGTGACGCCACCTCGTAATGTCACATAAAGTATCTCCCTGGTAATAAATGCAGATGTTAGAACAAAATACAGCGTTATCCCAATGGCTCTTGTTGCAGCAGGGCCCAGCATGAGCTCCTGCATAAAGAACATCGTATTTCTGAAAAGTAATCTTCACACTGCATCTCAATTAGTTTGAAAAGCAACATGTTGTTAATGCATTTTTATTTACAGGGCCATCAGCATTGTGGGCTTACGGAAATAACGCAAGTGAGCTTCTCTGGTGACTGTGTCCCAAGCCATTCCAACAGTAACACTCTCTCTTTGGGGCTTTTCCGCTTACTTTATTCCCTCTCTGGTAGAAGCAGCAGATCTGGAAAGCCACATGAATATACTCCTAGTACGCATAATCCCTTTAGTTCCCTACATGACTGTAATTGAACGCATTGGCAGACTTTGTTTGTATTTAAATATTTTCATAGAAAGGAAAGGCATTCCAAGCTGATCACTTCACGAGGCCAAAAATTTCATTAGGAGCCATTTAAACAATTACAATAAATAAGAAAATCATTATTTGTTGGTAGAGTTGTGCCATAAACACTATAATTTATATTCAAAGAACTCTTCGTCCCTAAAGAAATTTGTCTTTGTTTATGATAATAACCACAACAAACTTGATTGAGTTAGAAAAAAACCCACATACGGCTTTGTAATCCACAGTTAGGATGTTCTATTTGAAATTTAATTCAGAAGGATAGAGAGGTTTCTTAGGACTGAAGGGATTATTAGACACTGTAATATCTAATAAGATTATAAGATGGAGGTGGTAGCTCACAGCAATAGAAACCCGCTAAGACACAGGAATGTACTCAGACACAGGGGCGGGCGGGACTTTCTGGGTTATCGAATCCGGTCCCCAGATGCTGCAGGCAGCTGCATCACATAATCCATTTCATACATTCTGTGAGCTTCATCTTAAAGCTAGGTATGGTTTTGGCCTTACAGTTTTTAGACCCTCACTATGCAGATGGATAAAGAACACCTAATTGATAGTCTAAATTATTCATGGCCAATTTATACCCACTTGCTCATATGGCAAAATTGCCTACCTTTAGTATTTCCCCTACCTGATGTATTTACAAAGAGAAATCAAACCGCATCTCGGTCTTCAGCTGTTAGGCTAAATGAGCTGCGTACGTACACTTTCCTTTCATGAAAGGTTCTCCAGTCTCCTGATCTTAGCAGCCCTTTTCTGTACCTGTTTCATTAAAAATCCAGATTTCTTCAACGGGATTGATCAGAATCACGCGTTTTATTCCAAACAAAATCTTACTGGGGTCTTATACAAGGATGTTCATGCGTCCCTTGCTCTTCTGGAAGTGTCTCCTATTGCATTTTAGAGTTTCAGTTGCCTTTTCCGTGCCCACATCGCACTGGGGCAAACCATTAGAAATCTTTCTGTGTCGTTGCTGGTTTGCAGCACAATTCTTTCTGCAGCTTACTCTCTTACTACTTCTGTGACCTCGCTCCTCGAGGACATTCAGTGCTTGCTGTGGGATATTCTGAACTTTCTCTACACCGATGATACCTCCTAACTTTGTGACTTCGAGACATTTTAATGATCAGACACCTCTGTTTTCCGAATGGGTCATTAATACAAATAATAATAATCAGTCTTAAGACTTACTTCTTAGGAGCTCTGAATAATTCCCTTTCAACAGTGCTGAGCTGCTCTTCTTCTAACACAGTGTATGCCTTGCAGTTCCTCTATAAACCTCAGACTTCTCCAGGTAGGAGATATAATTTTATACATGGCTCCTCATCAGCTACTTTATTGAAGTCCAGCCAGTCAGATTTCCCTTCTTTGTCTAGCTAATTAATTACTGTATCAAAGCAAGCTATTGAATTAGTCTGGTATTATCTAGCCTTAGTAAATGCCAAATCCATTTTATTTTGTTTTCCGCTGACTGTCATGACTTCTATAATTCTCTCCTCCCACATTCTTTCCTAAAGCCTAACATAAAACTTTGATGTACACAAAGTAAAATATATTGTGCCTATTGAGCGAAATCCATGTTTTATTTGTCTTTGGTATAAATTAGTTATTTACATCAATATGTATTTTTGACTAGCAGTGAGGGTTGAGCAGCAGTTATAAACATATTGGATGCCTCGCTGTATTCACTGGCAGAAATGTGTATGCATCCTTTTTTATTCTAAATATTGCTAGTACCACTTTTTAAAAGGATTGGAACATAAATTCAGCAGACTGCTCTGACTGAGACACGGCCCCACCTGGAACAGGGTCTTTTCCCGAGCAGGTTTGTCATCCAACTCAAACATAATCTATGTTGCAGAAAATCAGAGGACAACCTGTACGGTGACTTGACACATAAGGTGATCACAAGTATTGGGTGTGGAAGAAATACAGGTTTTGAAGAAACAGAGGAGAGCTGGGGAGGATTTAGCTGAGAGGTACTGGATGATTGTTCCAGATAGAGATAAATTACGCATGGTATTGTCTGCTTTGTGCTTAATTTTTAATTATGTTGTGGGCAGTACACAAATTGAAAGAAGAGCGGGTAAGAAACTAAATCGAGACTTGAATTTAAAGTCCACCACTGACCCACAGACTTTGCGTGTCCTTGGGCAAAATGCTTTCTCGGATTTTTTTACCTCTCTCTGCCTCATCTGTAAAACAGAGATAACACGACTTCTTTTTCCCCAACCTGACTATTTACATAATAAAAGCCTTTCCATGCATGACAGTCTCTTATATATTTGTACAGGATCTAGCATAATGAGGCCCTGGATCTTGGGACTACAATACAAACAATACACAACAATTAAGATTATATATCCATCCAAAATATACCTAATGCATCTAATACTGCGGTACCTTGCCGGAGAGACATGACTTTACTACGCGATGAACTCTGCTTCTGTGACTTCTGCAGTCCCGCCTTTTGTTCTGCTCGCTCGCCTACGGAAGGCTTTGGCAGAGAGGTGGGTTTTAGGAAAGTTTGGAGCCCTGTAGCTATCCTTTTATGATCTCCTGCAGGTGGAAGGAGTGATGGACCCCAAAGTCTGAAGGGACCTGCCTGGAGCCAGGCAGCATCACACAGAGGCTCTGCATTTCTGCAGCAGCTTCCCTGTGGCTCCATTCTCCTCCTGCTGCATCAGGGAAGGTCTGCCTTGAAGGCAGCTGGTTCTTCTCTGGAAAGGGGAAAAAGGCGTCAGCCCGCAGCGTCTCGTCCATATTGTCACTGGGGAGGACGGCATAGCGCTGCAGGACAGCCCAAGCACAGGGCTGTCCTTTCCCTCGCTCTCTGGGCCAGCGACTCCTGCACTCTTGGAGAGGTCTGGGTACATTCTGGGGATGCAACCGGAAACACTGGAGCCGATCCCCCCGTTCCACGCTCACGGGGTGGGGTACGGCAATGAGCGTCCCCTCACCAGCAGCCGGGAGGCCACAGGGTGGGACCTTCGTTATTGCGCTGCACATTCTCCCAGGGTTTTATGCTCAGCTTGGAGACAGACAGCTTCCCATGCCAGAACTTTTGGGAAGTGGGAAGCTCTTTCCCCATAACCCGTACAGCCAGAAGATAACGCCAAAATATTGCTCTCGTCGGAGATCAAGCTGGGTCTGCGCTGCGATTTCTCTGCGTGCCAAGAGAGAGTAAAATGGAGGGTGCTTGGCTGGCCTGAGCTGGTGAGTCCAGGCCTTGAGGCTGCGTTGGCTCTGCAGCTACTTGGCATGAAGAGGAGGAAAAGCATGCATAAATTAGAAGCTTTTAAGGCCAATTTCCTTGTTTTGTCCCAGAGTAACTGACCGAGGGCACTTAATGTTTGCAGCAGTAGAGCAGCCCCTCCCCATAGGCAGGTGACAGTTTTTAGTGCTTCCCTTGTGCTGGCAGATAACACGATTACATTAATTTAATTGTGCAACGCTGCTCTGGCAAGAAAATACAGACATTTAAAAAAAAAAACCCTAATTTCATTTCCTCCCCCTCTTTCTCTCCACAAGTTTTTTTACAACCAAAAAAGAACAAGAAAAGTGATGGCAACCGGATTAATAATAATACATAGTTAGTAACTGATTAATTTGGTTTCATGTACTGCGCAAGGAAGATTGCATTGTGTTGTGGCTATTGTTTTATGGGAACTGAGACAAGATATCAGGTGCCTGTTACAAATGTTAGGCGCAAAATTAAACACCCACACATACCGAAAGGACCATCAACACCACAGAAAGAATTATTCATTTTGCAAGCAGAAAAATGACAAAGCAGAGGAGTGACAAATGCTCTAGATAAATCCAGAGCTCCAATTTAATGCATGGGCTAAGGACCTTTTTTTTTTTTTCAAGTAAAGACTTCTAACTCTTGCAGCGTTTCTTACTTCTCCATAATTTAGCTGTGCACATATTTGGCATTTAGAGTGTGACGGATTTACACATTTGCTACCAAATGAGCTGCAAGAGCTAATCAGCTCGAGCAGAATTGCACATATTAATGAAGAAGGCTCTTCTGCATGCCTGCGATGTAGACACCCACTTAACTGGGGCACCAGAGACTAATTTGAAAAGATTTTGTTCACGTAGAAGCTTTTTTCCTATGATGAATGCTTGCAGGGAATCATGTGTTGTAGAGAGGGAGGGAGCAGTATCTGCAAAATCTGACTAAATGGTTCTCATTACTGAGTGGTGGAAGAGCAATAGGAAAGATAATTTATTAGTGGCTCAAAGCTAATGAGAATAATTATCTCTATGATGCTTTCTAAGCAAACACAGAGTAACTGTTGCTTAAGGAGTACGGTTCCCCTGCAAGAGCAGCGAGTGCTCTGGGCAGGAGGACAGAGGACTTCCAGGGACAGGAATCTTCCAAACCAAGGACCAGGTCCGGCATCTGGGTGGAAATGCCCGGACATCCTCCTGGCTTTAATTATGGGCCAGCATCGGAGCTGCGATTCCCTAAATTTTGGGCTAACAGAACAGCTTCTTGCAGCCCGCAAAACCAGCTACAGCAGGCTGATGAATACACAGAGTTTACAGTTCAGCTTAACTCCTGGGAAACCACAGTCTGGAAATCGCTGCCTTAGATACGGAGATTTTTTGCAACATTGCGTCATACAGTGCCTGCCAAAACCTTGGCAAAAGCCGAGCCAGTCGAGGGTGCTTCGCAGGGAGTATTTCAGCAGCGCTGGTCAGTCAGGCCTTCCAGGAGTCCTGGTTGCCAGCAGATAAAACGGTATTTGGAGTCTTTTCCTTTGTAGAAACACCCAGGTACCCTCCTTCCTTAATCGGGCAATAAAAGCAGGATGCACAGAGAAAGCATAGCATCTTCTCACGACCAGCCAAATAAAATAACGGGAGAAATTTTGGTTTCCAATCAGTTCCAGCAGAGAGCAGTTATGTACACAAGTGGATTAGCCAAAGGGCTGCGCACCCGCGGTTCCAGCGGAGCCGAGGAACGCTCACGGGCGCTGGGCTGCCAAAGGCAAAGGAAACGCCAGCGTTTGGCCCCGACGCTCAGCACCTGCTGATAAAAGCTAATTTCCCCCCCCCCTCAGTTTTCAGAATTTACTCCTGCAATCCCAGCGTACCATTACAGACGCAATCACACTAAAGTAAGCCTGCTAAATTAAAATGAGGTGCACGTGGACAACAGTCGCCACTCCCCTGAGTGTCATTTGGAGCGAATGGCTTGTTTCATAGTTTGTAAAATGCAGTTGGCAGGGGTTTAGTAGTATTCTAGGAAATCCATGCAGGCAACATTTCTTTCTCTTAATATAGTGCTATAAGGAATACGGAGACTGATTTTGCTTTTTATTTTTAAAAGGAAAACAGACTATGAAAAGATCTGTAGACTAAGTCACCAGGTCTTGACTTTTCTTTTGAAAAGCAGTAAGCCTCTAAAATCAAAATCACCCATGAAGCAATTCCATCTGAAATGAGACTCTGTCTGAAGCATTCTCTTTGAGATTACTCATGATGGGAGTTGCATCTGCTTTTTTACTCCCCAATTAAGTGCTGTAAGGACATAAACCTTACCCCTCTAATCTTTTTTTTTGACCATTAATATAAATCTAACTTTGTGGATGACTATTGAGAGAATGTTCAGTCAGCAAGATTCGGGGACCTAATTTGGCCTGAGTGGGAGTTTAGAAAAATTCCCAAGGCTGTTTCACCCAACTGCAACAAGTTAGGAGGGGCGTGGAGGCCAGTGGGGCTATCGGATCCAGAATGATCCATTCATTCAGAGGCCATTTCCTCGTGTCCTGTCACTGGTTACTAGCAACAAGACACTGACCCCCACCTCGCTACAACCTCCTTTCAGGGAGTTGTAGAGAGCGATAAGGTCTCCCCTCAGCCTCCTTTTCTCCAGGCTACACAACCCCAGTTCCCCTCAGCCGCTCCTCGTAAGACATGTGCTCCAGACCCCTCACCACTAGTTGCTCGAGTTTGAACAAGTAAGGACGTAGTTATTGGGTCAGAGACAGATGGATAACTCCTTTACAACAGAACCCAAATTATCCTCGCGGGTTGCAGGGCACTGGGATATAAGCTTACGTGTATCTTGGGACTCCAACCTATGTGTCCCGTATCCCAGAGTATTCACTCTCCCGGGATCTTGTCGAGGCTCCCTTTTCCCTCCTTCAGTGGATGAAACAAACCCAACACCTCAGGCTCTATCAGTAGATGGGGAACCCACTTCCTATCCAGCTGCTGCCAGTCTGCACAAAACACTTGGTCCTGCTACCCTTCGCCTCTTGGTCCGACTACACCACGGGACTCAGACCTGTGGGCTATTGACATCGTGTTTAAGCCAACGCTGAGGAACAAAGTGAAACACAATCCTTGCTCATTCTCTCTGCGGTGGACACATTTTACCCCTTCTCAACAAGACATAATCTGCTTAGGGTTAACGGTGTAGCAGATGTCCAAGACCTTAGAATCACACCTTAAAAGGGCTGAAGGAGCAAACCCGTAATTGCAAGAGCAGAACCTCTGATTCACTGCAAACCATTTGTTATCAGCAATTAAGTTTCTTGCTGATAAATGATTCATGAATTGAAATCCCAGATTACTCGCTTTTAACCACAGCAGAAATTCCTATGTGTTTATGACCGCCTGGGCTGTGCAACTACTACGATGGGCTGGAAAGTCTGAATGTGTGAAATGCCCAACCGTTTAAATACACAAAGTAAGAGCTCTTACATGTAAGATACTTTTCATTCACAGTTTGTAGAAAAAAAATGTAAAAGTATTTCAATTCCAACTTGACTGAAGCAAATATAAACATAAACTGCCTTCACTCGCAAATATAAACACCAACTTCTGCTTAACTGGAGGGAACAGAATTACAACAGTGTAAGTGAGATCCAGACCTGGCCTACTAATTAAAAAGGCTTGGAAGCAGAGCTCCCAGCTCATGGTACACTTTAGTTCACAGTAACTAAGGCTTTTGTCAGCCATTTGATGTAATCGTTTATGGTGTTCAAAACTGTATTTTTCAAAAACAATTCAGACTATAAACCAGATGAGTCATGACCCTGTAACAGAAGGTAAATTATTCTCAAATATTTTATATTTGTGCATTAACACATGATTAGCCAAGAAAAAAAATGAATGCCCAAGTCCAAGATGTAACTGACAAAAGAGTGAAGGGAAAAATGAGAATCCTTAATTTTAATTTTATTATGGTGTAACCAGCTGTAAGGAATTACTGGTCTGAAGTACAGTGTGCAATTGTCCTATCCTAAACATTTACTAAAGCCTATAATTCACAATGATCCTGACAAGTGATGTCACCATTGGCAAGCTATGATTTTTTTTTCTTTTTTCTTTTTTTTTTTGAAGTCTACATTTCTCAGCAATTAGCAGAAACATAGGCACAGCCTATGCACAGAAATGCCAAAGCTTTTCTGGAGACTCTATTTCTTTAATGCCAGCTGCTTTGACTCTGAGATCAAAAAAAATGCAGCAAGTTCTGGACTAATCATACTTGATAGTTTGCTGGTAAGCAAAAGAATTCATGTTTTGAATCAAATGGCATCAATATGTATTATTTCCTAAATGCAAGGCAGTTTGCTACTAATGCGAGGATAGCTTGAAAGAAAGAATTACCATGATCTTATGCAAAAGCATTAAGCACATGAAGTAACTATGCTAACAGAAAAGAAAAAAAAAAAAAAAACACCTCACAGTAAGAGACTTAATAAATTAAGCTACTTTCACACTAGGATATTATGTACTACCAGGCAGCTGATTTTTTGAGTGAAGAGACTCATCAGGTGCCTAATAAGAGAAGATACTTGGCACAGCTCCATCACCGTTCAAACTGATGCCATGGTTAACAAGCTGGCTACCATACAAGGCCAATCAGGCTACCGGTATTCCAGATTATTCACTAATGGCTTCAGCACCTTAACGACTGCCAAACATACAGTGCCATTAATCGGGCAAGACAGAAGAGGGGAAAAAAAAAATATTGAGAAAGGACGCAAGATGCCATTCACCTCCTGAGCAGTACAGCACCGAGTTGTCCATTAGCATGGCCTTCATCGAGGAACCAAACTAGCCAAAGAAAATGAGACGGGCAGACTGAGGAGCAAGAGGAAGACTCGAGACTCAAAGCACAGTTCTTCACTGTAAAAAGCTGTTTCGTCCACCCGTTGAGTGCCAACTCAACAGCAGATGGAGGCCGACCCTCGCAGCACCGAACGCCCCACCGTACCGCCCAGCACACCTGGACACCGGGCTGCCCCCAGCCAAGGGGTGGTGGGCACCCGTCCTGCGTGCGCTGGCTCTTCCTAAACCACCACCAGCTACGGTCGCTCACCCAGCGGGGAAGAAGCTGAACAAGGCTGATTAATGATGAAAATACTTGTCTTTTTTAAAATTTATTTTTAGTTCAAAGTGAATCACAACTTCCTGCCCCTCCCTCTCCCCTCCTGTGAAGACATAAGCACCTCCAGATCAACATAATTTTTTAAGTATCACGAGTGTAACACATTTCAACTGCTGCTAATACAGCTTTTACAGTGAAGATTTTGTCAGAGAGAGATTGTTTATGCAACTCCTTAAAGAGCAAAAAGGAAAAATCCTGCATACAAATGCAGATAAACTTTTGGCATGTAAACACGTCATATACATAATTACTGCATTATCAAAAGTATTATGCATTTATCAAAACAGTTGAACATAACACTTTCCAACATGTATTTGATACGGCCCAATCATAATTTGAAGGGAGACTGTATACCCTGTAACGGTAGCGGTATACCCCTGTAAGGTAATCACTCCTGCCACAACTTACAGAGGCGTTTGACAATATTGATGCCAAAAAGGGAGGGTTTAGTTTAATTTTGCCCATGCTCTGCTGCTTTTTGATACTTGGTTTAATTAACTCAATACATTCTATAAAGGTATGTAAACAGTCCTGATTTAAAAACCAGAGAGATTTAAATGAAATCAATAGATCTGGACTGGTCAATGTTAATGTCTTCATTAACTCAGATACCTTATTTATCCCTGAGCACCTTAAAATTGTTCCCCCCAATCTCACTGAAGAACATGTAACTATTTCACAAAAATGTAAAACTGCATTTGGATAAATCTGTGTCTTACAAGTCCCACTTTCCTTCACTGGTTTAAACCAAAACAAAATAGGTGTCCCCTCCCCTTTGTTTTTTACATGTACTGCAATACCTTTAAAAAAAAAAAAAAAATCACCCTATCAAACAACATCACCTACAGACACACTACAGACTACAAAAATATTGCATAGGAGTGTCAGTGGGCATAGTCTCACAACATGAGAGAAAATGCTAATTTTTCTTTAAAACATTATGGCAACATTCTAATTTATTTTTCTTTTAAAAATCAAGTGGTTTCACTTTATTTCAAAATTGTACAAAATGGCCATGGCTGTTTATAAAAAAAAGTCTCTGTCTTGAGAATATGTGAAGTCTCAGGTGCATTGACAAAAGACCTGGAACCATTCACAGTGCAGCGGAAAGCTTCTTTTGAGGCAGAAACTACAATTCATCCTTCTTCTTTCCTACTCTTTCATGGTCTCTTTCTCTCAGGGTTCGCATGAAAGTGGTGAATCCAGACTCCTGGTTTTGAAGAAAGAAAAATATTTTTACAAACAAACCAAAACAATGCATCAAGAACACTTTTAGCTTCTGCATCCCACGGCAGAATATAAACTGAGGGACAGTTATTGCTTCTTCCTCATCGTGCAGTGCTCTGGTCCAGTGCTGCTCCGCTGCAATGCAAGGGGAAGGTATCCACACAGAAGCCACGTGTCAAACTCTGAAGAGATGGGGCGCACAGAAAAAGGCTCTAAGGCTTACAGGACAACGTAAAATCTGTCTGTCCCTAGAAATGCCACCAATGCCTATTTCTCAAAAACACTCAAAGACATTTTCCTGCCACATCTGTATGCTACCTGTGTCATTCTGAAAGCAGTTAGTGGATCATTTGTTGGCTACACGCACATCTGCCACTGCTCCTCATTCTGTAACAGTTTTGATAATGATCTTGCTCCTTTTCTATACATTCAGATGAAGAGAATTACATTTTTTTCAAGTTACTATCAAAATTA
The DNA here is from genome assembly GCA_017639485.1 of Pluvialis apricaria. Taxonomy (NCBI): domain Eukaryota; kingdom Metazoa; phylum Chordata; class Aves; order Charadriiformes; family Charadriidae; genus Pluvialis; species Pluvialis apricaria. Next base: position 69,467,116 of record CM030011.1, on the reverse strand, counting down.
TTGTCAAACCATTTCAAACCTGGGTGCCTAGATGCCAACCCCTGTATTTCAACAACTTACAGTTTCTGATTTCTAAGGCTGTGAGATGCCAGCAGTTTCCTTTTCCAAGGAAAGCTCTGGGCACAGAACACAACTCACAGGCATTTCAAAAGGCTCAGAGGTGGAGGTGTGAGCACCTGTGCTTGAACACACTGTCCACTGGTACACAAATGCTGTAGTTGTCTGGGCAAACAACACCATTTTTACTGTTAAGCAATCCCAAAACACGCCAATCAAAACTGGTGATAAAGACGGAAAATACAAAAAGGTAGAGAGCAACAAGCAGAAGTCAAAGACTGACTTAAAAATAAAACAAACCAAAGAAAACAAAACAAAAAAAAACCCAGAGCTGGGAAGCTTTTGAGGAGCTTGAACAACAAAACACTTCTGAAACTACTCACTATTATTCCATTGAAAAAAACTGAAGTGACAAGTTTTGGCCATACATCATCTGCAGACATCTGGCAACCACTAGGTCCCATGGGAGGACTTTTTCACAGCTGTGTGTCTGGAAGTCATTTAAAGTATGCTTGGGTAAGAGGGTGTCCTGAGTCTTCCTTGCTCAAACTGCTCAGGGTGAAATGCCCTAAAATCTCTGCTCTGGAACTGCAGTTCCCTTGGAGATGTGGAGGACCAGGTAACCTTACAGGCTACCGCTGGGGGACACGCTCTTCCCCATAGCCAGCGCTCCAGCGTGGGGCGGCAAGGAGCTGAGAGCTCCTGCTCTGCTGGCTATGGCTCCTGCTGTAGCAGGTCATGTTACGCCCACAGCAGCTGACACCGCCTCTCTTTTTCTCTGCCCACACGAAATGATGATACACCATCTGGACCACACTGAACATGGACATCTACTGATCTAGTGCCAGAATCAGGAACAGAAAACACGTCCCCTGGCTCCCACTGCTCTCTCCTGAGATTTCTTTTGCAAAGTAGGAGCTGGTTGGCCAAGGTGGTTCAAAAGGTGTTGTCATGCTGATGAGAAGTCCTTTACCAACACAATCCCTTGTTACTGAAACAGATGTGTGAACAGACCTGGAAACTCCATGGAAGGCACGGTGCTAAGCACTGCCTTCAGCACCACCACAGGAGATAACAAAAACTAATTTGAGCTGCACAAGCAGAAGACCACAGGTCCTGGGAGAGGTGGAGGGGGAACACAGTTGCCAGCAGCAGAGAGATTGCGATGTTCCTGTTGGGTAATTTAATTCCACCCAAGAAAGGGTTGGCTGCACACAAGGGATTAGTCAGTCCACTTTCCAGCATAGGGATAATCATCTCCCAACTGCTGTGGCCTCAGAGCACTCCTGTCTTGCTAAATTCTTTTTATCAGCCACCACAGATCCTTCCTTTCATATATCATTTCTATAAGTATGGGTTAGAAATACAAAGATTGCGGCTGAAATTTTACTTAATTGTTGGCTACTGCAGCCATCTTTACTTTTAAGAAAAGATCCGCAATCGGAACTAAACACAGTATCCATAACAACCCCTGGATCAGCATCATAAAATGGTAATTACTGGGGTCCTAATGCTGGAGAAGACTGAGAGGTGAAGCTCCGTGAAGACTTCCTTAAGATCCTGACTGACAAAGAACCTCAGAATTTGGGTTTTTTCTTCATGCTTCTCTGTAATTTGGTGAGCTGTAATAGCAGCAATAACTTTCAGGCAAGGCTCTTTTATCAAAATACTGGATGGCTTGAAGACCCCAAGTTTTTCTTCCATGCCCTAGCTTCTCCAGGCAATCAGTCACTGCTGAGAAATAACCCCCCTCTAGGAGGCTATGAGAAAGAACGCACACAAATAACTGGATTTCTCCCTTATTTTCGGGCACTTTACAACCACAAAAGGCATCATGCCATTTCTGCCCGTTGTACACATAGCACATAATTAGCTGGCCACAGCAGGACAAAATAATGGAACTTCAGCCCACGGGCTAGATGGCACAATTGGTTTTTCCATCCTGAGCTCCAGGAGTGAATCTGATTCAGGGAGAATGAGATATTTAGTTTCCCCCAGTCTCCAAAGGACAGCTTTGTCCCTGCTATAAAACCAATGGCCTGTCACCATTTGGCAGCCTGGTGGACCCATAACATGTTTGCAGTATGAGCACGATCCAGATCCAGAACTGAGAGGAGCAAGTTCTGTATTTTCTGGCATTTCTGCACCTAGCAGCAGCACATGCAATAAACCCTTCACTTTCCCTCTGTCCAAATTCACTTGCCGTCTTCAGCTTAAAGAATAAAATACACAACAACGCATTACCAAGTCTACTCCTTTTTCCTCTTCTCACGTTCCTAAAATAGATCCGGTATGTTCCTAATGCAGAGATGTACAGGGGTGTGGTACACAATGATTCATCCGTGTAAGACAGTAACAAGCAGTTAAACATCTTTCCAGCACAGTAAAAATTCACTCCTCAGTTTTCATTTGCAAGGCAGCATAGGCAGAGACCTTCCTCCCTGTGTCAGGTGATGACTCCTGCTTTCACTTACCCCTCTTTCTCCAGTATACTTTTCCACAAATTTCCCGTAGTTGTAATAGTTGAAGGTGGGGTAGCCGTCAACCCCCTCCTGCTTACACAGGTCATGATTCTGTTCTTTGGCACAGTCCACTGCAGCGTAGGCAATCTGAAACGGAAGGGATCAGCATGAGGCAGGAGAAGACAAAGCAATACTCCACTTCATGGTTATGCTGCTGCAGCTTAGATTTAACACTAGGAGAGACGCAAGTCTTCTGCCAAAAACACAACGGCTTTTGTAACGGCTCAGCTCTGGAGGAAGATCAGGGGGTGGTCATCAGGTCAAGCCACGTGAACGGCGGAGCGGAAGCCTGCTCCCTCCCAGTGAAATGCTGTGCTGCTCGCACAGCACCTGGCCTGCGCAGCTGCAAGGCGCGCTCAACTCACACAGCAGAAAATCACCTTCCTTAGCCTCCCTGCTAAGGACGCCATTAGACTCCAAACGGGAAATCCAGAGGCTGTGTTAGTAAAACCAAATCCAAGCACGGCAGTCACAGCTCTGTCACGATGCAGTATTTTTCCTGCACTTTGGTCATCAGTGATGAACAGTGACAGGGTGATTTTGGTAAAGGTAACGACCCACCTAACCCAACCTCCTTCCTGTGGCATGGCTAATGCTCGGAAAAGTTACCTCTTCTGTTTTTGGACAAACATGGCCGGTCACTTATGCAGCCTATTAAGAGATTAATGATTTCTATCCCAAATAGCTTTTGTAAACTCCATTCAGTTCTCCTAGGTCAAACAGGGATGGGTGAGAGTCCAGAGCATCGTCTACCAAGTAACACACATAGAGACGAAAGTTGCTTGCTTGCAATCTCAGCCTGGGTCTATGTTTCCTTTCCTGCCTATTTTCAGTCTATCCTTTAAGGTAGGGACTGTATGTTACGTGCAGCCATTAGCAAAGTGGGCTTTAATTCCTTTTGAAACCTCTAGATGCTACTGTCACACAAACAAACCCCGAGCAGGAAACAGCCTGCTGTGCTCTCAGCCTGTTGGCAGCAACGCAACACCCTCCGTCCCTGCATGCTTCAGCGCAGGCAGAGCGAGGGAGCGCAACCTCGCAGCCCCAGAGCATCAGCTCGGGCTAACCCGAGTTTAGAGCATTTGACATTTGAAACCTGAATCTCTGAAGTATTGAGGAGGGGCTGCACTTAACATTTCCGATGGTGAAACAAATTTATAGGCTTCTACTTAAAGCAGCCGATCCCTCTGCTGTGGTTTCGCACTGACTGTTCCCGCGAGCGGCAGTTCTTGCTCTGAACGCGCACTGCTGCTTACGCAGGCTTGCCTTCACAGCCCCGTTACACGCTTTGCTGAAGAGCAAGCAGGTTTAAGTACAAGCTATGTAAAAAACCCAAACAAATTAGAGGAATGATTTTTACAATTGTGGGTTACAATGTCTCAAGTGCTAATTTCATAGCAGCCACATCTTAACTTGAAATTTCCGTTCCACAAGCCTCACTTAATCCATTCTGATCAAAATACCTTTTGCTTGCATGACTTTAGGGTTGCAGTTGAACTGTTCTTCCATAATTAAAAGATCACTTAATATTCCACAATGCCCTCCAGTTTCGTGGTGACACTGTCAAAATGAGAAAACCTGATCTCATTATCCTAGCAGTAATTAAAGAGATTGGCAAAGCCAACTTCAGTTAATTTGCTTGTTTTGTTTTGGCTTTGAAAGCCCGACAAGACAGTACTCGGTAAGAACTCGCTTGGGTCTATCTTCCGATGGAAAGCACTATATAAAGTGAGCAGTGTTCTTACTTTAAATATTTGGTTTCTGTTTTCCCATTTTAAACATTAATAAGGCTATTACAGAAACAGGACTCTTGAGAGCGGTTACAAACACGTATGATCACACTTTTTTTTTTCCTTTTGTAAACAGAAAGACTCCTACTCATTCAGGGCCAGTTAATATGAAAGGTTAGGAATAATAAACTGCAAAAGAGTTTCATATAAGTACTTATGCCTTCCTGACCTTAGCAGCCAGCCAAAATTTAGAGTCCTGTTGGCTACTTCTGTGTAAAGGAAAGCTTACAATGAAGACAAACGTTTATTTCACGTCATAGTATTAATGTAGAAAGAATAGTGTGAGTCCTGGTTCCCTGAAAACAGGAGGAATAAATAAAAGCGCTTTCTTCCTCACTGGTCTAAATATCACACCGGGAGAGATTACAGCCAGAAAAAGGGGAAGGTGTATGTGCACTCATCCCGGTCTTAGTAGCTGGTCTGAGGCACGAAACTGTTGTGACTGATGACCCATCTGTTCTTAGATAGTGTCTTGGAGATTAGGAAAAAAAACATTGGAAGGAAGAGAAACCCCCTTTATCTGTACCTCTCTGGAAACATCTAGACTGGCTTTGGTTGGAGCAAATAGCTCTATTTCACTTACAAAAGGCCTTTGTGGGAATAGCCCCAATGAGGAGAGGACATGGTGGAAGAATGCAATGCTATAAACTACTGCTAATCTTGTTCTGCACACCTTTATTTGTTGCCTCAAAACTGATGACTGATGGACTATAAGGAGGTGGCTTCTGAAATAAATGCTTGGTAGTCTGCTTGAGATACGGGTCTCCTCTACAGCACACGAAAATCTAAGCTGGTAATCTGTGCATTTGTTCTGCACTGAAATAAAGCAGAAAGATCCCAGTCTACGTCTGGCCGCAACAGTCATTTTAGCCTAATGCTACGCCTAATCTAACAGGTCTAATGGTGATGGACGCATATGTCTGGAGAAGCATTTGGAGGACATGTCCATGGTCTGTCATTTCTCCAAAATGCTCCCAATGCAAGCTCCCACACAGCCCCATGGACTCACCACTGCTCCTGCCAACGTCATTTTGAGCCCAGCTCTTCAGAACATACATTCCTGTTCAGTTATTTTTACAGCCAGTGAGAGAAGAGAAATGGCAATTTTCAAAAGCCTTGTAACTCATACAGACCTGAGCAAAATTTCATAGAGAGACATCTAATTCCCAAGACTGTATCTGAGGCTGCATTTCAAATGCCTGCTGCCAACAGTAGCTGAGTAAGAGTACTTAGAAGAGCTTGAGTGATTACTTCAGAGTGGAAATGTTAAGGCAGCCTAAATATAGAGCTTGCTGCCATCTCTATGCACTCATTACCATAGCATCACAGTCCTAATTGTCTTGCCTGTCTCACAGTGGAAGATCAAATATAGTGCACTGCAAAAAGAGAAAAGTAATGCTGAAAAACACTTGTAGCAAAACACGCTTCTGGACTGGGGACCAATTCCAATCTCAATTCTATCAACTTCAGACAGCTGAACTCCAAGATGTACCAGAATTGCAGCAAACAGCACCGATAGCCTTTGGTTGCTTCTGCTTGTGTTATCATGGACTGTGAATATTAAACTCCGTTTTCGGTAGAGGAGTCTCCTACAGCAGTTTTCAGTTAGGGTGAATCACTTCATGACTACACTGAAAGGCTGTGCATAAAAAGCAGCAGCTCACAAAAAGAAAAGCTTTGCTTGAGTCCTGGCTCAAGTCAGCAGTGATATATTGCAGGGAGGTTTTCCTCTCATTCTCAATCTTCTTATCAATGATCATTGTGTCAGGAAAAAGAACAACTCAAAAAACCTCTACCAAGATCTGGTTAAAGCCTTCTGGAGAATGTCGCTCTCAGAAATGATCTTCATATTCAACTTTCAGCAAGAAGTTACATTGAAGTTCAATGGAAAGCATAGGTTAGCAAGACCTATATGCTTTGCCTTGTAAAAACACTAACTCTACTTAACCAGAAATTTCAGCATTTTAAGCTTAATTTCAGATTAAGCATAAGACATCTCTGATACGTATCCAGGAGCCAAGACACTTGGCATCATTGCTCATGAGGGAAAAAGCCCTCTAAAAATCTGTGAGAGCAAGAAACTCTCCTAATGCTGGTGTAAGACTTAAGTGTGTGTGTGTGTGTGTCCATTATGGAAAAACCCAGTGTAACAGTTTTCAGAAGACAAGATTGATTTTATGGAGATTTTATTTGTTAGGGCTAAAATTTAATTTCTTGAGCCTTCCTAACTTCCCTATAACCAGAGGGAAAAATCCACTGAAAAAACATTACAGGAAGAAAAAACCTTAAGTGCTGTATCTGCACTGCCTTACATATTGACAATACATCATTATATACAAGTTCTCTCTCCAGAGGCAATGCCGTTCAGGTTTATCACCATCCTGTTCAGCAGCCGTAGCAGGGATAGAAGAGTTATCAAATGAAAAGACCGTCAGAGACTGTGGACCCCAGAGGAAATTCCTTGGAGTACATCCAGCCTCCCTGATGTTATTGGTAGTTCCTCACAACTACTATTCCGCTTATAATAATTAATAATACCAGGTTAGTATGCATAATAATAATGCATAATAATTATGCATAAAAATAAGAATTAATCCCAAGTTAGTATGCATTTCTCCTTTATTCCACAGTTGGTATAGTTTAACACAACTCTAGCAACATCTGGGATGGGAAGATATCCTTATCTTAAAAGGGAAGTCCCACCACAACGTTTCATGGTTTTGCCAAAGAAGTGGGAGCTTAACTACAGACTTGCAAACTTACTCCGCACAGCATTAGAATGTGAGCAATGTATGACCAGCTCTGAAGAGCTCTTAAAAAGGGAAATAGAGCATGGCATATTGTTCAGATGAAGTGGTCTGATCATGAACGTGAGGCTGTTGCAAAAATTTGGACTTTTCATTTAGGTGCTTAAATAGAAGTGGAGCTATGCTGAAAATGTGACCATTGATCTCTGTGTGCCTCAACTGTAACAGGATGATGCCTTATTTTTTTACTGCATAAGAAGTAGAAGGAAAAAGAAGTACTTGTAATATCACCTAATCATACACCAAGAATCACAGTTCCTTTCTAACAGAATTATGAAACAACTTTTTGCTCTAGAGGGATCTTGCAGGTAAGGAACACAATTACATCCAGCGGTTCAAATAGATGTGTAGAAAATGGAAAGTGGGATCCCTTGACCTTCCAGCTAACTCCTCCTTTCTATTCTTAAACCTCTTTCATTTTAACAGTTTGTCTCCCAGTCACCGTATGATGATATATTAAAAATACCCCTGCAATCCTAGTTGCTCTCCTGTTAAAATATGTACTGTCATACACTGGTTTATTGATTCAAGGAAATAAATCTCTGCTGAAGCTAATATTGACTTTTGTTATGAAAATGGAAGTGAATAACTAACTGAATATTGATCTGAGAGAGGAATGATATACGATAAGCTTAAAAAAAAATTAAAATAAAAGTAAAATTGCAGCATGGAAAAGAATGCTTCCAAGCAACATTTTTAAAGCATAGTCAATTCCAGACGACAATTACCTGATTATTAGGAAAGAAAGTCTGTTGTTGCCAAATGTCTTAAAAGCACCTAGGAATAGAGAGGCGTGCATTCTTCTCTATGATTACTCCACAGGTTTCTATTTATATCACCTGTTCTGGATCCTAAGAGCAGTTACGAGCTGGCCTGCTAAAGCTTGTTTCGATTCAGCTACTGTTCTCAACGTGAAAGGCCTTGCAAATGGAAGATTCATTATTAGCTGCTCTGATGTGCCATAGCAGCAGTACCATAGCTGCAATTCATTAGCTGTTCTCAAAGCAGGCATACTTGCAAAGGGAAGATCCATTAGTAGGCATCACGATGTACAGTGCTAACATCACCATATTTAATGAGTCTAATTAAAAAGAAATTCAACACATGCTTTTTAAGCAAACAGGGATCAAATTCTTGGCCAAACTCAAATATTTAACTCATTTGGATAACTGTGCAGTGATTTGGTTGGTACCATCATTTTAAACCACGGTTCAAGCCTAGAAACACGCCTGCAACGCCAATGCATGATACACACTGGGGACTCACCAGTTTCACAGCAGACTCGCACCCCAGCTCACCCCATTAGCTGCACCCTTTCCAGCAACCTCTACCACAGCTGTTTCTGTACAAATTCACCAGAACCCAGCTGCAGTGTTCTGATTTAGGTCAGTGCATTTGTACGGAACAGCCTTCTGTGAAAATGGAGAAGGCTGGTCAAACAGCAGACCCTTTGGGGGAGTTCCAGAGATTTGTTACTGAGATGCCTTGAGGAGTCAAGAGCTTTCCTTCAGCAAATCCAAGCTGGAGCATCACAAATCAGTTCCTTCAAGCTGAACTTTAGGATCAGCCAAAAGGCAGAAGGCAGATTTTTTGAAGATTTAGCTGGTGCCCTTTCAAGAGTCTCTGGAGTAGTCAGTGAACATGCCTTCCTGCTCTTCAATCTGTTCAGCGAAGTGACAATCCTCACATTTGCATTTTCTGACGTACAGTGGTCATTGCCAAAACTCAAGCTGTGGAGCACAGGCCAAAGGCTTTCCCCTGGCAGCTGTATGCAAAGGCTACAGCACCCCAAGGCAAGAATGCTTCAAATGGCTTTTTACCCTTTTTCTTTTTTTTTTTTTTTCTTTTTAAAGAATGGAAAGCAATATGCTAACTGCTTCACTAGACTAGCCTCTCCACTGATCTCATCTGAATTTTTCCAGGTACATGGAAAGACGTGGAGGCTCTGGTTTATGGGTTACACCCAGAGCTGTGTTTTGCAATAGCCCCACCGCTGCCCTAGGCAAGCGTGCAGGCTCGGGATTTCTGCTAAAACCACTAGCAGTGATGTGGCCAACAAGAACTGACATTTGGGGCCAATGTTCCGAGCATTGCGTTTTGAAACTCCGACTCCAGCAGTGCAGATGATGAAAAAGTACACAGCATTACACACAACCCGGGGGGGGGGGGGGGGGGGGGGGGGGGGGGAAACGACACACGGATGACTTCTGCGCCAAAACCACCCCCTTAGAGCGAATCTGCAGAGCCAAAGACACGTATTTAACAGCTTCAAGCTCTGCTCCTCTTCAAAACTCTAATGTAAAGACTCAAAGTCTCCCAAAGGATACCTTATAAGATACCATTTATAACCAGTTCAAGGCTGGAATGTTTTTGATTGTTCTTTGGCTTCTGCAGAATTAAATGTTTAATTAAAGGACCACCCCTATTGAAAAGAAGATACAGTTTAAATGCTACCATACTCCGTTAAAGTGGAAAAAAAGCCTTTCTCCAGGGGGGAAAAAAAGGCACTACTACAGATTAAAAATGAAAATTAGTAATCTTTCCCTGTTTTTGAAAGAAGAAATACTTCTTCCCTCTTAAGCAGTAATTTTAGAGAAGTTTGAAACCCTACAGAACTATGAATTAGCCAAAGTCTGACGGCTCAGCCCAGTTTGAAACATGGGAATATGGCCAGTGCTGCTTGTGGGAACAGCCATATGCCCTTCTGAAGTCTTAAACAGGTTTATTTTCTTTTCCACAAGGGCACAAACTGGCAGCAAGAAGCACCTTGGCAGGTTACGGCTGTACACAATTAAATAGGTCTCCCCAGATAGTCAATCCCTGGGAGATTCAGAAGTCACTGGGTGGAATAACAACGTTTTCCCTAACGGCACACACCTCTTTAAAACTGTACCAGCCTTAATATTCACTACTGGCTCTCCTGTTTCAATTCATTACATTTTATACCTCCCCACTTCAGCCTTAAACTGAAGTAAAGAGTTGCAACCGTCAATCACTGCTGTGCTCTTGAAGTCCTTTCATATCCTGCAGTCTGAACCGAAAGCTTCACAAGCCTGCACTTACCACCACCACCACGTCCAATAAACTGCGCCATGATTCAGATTGCTTGTTTAATACATCCTGGGGCTCTAATAAGCAAGTTTCACATGGTTGGTACATTTGCCTCATCTCCTCTGAGTAAAATTTTAATGAGTTTAGGAAAGAGAGGCTTCATTGGGAACTACCAGAAAAGTGGGAAAACAAGGATACTTCCTCAGAGATCTGAGCACACAAATTTCCAGCAGTAAGAGAAATGAAAGCTGCACGCCTCTAAATCTTTTGTGTGCCAGAGGGCATAAGTGATGGACTTTTAATTTTATGCAGTCAGTGATACAAGAATGATTTGTTTCTTGTCAATCTGATGCATCTTCTGTGAGTTACAGAAAAGACACGAGGAAAAGAGAAAAGAACGCCACAGAAATTCTTCCCTTACGGTAGCAGATTAATACGGGTATAGCCATTTCAAAATTACTTAATTTCCCTATGAAATTGCCAAATCTTTTCCATGCCATACCTAAACACAAAGCAATTGTGAAGTTGGAACAAATTCAGAGATCAGAATGAAATACAGTTCACTCAAAGATAATAAGCAGGTTTCTAAGTAGTTATCTGGTTAAATCCAGTGGCTCAGGTGTTTTTTTTTTAATCCCAGATATGCACACACTGAGTTAAAAAGGTTCAGCTGATGCAAGGAAATTAACCTGTGTGCTTCAGCCATCATATGTACTTTCAAGGCAGTAGCATGAGGGTCCTAGAAGGGCCCAACATCCTGGACTCAAGTTAGCCAACCTACAGAAATATATTATATTTATGCTATGCAAGCAAAGCTTAGTTCCATGATTGAGGTCTTCAGGACTGTCACACAACTTGTGGCTTCTCCACATGCACCCCACTTACAGCTGACAAAAGCTGAAGGGGAATGGAGATGTTGTAAATTATCTTTTATTAATCTTTCAATGAGAAAGAATGTGTTTTGCTTCACAGAAAGGAACTCTTCCACAAAGAATTAAACAGAAAAGACAACAAAGAGTAGAAAACAGAGCAACTCAGTTTGACCAAAAAGATACAACCCCTAAGGTGCAGATACATTTCTATTAGAGTAACAGCAATTTTATCTACAAGCCTAACAACTGATCAATAAGAAAAGCCTGCAAAGTACAAATGGTGAGAAACGTTCTTAAATATCTCTGAAATTATTAACAGCAAGTTACCTTTCGATCTTCTTTAAAGACTTCGGCAGCGGTTGTAAAATGTGGAATGGCATTTTTACAGTGTGGGCACCCTGTTTGACATGGGAAGAAAGAAACAGCATAAACATTAGTTGTAAATAAGATACTGGGAGAAACTCAAAACACAAGGTGAATTAATGTAAAATTTGTATGAAAAATAATTCTAAACAAGACTTCTTCAGTTCTGGGAAGAGCAGGACAAGGCATCTGTAGACCATGTGTCAGCTACATGACCTTACGCACGTGTTTAAAATCCCTCTCACTTCAGGCAGTTTAAGTGTACACTTTCAGTTAAGCGACATCCCATATAGGGACCATGATGCAGGGAGCTTTTCTCTGTTGCCTGTCCCTTAAAAGCACTGAAAGATCACTAGCCACAAACCAACAAAATGTTTCCCTGCTGTTGTACCTCCTCATGGGCATTAGCACGTGGGTTATCACTGCTGTTGCTACAGATACAAGCTACATTTGGACACAGGAATTAAAATGGCGCAGTTGTGAACAGGAGAGTGGAATTTGGAACGGAAATTGCTGGATGAAAAACTCCATATTGAAGACCAAGGGGAGCGTTTAGAAGTGTTTGGGAACTGCCTGTGTTAGGGCTAAGCCATCAGGATCACAAGGGAGGGGAAGATGAGCAAGTCCAACAGGCCACACATCTTTCACGTATGGAGAGCAGATGTCCAGTCGTGGGCTAGGATGACTGCTGCTGGCCTTCCTGGAGACCTTCCTCCTATCCACCACGAAAGAGGCAGCCCCACAAGAGTTTTACAGACACAGCACACAAGAACCCCACAGCTTTGTGTGGGAGACGGGCTGATACTTGTTTGTACTGCCACAGCATTGAACAAAAGGCCAGTTCATCCCTTGCTTAAACATACACTAAATTTAGTCAAACATTTCAGAAGAAGCCACAGAAGGGGAACAAGAACTGCTCTCTTGATTCAAGATTCAGAGGTGGGCGCTTTTAATTCAGAAGCAATGTTTATTGTCTATGATTAATCTAAACCACTCTCAAATATCAATACTAAGTAAGGCTTTGAAGAGGAATGTACCTGGCTACTTTTTTCAAACATAGCATAAAGAGGTTTTTCCCAAGCAAAGACTCAGGACACTATTTTTTGCTTCAATGCAGGGAAAAAAGGAATGGACACACTTCTGTCAAGCCTGTATAACGCTAGCAAAGGCAAAAGAGTTCATCCTGCTATTATTTCTGGATAGGAATGGAACAGAGCACAGATGAGTTGCTCACAGGCTCCAATTGCAGCTTATGCTACTGTTGTTCATCATTGTAAAATACTGGTAAACAAGTGGCTGTGTTACTTTTAAGTCAGTACTGAACAAATGCCCTCTTAGGAGGCTTGCAGCCACCTTCTCATAAACTGCACTCGCTCTTTTAGCTGACAAGAAAAACAGTATCTGTGCATAAACACTGCACACCCCTTTTCACAAAGGAAAGGCTGCACGTCCCTTTCATCTTCACCAAAAGGCAATTTCATTACTTACATGCACTGCTTTGAATTTTAGAGTATTTTTTTTTCTTCAGAATGGGATTTTGAAAGCACTGCAATGACACACGTGTATAAATACAAGGAGAGTCTATGCAATAACTAAGAATGCTGAAAAGTCAAGGGGACATTTCCTGGGAAACTGAGGCACTTCTGCAAATCCGTTTCAATGGCTTCAAACTCTTTATGCAGTCTGTCCTCATGGCAGCTGTGTTTCACTTGGGAGATAGTGCAGTTCCTCTACAGCTTGCAAACTATTAACTTTGTTGAGCAGTTTGGCATTTGCCTGGGAGAAAATGGTCAAGAAAAGGAGGAGGTGGTGGAGGCTAGGGCTCCAGGCTGTTCGCATGTCCATCACCCCACTTCGGCGACCCATTTTCTCTCTCACCACTTGCCTGTCCTGTCTGCCTGATACTGAAAAGCCTTCAGGTCAGGCCTGTCTCTTGATACATCTTGGATAAAGTCCCGTACCATGGGGTGACTGCTTCGGCTGACTTGTTAACACTGCTCTACACAAATAAATCAGAACTGGTGACAACATCTAAAAAGAATTCCAGAGACAAGAAAATAAGAAAAATCAGCCACCCCTAAAACAAGAACACTTGTTCTAGTCTGCATGCTTACGCGCTGTAGTTTACTCAAAAGTGCTCCCAACTGTTACACTAAAATATAAAGGCTCCTAAAATCTTAAATCTTTCAGGTGCCCCTTTCTGCTTATGATCTTGAGCTTAAAATTTATATTTCACCAAACAGTAACTTTCAAACCCTCAATAAAAGATACTTCAAGAGAAATATGAGACTTCATGTCTTCTTTTTCCCCTCTAACACCTTCATGATATATCAGTCGATGTGTTTCCCACCTTGCGGGTGCTGGATCTGCAGAGGACGGGGCATTTGGTAAAGCCTCTCTTTAAGCCCCCACTAAAGTAGCAGCACCTAAGAGCTCTCCGTGAGACACACTCTTCAAGAAAACCAGAACGTGATTCAACAAATAACAAACATATTTTTTCAGGCACAGAAAAGTCCAATGGTTATTAAAAATGCAAGCTGCCATTTTACAGGGGCCAACAGATGGCTGGTAAGAAAACAGCCCGAGTGGCTGTTTCGCTGGTAACTGCTCAGAGAAGCAGCAGCAGTTGCTCGATGTCCCTTCCACCACAACAGGTCACCACTGCACATGCTGCTGCACCATGTTCAACAGGTGGCATTGAGAAGGGCTTTGAGCATGGTTCTCAAAAAGTATGTACATCTTGTAAGGCCAAAAGGGAGCAGCCAATTATCTAGACTGTTACGGCATTTTGGAAAAGGTAGGCAAAATCAAACATGCTCTGAGGTTACGGTCAACAACACCACACACTTGAGAAGAGTGCCATGTAATTCAAAACAACTGACAAAGAAACCTATGCTCACAGCTTTTATTTCATCTTCTTTGTGGTCTTCTCATCTTTCCACTCTAACACCAAACGACAAAAAGTTACCTTCATTTACCAATCTGAAGCTCCATCCCTCCTCCCCTCACTTCTCTCTTGGCCCAGCCTCCTTTCTTTACTGCACTGTGCTTGCAAAACTAAAACACAACCATATGGCTTTTGGCAGAGCTGACTCCAAGTCCAGTAGGCATTTTGTTAGCCTTGGACATCCATCCACGGAGCAGATGTGAACGCTGTGCTGAATTCCCAAGGAGTTTCAAGGAGTCACCGAAAAAGGGGGAAGGAGCACATCATATGGAATAGCAGAACTTCATCTGTTACAACTTAGAAGGATTGCCAAATGCAGCAAACACTTGGAAGTCACCCAACCCAGTCATTCTATTTAAAGCACACATGCCAAAAAAAAATAAAAGCAGAGGTTGATGTCTTCATTTTGACAGACGGAAAACTTGTTCTCCCCATTCCCTCTTCACACCCGCTATCACACATTTATTTTAAGTGTTAACACTATCTTCCAGATTTGAAAGTGCAAAGAAAGGAAATGTACTGAGCACGGTACATGAGGATAGGAAGTGTGCAGGCTCCTTACAAAGGATTTTCCAGATGGGCTGCAATGGAAAGAGATTAAACTAGTGGCATCTGAAGGTGTCAGTAAGGTGTCAAGAATCAAAAGGTTCTGCCCCCTTCCCAGTAGTATTTATAGGACAGTAAGTTCCTATGGACTAAAGAGGTGGGAAGATTCATTCCATTTCATTTTAGTTGAAAAATCTGGGTAGTATGGTAGGCGCACAGGCTTCCTACAAGGCCAAGATGTGGACTTTCAATTGAGCAGCACTGGAAGTAGCCCTTCTGGGAGCAGAGCCTTCTAACGTAGTTGCAGGGCTTTGCTTTACCAATTTTCTTTCTTTGTTTTTACATCATTGTCAAATTTGATCTTAACAAGGTTAACAGCAGATGTGAACTGAACAGTAATTTCCCATGCCTGACTCGAGAAACCTGAAAGAAATCTGCTCCTGGAACATCCAGCATTTCCACAGGATCCCAGCACTGGCACTCAAAACCTCTAATCACTTCTCCAAGTCTCGAGCTAACTTCATTTCCTAATGCAGAAACACACTTGCATCACCTGGCAGGAAAGCAAGAGAGCACGACATCTAATGTGCATGCGGTAGCATGCGTTAAGGCCATTCTCCATTCCCAATCAGCAAACAATACAGCTTTATTACAGCTCTGGCCAGGTGTTCGCACCTCTGTGCTCAAAATTTTGCACTCTAGAGGGCCCCCCACGCAGCCCATGGTGTTATCTGCTCTGCCTGACCGCTGAAGTCTGCCAGGGTATGAGGCCTCCCTGCTTAAATCACAGGTCCATGGATCCATATGATAACACAACACCTGCAACAGATGATTTTTAAGTTCTCTTTGCCTTTGCACTCTAAATTTAAAATATTACATGAACCCAGTATTTTCTGTGGATGTTTTTTTCAGAGCTCACATTGCAAAGTTGATAAGGGTTGGGAAGGCACACCGCAGTACAGTAATGGCGGGCACCGTCGCATTCCTCACCTTGAAAACCAAGTAGTTCTCGACTGATCCAGTACATGAAAAATATGGTTTCTGTGGGTAAAAATTCAAGAGGAATGGCTGATGTACAGCAGACAAGGGAAATCAAGTAAGCAAGCAAGCAGGCTTTATTCAGACCCATTAGCACTGAGGGGCTGGAGAGGGAGTCAGATTAAATCTTCTCTAATTAGAGAGGCATTTAAAGGAAAGATAGTGGGTCTTTTGGGAGATAAAGTGATGGAAAATATATAGCCCAGCTTATTTTCCATGGACTAAATTTCCTGATAGCAGGAACAACCGCATGGTACAGTGTCTTCTCTGGGTGTCTTTGAGGAAAGACCCAATAAGCTGGCTTTGGTTCGGGCACAGAAAGGTGCTGAAGAGGCCAGCAGAGAAGCTGGATTCATCCCCATGGAAACACAGGTTTGAGGACTCTGAAGAAATAAAGAAATGAAGAAATAAAGAAGAAATAAAGGTTGAGCTGGATGTCGTTTCCAACAGAACGCCACAAAAAGTTTGTATACATGATGTAAAATGAAGATATCACACAGGGAAATAGAAAAACTTACTAAGTGCTCACATCACCTTGCAAACATATTTTTTAAAAAACAATAAGCAGGCTGAGGAAAAAACAATACAAACCCATTTGTCAAGTAAGGTAAGAAAGACACAAAACCGATATTAAAAACCAAGTGCACATTGCTCCCAACATAAGAGTAATCAAGCATATGTTGTGGTAGCAATTCAATAAATCCACAGAAATAATACTCTGTATTCAGAATTGTAAACATTTCCTGCAATTGTAGGGTCCCATGGGATGCAGAAGGGATACAAAGAGGATTTCAAAGCAATGGAATAATCAAGTGAATAACTTACAGATCTTTATTACATTCAAATGGAGAATTTTTCATTGGGACAGTTTCTTTTTTTAACCAAGTGAATTGTTTAGAGATGATACCGAGTCAAAAGAAAAATTCAGAGATTCTTAAAACTCCAGCTTACAAAAGTATTAGGACCAGATGGCAATTATAAAGATGTTTCCAGAGTAGTGCATGAAACAGATGCACCCGGTTGGACAATAGTTACCTTATTACATTTAAAATAAAATTGTGTGACATTTTCACAATTGCCTAAAGGAATCAAGTTCCCTTTCCAAAAGACACAGGTTTCTACTTGCTTAAATATGAAAAACGTCCTTTAAGTTACTTCATGCTTTGTTTAATTTGAAACTACAAAGCCCGGTGATATAATATAACCTCTCTACAGCTGAACAGTACAAGGTTAATTCAGTTTCCTTAGAAGAGTGGAAGCTGTATTAGCATAGCACATAGAAGAAAGGTGAAGCTGTTTTTAATGAATATAAATCAAAAGCTAACTATTTGTATAAAATAGATAAAGGAAGCAAATGGACATCAAAGCAGTATCTACAGTCAGCAGAGGTAATAATGATGTTTTAAGTATATAACGGGCTTTAAATGTATTAGAAGCAAAAGAAACCCAAACAATATGGCTTTGAAAGAAAATGATGGAGTTGTCAAAAGGAACTTCACTGAATATATAAATGAAAATATTAAGTAGGTGTGGAGAAGGCCTCTATGCCTGGCACCTCCAAAATGCTGTTTGCAGTTCTGGGACCACAGATCAAGAATGAGTTCAAACTGGAGGGGGCTCAGAAAACCCACAAGAAAAATAACAGGACTAGAAGGCGTGTTTCATAGCAAAGGGAGTCAGGAAGCTCAGTGTGTCAATAGCTTAAATCCAAAGATTAAGAAGTGATAGAAATCAAAAAGTCAGTCTAGTTTTCATTACAACAAGCTATTCAAGCTGGGTGCCAAAGGCTAAGTAACCTCCAGAGCTGGCTGAGAGCTGAAGCCAGTCCAATTCAGACAGGAAATTCACATTCCCCCATCACTAGTCATTTTTCAGTCTGAAAGGAAATAGTTTTCTAAAAAAGATGCTTTCACGCAGTGGTTCTTCACCTGATCAGACTGCAGCCTGTCCTTGACTCACATCGCTGAGCTGAAACTTCTACAGAGGTGATACGGTTTTGCTGTCCTTGTATCAGTCTCCCGAGCGGCCGGGGGCTGCAGCGTGCCAGCCCCACAGGTCAGGCGAGGACGACAGCCCCTGCTGACCCCAACCTGAGCATCCCAACCAAAGCGGCTCTACCAGTGCAGATCGGGCAACTTGACTTCAGAAAGCACTACTTTATACTTTTTGCCCATCACTAATACAGAATGATACATCACCCCACCCATGTTGTTTCTGGGTGTGCTTTTAGCATCTTGTACATAATAAAATCTGATAAGTAAAGTAACAAAGCAGCGCGCATGTATTTTACATGAGATTTTTCAAAGAGATAGTTT
Source organism: Pluvialis apricaria (assembly GCA_017639485.1). NCBI lineage: Eukaryota > Metazoa > Chordata > Aves > Charadriiformes > Charadriidae > Pluvialis > Pluvialis apricaria. The sequence goes on along the minus strand of CM030011.1, from coordinate 69,448,808 downwards.
AAACAGGCATACATTTTAATGTTGTAGACTGTTTCCATATCAAATATACTAACTTAAACTGTCAGTATTTTCATAGTGAAGTCCTGGCCAACTCCTTAGAGGAGATCTGAAAGCCCAGTGATTTGTGAGACCATGGCATTTGTGCTGTCTGTGCTCTGTCCTCAGCATGAGAACAGGCTCTGCTCCTCCTTCAGCCCCCAGCTTCCTTTAGTACCTCTCAACGGGTGATCTCAAATGCGTTAACTAATATCAATTAATTACGCTTCAAATTGCCCCTAAGAGAGGCAGACGTGATTATCCCCCTCTGTCATTACACCCAAGGTTAAATGGAGTCAGGAAGAGGTTAAGTGACTCTCGGGGAGCACGGCTGCAAGGTGCTGACTCCATTCATTCAACTGCAACACCATCGGGGCCTCGGAGGGCTCAGCACGTGGCAGGATGGAGCCCTCAGCGTGCAAAGTGCAGAGCAGGGAATGACTTCCCGATTCTCCATCTCTGCTTGAAACCATCGCCGTTTAAATAACAGGGGTAGATACTGCCCTCCGTTATTGGTTTTTAAATGACTGCAATTCTAAGCAAGTGAAAGCAGCACATTGCACAGCTATCAAAGCCAGCCCGGGAGCTTGTAGACTGCAGAGTAAAGCAAAGGCTGTTTCCACTTCAAGAGTTCCAAGCAATTAAATAGAATTAAAACAAGAATATTACTTGGTCAATCAAGGAAAGACAGGCCACAGACAGTAATTGCACAGATAAGAGCTGAAAATGGGTATACTGCTTAAACCAACACAATTCGCGTAGCTACAGAAGTTATTGAATCCACAGGCAGATTTGAGGCATTTGGAGATGTTACTGAAAGGTTAATTCGCTTTTGTTCTACCAGTAGAGAATGGGAGGGCCTTTTAATTGAATATCTGGAACCAAAGCTCATTTTATGACATGACCTGCCACATAGCATAATCATATTTCTAAGACACGAGATATTAGTAATTGATAGGAGGGGGATTTGTCCTTTGATTTGAAAAAGGTCATGAAGTTTTCAGTTAAGCATCAGGTCAACCAGGGCTTGCCTCGCTACTCTTGACAACAACAGCAGCCTACTGCCAATTTCACAGCATGCTGGTGGGTTTCGTTGTGGTTTTTTCCAAGCTATCTGAACTCTTATTTTGTAGCACTTTGGGGGTATACAGAGGAGACAAGGTATACATAAAACCAAATCTTTGGACGCCGCAGCCTTAGACATGAATAATTGCAATAGCAGCAACAAAGTCATCAGAACAAGCCAAACTGCAAAGGCGCGAAGAGGAGAAAGACTCAGCACAAAACTCCTGGACTGTTTTATCCACTACAAAAGGCAAGGATATGACTGACTGCAGTGAATTACAAATGACATGACAGCATTTGGCATTAAGCAATCCTTTAAGATGGAAAGCTGAAGAGCAAGCCACCTCTGGACAAAAAGGGCTAAAGAGCAATCCAGAACAAGACTTAAGTGTCAGCTCCAGCAGACCCGGATTTTCTGGATAAACTGTGTCACTGCCCTGCATGGCACAAACACAGCTGATAACAGCAGTTAACCAAGTCAGCATCAGCCTTGGTTAACTGCAAAAATAGTTAAAAGGCAAACAAAAGCATGCCAGTGGATGCAACTGGTAATCAGAAGTTAAACAGCTCTGAGTTAGCAGTAGTCCAGCAGAGCGCTGGGGAAGGCATCACTGAATTACACCTGCGCTAAGTGAGGCTCAAAACCAGCCCCTGTTATGACAACACTGCACCACCAGAAAAAGCATCTCTCTTATTGGAAATGGGTTTGACAACTATGCATAAGGATGGGTGGCGTATTCATACTCATGTGTCTCCTAAGGTACCTCACAGAGACTTTACATGGCATTGCACCACCACGCAGCTGTGTGTCTGTGTGGAGAGAATTTCATGGGTGAAGGGCATCCACTTCCCTCCTCTTCCCCTTCTCACAAGCCTGAGCTGTTTATACACAGGTAATGTTCTTCACACCAATTCAAGCGGCTGTAACATTTTAGGGTTACTATAGATTTAAAGCATGAGTGCTGTTTTAAAAAACAAAGGGAGCTGGATCACCCCGACAGATTTAAGTTTAATGCCACAGCTCCATGACAGCCACCTCTGAGCACTTTTGCTACGTGCAGTCCAGTGAAGTGCCTCAACTTCTGAGTTGAGAGCAGTTAAAACTGTTCTCTCAGTGCTAATTAATATCCTCGACACAGTGGGGCTAAGAGCAGTTCTGACAGCCTGATTGCAGAGACCACTCTATAAATTCATCCTTTATCAAAATGAGCCTGTTAATGGGCTCTATGGCATCAGTGCTATTTACACAGACAGGAATGCACCTCGCGAACGCCAGCCTGTAGCAAGAACACCACTAATGCACGAGAGAAACCAGTTAGCGGCAGAGCTAACATATCAAAATTCTGCAGTGCCAGCCCACGCAGGATTTAAAGCCTTATTATCAGAGGGTCCAGACCTCGCTTCTGCCTCAGTCAACAACCAGAAAATCCTTCCTGCAAGGGTTTTTGCCTTGAAATGGATTCTTTCTGTTCAGCATGTTTTTAATAATTTTTTGATAGCTTAAGCTTCATTTACAAACACGCACATTTTGTTCAGGCTCTTTGATACAGCCTCCTAATGAAAACTTAACAAGATCTGCTTGCCAGCAACAGGAAAACCTCTTGGTGGGAGCCAATCTGAGGCCATCACGGGACACTGAATTAATCTGTGCTGCTGTTTGCTCGGTGCATCTGGACCCATTCACTGTTGAGTATTTTAGCCCCCTCTGTGCATCCTTCATGCAGAACTATGCCACCTAGGTCTGCTCAGCACTGAGACCAAGACCGGACATCCCATGTCCAGCAGCCACGGGTTGAGGCCTCACAGCCAGTCAAAATTGCCGTGTTTTGTTACCGCAGTCCGACTTAGCAAGAACACAGCATTATGTCACCAAACCTTCCTGCGCAGAGGCCGAGATACGGTGCAACCAGCTTTGTCCCAGCTTACTTCAAAAAATGGTAGGGATGAAAAGGAAACATTACTGCTGTCTTAAGAACAGCTTTTTGACAACAGCTTGGGTCTCACAAGCAAGCTAGTAGGGCTGGAGGAGCAGACTGGCCCTGGCTGTTAGCATTAATAGCCAAAACACAGCCTGCACCCATTCTGCACACAGTGCAACCCACTCTGGCAAGCACTCTCAGCTAAGTGCTTTTTTGTCGTTGTCTATTCCTCGATGCGTAACTTGGACAAAAGGAACCACGCAGCATTTACTGTGAAAGGACAGAGAAGGAGCATACTAGGATACAGAATGATTAATATTTTGAACAAAGCCTATGGGTAAAATTAATGCAAGTTTACTTTAGCTCTCAGCATTTTATGCACTGCTGAGGAAACACGGAGGGATGGGCAGGACTAATTTAGTCAGAACTGAAAAAAAGTGTTTCCTAACTGATTTCTTGCTTACTTCCTACTGATAGCCAGGAGATGATCCATCAGACAGCAATGATGTCAAGATTTCTGCTTGATTTGGAAGGCAAAGAACTTTCTTATTTTACATCAGAACAATACCCAGGTACCATCTCCCAGTAACAGCTTAGAACAACACCGAGCCTTTTAATGGCTCAAACACCATCCCAAACGCTTCTGATTTTATCAGTTGCAACACAGATTAAGCACCCTCATTCACTACTTCCAGCCCTGAAAGAAAAACCCTACAAAAAATTGAAGTGAAGAGCCAAGGAGGCTGATGCCTCTTAATTACATATCCTCTTGTCGCAGCACAGCCACTTACTCAATACAAAAATATCTCATTAAAATCATCCTCAGTACGTTTTATTCCTGGGTGTTCTCTGGGTAACCCCTGTGGGTCAGGCTTCACCAGAAAATAACCTTTTCCAGCTGACAAAAATAATTCCCAGTGAAGTGAAAGTTTCACTGCTGAACAGAGAACCGGAAATCAGCTCCCAGCAAAGTATTTATTAAAAATAACCACTCTGCGAACCCTGTTGAGTCCCACAAATTGAGGCCATTTGGCAAGTTAATAACATTGGCAACTGCCGCCCTTACGAACCATTAAAAGGGAGCATTTTCCCCTTATTATTTCTCATTGCTGCTGAAAGTCTTTATTTTTTAAGAACACTTATTACCTTGTGTTTTTACAAAAGTAGGAACTAAATGAATTTGCTCAGTGCCGAGCCCTTCCACTAAAAGTGACTGATCTAAAAAAAAAAAGTGCCTCCCCCCCATCTGGACCTGTTAATGACTGGTCTATTATATATAATTCCTGTTTCTGACACAGTTGATTCATTTGTAGTCTCTTTAGAGGCAGCAATCTCGACCAAAAAATGAGACAAATGTGTTTTCATGTGTTGGTCTCTCATTCTTATGAGCCACAAGTGGACAGCTTCTGTTTCTGTGCAAGAATTAGTAGGGGGTGTTATTAAACCTTTCCTATTTAGGGAAAATCAGAACTCAACAAGAAGGGTAAAAAAAACCCAAAACCACAACCAACCAACGAAAAATAAACCCCAAAACAAAACAAAACAAAAAACAAACAAACAAACAAAATCCACTGTGTATTTCAAACTCCAGTGCTACTATTCCTAGAAATACAGCACTACTGTGGTTGGAAGGCACTTCTGGAGATCATCTGGTCCAACTCCCCTGCTCAAAACAGGGTCAACTAGAGCAGGTTGGCCAGCACTGTGTCCACCTGGGTTTTGAATATCTCCAAGGATGGAGACTCCACACCCTCTCTGGTCAACCTGTTGAATGTTCAACTGTCACCACAGCAAAAAACCCCAAACACTTCCTCTTAGTTTAAGCAAAATTTTCCTGCGTTTTAAGTTGTGCCCATTGCCTCTTTTCCTGTCCCTGGGCACTGCAGAGAAGAGTCTGTCTCTGTCTTCTTTACCCCCCCAACATTAGGCACTTATGCATACTGTAAGATCCTCCTGAGCCTTCTCTTCTCCAGGCTAAACAGTCCCAGCTCTCTCAGCCTCTCCTCATACGTCAGATGCTTCAGACCCTTAATCACCCTCATGGCCCTTCACTGGATTCACTCCAGTAGGTCAATGTCCTCTCTGTACTGGGGAGTCCAGAACTGGACACAGCGATCCAGCTGTGTCGCAGCAGTGCTGAGTAGAGGGAAAGGATTAGCTCCCTTGACCTGGTGGTGATGCTCTAATGCAATCAAGGATGGCCATCTATGGAGTCTGCGTCCCCAGCTCTGAATTGTTTCTACAAGAGCAGAAAAGAGCCAGCATAAGTTTGAGGGAGCATCACCCAAGAACAGCTAAAACTTGACGGTCATGTCCCCAAATTATGACATCAAAAAGGCTTATAATCCTGGTTTGAGGTAAATCAGGACCAAACCTCGACACATATTAAAACCCAGGGATGAACAAGGCAGAAGAGGGAACCATGTGAGTTTTAGTTGGAGAATATGATGGTCATTAATTTGGTACGGGTCTTTGCACTGGCTTGACAAGAAATTCCATATAGTATTCCAAAGGCTTCTCCAGACAGAAATTTGGGTTAAAAACACAGTACACTCCTGAAGAACTGTCTGCATCTCCCCATTTCACTGAAAAATGCTCACCTAGCTTCACTCACATTTTTTTTTTCCTTAATTCAGTTTGAGTAATGCAGCAAAACCATTTCCAGCTGAGAAGACATATTATTTACTGGAACTTTGTTGCCCTTTGTGATTCTGACAACTAATCACAACCAACTGCTTCTATTTTGCACAGTTTTCAGTGCTATAGTAGGAGGAGGTTAAAATTTAATGCATTGGCAAAGTCAAATCTCAATTATCTGGGATAACGGAGTGGAGAGAGCACATAAAAGTAAAAATGCAGATAAAACACATTCAGAGAAGCTATATGAACAAACAGTGAGGACATAAGAGAAAGAAGACAGAAAAGTCAGTGCGTTGATCCTAGAAAAGGCACTGATGCAAGCTGGTCAGTCCAGGACACTAGGCATTTAATGCTGCAAGTCTTGAAACAAGCTCTGGATGTAGACCGCAGACACGCAGCTAGTGTACTTCTGGCCACAGCTGGTTAAGCACTGCAGTCTAACTGGGCTAAGCTGGATCTATTCTTGTCCATTTGGCTCACTTCCCAATTTGGTCCATAGCCCCCCAAATCCTGATCATCCACATACTATACATGCGTACACCAAACCATACTCAGACTAGTTGTCACCTCTCCCTGTTTCTGGATGAAGCCAAGCAGTTACAAAAAGGAAACCTGGAGTGGCTGACGGTATCCAGTACTCCAAGGACTGGCCTATGGAGATAAAATAGACACAGACCCCATAAACCCTCCCCAAATGCCTCTCAAAGGCTGGTGCAATAAGCCTATTGTTTTCAAAAGCTCCTCAAACCCCTCACGGCAGTTCCCAGGACACAACATACACCTGTAGCATCATGCTTCACTTCAGCAGACTGGACCATTGTCCTCCTCTTATTTTAGGCATTTTGAACTCAGAGATAAGGGAGTGAGATGACAATTACATTTTAGGACCACAAGAGCCCCACAAGGGTCCAGAGAAGAGCCGGGCCAGGTGTGGGCACAGACACCAGTAGTCTGCTCCAAGTGCTAGCCCTGGGAAGCACCGACGAGTGCCAGCCCACATCACAAGCCCGTGTGGCATAGTGGCCACAGAAGGTACAGACATACCCAATGGATACCTGGATGAAGATCAGGTCCAAGGCAGTTATTGGCACGAGTAGCATTAGCTTTTCTGCAGCTGGGCACTTTTGCCCCTACTGCTGCCTTCTGCCCCAAATTAGTCATGACAGTGCACAGAGATGCCACTGGGGAGGAACGGGAATGTGAAATCAAGAACATCACTCTCTGTGGATGTGAAGTCCACAGGAGTGGATTTTTTTCCTAGTAATTTCAAGAGTTTTGATTCTGATTGTCAGTCCTTAAAATATGCCACAGGCACCAGGAATAACCTTTATGCTTCACCCACATTCAGGGTGATGGAGTAATGAGTTCCCCATCTTTTCCACGTGGATGTAACAGTCTTCTCTTCCAGAGCTAAATCACTGTGAAGCACTGTTCAGTACCATTAAAGCACCGCTCAGCTCAGTCCAGACTTATTGGCATAGCCGCAGATTGATGGTTCTCCTATACATATTAAGTAATTTGGACTGGAAGCTGCCACAGAAAATCCAGATCTCATTTTAATTTGCATGTAAGATATATATCTGTGGCCTTTGCCTAAACGTTTGTCATTCTAGCTGAAAGCTTTACAAAGGTCAGAATATTCAACTTTCTGCTTTAAATTCTAATGACAGATGAGAGATACATTTCTTAGCATAAATATTTATATATAAACATACTTTATATATGCATGTGTACACACCCCCCCAATCCCAAAATATCTCAGCATATGTGTAAGTGTAACAAATACTGCCATAGAGTCACAAGTGAATGGAGTAACATACTGTGAGTCTGCGCTGACCTAAGATGTGGATCTGAATAGAAAAAGAAAATTATTTGAGATAACGGGGCCTGGCAATTTTAGCAGTGTTCCTTCTGCACTAAAATAAGCAAGTTAATACTAATTGGCAATGTAAGCTCCAAGACGTCTCAAGATTGAGAAAATGGTAAACAAAAGCTAATCTATCAAATTTAGCAGCAGGCACATTATCACTGCAGAAAAGCAGAAAAACAGAATGGTTTGTACCGTTCTATTGCATTAATGATTGTTTCACAGAAACCAAAGATTTAAAATATTCATCTGCCACTTTCCCCTGCACCCAACAAAGGTCAGGCGCGTTGCACTCCCTTTGTGCACCTGCTTTCTGCTTTGCACACAGACACTTCCACATTTAGAGAGAACAAATCTGACAAATCAGAAACTGCGCGTGACCCACATACTGACAACACAACAGAAACGCTGACTGTCTTAGGAGTCACAGGAAGGCCAGAAGTGGTTCCAGTTAACACCTCTCTGTCCTGTATATAGGTGGTGTCAGGCAGCACTGTATCCAAACAGTGCAAGGAGAACGTGCCTGAAGGGCAGCCTTAAAGGACCCAACAGTCTTGCATCATGCAAGCCCTGCTTTTACAGCCCATCCGTACAGACAGGGCCAGGGTGATCTTTATTCACCTCTCCTGGTGTAAGGATAGAAGTCAACCTGCAAACAATGGTATTGTAATTAGCCAATAAATCAGGCAAGTTGCTTCATGCTTTCAACCCCGAGAGCCAGATACTCATTGCACGTAGCATCTTTGCTTTAAACATGGCCTTAAAAAAGACAAAGAATTTTAGTGCCTTAAAAAAATGCAGCTAAAAGACAAAAGGGAAATAAATCTCTCTCTTCCACAGAAAATCACTCATCGAGTAAAGGGAACTCAAGAGATGGCAAACTCCTAAATCTTACCATTTTGTGTGCAATCATTTGATTTTAAAGTTACGGCTTGCTCTTAACCAGTTGAGGTCCATGAATCAGAAATTCCTGGCACATGGGCAATTTTTCGTCAATAAGTGGTGGGAACTGAAGTTGAAAAGGGATTAAGTCCCCTTCCTTTTTCTTTTACAACCTTCCAGAAATCTCCCTTCTGAATTGCACCCCTCCCTTCTCCCACATCTCACATCCAGCAGGGCTTCGCGGGAGCCCAAAAGCATTCATGTTTAATTCTCTAACAGAAATGCAAAATAAGGGGCTGCCTGATTAAACATTAAGGACCTGAGCTTTTCTCCCTTTCTGGAAAATACCTTCAGTTTAATGGGAACAAGTTAGTAACTGCTTATCTGAAGGTTATCCATGAATTGCAGGGCTGGCCATGTGATAGGGAAGAATTTTTCTTGCATCTGGGGGGCTGAGTCATGGTGCTATAAAAGCAAGCTAGTACTATCTAATATTAAGTGCCAGGATTATCTTCTCCCTTTGACACATCCCTCAAAAGTTAAGAACCTGTACCAAGCCTGCCTGTCTCTGGGACAACACAGGAAAAGAGAAGAGGTCCCTCCCATTCACCTAATTTATAAAGGGCCAGATTCAAAACTTCTCTAGAAATATTCTCAGGAGCTTCAAAAAGAAAGCATGTGTGTGATGCACGCAAAACAATCCGGGAGGACGAAGCTATGCCCATATTCCCAGTGGAGATTTAAATGTAGATGTACTACAGACAAAATTTATTCCATCAAAATTTGTTCTCAGCCTCTGGGGACTGATTCCTCCTACACCACTATATTGATTTCAGTACTGAAGTGCTGCACTAATGAGTCAGGCTCTCCATGTCCATTATGCTACTATAAAGGATCACATTTTGTTATACGGACCATAAAATGCAGCAGAGGAAAATAAATCTGTTTCGTTATGTACCTCTGCCTGCTTTGGTGTCTGCATTAACGCAATAACTCTCTAAGTAAACACTGTATACTGTTTTGTATCCGTTTATAAAGACACAAACAATGGTGCCAATGATGGTCCCGTGCATTTATATTCAGAATCAGCTCTTTGCCCTTAAAAGTCTGGGGACAGTGAGGGAATTAATTCACGATTTCATAAACTGTAGAGTTTATAAACCCCATTCACACAGAGAGGTATTTACTCACATGGTGCATAGAACATGACAAGGGTGTGCTTCTTCTTCTTCAAGGACTCCCTGAAGTCTTCTCCAGCAAGGTGGATAACGCTAGTCTGTTTTTCTTCCCATGCAGGCTCAGGCGGAGGTGGTGCTTCAGGACTAGAAAAGGAAGGAAATGAGATTGGTTTGAAAGTGTTTCTGGAAGCAGGCAAAGGGGCATCACTGGTCATAACTACCATGAGGGAACTGAGGTCAAACAATCCTTCAGGGTGCCTGTGCAGTAGAAAAACGTGCTTGATATTTCCAACATCAGATAACAACAAAAAAGATGCAAGTTAATTTCTGTAACTCAATAAAAACATAATTTAAGTGATCGTACTCAGGCATATGAGTAACAATACAGAATAAAGATTTCCTATATTGCATCCAACATCTGGGTGGAAAGAACATTGCTCTTTATCACTGTGTTATCCATAGGCATGAACTGAGAAGAACAGCAAGCAGGTGGAATCAAAAGGCAACCGATACAGAGCAGCATCTTCCATTCAAACATCCTTTTTGTACTCTTTATCACTATCATGCAAACGTCTATAAAGAATTTCACGACGTTCTCTTGAATTCAGATATTAAAGTCAGGATGCAATAATCAGCATCGTTCCACTTGGAAGACTGGGGGTGACCGAATTAGAATATTTTACCTTGATAAAGAGAATGTCAGGTTTCAATTATGACTGCACATACTGACTAGATCAGAGCAATCCCGCACATCTAGAGCGCCTCTAACAAAACTTCTGCTATTCACCAGCTCACAGACTTCTCTCAGACTCATTAAATTCATTCCTGCTGTATCTTAAATAGTGATTACTTATATAAAATCATCAGAATGGTGCCACAGTATAAAGACCTTCATATGTCGCCTTGGTAATAAATTAGCTTTTCAGACTTTCCTGTCACTTTGAATGACACCATTTTAAGTTGTATCAGGTACGTAAAAACCAAGTGGAGAAAAACTTCATTTTTAAAGTCCTACTCAAGGTCACTTGGTGGACATCCACTGCATTTCCATCGATACTGGTTTGCCAGTTGTTAGCAAAATAATTAGGGCAGCTGGTCTGAATTTTCACACGAACACAGTAGGTGTGAGCTATCATCGATTACAGTTACAGTCAGAGGTGTGACTTCATCTCACACAGACCTTCCCATACGACCTGAAATAAGCTACTCAGATGCCGGTAACAACCTAATGTGGCAGCAGAGACTACAGTCACCACAGCAGCACCGGAGCCGAAACCCACATGGCTGTGACTAGACCACTCACTGGGGTAGGTTTACACAAGTGTCGTGGTACTTTTATCTCCAGTCTGCACCCCAGACGCATCCTTATTTCCACCAACTTCAGGGCAGCTGTGACAATTTTATCTCTGGTCAGCAAACATGGATCTTACTCTATTGCATCTCTAGTTGGGAGAACTTCCAGCAGTCAAGAGCAGGAGACAAGTTGTCCGGGTTTCCCCTGTGTTGCTGACTACCTGAGGCTGCAGACAAAAGTCTTCCAGAGGCACAGCAGGATCCAGAAGGGCTTAACACCCCTTCCCGCTTCCTCATTGCCTGTTCACCTGCCAATATGTATGGGCAGCGTCAACCTGACTGTTTAACTCAATATAAATTACACAGCTCCAGCAAACTGGTGAAACTAGTACAACGACTGAACACCTAGTATTGAGACAGCAGCCTGGAGCCTGAGTATGCAGGGAGGCCAAGGGAGTTCTGCGTTCAAATATAAAACACAGATAAAACTTCCCAACATGCTACAAAGATGCTGCCAGACCATATCTATTACCTGATTTTAAGCACTCAGAGATGTAATTTAAAAAGAAAAGAAAAAAAATCACAATCAAAAAACCCACATGCAACCCCCTCCCCCCACCAAATAAGAGGGGAAACTTAAGATTACATTCCTCACACCAACTGCACTTAACAGTTAAATGATTTAAAAACTTCACAAAACACTGGCAGGTTTTTTTCCCATTGAATAATGCAGAACACACATTAGGCTTACAGTACCTAAAGGAAATGCATTTTTAATTCCAGAATACTTAAATACTTAAAGAGAGAATTGTACCAGCAATTTACTACTTTGAAATGAAATTATTTTCATCATACATCAAACTTGATTCTTCATATTTTAGCACACCACCCAAGAAAAGTTGGTTAGTGCAGACAAAGGTGCTGTTTTTGCTGGTCTCGCTGGCTTTCCTTCAGCCCCATGTAGCTGGTATTCTAGGCATTGGCTCTGAAATGCTGGAAAGAGAAAAGTACAACTACAGAAATTCACTTACTAACAGTGAAATCTGCTGCTTAGAGAGAGAACAACAAATGTTCTGTTTATTTTTCAGAGCCATTGCTATTCCTTCTCTGGTGAGAGGCTTAGGGTACATTCAAAAAATATTTATTTTGGGAAAGAATTACTGGGACAACTATGAAAAACCCAGCAGCAAATAAAGGATTTCGTGTATTAGAGACCATAATTAACATACATGTTTGTATGGCTTTGAATACTGGAATTCAATTTGGTTTTGTTAGCAAGGGATTTAGGCAGTCAATGAAGCTAAGTTTAAGACTTACTTCCTCACCAAAGCAGTGTTCAGGAGCCACTAACCAGGAACCCAAATACTATCTCAGACCCTCAAAACTTACTTCTGCAGCCAGTCGATGATCTTCTTCTTTGTTCTGAGGTGTGGCAGAGTGTATTTCTCCTCTCCATCCTTAAAATACTTCAAGGTAGGAAACCCTGAGATGTGATATCTTTCTGCCAGCGCCTTGTTGACGGTAGCATCGACTGCTGCAAGGACACCTGGACTCTAAAACAGAGACCACTAACTGTAAATCCCAGCAACTACACACACCCCTTTGGCAGGCAACAGTGGACTTGGGGACAATCACTCACAAGGTAAGTGCCTTCCCTTTCTCAGGTACTCAGCACTGACACATGGAAGACAGAGAGGAATGATGCAAAACCAGGAAGGGACATCTTACGGACTAAATGTAACCAAAGTGTTACATGTTCTTCCATTTCCGACAGGATACCCTGTATATAACTCACTTTATAATGCTTAAGAGCTGTTCCCAGAAATGGCACTACCTCCCACAAATCCCAGTTTCTCCCAGAGGAAACGAGCGTTGTTAAAGACAAGTTTACTTCAAGACACACTGGTCTTTCCCTAACTTGCGGGCAACTTTACATGGAGCATCTTTAGAATCACAGGAGAACAGACACTTGTAGAGTGTGATTCATCTGATCTTTGTTTTTCTCATACCCTCCTTCTCCAACAACTACAGAAGGACTCTAGATGTCTCCACTGAAGATGCTTAAAGTATGGGGGAGGACTAATCCTACTTCTCTTCTTGCATGGTGTACACAGCATGAGACTGAATCAATAACACTAATACTTATATTATTGGATCTCTCTTCTCCAGCCATGCTGATGGAGCACTTAAGATGAAGCTAATGGAGTGACGCAACCGTAAAACCAAGGTATTTGAAAGAGGGATCAACCCCCTTTGTTTTTTTCCAAATCTAATTCATAAATAAAAGCCTATGTTTCTTCACATTCGATGCCTTTAAGTAAGGGAAAAAAAATTCCATTTTGGATTTGATCATATTATGTATAAGGCCTACAGCAGAATACATAAACATTTTTCGATTTTGTTTTCGTTCAAGACAGAATGTTCTTTCTAAGACTTTGGCAGGGCTCATGCATTAGCGATGAGACTGTACTTTGGAAGCACATTTTGAAGGGTCCTGTGGGAGGATGAGAACAGCTGAATTTGTTGTAGGGAGAAAAGTCACTTTTATTACTCCAGTTATTTATTACTGATTATTTGAAGGATATAATAAAGGAAATTAACTTACATCATTGGCTACATGGAGAAACTCTGCAGCCTTCTCATATTCTGGCTTCATTTTCTTACAGTGCCCACACCCTGCCAAAAAAAAAAAAAATCCAATTAAGTTGTACACGCCATGGTTACTCACTGACCCATCCAACCATTATCAAAATCCAAAACCATGTGGTAGAGATTTACTAGAATTTAGTATGCATTTTGCTTAATTTATTTGTAAAGCCTTAGTATGATTTAGGATCTTTTCCAAAGTGGTCACTATGGCTTAAACAAATAATTTAATCTATTAAAAAATAATAATAAACCCCCTGAATTTGCACCCACACCTCTTTCCTCCCAGAAAGTACTATAAACATAGTATTTGTCAAGCCCATCGCTTCTAGCACGCTCTTGGGCGAGGCACAACCTCACCCATTTCAGTTTCCAAATCTTTATCTGCTTTAAAAAGAAACTACGCAGGCCTTCACGTGACTTCCTGACTTTAAGCCGAGGCTTATACTAGCACAGCTTAATTGAGTAATGTAATTTGAATTAAACTGCACTGATAATAAGCCCCGCTTTACAGTGGTGCAGCATGTCCCTCTAGCAAGGATTTGCACTGATTTAATCACATCAGTGTAATTACACCACCACATATGTTCTCAACATAAGCAGGGCCTGTAAAACCGAGATAATGGTGCTTTCTCGCTCGTGAGAAGTTCTCCAGAGATCTGCCATTACTTCACTGCTAAGTGCTGACATTACAATAAAGTAAAATGAATGCGTGAGCGAGAAAAGCAGATTTAAAATAAATTATTTGAGTGTAAATTAAACTGCCTTCAGCCGGTGCAATTGCTTCCAGGCAAGCTGAGCTCTCAGGACCAGGTGAGGCTCCTGCCGTGACATCAAGTTATGCTCCAGCTCCTACGGCGTGATGCTGGGCCCCCGGGACAGCCCCTTCCTCACCCCCACGCAGCCGCCGCTGTTGCCCCCGAGGGACCAGCACAACCACGGACCCCGCAGGGTCAGAGCAGAAGGACGGAGAGGCAGAGATCGACACCTGGGCAGGGCGAGGGCTGGCTCCTGCGCACAGACCGCAGATGCGGAGAGCTGTAATAAGGCGCATGGCATGACCCAGATGCACTGCACTCGCCTGCCCCGCTGCAATGTAATCTCAATGCAATCCCTCGCCGCACTTTTTCCTCGTGTTTGCAGCAGCAGCCAGCTTTTCTTTCTTCAGTTGTTATTGTTGGAACGGGCACTTGAAAGCCCAGACTTTGCTGAGCTTTTGAAAGTCGTATCAGAAATCTTCAGACGATCAGAATCGCCGGCTAGAAATCTGTTTCAAAGCAGCTTCAGCAAAAGCCGTTTCTGAGGAGTACGGGTAACAGGGCTGGGGCTATTTTTACACCACTGTCTAAAAGCAAATAAACCAAGGACTCAATCTCAGTGGTGCTTTCATTCCCTCTGACGGGATGACTGCCGAAGCCAGCAGACACAAACCTAAGCTTGAACTCAACCAGACAACCATGTTTTATATAGCAGAAGTCAAAGAGCGCTCGCAGCCAAGAAGCGATAGGACATCCAGGTGTAACTTCACCACAGCAAACAGGGACTTCAGCAGAGCTCCAACCATGGCAGCACACCGTGAAACACTTTCAGGGCACATTTATAGCACCAGACAGATACGTTTGAATAACTACTGCAAATCCCACCTGAGCATTACAGCAAATACCCAAATGGTTGATTCCAGACTGAAGTCCAGTTCAAACACTAGCTAAGGTCCGTGTCGCGTGGTCATTTGCATAGCAATCACAGCGTTAAAAAGCCCCATGTCCTCCTTTGAGCAAAACCAATGTTTTAATGTAGTAGGAGCACCAGATCGAGGGGATCTCAGGAGGAGGAAGCTTTGCTTCGGTTTTACACAGCAGCGGGAGCACATGCGACCAAGCTGGGAGCCTCATGCGACAGCTTCAGAGGTGAATTCAGGAAGGAGCTGGAAAAGGCTGAGGAAGAGTTACTATCTCAGCACCGCTTGTCTTAGTTAAAAGCACGGAAGAGGCTGGCAAAATGATTTATTTGCCACCCACAGAAAACTTGCAGGCATATGGCTTTGTGGAAGGGGCTGACAGTTCCCTTTGACACCTGCCCGAGTTGATTTATTTCTCCTTTTAGGAGCAGGGAACTTTATTCCTTTTGTGCTCTTCTTCGCTTCTAAACAAAGGGCATCTCAAGTCCCAGCTCAGATACCTGGGAATCTCTCTGAATTAGCTAGCTCAAATTTGTACAAAAAAAATCCTTTTTGTAGGGGTAACTTCACCTTTGTGGGTTTTACACAGTGTGTCCTAGAGCCATAGAAAGCTTCATACTGTGCTCTAGATACAGTATCCACACAATCTACACTACATTCCACAATCATTAATATTAGATCTGATCATCCAAAAGCATCAAACAACCCGAGTTTTCACAAAACCATGCAGAGAAAAAAAACAACCAAACAAGCTAGGCATGCTTTGCCCAGGAAATAAAAACCAATCCAAAGCACCTGATATTCATGTAAGTAATATTTTGGAGAATGATATCTGGACTATGAAGTGTCACTGTTCCGAGTTCTTTCATGGACATCACACAGACACAGCACTACTGACTGCCACAAAGCTATCTCTCTGCTTAAAATAAAGGGGAAGCAGGATCAGGTCTTTAAAGGCACTAAAATGCAAACTGAAGTCCTCAAATCTTTATCATGCAATGCTTGTTCTACCCCTGACAGAGGACAGCATGATATGCCAGCCTTGAAAAAAAAAGCCACCACAGTAAACTGAATCTGAAAGAGGGACAAGGAATCTCAAGAGCTTCTTCCACGATAAACGATGCTTCTCCAGCCATCTTTATGAGAATTTTGCTATTGTGTGCTCCAGCCTGCTTCCACCTACCATTGCAGAAAAGGGGAGATACGAATTAGAAGTCAGACCTACACACCGCAAATCAATTCATCTCTCCTATGATTATTTATCCTACCTTTCAATAATCCTGTGAGGATTGCCATTAAATTCTCAAGGCCAATGAAAAAGTCATTTAAATGAATTCCAAGGTCACTGCCTCTCCTTTGATTGCTACATTAGGTTGTTCAGCAGCAGCTGTATCCCTCTATGCTAAGCTCCTCTAGTTTTAGACATTTTCTGTTCATAAAATGAACGGGAAAATAACAACCACCCTACAGGCCCTTAGCCCAGATGCTCCAGTGTGCCACGTAAGGTCTGCTGGCACAGTGGAAGAAAGTCCACAGGCCTATAGCAGACATCTGCGATAGATGTGCTCTTAGAAGATGTACTGTCATGTCAAGTGTATACTGACATTGAAAGTAAAAGACTAAGCAAGGGGAGCGACTCATTCAAACCCAGGTGAGAAGTGAAAGGTCACAGTCGACACAAGGATGCCCTGCAGCCTAATCCAAGCACGGACACCCTCTGAGCCTCTGTGGGTCACGGCTGGTGGAAACACCCAAGGGACTTGTAGGTATCTACACAAGAGGACTCCCACAGCTTCAGTCTTTTCTTGCAGAAGACAAGTAGCTCCCCTGGAGGTGCAAGTCAGAGTTAGTCTCCATTCGGCAGCAGAAGCCAGTCGAGGTTCAGTACCTGGCTCTGCTGAACAGTTCTGGACAAGTCCTTTGACCTCTCAACACCTCATCTTGCTCCCCTTGCACAAGAGAAGCCCCACACAGTAAGGGCCAAGGCTCAAACAAAAAAGAGCACACAGAGTAAGTGTAAAGGAGTGTTACAAGACAGGAAAAAGAAGTCAAAGCTTACAAAAATCAGTGCCAGGACATCTGGTACAAGACAGGCCCTTGCTAACCATTTTTAAGAGATGTCTAAATGAAGCAAGGATTCTGTTTTCCCAGTTTATTTATAATCAATCTTCTCATTTGCACTGTGCAGCCAGGCAGATAAACAGCTCCTTCCTTCAGTGCAGTCGCTGTCACACAGCTTAGCTCAGCTGCACCCCCAGAACGACAGCAATCAAAGGTCTCCACAACGCCCCAGTGCAGACATGTCACTTCCCTCCAGAATCCCACCGCACAGCAGAAGACAGCACTCGCTCAGCACTTCGTCCTTCCCAGAGTGTGACCATATGCAAGTGCAGAGGCAAAGGCCAAGTGTGGACCGAGCAATGCCAACTAAAGTGCAAGGGCAAGTAGCGCATGGACAAAGGGAAGGTTAATAAATGTACCAAGCAAATATAGATATTTACTTGGAAAAGAAGTTGTTTATGGCAGCCTGGTTGGCACCATGGCAAAGACTCACAATACAGAGTGCAGTTGCTCCAAACGTTTTCAGAAGTGAACTAATGCAAACACTTCTGTTAAAACCAAGTTTTGTCTGCAGAAGACAGGCAGAAAACCAGTCAAGTACTTCCAGCTAAGCTCCTGCATTTGCTGTCTTAGTGTTATCCACAAAAATATAAATCTCTGCTTCTCTCTGTCATTCACTGTTTGCTTCTTTCAGGTTATTATGCCTATATAAATAAACACCATGCTTTTGGTCACGTCCTCTCATTTCAAGACGGCATTGTCTGAGAATCTGAAGTGTATGTGACAAGCAAGAGATAAAAAAAAAAAAACAACATCCAGGCGGTTGTGGACAAGGAATTTCTGACATGAAAAACCCTAGAGATAAATTAAATTGCAAATAAAGATTTTAAAGAATCATTACATTTCTGCCATTGACAGACTGCTTGAGTACTGTTATCGTGTACCAGCTATTCATTGTATCATGCTAGCTCCACATCCATCTATAGCTGCATACCAAAAATACCTCCATTAGCCTGATGAGAAAACAAATTTGAAGCACAAAGCATGTCCTGCTTTCAGCAAGTGCGTCACTGGCCGTTCAGACTACAATCATGGAAGATTTACAGACAACCTCAAGAAAAAAAACCAAATAAATCTCAAAACATTCATATGTACCTTTGTTCTCTAAATATTTAACACCTAAGGGTATACCTTTGGTATCTCTATTCCTAATCCCAGAGGGGCAGTGACACAACACAGCAGAATAGCCATCCCTTATGCATGCCCTGTTGTTAACTTTGAACATACGCCTGTATACATAAAGCACGAGTATGTACATAGTGAGGAGACACAATCCTTGGAGCCAGGGCAAGGATACACACAAGTCCCAGCCCTCTTATCACCTATGCTAGAACACAAATGTATTCTCTTCTGCCATGGAAGTCTTTAACACACAAAGATTTCTTATGCATCATGTAAAAGAGTAGTTCTGAGGTTTGACACGAGGCAGCTTACAGTTCTCTCACCGCTGTAGGAGAGCATAAACTACAACAGCTGCAGATTCCCTTGCATAATTTAGCCGTCTGCATTGCAGACATCTGATGGGAAATCATCCACAAATTTGGCAGGGAGGGAGGATGACAGAAGCAGCTGCTTCTCCCCATAATCACAGGCACACATTTGCAACCATGTTGGTTGCATGTCTCTTGAACAGTCAAAACGGTCACAGACATCAGTCCATGCCCAGATCTTCAGGTTTCTGCTCTGGAAAAAAATATAAAATCACCCTATGAAAGGCAGGAGCTCAAGAAATTTTATGCATCCTTTTCCCTCTGGGTACTTACTCCCACCAAACCATCCATCTCCTACTCACCAGCACCACTGCCCACCCAGGTAAAATTCCAGATACTTGAAGATATTTCAAGGCTTGATGCTTTCTTACAAGATCAGCAGAAGCAGCTTCAACATCTTTAACATGATATTCAATTAAAATTTTCAACAGCTAGAAAAGTGTGCATGCATGTACAAATTCAGACACCCCCCCCACTACTGTGCTTTTAAAGGTAGGTTTGATTTGACCAAGTATGACATCGCTTAGGGATCAGTGACAAGCGAACAGCCTTATGGCTTTATAAAAGACAAAGCCTGTGAAAGGTCAGCCTGGAAAAGACTCTGAGGAACTAGAAATACAGAATTAGAAGGAAAATACTTCAGCAGTTTGGATTATTGCAGTCATGCTACATTTATGCGGTTGAAGCCTAACGCCTCGGCTGCGTGGGCTGCACAGTTCATCCCAGTGACAGCAGAGCAGTACAGCATCTCGTTCCCACCATTATCACCATCTCACTGGCACTGCCACAAACTCACAGTGCAGTCAATCTGTGCATGCAATGGTCTGTGCAAATCCAATCGCAGCGTGTGCACACAGAAGAAAGTCCCTGCCTCCCTCCAGCAGCTCTTCAGCGTGAAGTCAGGGCACAAAATGACTACAAATCGGTCACCCCTCCTTCTATCCATAGGACCTGCTGAGGCAGCAGTCACCCCACCCCAGCCACCGTCTCTCTTGGGAGCACCTCATGCATGTGCTGCAGAGCACACATGGCAGGCACAGATGTCCCCGTGGGATAGCCTCAGGGTACTGAGAAGAATAGAGCAGCACAGTGTGGGTCACCACCAAACGATTCAGAGAGACACAAATGAAGCCCTGATCGGGCCACAGGAGCAGGCCAACACCCTACCTGGGTGAACTACCTGGCACCTGCCTGGTACGTGGGGATGCACGCTGAGCGAGTTAACCCTCACCTCCCTGTTTGATCACCTCAGTTGTAGAGGTGAAAGCATTTGAAATCCAATTCTTGATCATCTTTTCTATGCTGGCATAACTGTTCTTCCCCCCCCCAGCATCACTGAAACTGCTCAGGAGAAGAAAATTCATAACAGCTTTAGACAGTTACAGTTTGAGTTCGGATTATTTATTTATTTTTTAAAAGACAGATCACTGCATTACATAAGACAAATCAGATCAAACCGAGAAGAGAGCCTAACCAAACGTATCCGCCGGGAACCCTGCCTGCATCCATGCCGTATTCACGGCTCCAGCAGAAGGGCTACCTTCAGCCAGCAACAGACCTCGGCAGGGGAAGGCTCAGCACAGAGAGGGAGAAACACCGAGCGGGTCCTGCAGGCTGCCTCCCGGGATTTAAAAGACGACAGCTCTGACGAACCGCATAACACATGCTTCTGCCTTCATTTCTGCTCATGCTGAAGCATATCTTCTTTTGACGTAAAGGCTCAGGGGAAAGGGTGAATATTCTCCAAGGCTAACTTCAGCCACAGGCTGCTACCTCCCGGGGTCCCTGAGAGTTTAGCAGAGAGAGAGATTTCTGCTCTGTCCTGCCCTCAGAGTGCGCTCTGAAAAATACACCCCCGTCTGCAATAGCACAGACTCCAGCAGGTGTCCAGGAATGATCTTTAAGCTAATCACCATCTTTATTTAAAACAAACTAACATCAAAAATCACATGGTTCCTTATTTCCATTCTAAATCTGGCTTCAGCCTCCAGCTATTGGAGATTACGCTGCATGTATATACCCTGCTAGTCAAAACTATATGGTGCAACTGGTAGAAATCAGTGCTGAGAGATGATGGTGCCTCCTACCATCCCTCTTGGGTGGGAAAAGAAGTGAAGGAAGGTGCATCAGCTGCCATCGGGAGATATGAATTACACTTCCTACACCAGCTTGGAGGAACATGGCCCTGAGTAGGTGTTGAAAATTAATCTTCCCCTATTGAAATGTGAAAGAGAGAGACAACAGCATGGCTGCCTTAAGGTGAAATTGTTGAGAGTTTGAGAAGCACCACCAGAAGGTTTCCTTCTCAATTAAACCATAATTATTCCACATGCAAGAAAAATCCCCCCTGCTTCTCCATTGCCAGATAATCAACAAAATTTCACCTTGGGGAGGGAAGAGAGGTTGTACTGCTTTCCCTCACACTCTTACCCCACTATGAAAGACTTTATACTTTGGATTTAGCAATGAAAATGCCAGAGAACAGAGGTCAGATAAAATAGCTCTGAACGTCCAGCTCAGGAAAATAACATCGCAAGCAAGTGATAGGATGCAATTTGTATAAAACAATTGCAAAATGGATGCAATGCAAAGACATCTTCCTAAGAAATGTACGTCCCAAAGCACTTGATCTTATGGGACAGGGGTGTTAAAAGCGATGGTGACACTGGCTGTTACTATGAAGTTACCTACAAAATTCAAGTATCAGGAAGGGATACTATGCAGAACGCACACTTCTTGTCCAAAACCGGAGCAAAAGTGGTTACCAGCTGAGATGCATTCATCTACTTAGAAGTGTGCTGGGATGCTCACTAACCCCAAGTGGTCAGGACCCCAGAAGACATGCCTCCACCATCAGCACAATACCTCAGTATCAAAGCAATGGACTCATTTATTAATAACTCAGAAAGACAGCATCAATTGCCAACTCACCACCTGAAAGGGCACAAGGAACAGACAGGCAGGCAAGCAATCTTTCACTGTAGGTTTCTCTGTTCATTATTTGCCCCTTAAAGTTCTCTACGCTACCTTCCACAGGATAATAAAAATTGAAGCCATAAAGTATTCAGGAAGATAAACTTGATAATGAAAACTCTGCTGGTAATGATTCCAGTAGCAGAGATACTGTAAGGCACTTTCCAAATGAGAGCCCTGCACTGTATATTAAGCTTATCCAGGCAAGGAAATTAATTTATTTCAGAAGAAATAAACCTGGTGCTTAATTCTTAAAGCTAATTCCTACTGTTAACCCATCATTAGAGACAAGCGAATTAAACCTATAAAAATAAGTTATGCCTCACTCCTATCAGAACTTACCATGTGAGCATTAAGGCTTATACATACACCAGGGTCAAGCTTGCAGGAGGAAAGTCACCCACTCTGATGAGGGCTTTCACTGGACAAAACAGGCCAACTAAAATTACAGAAGTCCTTTAAAAGACCACTCTAACTAAATAATCTACAACAGATACCCAGAGAAGGCGAGAATGGGGCGAGACTCCCTTCAGCTGTCACCTCTCAGCTGCCTCTTGGCTCTCTGGCAGCCATAGCTACTCCTTTGCAGTAGTCTCAGTTCATAGAATACCAGGTTGGAAGAGACCTCAAAGATCATCTGGTCCAACCTTTCTTGGCAAACGCACGGTCTAGACAAGATGGCCCAGCACCCTGTCCAGCTGAATCTTAAAAGCTCCAATGACAGGTAATCCACCACTTCCCTAGGGAGATTATTCCAGGGGCTGATTGTTCTCATTGTGAAAAATTTTCCTCTTGTGTCCAATCGGAATCTCCCCAGGAGTAACTTGTACCCATTAGCCCTTGTATCTTCCATGTGACTCCTTGTAAAAAGGCAGTCTCCATCTTCTTTGTAGCCACCCTTTAACTACTGGAACATTGTGATAAGGTCTTGCCTAAGCCTTCTTTTCTCAAGGCTGAACAAACACATTTCTCAGCCTCAGTTAGTCAGTAAGAGCTTTTTAGGAGAGAGGGAAGGCAATAGTAATGTGAGAAATGAGGCAGCAAATCCCCAAAGAAACTAATGTTCCCTTCACACCACCTGCCACACATTCACAGGAAGATTTTTTTCTGATTGGAATAGCCTTCGCAAATACCTTCTTTAATAGAGAAACTAATTGCTCCCTATTGGAGGCGAGCATACAGTGATGAATTTTGATCAAGTCCCCCGAATTTCACAAAACCCAAGGAGTTCTCCTCCTTTCTTTCTTCCCTTACTACTGCCCTGCATACTGCTCTTGGTACCCGTAACTGCTATCAAGTAAGTTATTCAACGTATACTTTGTGTCCCCAGCACAGCACCATGGCACAGAGCAAGTCGAGATCCAGCCCAAAAGGCAGAGTAGCCACAACTACCCCCAAAGTCTACTTTTGCTACTCTTTCTGTTATGAAGCCGAACCAGAGCACGACAAGGCTCTTCCCTTCGAGCCCCGGCACAAGCTCTAACCAGGCTGCAAGTCATCACCTCTGGCTGTGACAACCTTGTTTGATTTGTGCGCTCTCCTGGTCGCAGATGGGGTTTCCTAAATGTGGGGGCCAAAAGCCTGATTGTTTGGCACAAGCCAAGGAAAGCCGAAGGCAGAATTCTACTTCCTTCGTATTAATCAAGTTTTTGCTACATTCGCATGCCTTCTGTACCGCAACGCTTGCAGTACGGGAGCATCTTGTAGTCTGGACGTGGCTTGCTAGATAAAACTCCCACGCAAAGTGAAATGTTATCTCCACTTCACTGATTAGAAACAGAGACAAATATTTAGTGACTTGGGTCACGATGGCACAAATCAAAGCAAGGCAAGGAACTAAACTTTTACATCTCCAGGCCAAGGCTATCACTTTTATCACTGGCTCATCCTTTTGTATGACTTTACTCTGCTCAGAGCACAAACTGCTTCAAAAAGACAATAATCTTATACAAGCTGTGTGCTCTAGTATCAAAAGACCAACACAAAAGAGAGAATGGACTCTGTCATTACCATCGTCACCCTTTTCATTAGGTATCCTATCAAGTTTTACTGCACAAGCTAGTTATTAGGATTTTTATACTCTCCACATTCCTATTTATATTAAGTACCACTAAAACCCATATTGATTTTTATTTTTAAACCCTCCAGAAACATAAGTGGGATGGTCATTAAAGGAAAAATCCATGTCAGGTTCTTCATTTTCCAGCTTTGCTGCATTTTCAAGAACTCCCGTTTTAATGTGTGATTAAATCTCCACTGAAAATCATTGCTGTAATTAGTTTAATGAGGCAGGTCATTGCACTGGCAGGTCATTGCACTGAAGTGTGCAACACTCCCTGAGACTTTTGGTGATATTCAAACATATGTAATATCAAGCAACAGCCTATTGTAGACTTACATGCTTTTAAATCCTGGTCTGAGTGTCTCAGTCCTCCCCCTTCTGAAATCAACAGTCAGAACTTGCTCACTTCAGTGGAAACAGATTCAGGAGCCAAGAATTTACCTGTTTCTAACTGGTTTATATGAAGAATACCTCTCTTCCAGCAGGCTGCCAGTAATGTACGGCTAAAAAGTGCATACGTACAATGAACAGAAAGTTGGCGCAACTTACACTTGTCCAGAAAAGCATTTTACTATACATTCCATTAAAAATGCATTAAGGCAACATTAAAGTTAGGCACCTAAGGGAAGCAACGAGTCAGAAAATGCAATGCTGAAACCAAAGCAGATCTCTTCTCTTCACCTATCTATCCAGACTCTTAAACAGCAACATTCATCATCCGAGTGCCCTTGCACAACAATTCAATCTTTCAGTGATTAGGGCATTGCAACAGCCCATCCTGACATCTGCAGTGCTTCACTACGAAACCCAACAGAGCTAGGTGCTGCCTTATGACCTACATAACGGTCCACAAAGCCTGCCTTATTCAAAGCTTTAATTACTCTAAACACAAGGAGAGCATTTTCACTGGCTCTGGTAGGAACAGGATTGAGCCCACAGCAAGGACCTTGACACATGCATGTCTTCCTGTGTATCGTGCCATGGACTACTAAGCACAACTATATCAGGTGGATATGGCATCTATCAACCTTCCAAATACATGACCTGCCTTACACACTGCAAACTTCCACTAATCCGTTCAGGTTGCAGCCGAGGCAGCACAGAATTGCTTGCCTTCATTTTCTTCTCTGACTACAGCATCACTGAATAATGGGCACAGTTGTTTTTAAAAGTACTGCCCATATGGAAAGTCCAATTTAAAAAGTAAAGTTCATTTGTCAGGTTGGATTGTGAAAGCTTATAAAGACCTTTCAGGAAACTCTAAACAAACCCCTGACCGAGGGCTATATCCTGCCAAGCTTTCCGCTTCTAACTCCCTGCTGTTTCGCACAGCTAATGCGCATTTTGAAGACATGGCTCTTCTCTGCAACTTCTGCTATTCAATAAGCTCTTCTCACACAGGACTGATCAACATTATAGAACTGGAAACAACGGCACAGGGTGCAGACATGGAGGAACACTGAAGTAGATGCTATTATTGCTGCTGCTTCACCTAGGAAGCTACCTGGGACCCCTCCATGCAGACACGAGCCAGATGCACAGCTTTTGCTCCAAAGCAATTTGGCTGGTGCCAAGGCTGAGGCCAGAAGGCAGACCTTTGGTGATGCAAGAGTATTTTCCACTTGAACTAAACTGATGCCATCAACAGAGAAAGGCTGAAGCTTCTTATGAAGAGCTACCACTAAAAGATGTCAGCTCCTACCACAGGTCTAACAGGGACAGCTTCCCAGCTACCTACTGTTTGTCTTCATCCTAGAGGCTGTACATCTGAAGGCAGATGCCAAAAGCTTTCTATCTAGCCACTGAACATACCCAATATTTTATTTTTAAAATCACGAGTGTCAGATATTACAGGGACAAATAAAAATTAAAGGATGTTTCCATCCATTCCACATTCAGTGTCGCTTGCTGTTCGGATAACCCACAAGCCTTTAACTTCCAGTTAGCTGGTGCAACTGCATTGGTTTACATTTTAAGAAAAAATAATCCTTGACTGAATCATGAATTAGCATGAAAAATAAGATTTTATTTATTTCTTTATCACAGGCTGCCAATGTTAGGCTGCTGCTGACCTGTGCTGGAAAGGCTATTTTTTCAGGCTGCACAGTAAATTAGTTCTTCAGCCTTTTCAACTCGTGGCCTTTCTGTTGAGGCTGCCAACAGACATACCAATTAGCGCTCACTGCAATGGTAGCTTGCTTTCATAAGGAGCTTTCATGAGGAAGCAGTGGGGGTCTGAAAGGGACACTTATTTATTTATAGTTGTAAAATCCAGTTTGAAAAAAAACCCAGATTTGATTTTGTGCGCACATTTTGGGTTTGCTTTACTTTATATTTAAAGTGAGCAATGGATTCCTGCATCCTAATCTCACCACATGC
Source organism: Pluvialis apricaria (assembly GCA_017639485.1). Classification (NCBI taxonomy): domain Eukaryota; kingdom Metazoa; phylum Chordata; class Aves; order Charadriiformes; family Charadriidae; genus Pluvialis; species Pluvialis apricaria. The sequence continues at coordinate 69,422,579 of CM030011.1, read as the reverse complement.
AGCAGTAAGAAACAAAACCAAGACCACCGAAACCAATGATGGTGTACTGGCAGGGAGAGATCCAAGTCTGCTGCTTGGTTAGAAGCTGAAGGCCTTCAACTTGTATTGGGCTAATTGGTTAGCATTCTTAATAATGAGTCCACAAAGTGGCTTAAAATCTTGGGTTTTAATGCACCAGAGGGAAGAGGGAAGGAGGGAAGGGTGTGAAAAGCTGTTTTTCAGAGCTAAATTGATAAAACAGCTCCCTGTGCAATTAAAAACCTGCAAAGCTGAATAGTTGGCTTTGGAAAGCACCAACCGCGCAATTTATTAGGCTGGTTTATAAAGAGAGAGAAAACATCTGAGGCCAGGAAAGGAATTTCACAGATATTTCAGCAACACATCAAAACTATAGTGCATTTTATCATCTCAAGATTTATTTTTGCCCTCCCTTCCATTAAGGGGGGAGCAAGAAAAGGTATCTCAGGGCTGCATCTCCATAGCAGTTTCCAAGAACAAATTAAGGCAGGGGGAAGAAGAGCTGCATTTTCCATGCCTTCCCTCCTTATCAAGGGAGGAAAACCGTGATGGCTCCAATATCCCCACTACGAGCATTGACTTATTTTTAACCTAAAGTCTTGCAATGACAGCTTACATAAAGCCTCTGAAGACGTCCTACGAAGAGGGCTGGGAAGAAGGCAGGTTTTAACATGTATTTAAGCTCATGTACAGGAAGAAATGTTGCAGGAAAAACATTTTAATAGCTTAATCCTTTAAAAAGCAAATGCCCACTGTCAAAGCACCTTTTTCCCCCCTCTCTTACTTCTGGCATCAGTAGTGGACCACGGACTTTGTTATGGCTGATGGGGTAGGAGAGGAGGGAAAAGCAAACATCAGAGGTGACTGATGACCACCACTAACTTGCAACACAGACTAATCAGATCTGTGCTTGCTGAACGCATCCAGGCTCATGGTGGCACCAGGACATTATTGGACATGAGGCTGCAGGAACAGGTACACTTTAAAATGTTAGCCATGTCATCTGTGTTAACAAAACATAATGAAAAGTAACTCCTGCGCATGAAAAAGCAGACACTTTTAGAACCCATTTCTGAATTGACTTTCATTTCAATCCTAGACTTTAAACACCCTTCAGTAGCATTTGAATTGACTTATCAGCGACTTGGTTAGGTTTATTTTCTGAAAGACTCTGAGACTGTGCTTTGGAGAAAAATGCTGGGCAAAATGTAGAAAGGGAGGTTTGTGGGGTTTTTATTCCTTTGCCAAAACCAAGTCTGAAAGACTGCAAGCTGCACTAATTTAGCAAATATTTTGGACAGAATTATTTTTAAAATTGCATTTGACTCAGCAAACAGTTTGATGGGGACAACTGAAAACAAAAACGGCGCTTTTTTTGTGCTCAAGTGATTCAGGAGCATTTTAAGTCCTAGCAACTTCCTATGCCACTAAAGCATTTAACAACACTTGACTGGCAGTATAACTCGAATTTAGAGACATTCAGAACCCAGCTGTCATCTTGGGCATCTAAATAAATTGATCAGCTGTAGGCTTAGATATCAAGCAGCAGATACAGACATGCAGTCTTTATTGTCACTGCTAACAGAAGACTATCATAAGCTGCATAGGTGCCTTTATTTATGTTGTGGTACAGAAACAGTTCTGATTGGTGTGATACGTCTTCTGTTACAGACTTAGAAATAGGCTCGCTAACATAACTGTGCTATCTCATGTTAGCAAATATGATCAATCCAAGCAAGAACTCCAAATCCTTTGGGGGAAAGGACCATTTATTTGTTCTTTCGTATAGTGCAGATCTCAGCTCATAACTGAAGTTTCTGAGTACAACAGCAACACACAGAAAAAACACTTCAGATGCTTTTTCACTGCAAAACTCCACTCTGGATATATCCAGGATAACACTATGCTCACCACCAGCAATTACAAAATTTCAGCAAAATGCTTGAGTAAGGAGCACAATGCTGCACACCCTTCGCAGATGGCTGGGGAGGGAGAGTGCCTTCAGACTCCTGGCTGTTTGGGTCACTGTTGACCTATGCTAAATATTCAGATTTATTGAACATCCTCTTAAGGGCTTTACAAAGGAGTTTCAGAAGGTTAAAAATCCTGCTTCGTGTTCCTAGTGACCTGCAAAATGAAAGCAGGATGAACTTCTCCTGTCCACCCACACTCACCCATGATTCTCAGTACCAGCAGTAACGACTCGAAGCAGCACATCTTCTGTTTAATGGTTGTGCTAAATTATTGCAGAAAAGGTATAAGGTCTCTGATAGCAAGAGGTGCAAGTTGCACGCTGCAGACCTTCCTGATGTGTTTAAATCACACATAGCTGCTCTAGTTGAACCTAGTTATGCTAGGCTGCACTTAACACAAAATGCTGTGACGCCTTTAATTGGGCTAGTAAGTGCGACTGATTGTAAATAATTATAGTGTGGTCCTCCGGGATGATCATTAGTAGCCACAGACAACGGAGACCCAACTGGCCACATTCATCACAGTGCCTAATTCTGCAGTTTACAGGTATGTACCAGGGATGCGTTTGGTTCAGCTGTATCTTCAGCACTTGGAGGAGGGGAAGAGGACAAAACGCTTCCAATGCCCCACACATCTTTTAATACGACACTCTATTAATGCACTGGCCATCTGACTATGCAATTAAAGCATCAGTGAAGTAATTCTCCCTCTAGTAAAAGAGCTTCTCATGAACACAAGATTGATAGTATGCTAGAAAAACACCAAGTCACATGTACGCTGCATGGTGACACAGGGTTTTAAATACTTGCTAATTCCAGGCCACTGTTGAAATCCCCTTGCTTATTCTTAGTAACGCAGAAGTATATCCTGAGTTCTGGGCTTATTTTGTATATCTGTTTCAACATTTTTTTTTTTTATTAATACATAATTTTTAGAAGAAACTTTCTCTTCCTAAGCTACCAAGGTTAAAACAAGTAAGATGTTCTCCATTTTTACCGCTGCTTTTACTGGAGTTATTTATCCCCTAATATTCATAAGGTGACTCCATTAGCACATTTAAGAAGTGCTAGGAGAAGATCTTTTAATCATGGAGATAACTGTTTATGATAGTTGTCTGTTGTTAATTAGTTTGCAAGCCTTACACTCTCTGCTGAGGATGCCCAGAGAGGATTCTCACTAACACAGATGTTTTACACATGTAAAAGTTGGATTCTGCATTTAGACATACCACTACCACCTGAACGTAAACAAAATGACCCAAATATTCAAGTTGCATTTAAAATGGAGTTGTTCTGGTAAGGAACATTCTTTATCCCTATTCTGAGCAGCTGGAACATGTTATCAGGAGATTGCAACAGCCCGATTCAGGCATTTGATTTACTTTCAAAACAGCATTTGCCAAAGTACTGCAGTACCTTAGCACACAACGCCCCTGAGTACAAAACATACCTAGTTGGAAGTACTCCTCCTCTCCAAATGGGTCACACAATATTGTTACCACTAAAACTGTATTATTTGTGTTTGAGAAGGTATTAAAAAAAACCCTGAAAACTGAACAGAGCCCTGTTCAGATTTATAACTAACCAGAATTTACCATAACATTTGGTTGTAGTTATGGGTATTCATCTATTTTTAATAGACTTCCTAAAGGAATACGGTTTGCAGGGCCAACCATCGATTTTTTCCCCTCTCTTCCCCGTCCCAAATACATGACTGGACTCCTTTTCCATTTACAAACTCAAAAAACAGAAAAGCTTTTAAGTACAAATAAATCTCTGTAAATATACAGAAATCTGGGGCTAGAGAGAGGACACTGATCCCAAGCCATTGGGCACAGAGAGGGAAATTTAGCAGTTACATTTTTGTTTGGCAGCAGTTGTTCAGCCAAACCAGCAAGTGCGTAGCTCCCGAGGAGCAGCAGCCCGTGCTGCCGCTTGCATGCTGGGGTGCATGGAAATCTGGGGAAGGAAGGATTTGGGTAATGAAGGATAACTCCTAAGCAAACCAGGCTTCATCAGTTCTGCTACGTGTGTTTTGGTTTTCAGACCAGGCGTTAATCTCCGGTCCTACTTTCATTAGTACAAATAATCCAGTGAACACAGTGACAAAACAACAGCCAGTCACCTGCTTCAGTGGATCAAATCCCCAGTCATGTCACTGGGCAAAGGAAATTCATTATGGTATGTTTTTCAAATAAGTCTTATGAGCAGACCTTCAAAAAAGGCATTTTGCAGCTAACTCCTGCTGACTTAAAGGGAAGCAGGATTTCAGCCTACGTGCCAAGACCCTCCGTTGTTCAGCTGTGAGCACACAGCCTGCCTCCAGAGCCCTGACCTTCAAATCTATACCCATAAAAATGAACATCTCGCCCAAGTGCAACTTGCCAGCAGAGCAGCAAGAGGAGACAGAAGCTGTGTATTGCCCAACACAGCAAATTTGAGCCTGAACCTTCCATCACAGACACAAAGAATTGGTAGAACCAGTTATGTAGCTGAAATAACTTACATCCTAAGTGAACAAAGTGGTTAACGCAATTTAATACACAACAGCGTACAAGAGAACGGCGTGGCTGGAAGAGGTTTCTGAGGGCAACTCACTCCATTTTATTGCTCAAGCTAAAACCTCAACTCATGGGAAAAACAAAATCAGCCCAACGCATTCTCAGTCAAACAGTAAGTAGTATCGCTAGCAGCTCTGCATTAGTTTTCAAAAGTCCTAGGGACCTTCTGAACTTAGACCAAGTTTTCGCATTACTTCAGCACAATACGTAATGACCACCCCCCCTAAAATTGCCAGAGAACAAACTGCAGCAGAGGAGTGGAGTGAAAATGCTCAAAATGACACATCAGCAGCCACAAACAAGAACTCAGGAGCTCACAGTTCTCCAGTTGAGTTGCATAATCAACAAGAGCTCTGCTTTGAAAGCAAACAACACAGAAGAAGAGCTGAAAATGGGAAGTCATGCTGTAAAATGATGAGTACTCAGACTATTTAAGCATCATTACACTCTTCAGCTATGTTTTGACTCAGCCTACAAAGTGTCTCTTCCAGCAGTACATCTCTGTCCCAAACTCGAAGTCAGCAACTTCACAAACATTTCATGCCTTGTGTATTTAACAAACATCACAAACAAGAAAAGCCTGGACTTTGAGTTCACAGCTCCGTGAAACCTCCACAGAAAGTCATCATTGGTTTTGTTGGCAAGCGTTTGGCTCAGGGTACAGAATAGAAAAAAAAAACCCAAACTCACATGGTGCATGGAACATCACTAGCACAGAAGAATGATCTTTTATAAATTTGTCGAAGTCCTCATCAGTCAGGTGATAAACTACATTTTCTTCATCTGCCCAGGGAGTCTCTGGAGTCTGTGGCTGAGGTGCCTGTGGGCTACAAAACAAACAGATACAGCTGAAAACCAACTCTGGTGCTAAACAGCCATTTTGGCAAGTTGGACTGCAAGGAACCACTTTGTGCTGATTTCTGTATATGTATGACACAGTAACCCTACTGAACAGCTTCCATAATTGTACCCACCCAGAACTCATAAGCACGGAAACTCCGATAAAACTGGAGGAGAAAAAAATCCACAAGAAGCTCACGAGCACAGATCAGCAATGGAAGGGGATGGAGCGAGGAGATAACCAAGCTGCTTGGTTATTACATTCTGGAAATCAGATGCATTTTCTGTTACTCTTGTACCCTCCTCAGCAAGATGCTCCTTTTCTCTCAGCATTCACACTTTGTAGTTCACAGGAGCCATTGCAAATGAGGGAAAAAAGCAGCGAGCAGAAACAGCCAATCTAACCAGTCACCTTGAATACTGACAGCGTGATGAGGGCTGACAGGCAAAGAAGGAGGTGCAGTGTTGGGACCATGAGCTAGCTACACAGACCGTTGCACCAGGAATATACGGTTTTACCCTGAACGACCCTGCTTCCCCAGGTCACATCGTTATGTCCTCACTTAACAGTGAGCTTCTAGGCCTAATTCAGCAAAGCTACTCAACTGCATGCTTAACCTAAAAGACACGTGACATGTTCTACCAACTTCACTATGATTGTACATGAGTTTAACCATCTTTGATGGATCAGAGCCAGAGAGACCACTCAAAGATATGGTGGCAAATCTGGAAACTGAACCCAAGCTCCTCTGGACCATTTCAGTGCTCATCATCTGGCTAAACAATTGTTCTTGGCTTTTATTAACATACATTAAAAAGAGAATTTGGCAGATGTGACCTAAACTATGTTAATTGACATTTTATTTATTAAAGCAGTGTTCACATAAAGGACACCCAAACATAAGAACATTTGGAGCCAGACTTTGAAGCTATTTTATCCTTGCCAGTTGTAGTAATGAGTTCCAAATACCCCTCAAATTCCCCAAATTCTCTGGCAAAGTACAGGTCTGGATGTGACCCCATCGCTGGCAAAAAGAGATTTACTATTTTTGATTAAAATGTATTATTGTGTTAGCTGCCTGGAACAAGGGATGGCAACTGGATAATTCATTTATCCTGCCTTGCTCATTTCTAGGCTGAGAGCCTAGTTTGATAAAAAAAAAAGCAGTAGAGAGATACACAGATTCAGATAGCAAATTCTGTTGATGTAAGCAATGGGTATGATCCAAGAATATTAAGCAATCCATGCAAAACTGATGCACACCTCTGTGGCTGCTTATATGATAAATGAACCAAGAAACAAACATCAAAGCAAAGATCAGAGCTGCATTCAGCCAAGCGGCCGAGACAGAAAAAGACGCAGGTCCCCATCCTCAAGAGTTTACTCTCTAAAAGCTTAGCAGATAATCAGTTTGCTTGTTGCTAAGCCTGTAAGAGAGCAATAATCTGCAGGTATCCTGGCAGAGTGAAGGCTTTCCAGAAAACACCAGGACACAATGAATCTGGAAGGGGAGCGGGGTTGAGTAGGCAGAGCATGATGAACACGGATACAGTGGCTACAAAGCACTGGGAGAACGCTGTGTTTCGCAGGGCCTGGCATGACCTATTTCAGTAAGGAATTAGTAAAGCAGGGCACAGGATGTTTATTCAAATGGCCCAATTTAAAATGCTGTGCATGCTAATAAGCCTACACAGGAGTTGGTAAGAAGCACCTCAAGGCCTGGAGGAAGCAACAAGCAAAATCTAAAGTGTCATTTAAAACTGAGACAAGGCACATCCAAGGCCTGAAGACCAGAAATAGATGACAGAAGTCTGGAAGAGTTATCAGGAGCTAATTCAATTAAGAACAGAGAACAGGTTCTTGATTTAACTGAGTAGTTGGTGCTAAGGAAGAGCTTGAGAGGAGTCCATGAAAACAGCAAGACAAACTAAGCAGCTATTGAAGGCAGCAAGAAGCTGTCTGGCTTGCCTACCATCCAAGCCGATACAGCTGTGTATCAGATTAAAAAAAAAAGGAATTGTGGTATGTACATGATAGCATCTTTGTGTTAATAACGCTGTGTGTTGTAGTAAGGCTGCATGATGGTTTCTCTCTATCAACTCATAAAAACATCTGAAACTTCGTAAGATAGTAGCCAGTGCCTATTAGGGAGATAAGAGGGGTTAAGTATCTGTAAGACTGATGCATTAGCACACTTCAGTGTAAGAAAGAAGCAGCACCTTCAATAGCAGTAAAAGAAAAGGTGTTGGAGCCCTCCAACTAGCAGCTCTTGTTCTGAGAGGAAAGAACATAGAAAACATCCTTTCAATAATTTAAAAAATTCTAACCTTCATTAAGTTATTTCATGCCCTCCCTAAAATAGTAGCATAGATCAACCACTTTCAGCACTTTCCCAGTCACATTTAAAGGGAAAAAAAACAGAGAAGGGGGAGAGGGTAAACGGTTGCTTTTTTGCGGCATGTACCTAGTGTCCACAAAAAATAGGTCATTTCATATGGCTCAATGTCTGCTGGATTCTCTTTTGAGAATCTGCGATGACAGCACATGTGTGCACAGTTTAAAAGCACATTGGCTTTCCTCGCCATGGGCTGCCATGTACACTCTGGCACTGCTGTGCCCCTGCTCTGCAGAGCAATGTCTTGCATCAGAGTGACTTCCTGACACTATTTTAATATTATACTATTCTGAAATATACCCTATACACCCTGCAGCTATCTAATTACACTCTTTGGCTTTCCTAAAGCCCTTGCCATACCATTTGACTACCAGTACTGCAGATTCCTCAGAGTAATATAATATTATGCATGTAACAGATTTACCCCGTATATGGTTTTAATTGCAAGATCAAACTGGCAAAATTCAACTATGTACAATTTCTTAATGTAGTTTTCTTAAAACTTGCACTTATTACACAAAACAAGGGCAAGGCAGCTACTGCTCAGATCATCTTTTGGGAAACTAATAAGCATGCACTAACACTAAGTGAGGACAAACAGCTGTCTTTAGCTCTGGACTGCTGAAATATCAGCCAAAGCCCACAGTAGCTTGTTAGCAGAGGTTATCATTGGAAAGAGCTTGCAGCTGTTCTGTTTTGCCTCCAGTAGCTGTGTTCACTTGCTGTCACAGCACTGATACAAAGGCACTGCATATTACAGGGATTATCTGGATATTATGTGGGCAGACAGGGGAAAAAGCCCACCCCTAACATCTAATGTTTCACACGTGGTAGCCAAGAGATAACCACATCCTTGCAAAACTGAAAAGCATAATAAAGTGCAGGTGATGAAGTCATATCCTTACTGATCATCTCCTCAGCATTGCTGGAGTTGCCATCTTGATTATTCATATCTGAAGGCTTAATGGACTAAATGAGGGTTAAAGACTATGGCTAAATTCCTCCTCTTTGATCCACCAGGCAGTACTCGCCTGCAGTGTTTGTACCTCCTGATGCTAACAGGAATGCTGCCGTCACTTCATTCAAGGCTTCCCGATCCTGAAGCACCTAGCCTACCACTGCTGGAGACCCTGGGCTGCCTGCAACCATACGCGTGTCCCCAGCGTAGCCCCACTGGTACAGCGAGACAAGCTGTATTATCACAGTAGTTTGCAACTGTCTGTTCTTTCCCATGCATTTGTTTCCTTTTATTAGCTTCATTTCAAGATTATATCCACGGCTGCAGCAAACAAGGGCGGGTTACAAAGATGACATAATGCCCAAGAGCCAGGGACTAACTGCTAACGGTGTTTCTCCATCACCAGACTATCTCAGGTCTCTCCAGCTGCTCTATCAGCTTCACAGACAATGTGCTGATTTGCACCAGCTGAAGAGCGACTGTACACACTCACACACTTTTCTGCCTCTCCCTCGACTGCCAGTCCCATAGGCTGATTCAGCCCCCAAAATATTTATGACTGCAAATAGCTCTCTGTAGGTAGAACAAGACGCTTTCAACACCACTTCACATCATGACAGGAAACAGACTTTGTAAATGACTAGCAATCCGGGGTGCCTTGATCTCCTGTTTGTCTCTGCAAGACACTCTAAAGGATATAGCTACAGGTTGAAGAACCAATGAGAACTGCAGACTTGGCATAGACGTTTTTAATAAAACAACATAAGTCAGACCTTTTGCAAAGTATTAAGTTCAGGCAACCTAATCACTGGAAATTTAAATTGGCGTTTTTAACGAAGGTGAGATCTGCGTATCTGCATTTATTTTGGTCCATAGACAGTCTCCTATTACAGACAAAATGCAATTGTAAAATGCAAGGCATGCATGCTAAAAACCAAACATTAGGCAATCTCTCTGTACCAGTTTATCCAGCCTCAGCGGGGTAGTTTTATTTGCTCTTCTGAGCAGAGGGAATGAGGGAGATGGCTGTTCCTAAACCATTACATTCTGTAAATAATGAAGAGTACATAAAAGGTGGAGTGCATGAAGTTCAATGCCTTACTTTTTCAGCCACTCTGCTATATCTGCCGCGGTAGCACCATAGTTCTCAAAGTGGAACAGGAACTTTCCTTTCCTGTTAAAGCAACAAAACAAGGTTTAGTCCTTGCCCTGGAAGATAAGAACATGCAATTATAGTTGAATATCTGATTTCTAAAGTAGTAACAAAACATAACTGACTCAAAATAGCAGATTGTAGGATATCCCCGGACATTGTATTCTTCCTTTATCCTTTCAAATTCAGCAGAGTAAACATTCATCCCCGCAAGAACCTGAAAAAACAGAGCATAATCAAATTGATTCTTACAATACAGCACGAACATTACCACTTTTTTTTTTTTTTTTAAGAGTTAAGTAAAAACAACTAAGCTCTGAGCAGATTCGGATTTCTTTCACATTACTGTAAAGCAAGGAGATCACTGTAAAAAGCAGTGAGGTTTTTCTGATTTTGTGCAAGGGGGAACAGAGCAATATTTGAGTCTAGTCCACACAAAGCAAACACCAATCAGCTTGTCACCTCCTCCCTGGTCTGGAAGTGTCTCCGTTTCTTTTTATTCACCCACTAACAGAAATATCTAAAGGGAATTCTTTCAATCACACTACTTGTGTTCTTCTTTGTGTATTTGGATTTTAAGCTTCAAGCCTAAGTACATGGCTTAGTTTGTATCCTAACATTAGCTAGGACACAAGAATTTACACCCTAATCTCTGGTTTCCACTCCAGCAATGAATTTACATGTCCAGAAGGTCTAACCAACCAGGCACTGGCATTATCCCAGTTCAAAAATGCACTTACTGAATGGCAAGGGGAAATCAGCATTACTTTGATATGAAAGTAAAACACGCCCTATTTCCATGAGCCTAGGAAATACCACATAGCATTTATATGCTTCAAATATGTTAACTTACCTGACTGGTAGTGTATAATGAGAGTTAAGAATTAACCTTGTCCTACAGATACCACAACAGGGGCACAGAAGCATAGTAACTTTTCAGACTAGCATGTGAAACAAAAGCCTCTCCTTCCCTTCCCTCTATCCCAACCCATCCTCCTCCTCAAGAGCCCTTCACCCCAAGCTTCAGGCTCAGGGCTCCTGTGAGTTACCCTGTGCCCTGTCCAACTGTCTTCCAAAAGTTTCTGACTTGAAAATTTGAAGATGAGACTGATTCTGAGTTTCTGTGGGTGTGGGATTCACACAAAGGTCTTTCTGCTGCCAAACCTTCAACCAGTGAGTTGCTGAGATACCACTTCATGATTAACTTAGTTTAATGGCACTGATGGCTTAAATCATTTTAGCAGCAAGGTCTTAATCCAAACCCCTCCTCCTTCCCCCTCCAAAACCAGGATTTTCTCCTTCCAGCTGAAACACCACATCAGAATTTAATACCAAGTTCCTGACTGCAGCAAACTGCACACACCAACCAAATATGCTCAGAGCCAGCATGAAATGAATCCTAAAGCAGAAAATCCTTATTTGAAGGTCAACCTTTTCTAAGAATGTGCTGGAAAGTCACAAAAAGATACTTTGTTTTCTCTCCCCTACCCTGAGAAATGATAAAGGAAAGATAACAGAGAAGAGTACAGAAACAGGGTTTACACTGGCTGGGCAAGCATCTTACTTTGAATTTTCCTTGTAGTTCCGAGAACCAGATTGACTTAATTCACATGAGGTTATCTAGAGCCAATTCTCCTCTTCCCTCATCCTTTATGTCACCACTTGAGCGTCGGTAAATGTAATAGCATCAAGACACAGTGGTTGCTTTATAAAGTGAGAACCAGGTTCGTTAACTAATTCCCTCATAAACACCAGTCCAACAGATTTCACATCTGCTGTGAACTTTCTGAGGATTTCCTAGGTATTAAACAGGCGTTCCCAGCCATTTCAGATACTCTGTCACCATTTCACTGCGCCCACCCAGCCTGCAGTGATTGATAGAAGTCAATAACTTGGATTCATTCTGGTGTTCATAAATCATATGAAGCATAATTAGCAAAAAGCCTCTTATAATGGGATTTGTTTTTAATGACACAAGTAACAGCTTTAGCTGGCCCATAATCACAGAGTTATGTAATATCAGGCTGTCAGGGACCATCAAAACACACCTCCTACCCAAAGCTAGGATCCTCCCTCTATACCTAAGCTGCTCCTGCCAGATGTTTAGCTAATTTGCTTTTAGCAAACAACTGAATGACCCTGACTTCAATTTAAGTCCATTACCTCTTGTAATAGTCACAGCAGACATGAAGATCAGCTTATTCCTTTCACCTCTGCAATGACATCTGACATACTTCAACACTTACCTGCTCTCCATCAAGCTACCTATAACCTAAACCGACTGAACCTTTCCTAGCTGGCCATGTCTTCTGGGCTTCTGACCATTCCTGTTCTACTGTGGCCCCTCCCTCACTTCATAGTTTTCTTGATGGGATTGCTCCAAAACCAGTACCTCACACCACCACCTGAAGCCCTCCTAGAGCCAAGTTTAATGAACAGATTAAACAAAGCCCTCCTTTATCTGGAATCTGAAAAAAAGTGTAGGAACTTTATGCTTCTGAAGTCTCATGTTTTTACCAAAAAAAAAAAGCACCAAAGGAAGAAAGCACTTAAGCATACACTCAAGCCAGTCTTTACTGAGTAAAACACTCTGGCACACATGAAGGCCATAGGCATTAAGGAGATGCTGAAGTGTTTTGTGGACCACCAGTTCCTCCCTGTGCTGGGGCGACAGTGCATTGGTGACAGTCTCTCGCCAGAGCCCACCCTATCCACAAAGTATGGGAATCTCTTCTACCAAGGATAAAATAAGCCATCTTCTGATTCGGAGCCCCTTTTTTCCTTCTGCACTGGGTGTAATGGAATTGCAAGATTTAAACCGAATGTAACACTGAAAATGCCACCATGCCTTCCTCTCAGTTCTGGGACAAGAAACAACCAGTCCCAAGAGAACACAGCGACCAGCGACAGGTACAGTTCACCTTTTCATTTTTATGACCTATTAACTAGGCAATACTGTACTTCATTTTCCTGCCATATAATAGCAATAATCGCTTTTGAGCCTGGCACATCCTGACAGCTAATGACAGGTCAGATTAAAAGGCCAAACCTTCATCTCATCCAAACCAATCATAAACTTTCCAGCAAAGTCTGCTCTGGAGGTCAGCATCACTCTAAGGTACCCCAAGGATAATCTATTATGGGTACAGTGCAGTTAACTTTAGAAATGGCAAACTGTACGCATCCCACTCAAAAAGCTAATTAGGTCAAATTTAGATGAACAGACTGATTTTTGTGAAAGACACGGGTGGCAGTGGCATAACTGGACTTTCCTCTGAACTGATCCTGCACTAAAAACACTCCGGTGCAAAACCTAATCCTGACCCGAGCTGCATCGAGCACAGACACTGCCAGCCTCAGTGCTGTGCCACAGCCCTGTCCCTCAGCTGGGCAGGATCAGCCCGGATCTACAGAAACCACTTCCATGTGAAGAAGGAAATAATCAAACTAGAATAGATTTGGAGTTTAAATTCTCCGGTCTGAATTTAATAAAACAAGCTGCACATGGACAAGGAAGGGATAATTGCAGGAGAACACAGTGCTCTGCAGCGTGCCATTTCTCTGGCACTACCTCTGTAGGAGATTCTTTACACTCCTAATTCCTGCCCACCCCACGCCTTGCAATGTACCCGCCGTGCAGGACACAAGTGCCTTCCCAAAGACCACAGCACACACTCCACCGAGGGGAGATGGCATTCGAGTGCTGCCTGGCTAGACAAAAATGCACTTGAAAATATCTTCAAGGGTTGTACTGTGTCCTAAATAAATCTGAACAACTCCCACGCATTTCAGCCCTAAGCAAACAAGGATTTAGAAAAAACACTTCTGAAAAATAACTAGTTGGGAGAATGTGGGGGAGTCTGACAGCACTCTGTTTGTGAGCAGCACTGGCCAGAGCTGCCCTAGTGGCAAACCACAGTGCTTCATCTCCTCAAGTTGTGCCAGGGAAGGTTTAGACTGGATATTAGGAAAAAATTCTTCACCTAAAGGGTTATCAAGCACTGGAACAGGCTGCCCAGGGAAGCGGTTGAGTCACCATCCTTGGAGATATTTAAAAGACATGTAGATGTGGCACTTGGGGACATTGTTTAGAGGTGAACTTGGCAGTGTTAGGTTTACAGTTCGATTCAATCATCTTAAAGGTCTTTTCCAACCGAAATAATTCTATAATCTTTTCCTCATCATATGCCACCTCTCCTGAGGAAACCTGTAAACTTACAGTGAATGATCCAACAGGTAGGATCAGACCAAATCCAGCTAAACCCATGAAACAACAATCCTATTTCTTTGTCACTCGTATATCATTGGTATCTTATACATTAAGCACATTATAAAACCTTGACTAGAGAAGTGCCTTTGACTTGCTTAGAGAGATCAATATGCCTTATTAGTACAAATAGGTAACTAAACTATTGTGACTGCTGTTGATAGATTTTATTACGGTCAAAACTTATTTTCATTTCAATCTAGTATGAATGCTAACTTTGTTGACAGACCTATAGTAAAACCGTAAGATTTTATTAATGCTTAGCTTAGTGGCTAGGAGGATGATCAGTAGCTAATGTCGGGAAATCCCCCTCCCACGACACTGTGATTCTCCACTAAAAAAGTGGATTAATTATAACTATAAGGGCATCCATCTCTGATCCCTCAGTGAAACATCAGGCCAAAAAGCTTATCAAACCCATTATGGCAAACATTTCTTTAGCTTTACCACCATGAGCTCAACAGGACTACAAGCTCACAAATTAGAAGCTAAACAGAAAACTACATAGTGTCAGAGCCTGTTTTTCCGTGGCAAGAACTATACTGGATCTAAAGGGTAAGTGAGTTAACATCTCATTCTCCAAAGTTTTAAAAAGAATAAAAACCAAGAGAGAAACTGAAGAGATCTGGAACAGAATCATTCATTTCTGTTTGGTTTTGACTTACTTAAAAATTCCCCACATCAATAACTATTTGTAGTTTTGAATACTAAAAAAAGTAAAAGTGTTAAAAGGATTTTTTTTAATTTTATATAAATCTTATCTTCTCACTTACATATTTACCCTTCAGTTCTGTGGCTGCCTGCTGGTAAGATGGCATCATTCTCTTACAAACACCACACCCTGATAAAAAAAGAAATTGTGTAAGTAATACGCCAACAATTCTATTCAGATTGTTCTACAGGACCTATGTTCCAAAGCATATGAAACGACATTTTTTTAATATAAAATTTTTAAAACAAAATTCCTTATCTATTTCATGTAACAATTATTAGATTATTAGTTGCTAAGGATGTTAATTCTTGTTACATGCAGCTATTTTTGCATGTGTTTCATGCTATGCATTTTCATACTAATTTCTCATCCCAGTTTTGGCAAGAGTAACACCATTTTATATTCCTCAGGCTCTGAGCTGAGACCAGAGGGGAACTTAAGATGAAACTCACATTTCAAAAGTCAATGGAAGATGTCATGTTTGTGTGAACTCAAACAAAAAGCTCTGTGCCTTTCTAGTCTTTAAAGGGAGGGGGGGGGATGTACTTCAGATTCATCCCAGTTTAACAAGTGTCTTTGAAATTCATTCGAGACATTTCCTAAACACATTAAACAGACATCAAAAGTTAAACAGTGCTCTGTTAATTGAGAAGACAGAAGAAGCAACAGCCCTTGTAAGATACAATAACTTTATGTTCTGAGGAAAATACAAATAGCAAGTACGGAAGACTACCAACGTATAGCTGGCGCGTGCTAAGAGCTGTTTGATGACGCTCTGGAGTCCTAAGCAGATTAGCACTAAATCACCTTGTAAGCAGCAGGTTTCATCCTTGCCAAGTAAAATACGTGCCTGCATATGGGAAGGGGCAGGAGGGCAGACAGCATGAAAGAAAGGAAGCTACAGCACTTCAGACACTTCTTGTGGGAACTCTTGGGTCCACCATGGGACAGGAGTCAACATTTTTATTCTGGTGAAGAGATAAGAGTTTTGAAAATATCTTCCAGAAAGGAGGAACAGATTTTGCGGCCGCTGGTTTAGGATCACATCAGCATGCCTGGGAAGAACATCTTTTAATCAGAAAAGAGAGCTCTTGTTTCTGTGGTCTTTCCACCTGTGATCTCTCTGCTCAAATTGCCAGTGAGGTTGTTAAATTAGTGCTGGTCAAAATGACAATTTCCTGGTGCGTGCAGACCACTCATTTGAGGCCCATTGAAGTCTTGCAGCTTCTTCCAAACCACTGGACAGACATCAAAAGATATGAGTTGTTAACACCATCTTCTGGATCCTCTGTTTCTTCTCTCTTCAGCAGCCTCAGGCCTCGAACTCACCCAGCTATCGATCTCTTTCTCTTCCCCTCCTCAACCTCTTACCGCTCCCTGGACTCCCTTCTGGAGCAGAGGCACATACCAGCCTCCTCCACCCAGCCATCACCCCTGTAAGTCCTTCCGTTCCCAGCTCTGCTGCTGCCTCAAACTTGCTGCTCCCAAACCCACTCCAGTATAGTCTCTCCTGCCCACACATTTCTGGGTTACAGTGTTCAGAATGCCGTCGAGCCACCTATATCCCTATACAGGCATACAAGGGTAACCTCAAAAAACTCATTTTCTTCTGTTCTTTCTTCTTGCATTTTGACTCAAAAGGAGGGGCTTAATCAAATACATATTAGCTTTTCTACTAGTATACACTCCATTTTTAAAGCCCTGTTTTCAATGGCATTAGAAACAGCTCCTTTTTGTTGCCAAATCCAGGCCATCTCCTGCAGGAGTCTTCTTTGACAGTTAACTACAAATAAATCTAAATGTCTATAAGTATACCTAATTTTTCATGTTTAGTGCTGCCTGACTTTATAATACAGGTCCGAAAGTACAGTGAATGGTCTCCAAAATGACAGGTAGTATCTTCTGAGGAAAGCATGCCTTTGCTCCAAGTCATTTTACCCAGACCAAGCATTTCTGAAATATTAAGGAAACTACATTTAAGTTTGCAGTGGCTTTCATCTCCCTCTGCACTGCTACGTAATGAAAGAGCCCATTTCCTATGAATCTGCCACAATGAATCTAAAGCCCCTGCTTCCCACAAAGCAGAGAAATAATGCAGCTGTCTTCCCTGTAGCTTCCCTAACAAAGCCTCTGATGTCCTCTCGTGCCAAAGACCTCCCTGACTCATCCCTTACGAGTAAAGAAAAGCAGAATTTCCTTTAGTGACCAGCCTTGATTTGCTGCTCCCAGTTACGAAAGGTAGCACCTGTATGTAACCAGTAACTTCAGCTGCCCAAAGTCAGTATTTTAATGCAACTGCTGGTTGTATTCTGTCTCCAGTAACAGGAGTAAGAAAAGAAAAATTGGACAAGAACCAAGTCAGAAGGTCTCGTGTGTTAAATAAAAGATGAGGAAGTTAAGAACTGTGAAATCAGAGGGGAGAGGGAAAAAAAAAAAACTTACAAGTAGGCTTCCTTCACAGCAGTTTAGAAAGCAGCAAAAGTATTACAGCACTGAAGACTAGCAGGTGTTTTGCCACTTCAAAAGAAGAGAAACTGGAAGGAGGAGGGTTTCTGGGGGAACGGTTCAAAGAGAACGAAGGGTTAGATAAGGCACATTTCAGGAAGAGACTCAGTTGTGGAAAACAATAATTCACAATACAGGTAAACTGTGAAAGCACTCTGCAGCTGAAGTCTCCCTGAAGGGGTGATTTACAGGCAAAGCAGGCATATCGTCTCCTGCTGATGCTAAGGTGGCAGCAGCAACTGGGAGCGACCACGCACCATGCCAGGCCACGCAGGACCATCCTGCTGCAGAGTCTGAAGGCACAGAGCTGCAACTGATTTAAATAAAGGAAAAAACATTCTCTTAGTGATGAATCAAACTAAGTCTTGGGCAATTCTGGCCATCTTGGCAGTACTCAGATGAGACTAAGGCGGCAGAATAGTGTTTCAGGCAGTAATTACAAGAGAAAATACACCGAAAAACATCAGATAATGTTGCCACAGGACACAGTTTTGAAGAGAATCAGCCAACAAACTGCTAGTTGTGTCTAACATCAATTTCTCTATCAGGGCAGCACTGGGAGGCTTTTCTAGCTTAGGTCACATGTTCATTTCTTTCTCATGGCTCCTCTGCTTTCTAGCCAAGCAACAACTCCAGTGCAACTCTAGCTTGTTCTGAAGAGCTAGAAAGCCTCTCACATACCAGTCACCAGGAAACACAAAATGCAGTTGTAAATCTGCAAAATTAAGGAACAAGCGGACAATGCAATGACAGGATAGCAGCAATACAAGGTCACAGTCACAAAAGAAATGCAATGACTGCAGAGTGCTCTTCTCTTTCTTTCCTGCCCCGGCGCCCTGAAGTTCCACTTGTATTCAGGTTAGTCCTGCCCATGTGCGTAGGAACACCCAGGGTGCCTCCTGGATGGAGTAGGAAAGGTATTCCTGCTCCTGACTGCTGCGCTCTTCCCTCTGCCTGCAGTTAGGAAGAATAAATACGCTGGCTTTTTTCAACTTCACCGTCTCCTCTAGAGAGCTTTTGCTTGTGTTGAACCAGCTCGTCTTCTGCTATGGCCCAAACTGCAAAAGTAAAAAGTGCGTGCAATACCCATTTGCACTTACAGCTTCCTACAGGCCAGAGGGCTAGGCACTTTCAGACAGATGTATTAACACTTATGCACTCAGCATACAGTGTTTCTGTCTCGTACACACAAATCTAGAAAGGACAACAGGCAAAGAAATTACAGAAAGCAGCTGCTTAAAAGAACAATGAGCAAGAGTCATCATCACAAAAGAAAGAGGCAAGACTTGGATAGAAGCGATGGACAACTAGGGGAAAACTGAGGACAAACAGGCGGAACAACACAAGGATATATCACAACATGATAAAGATGGAACAAGATGGTATTACTGAAGCATAGGTGAGGCTTCTACTCAGACTTGGACATCTCTCAGTGGAGAAGGGAGAAAGAGGCGATAGGATGTGCTGGGTTACTTACATGGGGCATAGAACATCATCAGAAGGGGCTTGTCTTCCTTCTTCAGAAGCCTTCTCAATTCCTAGCAAATGAACCAAAGAAAATAAAAACAGACCTATATCCAAGGATACCTCTTATTATTTATGTTACAACTTTAAAAAGTTTATATATTCATAGAATACAGGCTCATTTATCTGAGGGAAAAGGGGTAATCTTTCCTAACAGTCAAGACTTGAGTTTCTTCTCCTTGCTCAATTTTAACTTGAAAGAAGATAGCAAAACTTATTATAGATTCGAATATCTGCTAAATATCCTAGACCAGTATCTTCACTGTTGAGATGTGGAAGTTGCATGGCTTGGTTTATTTTCACTGCAGAATCTCTGATGGGAAACTTTTTCTTCCCTGACCCATCCAAAAAGCCATACTCTAATTCAAAAAGTCAGACTCAATAATAAACAAACCAAGTTCAGTTACCACACTATGAAACCTTGTCAGAGCTATGAGAAGCCATGAGAATAGATTTTTCAGTACCAGCATGACAGAGAAACCGGACGAAGTTTTGAAATTGAATGCAACCCTTGGAAGGCTTCTAATAGAGTACAGAGGGTGAACATTAAATATTAATCTTCCTACAAAAACTGAATGTCAAAATAACTGTTTCTAATATTAAAAATGAAAGCCAGAAAATTGAAAAGGCCCTCTACGAAATACCAGCTAGAGTCCAATCAATTAAAGTTTTAAAAAATCCATAGACTAGAAAACTATTACAAAAGACCAAGCTGATTATATTGGAGAGAAAATAACGGGTAGCTCTGTGGTGGCACTGGCTTCTTAAGGTAGTTTCATTGTATTTGTTGCTTTCCCACTTAACACTGAGAGGACAGTTATCGTACAAGATTAAATCACTCAAGATCCGGATCCTGTTTCTTCCTGCTCCAGACTTCCTGAGACAACCTCAGGCACATGAGGGAACCCAAGTTTTAATGAAAACCTGCAGTTGTAAAAGCAGTGTTTTACCTTCTACTTGCACCCTGCAATGATTGCATCGTGCAAGCTGCTACACTTTCTTAAGACAAACAGGTCTCTTTGGCCACACCATCCACAATGCTTTCATAGTTGCCATGTAGCCGGCAGACTAATATCCTGACCACATGTAGGGGAGAAGAAGGTGGGAAGTGGGAGACTTTACTCCATAGTTATCACAATCCACAAACTTCGTCAAGTCACTTAAAACAGTTTGGGTGCTTTAAACTTCGCTCCCAAAGAAAGGAAATAACAGTGCTTCTTCATTAAAGAGTTAACACAAACATATACACTCCCTTCATCCCACATATTTATAAAACACATAGAATCCACTAATGTACCTTTTCGCTGTCAACATGCACAACATCTTTGGCTTCAGGATCCTCCTCCCAGAGTGGAGCACCTTCTGGATCCTTGAGAAAGGCCACAACAGACTGTAATAAACAGAGGAAAAAAGCTTTTAAAGCAAAATGAATGGAAACCATGAGACATCCAATCTCAAATCTGTGCCGTCATGCAAACTTCATCTAATTAGTGCAGCGCCTTTGCTTTTCTGCTCATACTCGTCTGCTGTAATGCAGATGAACACAAATCTCCTATTGCAGAACCAAGTGATAGAGGGGTATACACCTTCCTCATAACTGATATCCCGACTTACCAGTTCACATTTCCACATAAAACTGGGGAAAACAGTGTGGAAGTAGACCAGCACACAGGCAGCAGGCTTCAAGGATCTTTCAGAGAGTTCTTTCAATGGTGCTAGATCTGCAATACTTCCACAGTTACTCACTGGCTTAGCAGGAAAGATTTCTCTTTATGTAGAGGTCAGGTTCCCATGCCCTTCACCATATCCGAGTAACCTTTGAATCCAGTTGGACTAGTTGGAGGGCACACTGACACTCGCTGTGAGCAAAAGCAATGAACTCCACACTTAAAAGATCAAACTGCTTATTTGGTCAAAGGAAGAATAATCCACCAATAGTTCCCTCTATGACCCATCTACCTAGAAACTGCACTCAATGGATTTTTAAGTAGGAGAGTAAGAAGCAAACATGACAAGAGAAGTGGGAAATATGAGACCCTATGATTCTGCAGCTCCCATATTCAACAAGCACACATACTTTATAACTGCTTTACATGACTGACACACAACTAACAATCTGTTTCAGCAGACCACAGATATTCTCTTAATCATAAGGAAATACCCTCTGATGGTTCTGATTTCAGCCTGAGGGAAACTCCAGCCCTCCGAAGTCAATGAGACGCTCTCCACGGATTCCAACAGAATCGCACTGCCCCCCATTTCCAGCTGTACATGGAAGCACAGGCTTGATCACTGTTAACCTTGGATATCTGTGCTCCAGGAAACATAATACTTGGTTTTCTGTGTTCATTCACCACTTAGATCGACCCTGTTTCTTCCCCTGTGGCATTCATTGTAGCTATGTGTCCACTCCCAGACAAGATCTCTGCCACATCAGTAACTAGTGAGGTCCCTGAGGAGCCTCCCTCAATGCAACAGTGAGTGGACGATGCTGCCACAGCACTAAGTGAACTTACTTGGAGTTGGAGCAAGAAAAGTTTCATTAAAGCCTTTTTCAGCCCATGGGATATTTTGCCAAAGCAGCTCATGACTGAAGAGCAG
Organism: Pluvialis apricaria; assembly: GCA_017639485.1. Lineage (NCBI taxonomy): Eukaryota > Metazoa > Chordata > Aves > Charadriiformes > Charadriidae > Pluvialis > Pluvialis apricaria. Next base: position 69,401,071 of record CM030011.1, on the reverse strand, counting down.
AGCTGAGTATATGCTAACACACGCCAAAAGCATCCATCTAAAAGCCTAGGTTTGTACTCCACCTTCTAAGAGCAGGTTAGCAGCACACCTAGCGACACATGCTGTGAAAACAGTCTCAGAGACACTTTTGCCACCTCTCTGCCTTGGGCAGGGCTGCTCTGGTACAACATCCCAACAGCTTATCAACAGATAGTTGAGTTCAGCCCATTTTCCTGCATCTCAGTTGGCACTGCAAGGCTTGGGGGAATTCAGAGCTTATGGCAGGATTCGTTTATTGCATTTATGTTTCTGTCTACTTGCACAGCTAATATTGAAGAGATTTGTCTTATCACAAGAGACAGCATATATTAATCACTAGACAGCAAGAAAGGCACTTAATGTACACAGTAAGAAGACCTAAGGGGTGAGGTAGTAGTATTTGGACAACAAACACTTGGAGGAGAAGAAATTTGTTTTAATACGGCATTAGCAGAGAAAGGAGATAGCTAGGAAAAAAATAAAATCAAGTAATTTATAATGGAGTTATAGTTGTAAAAACCTCTAAAACTAGAGGCAGTAACATCCCAAATGATGCCCAAAGATTTAATTATATATGGGGAAAGGAGAGAAGAGGACAAACTAGGGGAGATGTTCTACACTTAGGAAAGCTACATCATGTTCTGCTCACTCTCGGTCTGCACAGACCTAAACTATACACTGGAGAGAAGGAGAGAGGGGTCAACATTTTAAATGGCTAATGAGTGCAATTGACTCTGCTAGTTTCAAGAATTCCTGCGTGCCAAGTTCAGTCATGTAGAAACAGATGTGGTTAGAGGATGGGGGATTAAAGAGATTTAATTCATCCAACCTCTCCGTCTCAGCCAAGAGAGAAAAAATTAGATGTGTAATGTCTTCTGGCAGGAGCAGGCAGTACATTGCCTTGCACTCATTACTCCATGCAGTGAAGAGAACTTCCTGTGTGCCTTTAAATAGGCAAGAACACCCCCAACAAACCAGCACTTTCTAATCACGGAAAAGCAGTGGTCCCCAGGCTGCTGCATTAGAGACCAGACCAAGGTCCGGGCCACAGCAACCCCCACGTTGAAGAATCAGCTACGCTCCTGTCCTGCCATGATGAGATCAGGACCCACTTTGACCCTGCAGCACCAACACAGCCACACTGGACTGCAACTCACTGCCTGAACCCCTGCCGCGGCTCTGAACCTTAAACATGGATTCAGCAGAATACAGGACATGGCTTCATCCAGCCTATGCTGCTAAAAGCTAGCAAGTTTTAACAGCACAATAGCAGGCTATCATACATGGACCTAGGTTTTAACCAGAAAAAAAAATAAATATATATATATACACACAGAAACATATCCCTGTACTTTTCACTCCTTTGAAGTATAATGCAATAGGGATGCTAATAAAAAGACTTCCCTTGATTTCACACACACACTCCTTACAACAGCAAACTTGAAAAGGATTCAGATTTTAGAGCAGGACCAATTTATTGGGTTAGTCTATTCCCTTTGCTAGTACTGAGCAGATTTGTACTTTAATGAGTTTTCTCCATTTTAGAAGGAGAGTAAAACTCTCCCTGTACTGTATCCTCCAGAAAAGGCTTCATCACATAATAAACACAGCCTGGATACTGGCCTTGTGGCACTATCGAGGATTGGGACATGGTGTGGCTAAAGCAATATACAAACAGATACACCAGTTAAGATGAAAGACTGATCTAAACTTAGGTCTCCAACAGCAGCTGACTACAGACACTTGGGAAAAACTATACTGGTACCATTCTTATACAGCATACACTGGTATATGGTCTCAATTTCTGGCAAAAAGTAATTAAGTTTATGGACTGTGCACCAGCTGTTGTATTTGGACCTCTGTGCTTGCTAACTATCAATGGATCTATCCTTTATGAACATCTAAAACCGTTTATAAGACTACTGAATTCTTGGCTTTCACAACATGCAGCTACAAGTTGCACAACTGTTTTTTTAAACATCGCAGTTGTTTCAAATCAACCGTCCCAACATGCCCCTGTTTGCACCCAAGTCTGGAGAAAAAAATAGATAATCATCCCCTCTTTCAAGCTACTCAGTTATACAAATGTCTATCATGGTCTTTTCCAGTTGTCCTTTTTTCCAAGCCCAAGAATCTTCACAGAAATATTCAAGCCACCTGTACCTCTAATCATCCTCTTATCTGCCTTTCTGCAATATTTCTACACCTTTTACTTCACGGGGCAACCAGAATCACATACGAGACAAGATGGACCCAACAGACTCAGATGGTAGAATAATATTTCCTCTTACGTTCTCTGTTCCTTTCCTAATCATTTGACTTTTAAATACTGTTAAGTACAAGGCAATATTTTCAATCCAACCAATCCTGACTGGTATTTCAAAACCTATTACACTAACCTGTATTAATCCAGCATAGGTGGACCTGGGTCCTTTCCTTCCCCTCTCATGTTCATTACCCCTCAAGTTCCTACTTTCATAATAACAAGCCACTTGGTATTGTGAGAACCTAAGCCTTTCTGCAAAGAGTTGGAAATAGTTTTTTTTAAAACTATTCCTAATAATTTTGCATCACCGAACTTTGTTATCTTGTAGTCAACCTCCCTTTACCAGATACCCCGAACAGCTCTGATCCTAACACAGGTCACAGCAGCAGGAGGTTCTGACCACTAACTTCCCCCCCCCCACTGTGAACACTGAGCTATCCTTTATTCCTCAGTTTTCTAACAGTAAACCCACAAGGACATCTCTGCTAATTACATAAGGATTTAGTTACTTTAAGAAATGAAAAGCTTTTCTTAAAAACCTGAGTACACTATCAGCTGGATCAGCCACATCTATGAAATTGCCGATTACTTCAGAAGAATCCTTTCACAGTTCTTCAGAGCTGTGTCCATCATTCTCCAAAATGTCATACATATATTAATATGTCTACTGGATGCCTGGAAAGAAGATCCGAGTTTTATTGGCACAAGCTTGCTGAATGATGTGAAACAAATCCTTTAATCTCCCTGTTCTTCAGTGTGTCCACCTGTCCGTAAAATGAGTATGACACCCTACATAATTGTGTTGCTCTGCTGCTCACTGTTTGTAATGTACTGGGAGATTCCCGACAAACACAGCTGAGAGAAAGAAAGAAAGGTCACTGCCTCAACAGAAGAAAACAGGGAGAAGAAGTGGTATAGAGGGAGAAATACAGAAAATATTCAGGCAGCTGTGAGCAGGAGAACAAGTAAACACTCAGCTGAGTCATTTGACCACTGCCCAGCTCTGATGCACTGTCCAACCTGTAAATCATTAGCAGCTGGTTTCACAGGGCCAGTTAAATTAAGAAAGACTAGAGCTCCTAGAGTGAGGGAGCTTCAAAACCCCTCTTCCGCCGGCAACGGAATCCCACATCCCTGCCCACAGGATGCTGCTTCCCTCTCCCCAGCAGGCAGGGCAGAAGTGAAGGGGGAAATGCTCATCACAAAACAGCAACTGTAGGAATAAATGGCATGGTTCCTGTTGTGCTGTGATTGCCTCTCAGCCCAACACTCCCTGGGGCTCTGCAGCAGGTGCTTTCCAGTTGATCCAATCTGTAAGGAAGAGTCACAGCACTAATTTGCACTTTATGGAGGGCAGGAAAGACAGAATCACAGAATCTCCTAGATTGGAAAAGACCTGTAAGATCATCTAGTCCAATCATTAACCTAACACTGACAAGCCACCCAAACCATGTCCCATATCTACAAGACCCTTAAATACCTCCAGGGATGGGGACTCCACCACTGCCCTGGGTACCGTGTTCCAATGCCTGATGGCCCTTTTAGTGAAGAAATTCTTCCTAATATCCAATCTAAACTTCCCTTGGCCCAACTTGAAGCCATTTCCTCTTGTTCTATCACTGTTACTTGACAGAACAGGCTGACTCCCATCTCTCTGCAACCTCCTTTCAGACATTTGTAGAGAGCGGTAAGGTCTCCCCTCAGCCTCCTTTTCTCCAGGCTAAACAACCCCAGTTCCCTCAGCCGCTCCTCGTAAGACATGTGCTCCAGACCCCTCACCAGCTTCGTTGCCCTTCTTTGCACACACTCCCAGCACCTCAATGTCCTTCTTGTGGTGAGGGGACCAAAACTGAACACAATACTCAAGATGCAGCCTCACCAGTGCCCAGTACAGGGGTAAAATTACCTCCCTGGTCCTACTGACCACACTATTCCTGATACAGGCCAGGATGCTGCTGGCCTTCTTGGCCACCTGGGCACACTGCTGGCTCATGTTCAGCCAGCTGACAACCAACACCCCCAGGTCCCTCTCTGCCGGGCAGCTTTCCAGCCACTCCTCCCCAAGCCTGTAGCGTTGGCAGGGGTTGTCGTGGCCAAAGTGTAAGACCCAGCATTTGGCTTCATTGAAACTCATACAGTTAGACATGTCACGTATTGTTAGTTGCCTACATTTGGGTGGTTTGAACAAGTCTCCCTCACCCCACCACCCACCAAGAGGGGAAAAAAAGTTCACCAGGTGCATTTCCTTACTAAGTACAGAAGAAGCTTCAGGTGCTTGTGACTAGGTGGGGTATCTAACATTGCCCTTCCTAATGCCAGACAAGATTTCTACTGCAGGAGATGGGAAGATACAGTCCTGCTCTCCCCACCTCAGGTGAATCCTGCATGGCAACCCCAAGTGCAGGCTGAATGGATGATTCAAGCCAGGGCGCGCTTCCCAGACAGTCCTCCCATCAGCTACCCCACAACGACTCTGGCTGTAAAAGGAAGGTCCAGAGCCACTGCTCTTAGGAATGGCCACTCTAACAGATTCAGGTTTATGTAGCGTCTCACACAGACTTTCCTCTACCCCAGGCCAAACCCCCGAACGAACCAGAAAGGGGAAGTAAATGTAACGACATCAGCCTGGGGTGGTGTCATCAAGCCTCCATAAGACCAAAGATGACACGGAGCCCGGGTTTGCTGGAGGAGGAAGAGAAATGGGAACCAGGCATCAGAGCTGGACAGAAGTAATTTCTGGAAGCCGAGTCATCACAGGGCAGCAGCCTTAGATGAGGATATTCCCAGTACTTCACCAGGGCTCTGCAGAGGAAGGCTGCACACTGTCAGCCTACTTACTGTGCTGTGATTTCCACAATCATCAAGATCTACACATTTGTTTCATGCTTCATGTTGTCCTCCTTCCATTACCCATTGTTGCTTTGTGTCAAGGTTTGCAGGAGAAGAAGGAAGGTCATTTTATCCCTGCTGCACTCAGGGCATGTCCAAAGGAACTGTAGTTCCATAATCCAATAAAAAATAAGGCCACTCAGCTCTCTTTAAAGTTTATAACTAAGAACCTCAGAGAATGCCTTATCAAAATGCAGTATCAGCTAATACTTTTTGTTATACTGCCATTAATAGCACCTGGTAATGAAAACAAGCAAATCCTTATTTGCTACCAGCCTGCAAGTTAACTCACAATTTACATTACAGTTCAACATGGATTCAATCTTTTTAATAATACACAGTTTTCCTGGATCTGTGGTTGGCAGACACATACACACACAAAAACCTTTAAGTCATTCTGACAGCTGTTTATGAAGCTTAACCCCCTCCCTTTCATGCCTTCAGCACGAAAAAGTACCAACACCTGTTTTTAATTCACAAACATCTCCCCCATATCTAGCAAAACCAAAAGAATAATAATCAAATATTTAAATTTACCTTCAATGTGACCGCTCTGTTATATTCAGTATGAAATGCACCGTCCCTGTTGAACAAGGAGTGGGGAATAATGTTAACTTACAGTAATGTTGCTGGAAATCATAAAACTGCTCTTCCTCACTTCTCACTAACCAGAATAACATTATCCTGCTGAAGCCACAGAACTAAGTAGAATTTACTGTACAGTAGTTTAAGGGGGGAAAAAAGAGTAAGGAAAAACAAAGAATGCAGAACAGAGTGTAAAGCAAACAGGTTTCTACTAAATAATTTCCTCCCTGACACCTTAACAAGAATATTTACTAAGGTGTGATCTTTGGAGATGGAGATGCGGCTGCTCTGCGTCTCTTACACTTAACAGTACTCCCACTCCTATTATTTCCAGGAAAAAACTCTCCTGCTGTCTCACTACACTTGCCTTTCTCCGCTTACTTTACCAAGTACTATCTCAAGTCAGAAAAGCAGGCACAGAAAGGTGAAGCGACTTGCCCAAGGCACATGCCAGCGGGCTCGTGACAGAGAAAGTAAGAGCTTAAATCTCAGGCATCAGCCCTGTGCATTGGGTGGTTTTAGTCCATTGGGCATCTCTTCCAGGCCCCGCTCATCCGCTATTCAACAGTAGAATAAATTTATCTCAACTTCTGTCACAACACATGCTTGAAAACTTAAGAAACAGCAATCAATTTCACATGTCAAAGGATAAAAAAAATAAGAAGTCTTCATGCTGCAGCAGTATGGAGCTGCAAGGAGAAGGAATAGTCCTAACAGGGGCATTAACAATTAGGAGCTACAAATCCCAGCCCAGCACTCACTTATAATGGAGTAATTCCACTCCTTTCTCCTTTGAATTAGGATCTACTTTCATCTTCTTGCATAATTTTCGGCTTTCAGTATCACTGCAAAAAACACATATTGGAAGAAAAATGGTTACAAGAAAGGAAATCAAACGCATTCAGTTCTGAAAACTTGTTGCTGTGCTTCCTCATCAGCAATTAGCTGCAACTAACAGTCATTTGGAAGCTGTTCAGCTAAGTTGGTGGGACAAACATTGTGGAAAGCTGCATTAGCCAATTTAATTTCTCCATTTGCTTGATCAGGACACAGTCAACTGTGTTAAAACCACATTCCAAAGCCAGGCCCTAACCAGTAGAAAAGCAGCCCATTCTAGCATGTCCAAGTACCTCAGTAGACCTTCTGTCCACAGGATTAACAAAAAGTTTAGGAAGTCAAGTTTTCAAGAAGACTGTGCTACTGTTAGGGTGGTGGCCAAAGAGCACCGTTTGTGAAAAGATTCAAAGAGAAAGAGCAGGTTAGCTTTTATATCTGGCAGAGGATAACTCAAAACCAGAAAGAACCATCTTCATGGTATCTTCAAGCCCAGATCACAACTGGCTAGCCCTAAAAAGGTCCCGCAGAAAACAAAAAACAATTCAAGTTTTGGGGCACCGAGCCCAGCAACCCCATTCACTCTAGGTATGAGGGATGCGTCCTGGAGCCACACCTGACAAGTGGAGGTAACTACCATCTGCAACAGCTCCTGAATGAAGAAGGGGGCATGTAAGAGCAGACAGATTTGCTGGAGGTGGTTTTCAAACTGAACAAGAGCCAATAGCTTCCAGCACCAGATTAGGCTGAGCTGAAAAAGAGAGAAGGGTCATGGGAGAAGACTGCATACACATTTGCTTAGGTGGGCAGGTAAAGGGTCTTTATTGCCTAACTGCTGTCCTAAACAGCGTGGAGGTGAAGCTATAAGGATACTTCAAGCCAAAGTGAGTACGACGTCAGTCAGACCTGGGGAGATGAGTGAAACAGTGCAACTACAAAGAAAAGAGAATGATTCACACTGACAAGACTATTCTTTGCATTGACAAACTGCAAGATTAAAAAGCTTGGAAACTTGTTCCCAGCAGAGGACAACTTGTACCTTTTACGCAGATAAATCAATTTAGAAAATGAAAATACTGAAAACCCATCAAGTTTAAACTGATTAGAGACACATTAGAGAGACCGAGATGCAAGGGTTGCAAGAGCCCCACCAAATTAAGTGCTGCTGCCAGCACTGGTGCTAATTCTCCCAATGTTCTCCAGCTGCCTTTCTGCAAATGTGAGGAACAACAAACAGTAAATTTGTAGTGTGCTGCAGAAAAGAACGTGCCTTTGCGGAAATCTCCCAAATGCTTATTGTAAATGGAAATGAGGAGGGGGCACTATGGACACATGCATCAAAATCAGAATATTATGCTGAAGGTGGAAATAAGCATTTTAAGGAACTAAGAAAGCATGCAGCTACGTCACCAGGAAGGAGCACCTGTAATCCCAATTGTATAGAAGCATGTTTGTCTGAAGAGTCTTACTGAACTCATGTCGGTTCTGCATTTTCAGATCATAGTCAAAACTAGTCATTGTAACCCGTAAACTCTTTCTTTGCTTCTCCAGGAGGCTGAAGATCCAAGTAAGACAGTTATGTTCATGTTGCCTGCTGCATCTTTGTTTTCCCCAGACTGCAGTGGAAGGTGGAGCTAAATCAAATCATTGACTAACATAAACATCTCTCCTTGTAACAAAACTAGATTACGAGTCAAATAGCCTGGATTTGGATTTCTGCAGAGAAGGTGGTTTGCCCCATGGAGTTTGTACAGAAATTCTGCAGCAACATCAAACCCAGGGCCCAGAAACACCCAGTCTCCTCTCACCTGCAGTCCTCCAACGGTCCCATGGGCCAAACCTAAGCGACTCAAAGGTCGGGGAATCTCAGGAGGAGGCACCAGTTTCAGATGACCTTCCTATCTCACCCCAGAGAGATCTAGAGGCACCGAGAAGCCCTTGTGGCCCTGCTGGAGCTGACTGCCAGACAGCTAACTAAAGTCAGCCTGCACCACAGTCAGCATTCATAAGTGCTCTTCTAGACACTCCCAAACGTTTCCAGGATACACATATATTTGTGGCCACCTCCACCTTGCCAAGACAAATGTTAGGTGCTTGATGTCAACAAGTGTAATGCTGAAACCTACATCCAGCTACAGGGTCTGTCAAACCCCGATATGTGCAAAAAATTGTTCTGACATCAGTAGAGGACCAAAACGGGTATCAAGGCCCGTTGCCATTTCTGCCATCAATCTGGTGCAATTTCAAACCATGCTGGGGGGAAAAAGTGTAATTGTTCCTTATGTGTCATCTAGACATCCAGATATTCATCTTAGAAAAGTTCTGCAAGGATTATAGTCGAAAAACGCTACAAAACATTACTACTGAGATGCACCTGTAAGCAAGCAGCTAGCAACTCCTACCACTCCAACTCCTACAAATTCATCTTCTGGTCACATGAGTTTCTACTTAAAAAAAGGAAAGATAACAACAGATGTTTCATTGGAAGGAAACACGATCTAAGCCTGCCCTCCTTTCAGGATTGCTCCATTTGTAGAGATTCACATAGCTGCTTGAATGCACATCCACTATCACAGGGAAGAAAGCAGCAGTTTGCTCCAGTGTGTTCTCTTACCATTTAGTGGGCAGATTCTTTGCACCACTACATTGGGAGTTCAGTCTGTTTATCTGCACTGATGCAAGGGATAGGAAAGAAGCAAATTCCCAGAATAGGAAGTGTCTAAATATGTATCAGTAATTTTTTCATGCATCAGTGCATATTTTTGCACACGCCAGACCCACCAACTCAGATGCTACACTAATGATTCTTTGTAAAAAGCAGAAAATGAGACATACAGAAATGGCAGAGATGGACCCGCTCTGCTTTTCCTTCTGCTTTCACTTACAGCCAGACAAAAATAACCTGCAAAGAGCAACCTGCTCTGATATCACTTGGTAATGACCATTATCCTTAATAAGAGTAAATATCAACACAGATGCAGCTCTGCTCTGAGAGATTTGTCTCTTTTGGGTCTCAGCCAACAGCCTCTCTCTGAAGATGAGCTCCTCAACTCTCACAGGGGAGATGGTAATTAGGACTCTGGTTTCTGCAATTTTATTATACTACTTGAAGAGGCAGTGTAAGAGTTTGTTACAAAGACTAGAAGGGAAGAAAAAAAAAAAAAGGGAAAAACACACAACAAAATCCAAAAAGCCAGAAACCACCCCCAACATCAGCACTCCAGACACTCCAAGATGCTCCAGACAAGGCATAAGGGTTAGGAAATCCTGGTTTGAGGATGAGGTCAGCAATGTCCCCCCAGCAGCCATCCTTGTCTGCCTTGTGCCATTTCTGTCCAGAGCAATTCAAACCCTCGCAGGTCCCTGTGCTACTGCTGAAGGGACCTCTGCTTTGCCTGCAGGCAGTCCTACAAATCATCCAGCTCGCTCTCCATGGCAAATCATCTAAAACACTGACCTGTTTGCAATATCACAAAGGATCTAACTAGCAGCTGTCTATGTGGTAGTAAGCTCAAACCTTAAGTGGCACGATGGCACAGCTTCCTTCCACTCCCACAGGCACGTTCTCCAGGCTCCCCCTTCCCACAAAAACAAACCAGGATCCAAAACGCTCCTTTGCTGGAGAAGCAAAGACATATGGCAGCTTGGTAAAATGAAATGAAAGATCCAAGCTGACCTAACTAAACAAGAAGTCTAAAATAACAAAGACAGTGTGCATCACAGGAATACTTCACCCCTTTCCATTTACATCCCCATCTCCTCTACTGGGAGACGCTTCTGTCATTTGGGGTTACGATGGAGCTGGCAGGAAGCCTGACTGGAGTGCTCCCTCTAACCCTCTGGGATCCCTTGTCAGCATTAGCATGCATGAATAATCACTTTGCACAGGCAGCCAGCTGTTACCGGGGCAGGAGGAGGGCGAGGGGCTTGTGAAGGAGTTCTGACCTCCTTTGGCTCACCACCAGTTAAGCCAGCACCTGAAGGGGACATGCCACAGGTGTTCCTCAGGAGTGGTGCAGGATGCTCTGCCTGTGCAGGGCTGCCCACAGGCCTGGAGCTCATGATGAAAACGATGGAGAAGCAGTGAGAGATACCAATGGCAGTCCCCAGTGCAACCCAGAGAGAGGCTTTTGCAGCAATGTCTCAAGGTAATTTGAAGACAGAAAGAACAGAGGATAAAGTTAGACAGGAAGAACATAAAATAAGATCTAGGAGTTTGGCTGCAGTAAGTCCACATTGGTTTCTAAAAACAAGTCTGAGCTGGATGGACCCTGAGTAAGAAACGGTGCGTGAAGGTGGCAGTGTAAAACACCCTCCTGGGGGGGAATTCAAATATTATCCTGGCAGGTCCTGAAGGCAGCAGACTAAGACCAAACATCCTCAGCACCATCCTCTCTCACGCGCACGAATAAGATCTTCTGCAGTTCCCTAATTATTTCCCTTATCACATAATGCTGTCCATTGGCTTCTCATCATGAAGGGAAAACAGCCCTATAACCACATCAGCCTCTGAGGAGGAAGGCTCTGGAATGACTGTCAAATCCCCTCTTAGGAAATGACAAAAATGCCATCTAAAAAATGTTCACGCCTCCAGTTGCCAATGTAATAGCAGCATGTACATGTGCTGTGTGGCCACACCACTTCAATGACATGGTGCTGGCATCTACTAACACTTTGCAATGCAGACTGGACCCAGCCTTCTTTTTCATCCATACCTACACTGTTTCCAGGCACAAGAGAAATAATTAACAAAAACACTGACAGCACCAATTTAAGTAACCAGGTCAGTAAATCTGCCTGCGCAAAAGCTATCTCACTCCTCTATCAGCATATCACGTAGCCACATATGAACCACAGACCTCACAATCTGTAAACAGATTTTCTCTCTTCTATCTGTACATCTCTCCATCTGAAACAGGGCTCAACAATCCACATAAATTATGCTTCATCACTCCCTTATATTACAGTTGCACCTGCAGACTTCAACACGCTGGAGGCTCTACCGTACCAGTGGCTGTACAGACAAACACCGTCACTGTTCCAACAGCTGGAAGAGACAAGTCTGAGCAGGTAAGGAGGAGGAACAGCCTCCAAGAGCAGGGCGGTATGGCAGAGCAGAAACAGGGCTGCCGACAAAGCAAACTTCCCAACACTGGAAAAAGCTTTGGAAGGTGCCAGTCAAAGCTGCCATCTCGTTACCAGCACGTTCTCTCATTATTGTCTCTGCTGTTTAATTGCTTTCGTTCTTTTACGTTATGGTGAAAACCATCGTACAGGGAACAACTCCAGTTACAACGTCAGGGAAGTGCAACTGCAATTTCAGACCAGCCTTCGGCAGTGAATTATCAAAGAGGGTTTCCCAGCCCAACGCGCAGCCTCTGCAATGCCCTCTGGCTACCTTCCATAGAATACCCTCTCCAGACAACAGACTGATGAACACCCTGAGAAAGCACGGAGTTGAGATCCTGCCAAACAACTAATTGAGCTTGTGACCCAAAAAGCAGCAAAAGGGGTGTCAACGCCAGAAATTTCCTCAAGCCACCTAAAAATAAAAACCACATTTGCACTTGCAAACCTAATCTGAAAGAGGAAGTCATTAACAGTCAGTTGTAGTTAGATGTGCTCCTACAAGGTTCTGAAATCAAAAATGCAATTCACTAGCCATTGTTGGGGACAATATGGGATTTTGACTACGCTCCTTGCAGTCATCAGTGCCACCCTCCAAGGACTCTGCGATCCTTTTACACTCCAGCAGTTTGTGTCCTTTGCTGACCAAACGAAAACAGACTGACCCCTGCAAAACTCTGCTGCTGTCAGACTGCGGGCATTGCCTCCTCATCGTCCTCACTCCTCCCTCACAGCCCCAGGCAGCAGCTGCCACAACTACTGCTGCTGACAGTATGTCACATTTGTAAGGCTCCTCATATTCTCTAATGATCCCAGACCTTTCTGTATCACTCTCTCGAGACAGATCTGAAATCAGAGAAGAAAAAAAAAAAAAAAAAGAAAATTAAGAAAATCACTTCTCAAGCCATCAGTCTAGCTTGCAAGAGCACTTCTCCAAAGAGCTGTGCTAAGCAGCTGCTGGATGGTAATGGCTTACATCTACTGGAACAGAAAGCCCATATGCAGCTCTCCATGCAGACAGGCACTTTGATACTACGCTCCTGAGTGGGGTTTAAGAACCTGCAGACACCAAAATAGGAACAGGACCCAGGAGAGAGGGACGCAGAAGTAACCAGCACAGGAAGCTTAAAACACAAGATCGATCTTTGAAAACAACACAACATTTTGCCACCATTCTAGGTTCCTGATGGAAATTATCATATAAAAGAAGTAACAATAGCAACAGGTTTCCATAGTACAGAGCAAATGAGCCGCTCAAACAATGCAGCAGATGAAAAACTTGAATCTTTTAAGGGATGGGGAAGCATGAAAACCAAAACCAGAAAACGTGCTGCTGGAAAGAATTAAAGATCAGGAGTAGCAGACTGACAGGACAGAGTCTCATCTGAATTTAGGGCCTGATTTTCTCCCTTAGAACGCAGCAAAAAGCCTCCCTGTGACCCACGAGATGATCGCAGCCTTCTGCTCCAAACGTTCCTCTGGAACGTGCCAGGAATGCAAACAGAATAATCCATGTGCTGCGGGGACCCAGTACCACTTGTCACCCAGTAGAAACAACTCCCTGTGCCCATTAGTCAATTAGAGAGGCCAGGAATCTATAGGAATGAGATTAAAAAGAAGTATTTTCCAAAAATTAAAACCCATGCAACTAATTCTTACTGCAAGCAAGAGCAAGCCAAAAATCAGAAAGAAGCCCAAGAAAAAGGTAACAGGTATCGTCAAGCAAAAACAAGTAAAGGAAAAAATTATAAGCTCCAGCCCTGCAGAAAGCCAAGAAGCTGTAATGAATGGTACTTTCCACAGAAATATAAATTAGTAAGAGGCACTTGGCAGCTCACATACCTGCATAGAAATAAGGTGAACACATTCACAGGATCTACCAAAGGCTCTGCATGAACTTCTAGAAATGCCAAAATCTCTAATTCTCTTTGCAAAGCAGCAGCTTTCCTCAGACCCATCCAGATCTCCTGTAACCCACACAACAGGGGGACACTGTCCTAAACTGGGACGCAAAACAACTACCACTCTATTTTGAGTTCACACTAATCTAAGACCCCCATGAAGGCAGGTTTTGAATGTGTCACCCACAGGCACACAGATGCTGCAGCACATCATACCATTCCCTTGGTGCCTGTTATATGACCTTTAGCTGCACTATGGACCTGGAGAGGATGCTAGAGGGTGTTTTAAATGAAGTACTGAACGCAGGAAAATTGAGGTAACTTTACATTAAATCTTAACTCACTCTTCATTTTAGTCTGAAAAGCAGCAACATTGAAGATTCACAGTTAATGAGCAATTCTAGGCAAAGCCCAGGGTTAGGATGAAACTGAGACATGAGCCCAGGCTCATACACACAAGCACCACAGTGGATTTTAGTTAAATGCTCTGCATTTCTGAATTAAAGCAATACACCAGACTAAATGGGTTAATGGTAGGAACTGAGAACTTACTTTAAAAAGGAATTTTTTTCAGACTGGCATAGCACTTCCTGCATGGTCACTCTTACAGTAAAATAACATGAATTAGCATTAACCACGCAGACAGGTTATCAGAGAGACAGGAGGAAGGTATTGAAAATCTATGCTGCAAATGCACAGTTCAGCCATATAAATTGCACCCACACGAGGACCACGTTGTCAGTATAACTACATTTGCAAAATGCTCCTGATGGACACCCGGCTTACCTCCTCTGGACCAGCTGCAGCTGGAGCCCCTGCTACCTCCCCTCCCCAGGGCTGGCACCTAACACCAGGTGCCATCCACTCCTGAGCTGCTGCTGCCCTTCACCTTCACAGCAACTGTAGAAAAAGGCAGACATCCCAGACACCGCACATCTGCTTGGATGGAAGAGGTCACATCAGTGCAAGAGCAGCACTCCTTTCTTCTTCCTTTTTTCTCTCTCCATGAGGTCTGGTCATTTTTATTTGCAATTGCAAAGCTTTTCATCATCTTTAAAATTCAACTACAACGAAGAAAGATGAGTAGACTTATTCTCTTAAATAAATCCTACTTCTGATCAGCTTTATAGCAGTGAAGGTAAAAACTAAAGAGCAAAATGACACTTAAAGCCATCTGTACCAGTAGCCTTATTTCTGAAATTCCTCCCTGCTATTTCAAGGCATTAAAAAAATTAATTTACGATTGTGTGTATGGGCAAAGCGTTTCTGTATCAAGGCATTAGGAAATTAGAAATTTGGTAAGGAAGATTTCATCTAAAAGGCAGATAAACACGGAAATTGGGGAAAACCCCAGAAAAGACAACTACTCATCAGATTTGGCTCTCTGGTGAACCAGCACATGTTTAGATGCATAGCCTTGAAAGGGCTGCTTTACCAGCCAGATTATGGTCTCAACCTTTATGCTAAGTGTCATGGAACTGCAACAATAACAAGCAATTGTCAGGGATGGGGGCTACAAGAATGACGCACAGGACACATAAGTGGGACTACAAGAATGACACACAAAACCAGAAAAAGTGGGATTAAAACCAACCAAAAATTAGTCAGACATTTTAACCAGATGGCATTTCCTCTTCCTAGCAGTCTGATGTGCTAAAGCCAAGCACACGCGCTATGACAGCAGATGGAAATCACACAGCTTTGTTTATGTTTGGGACCTACAGTAAAGGGAACCATGCGAGTTTGAGCAGAGAATAATTACCCAGAGCCAAAGAAATGGGTGCTTTTTTGAAAATACCAGTCCAAAATTGGGCAGGAGTTATAGTCACTAAAAAACTCGAGACAATTCAGTAACAGGAAAACCCAGGGGTGTTCTCTAAATCACATTCGGGATGGAAAGAACTAGTTTCAACCTCTTCTGCTACCTCCTCAAAGCTGCACCTGACCACAACGCATTTTATAACCTGCCAAACATCATCTTCTCTTCAACAAAGCCATTTTACTTTCTTTCCTGTCTTTCCACTTCACCCAAACTAGTTACACTCTTCCAAGTAAGGTGAGTCCTTAGCCACCCCATGATCTATCACAAAACCTACTCAAGAAGGCTAGAGGGTAACTTTATGATTATTCTTCCCAACCAGACCTCAGGGCATCACAAACTGGGACTAGAGCTCTGTCTGCTTTAAAGACAAGCAACAAAAGTTTTATCTTTCACTCAGGCAGTAATTCCACCTTACTGTGTTCCCAGGCACATCACTTTGTACCTTTTACTTACCACCAAGAGGATTTGCCAGGAGTTTCTATTTTTCACAAAACTGCTCTTTTACTTGACCACATCAATGCTTAGCTCCATTTGTCCTACGCCTCCAAAGACTGAGGTTTAGGGAGACAAGGGGGGACGCAGAGGCTCTGCAGCACGCACGCTGACCGTCCGTCTGTCTACGCAGCACACACCAGCTCCACTGCCCCCCAACCTGCTGTTCCAGTTAGCAGCAGCCAGACTCCAAGACTGCACAAAAGGACACAACATTTTCTTTTTTTACAGGTATCTTAAGCTTTCAACTCCCTATGAAGCCCTTCCATTTTCAAAATTTCTATCAGTACTCAAAATAATTCAATAAATAACCCAACCTTCTGCTTGCTTATATGCCCATCCCAGTAGCATCTGAATGCTCTAAATGAAGAGCACTCATTCGTGCTGCTGTAATATTTTTCCTTTCAAAGTTCTCCAAACTCTTTATAAACATTGACTAATGAATCAGGCAATATTTACCCAGCTGCCTGGAAGACAGATACACCTTTTTTAACAGCACAAAGTAACAAGAAGTGAATCATTTGCAGAGCTAGGAACAGAAGTTGGGACTCTCAGCTCCTATTAATGTGGCATCTCCTCAAATACAAATCTCCAAACACTCGCTCATAAGACAACTGATCCATCTCTGGGACACTCTGAAGATTTACCAACCCGCAATGTTGTGCTCTACCCCTGCTACCAGTTAGCCTCAACTCAAAAACAAAGCACCAGGTATTACCGGAAGGAAATAAATAAATAAAAGTCAGCAGAAAGCATTCTGCTCAAACTGACAGCAACAAAAAGTAGCCATAGCACAGAAGACCGAATTTTACTAGGCATTATTAATCCAATGTTCT
The DNA here is from genome assembly GCA_017639485.1 of Pluvialis apricaria. Lineage (NCBI taxonomy): Eukaryota > Metazoa > Chordata > Aves > Charadriiformes > Charadriidae > Pluvialis > Pluvialis apricaria. Next base: position 69,384,301 of record CM030011.1, on the reverse strand, counting down.
GTCATCTCTCACACCACCGTTCATGCAACATCAAACGCCTCAGCAAGGACTTTGAATTAAAACACAGAAAGGCTAGAATAAAACATATTTTTGTCACATCATTTGTGGGTCTTTTATTCACAACCGAAACAGCTTCATGTTTAATTGTGTACAGAGCCACATATGCTATCTCACCACACAGGAGCAAACAGTGACCACTTCAATGCTGCAAGCAATTCTCGTGCTGCCCCTTCATCTCTCGCACGAGGCGCCGATCTGCCTGCACAAACTGATTGAAATCTCCTGCGAGCGAGGACCTTATCTGCAACACCGCACGCAGAGGCGTCCCTGGGCGTGCTGCGCTCAGCATGGCCCTGCTCCAGCGTGGCACTTAACGCAAGTGAGCCTAACCGTGCGGGAAAGGCAGGTACCCGCCGCTTCCCAGCCTTACGTCTCCTAAGCCCCGGCGCTCTGGGGACCTCTGCTCTCCTGCCGCAAAGTGACAAACTAAGTGGCAACCTCTTCCACTCCACACTAACAGTCTCAGCAAGAAACCAAGTATTTCCCCATGTTATGCCAAAAAACTAACCTCCGTGGTCTCCCCGAGACCACTCAACCTGGAACTGAAAGCTCGAGTCTAACCTCTGTCTCACACCACAGACCTAACAAAAGCCGAGGCCAAGGAGCGCGGTTTCCATCTAAGCCAGCAATTCAGGCCGCAAACCTGCACGCTCCCCTCTGCCGTATGAAATACAGAACATACTGCTGAGACTTAGCAATCCATGACGATTTCCATCAGTGAAAATGAGGGGAAGAAGGGGAATGACAAGAAACAAAAAAAAGCACGGCAAATAAAGAAAACGCAAAGAAAAAAGACTGCTGTCATCGCCACAGGGAAGCAGAGACACAAACCACAACTCTGCGTGTATGCCAGCCTTGCCAACGCTTGGATCTGAAGGCAAAGAAGTCCGCTACAGCGGGATGTGAAGAGCAAAGCCAAAATTCCCTGCTAAATATTGCTGCCAAACAAGCCATTTCTTGTCAATATTTGTAAAACAAATTGAGCCTGTGCTGTAAATATCCCTGCATCTGTGCGCTGTTTGTTTCGGCATGAAGACTTGCAAATAAGCTTCAGAGCATGCTTGCAGCGGGAGAATAGCTTGAGCGGCTCTGGCAGAACTCAGCTGCTCAGGCCCTACAACTGGCCCTTTGTGACCGGTGACAGACAGCACTGCTGCACCCTCTCTCATATTATCACTGCAATGAGGTGGGCAGCAGTTTGCAGCCACATGTATACACAACAACAACAAAAAAATGCAATAAGGAAAAAATCTTTCAAGGAAAAAAAAAAAAAGTGTTTAAAAGTTACCTCAACAGTACAAGACTGATTTCAGAATGCTTTAAATTTGGTTCAGGCTCAGACTATTTGTTTGGGTTTGTTTTTTTTTTTTTTTTTGCATGCATCGAGACTCCTTTGCCACAAGCCAGTTTCCCAGTTCACCCTGCTCCATGAGGCAAGTTCACAAACTCTGTTATGACATCCCATTGGAGGAGGGAGGGACAGAAGAGACATCTCTAACAAATACCCAGCTACAGTTGGACAGATATCTATTTTTCCCAGGTTCTGCCCAAATGAGTGATGTGAAAGGAAGTGTTGCTCAACCCTCAAAGAGAATCACGGCTATTGCCACGTTACAGCACCCTGTTCACCGCCTGTCACTCAGCAAGTGGCAATCTGATTGTGATACTACTGGCATCAAAGCAAATTTTGGGACCCTACAAATCTATTCCCAGGTCTCCCAACCTCTTACAGCATGACCTTCATCAGGCTGCTTCACTCTCTGGGAAGTAACTCACCCCTCATTACGAACAGGAAGCTTAACTTAAATATTTCCCCATCACAGTGACAGGAAAGGCACTGCAAGTACCAAGCTTCCTATGAAATGTATTAAAGCACTACCTGGAGCAGACTAAAATACATTTCTTGCAAGTAACTTCCATAACAAAGTTTGGTTTAGATTGCAACATTTGGAAAGGGAGAGCATATTAGGGTTTGATGAATTGAAGTTTATTTCACAGCAAAAAACAAACACATTTCCCTCCCCATCACCATCACTTACAAACTCAGAAGCAGAGACTTCTCCATTGAACTAAGTACCAAAACTTTCCTGGATTGCAAATTACAGTTCTAAACACTGAATCTTTCCTTGTCCAACCCAGAACTAAAATAAATCCTGGAGATGGTTATTGCTTAGTTGTATTATAGCAGCATTTTAAAGGGCCAGATGAACAGCCTCATCATTTATACACACGTGCCACATGTACACACACAGAGTAAGCACTAAGTCCCCCAACACAGAGGCAGCCTAAAACAAGAGGGAAACAGAAGACACAAGAAGGTAGTGACCACTCCACAGTCACAAACAGGGCCAATTAGAAACTAAAGCCAAGAAGCTGGCCCAGTACCCTATTTGCTAGCCATCATTACTGACAACCAAAAATCGTTTATCAGTGCTTTCGTTAGAAAAGGAGACTGGATTTCAGAGGTATGCCTGATCCCCACGCAACCTTCCCCTCATCAGGGTCAACACAATTTACTTGCTGGCTTTTCAGCAGGTGAGAAGTGGTACAGGTTTCAATGAGCTCTGGGGAGGAGCCCTGCTCTCTGCCAGTGGGCGACATGGAATGCTGTCCCTGTCAGTTGGGCAGAGATGAAAGTGTCTGTGCATTTGGACAAGCCCAGAAGAATGCAACAGAAGGCAGAAGCAGAGGACTCCATGGGAGAGATGGCTGCCTGGTGGCAGGGGGAGAGCAAGACAGGTTAACCAACAACAAAAGCCCATTAACTTTCATTTACCAATGACTTAGTCCAGGTCACTGCTTGATGGATGGAGGTTGGTTTCAAAAGTATAATTTTAAGGGAGGCACAAGATTTTTCAGAGCTGACTTAGATTTGTGCACAGTGTACAATTTGTTCATACCATGGCAATCCACCCAAACACGCAGGTAGGCAGCAAGCTGTTCTTCTGCAGCACAGGAAGGAGAATTTGCCACCTGCAGGCAAAGCTCTCAAAGCTGCAGGGGCAGAAAGGCACTACGATACACAAGCTAAAACCACAGGCAATGTGTTATTGAGCAGAACCACAGTGGAGGCTTTCACATCTGCAAACCAGAAAGTACACACCTGTTCATTCCTCCTCACACAAGCAACCACTTACAAAAACAAGTCTCCCTCCTTCACGTTAAAAATTGTGACGAACCTATATAAGCACAGAGGAAGTTCTTTAAAAGAAAGCACATTTTATTGAGAAACACAAATGGGTGGATGCATCAAAACCAAGCGAACAGCCTTACTGTTCGTGCAACATTTGCTGTCGGAGCAGAACTGCATTGCCCTCCAGCTGAAGCACAACATGTGGGATCCTCCTCCCCTGGCTTGTGGGAAAGCCGGAGCAGTCAGAGTTTCCATGCTACATGCCCCCCATGAAAGGCGATGCTAGCTGAGGTCTCCAGCTTCAGGCTGACAAACATGCTGTCAGAGAAGAAGTGACAACAGCCATAAGGAAAAAATGATTCCCCATCACTGGTCCGAAAGAAGAGAGGATGGTAAGATGTAGGCTCCCTACAGCTATGAAGAAACTGCACAGAACGATGTGGGTTCAGTTACAGGCAAAAACTTTCAGAGCCATCAAAAGAAATAAGTCAGCAATAAAAGCAAAAAGGGGAGAGGAAAACAAAGGAGAAAAACAGCGTGACACATACCCGCAGTCTATCCAGCTTATAGTACCTCGGCCTTTCACCTCCTGGGCCACGCTGGACAGTAACCTGAGTGAGCTTTCCGCAGCAGCAGCTGGAAAACAAAATAAAATAATAATAAAAATAAATCAACAACAGCATTATTACTCCACATAAAAAAACCACAATGGTGCATTCCTTTGTTCTGAAGCACTGAAAGAACATTTTTTCTAATTTGAAGAAACCAGTATGACAGGGATCAGTAAAATCTTCCGTAAACTAGAAGGAATGCTGGCTGCAGCTGAAGTTGGGTGGCTCCTTCCCTCCACCCCCCTTAAACAACACACTGAAATTCATACCTCCAGGCACGCTCCCTGACCTACAATTATGGAGCTATACTGTGTCCTCTCCTGCAAACCCCCTTCCATCCAACACTGCCTTTTTCCTGTTGCTGGGCATTAACCAGTTCATACTGGTTGCCTGCTAACTGGAGCAACTTCATTTAGGACCTTCAACACCAGTAAGGGCAGCATCTCTGCCTGCCTTAATTCTATCCCTGTCATACACAGAAAATAACACACTTATTCTCATAATAACCCTGGGAGATATCCAAACCAACAGTTGTGAGGAGCTCAAAACTATTAGCAGAAAGCACCCAGAAAAGGTTCTTCCAAGAACTGGCTGTATTATAAAAAAACCTCAGTTGGGTATTTATAATGCCACGCCACATGTGTATATTTTGAAAAACACTTCCATTCCAAAACAGTCTTATAAATGGTACTAAAAATAAACACAGAAGAAAAATGAGAAAAGACCTCAGGAGAGAAAAATACAGAGGTTCAAACAAGTATCAATTCCCCAAGAAACCTAACAGAAACTTGTTTTAGGCCTCGATAAATGAAAAATAGAAACCCAAAGCTCTTCCAGATCTATTCAAACTGCTGCTGCTCCACAACTACTTTAACTAATTGAGTATAAGAACAGCTATATTGGGTTGGACCAAATGCCTATATAGGCCAATATCTTGTCTCCAACATTTGAGAAAGTGAAGGCTATATAGGTCAGAGCAGACAAGTCGAGCCAGCGGGAAGTGATAGCCCCCTCAAATAATCTCTAAGCCTCCACAATTTTTATCTCAACAATCTCCTGAGCCAGAAACAGCTTCTTTGTATTTGACAGCCTTTGCTTGGGCCTGATGCCATCAGAGACGCCAGCCTACACACGTTAGCTCTCAAGAAACTCTCCTACCCCCAACACTGATAACATGCAACTGCCACCTCTCTCCAACACAGGGACATAGACACATGGGGGAATCTTCACATGTACTTAAACAATTTGACAAACACCCTTTAAAAATAAGGATTCAGGATAGAACAGACTTGTCCCAGAAGACTCACTAGTTGAACAGCCCTGGCAAGATACCCAGCCAATAAGGGTGAACTAAACATCTCGTGTAAATGCGGACAATCTCCTGAAACCAACGAATTTTCTGCATGAGATAGAAATGCTCATCTAGTTTTGCTCAGCTGAGAAGCAAAGCCTTTCTTCCAGCAGTACGATCGGATGCTGGCCAACATCTCATCACAGCTGGGGGATGTATATCTGAGATTAGAATTGCACCTCCAAATTCCTATCTGTTTTTTCCCCTCCCCTCTTACTGGGTGACAGTTAGGCAAGGGATTTCTAATTGTGCAAGGATTGCTGTACTAGGGAGAAACATTAATCCCACAGTCAGCTCTGCATGCAATGCTTTAGACTGCTAAAACCAACCAATTAAATAACAAAAACAGAAAAAAAAAGAAATCTCCACAACACGGCTTTTGAACAATGCCCATAGGGCAACATTTATTTGATGAGTGTCAGAGCTGAAGTGTTCTGGTTGTGCTTCTAAAAATGAAAGCAACCACTGCTTAAAATATTAGGCGTAAAAAGAAAATTTTCCCTTTAAACAGCTGAATAATACAGATGTCTTTTTTATCTAAAGTGTTCCTTTCAAAAATCAAAAAGCTTTAGAAACTCTTTTATGACTTTCACTTTGAACCTGTTACTACAAAACCATTTGGCCAAGTTCGAGCGCTCAAAGTTCCACAGTATAGCAAAACACAAATATTTTAACAAAAATTAAGGCACATATATCATTTTAACTGTTTCAGAATAAGCATATCTTTAGGAAACAAAGTTAATTATCCCAGCACCTGCACGTTTTTGTCTGCAAAATTCTCTCATACTGGGGGGGGATTTTGGGCCCCCACATACGACTCCAATTTGCCACACTATAAACGCAGAGCAACTCTACATACGTCATTGCACTTAACTGAGATAAGACCTTTGCAACAGATCAGAAAGGGAGGACCCAACCCCCAAATAAAGCATTATCTTGTATTGCTTGCCTGCAGGAAGGAAAAGGAAGCAACAACAAAACCAATATAGCACTAAGGAAAATCATCTCAGTGACACATTTCACTTGTAGCTGTCCAGTAACTACCACAACCACAACAGCATTCTGCACTTGCATATGGAGCTTAAAGGTTGTTCCTTCATTTTACATGGTGTCACAACAAAACACCAAAACAAACAAGGCAATGAAGGAGAAAAAACGTACAGCAGGAGCAGAACAGAGCAAAAGGAAGAGCAGACAGGTAAGAGCAAGAGCCAGAAAAGAGAGCCTGAATGAGAGAAGACTGCGAAGAGATTCAAGGGGACAGGTGGCATGACGTGAAATGAGTCATTTCTTCCTCTTACACAAGCAGTTCATTTTTTATTTTTATATTTTGTTAATTAAAGTTGAAAGACAACCAGAGCACACTCAAAGCTGTCAGAAGCAAAGATAGATTGATTTCAGTACTATAACTATTCATTAAGCCTTTCAGTGTCACCAGGAAATCGAAACTTGCAAACTACTGTGATAAACACACCAGAAAGCTCCGGCTGATGGCTATTATGAGCAGACAGTTTTGGAGACAAAGCCAGAATATAGTACGTTTTTGCCACTGTGACAGAGCAATTAGAAGATCAAATTAAGACGACTCCAATCTTGAAACATCAGGAGCCCCTGAGTTAGAACAAAGGACACCAGTCCTGAAGAAGCCCTTGTAGCCACGTAGAAGCACTTCACAGTCACATAAAGCAACACTGAGCAGAGCGCAAGTAAGGGCAAAGAGCTTAGTCATCTGAACATGCACACAGATGTTCAAATGCACGCACCTTCTGGGCATAAAGAGCTGTGACATCAAAAAAAATAAAAATAAAAAAAAAAAAGGAGGACTTACCAGATTTGGAATACAGCACTAGTACGTTATTCCGTGTCCTGAGAAGCTTCTTAAAATCCTTGTGATCGCTTATTTTCTCTATGAGTGGAGACACCTTCAACGAGTACACGAATGCCGGCAAGAATGCCTACAGAAACACAAAGCCAGAAACATTAGTAAACAGCTTCCATGCCGAGACATAAAATACAAAGACAAACTGCTTTTGAAATTGCCTTTTTTTCCATAATCTTCAGACACGCTGCCTTAAATAAACTATTGTATCGATTTGATCAGCAAAAGCCAAAAAAAGGAACAACCGAAAAAAACAACCATACACATGACTTATTGAAACTAGACCAACACCAGTCCCAGCAAGCATCCTTAAGTGGAAAGATGAGATAAACGCATCAGGAAACATGGGTTTAGTTAAGAAGCCACCCCCTTTAAAAGTTTGTTCCCTAGTCAGATAATCAGACAAAAATTCTTATGTAAATTTAATATACTGTAACAAGAGAAGCAGCAAATTACCACTATGAGAACACTCTTGTCCCTAGATCTCAGAATACACTGCAAACTCAATTGAGTACTTTGATATCCCAAAGACGACAGTGAGAGCCATGAAGTTAAAATAACTAACCCACGCTGACACAGACCAGATGAAGGAAATGAAAACAGAATTTGCAAGTAATCCAGCATCTGCATTACGGCACTGACCACAACCCTCTCCCACTCACCCTTCCAAAGTGGAACAGGGCTTGTGTTTCCCGCTGGCCATACCATATCGCACACACACCAGTGCCTTTGTCACGAGATCAAGTTTGGCTCCCACCGGCCACATGGAAGGCACAGTATTTAATCTGTCTCCATCTCAGTTCTGTATCTATGCAAAGAAATTATTTTTTTGTTGCATCGTTTGGTTTATTTAAATCATGACCACTCCCAGAGCAGAGTTTGTCTTTTATCCTACTATAAAGTAAAACTCCTATCAAAATATGACCATAACCTCGGCTGGGGCCTCTACTGCTCATTTGTACTGCAATAATCTTTAATAATAATAGTAATCTTATCCATCAGGCTATGTTGCCTCCCTTCTGCACTGTACTGAATTCATACTAATGGAATGATTATGGGAAGCTTAGCTGGAGAAATTATCTAGTTTACATTCACCTTACAGTAAAACCTTAACACTTAATTGCTTGGCTAAAAGCTTTAGCTCATTTGCGTAACACACACAAGAGGTTCAATGTTTTCTTAATTACAGAACTAATTTTGATCATGTCTCACTCCAACTGGGCTGGAAAACGTATCCAGGATGGATGTGAAGAAGTAAGAGGCTGTTCTTCTTGCATCCCGTGTATTACAGATTGCAGCATTCAAAACAAGGCACTAAGCCAATCAAAGTCAGAACACGCAGCCCCAGGCACTACACTTCATTACAAATTTCGCTATTTGCAAACACCACGTCACTGAGGCACAGAAACAAAACTTTGCACCTATGAAAGATACAAGTGCTAGAAGTTTTGACATGTGGAAAGGAGAGGGGGAGTTCTGGGACGCATGAGGTAGAGGGAAGAAGCTGAGATGAAATGGGAGTCATCCTCAGAACAACCCCAGGGCGTGTTTGGGAATTTAAAGTTACTAGAAGATACACCTAAAACATAAAATATAAAAGCACGCCAGGCCGCACAGGCTTAGAGCAAATAAGTTATCCCGCTCCACAGGCAGGATTCCCACCACCGAGCCCTGCTCACCAGGTGGTCTAACTATGAGAAGGGAAAAAGCACATTTGCAAGTCAGCCCCTACCTTCAGCATAAATGCCCTTGATGCTTTAATTCGACCAACAGACTCGCATTCTTCTAAATCCAGATGTCCAGAGCTCAGCCTTCCTACTTCAGGCTGATATATGTGAATCATTTGTGTATTTTGTGAGATAAATACATGGTGTTGCCAATCAAAGTAGACAAATATAGCTGTGCTAAGTGAGGTGACACAGCCATGCAAATTCCTGCTCAAAACTCATCACAATCAGAGGCTGTACAGGAGGGATTAACCCAACACTGACTTACAAGCAGATGTCTTTAATCCTAAGTATTTTTTTAAAAAACTTTTCCCTTCACCTCAATTTTTTGTAATTATCAAAGTGTCGTAAAGTTTTATTTATGCCTTGAGTTACAGAAGACTAAAATTAAACTTTACTGAACACAGAGTGAAAAAGTGAAACTACAGGTTGCTTCTTTGGTTTGGAAAACTGGATGCAATTAAAGATATTCTACTGTATGAACTCACTACCAAAAAGAAAGAATTGGACTAAAAAAAGCCACAAAGGACGCTTTCAATGCGACACCAAATAGTATTATGAACTTTGTTTAAAGCTTCTGTACAGTTTTACCAATAGCTCGGAAGTACACGTATTTCATGTCTTTTCCAGATGGAAAGGCTGTTTAGCCAATTTCAGTAACTTTTCTCTTTTTTTTTCCCCCCCTTATAATAGCAGAGCTATAAACCTCTTGAAAAATTGGATTCTGGAAACAGTGACAGCTTTAACTACTGCCTTGTTGGTGTTGCCACTAACAGAAAACTCACTGCGCCGGTGGAACAGCAAGTGCTTGGAGGGAGAAGCATGTCGCGTTGCATATTTCCACTGCTACTTTGCCCAATTCCTCCCCGGGTATTCAAATCAATACGTTACTCATTTTCCTGCAGTTTTACTGTAAGGTCTCTCTCTGATCCTATGGTTTATACCAAAATCCACTGGGAAAGGCATTGTGCGTACAAGCGCACCAATCAGCCCTACCGAATAAATCATCATCTCCCTTTAATTAAGATTAATGTTGCAGCCTTTCCTGCTTATAAAACCCAAAAGGTCCAAGCTGAAGGCATGGAGCTGGAGAGAAACACCCTGCCTGCACATCTAAGGCAGCCACAGCAATACTGGGAGGTTATCGGCTGAGCTGAAAAGTTCACCACCTCCCAGTAAGTATTTGCACTACATGGTGTTTGCAAACTGATAAGAATTAAGTAGTTCTGTGGTCTCCAGCTTTCTCCTGCTGAAATTAACAAAGACCCTGTCCGGGAACAAATGAGAGGCTGGGTTTTTGTCAAACCTCCTGAAGAACCTCTGCCTTCGCTACCAGTTCTGTTGAGGGTAAGCAATGCCGAGCAGTTATTTTCACCCGATGCCGGTCCCAGCCACGGGGCTGCTTTGCCCTGCTCCAGAGCCAACGCTGTGATGACTGTATCAGCAGCTACAGCCTCACCAGAGCTACAGCCATGAGTTCTGGCAATGGCATGAAATTAAGAGGATGGGAAAAAAGAATCCTATGGAAGCAGTTACACACTCCTTCACAGAAAACCAGGCTCATATTCCCGCACAGCCCACAGGCAAAGTGGCAGCAAAGACGAGGCTCATTTGCATGTAGTGTGCTATGTGACTTTAATTATGAGATATGACTCAGGCAGATTTACTCCAGACATTGCGCTGAAATCTTTGCGGGAGAGCTCATCAGCCAGGCACTGCCCGATCAAGCACGCTGCTTCTTGTTTAAATCCAGGGCACAAGAGGAGATGAGCTCATATTAAAAAAAGAAGAGGTCAAGAAAGGTGACAGTCCCTCCTGGGCAGGAAGCCTCTTTTCATATGCGTCAGGAAGTGCTACATTCACACATATGGAACTCTATAAATAAGAAACAAGCTAAACTCTCTTGTCACTTAAGCATCCTAAAGCTTTAAAATCTATTCACAACCACAGCTGACAAGCTAAGAAACACTCCAAACATTTTTCTCAATAAGCTGCCTACCTTGGTAACTGTTAGAGTAGAAGGCATATTAGGACGAACACATGCAACATCTGTGCCACCCCTGCCCTGGGACAGTTACGCTAACAAGAAATTGCAATAAAACTGAAGAAAGGTCTATTTTATTTCAAACTGTGTTTGCACGGTGCCTAGCACAACAGGTCCTCATCCACGGCTCACTCAGTGAGCTGGAACCAACACAACAGTCACCTGGTGTTCTCGGGTGCAGGAAACTTTGGTGGAGACCTTCAGAAAAAGACAGACTACACACAGCAGACTATGAAATGCAAATCTGGTAGCACTTCCAGTCTGCAGATTTTCCCCAGCTCCAGATCTCAATCTGAATTTACTTTCACAGAATTTTTTATGGTGCAGGTCGCACATCAGTCATGTGATTGTAGTGTCTGATCTAAGATGCATGAAGGATTCTCAAGTAAAACATAAGTGAACCCAGACCCTCAAGACAGTCAACTCAAAACTGCCGAGAGACACTGCTATTTGAGTACAAGGTACAAAACCACACGTGCTTTAGCTCTGCCTCTGCTCTTCAAATCAAAGCATGTATTTAAATATATAATCTTGCAAGCTAGGTGGAAGAAGTCTGATCAGTCAAAAAGGTTTAATTTTCCATTTTTTTCCCACTCTCCAGCAATTCCTTGCAGAGCTGCCGAAGATATGCAAGTGTTACAGAGCAGCGAAGCACTTCACAACCCCACTCCCTCAGAATCAGTACACAAGAAACATCTGAGCTTTCAGAAACCCAGAGGCAAAGAGAGTTACAGGCAAATAACTATTTGCTAATTATACTTCCAGGACTGACACTATTGAAAAACGTGGTCATCCCTCAGGCCATGTTTTCTCAAAATCATCAAGGATCTGAGAAAGCAGAATTTACTTCTCAAGTTTTTACTCACCGTGTTTTCTCAAAATCATCAAGGATGTGAGAAAGCCAAGTTTTTACTCTTCTCTGAATCTCATTTTAGAATGGAAAAAAAGGAATATCTTTCAAGCAGCCACAAAAACGTATTTTCATATTTTACATTTATTATTCAAATTAAATGTGATAAATGCTCAACTGCTATTCCCGCTGAACCCAGTTCGATTTATGAGCTGCACCCCACAAAAGCTTCATGACAGCATGGTCTTTTGCTAAGGATAAGGAGAATGTCTGGAGAAAAAATTTTTATTCATTTATTTTAAATTAAGGGCAATGAAAACACATGGTTTTAAAAACAAGAAAATACAAATCAAAATTAAGTAAGGAGGCGCTATCAGAGGAGTAGCATTGTACACTGGACATAGAAACTATTTCCAGCTCAAGAGCATGAAAAAAATATATTTCCCTGGACACAAATTATGCATTAAAAAATATAAATGGATATGTGGCTGAAACAGTGCTTAGGTGCCTCAATCCACATGTCAACATACAATTTTTATGTGCACACTAACACTTACATGTATAATTAGGCAGACAATTTGCATGCTATTCATCAAGAATAGCTGGGGCTGACACTAACAACGCTGATTCCAGCACAACTGCTGCTTGGCAGGGACGTAATCTTACACTCAACCACAATTTCAAAAGCCCATTTTTCAGCAAGACATTGACTTTGATTTCTGTCTTAGCTTAACCGCCCACTGATGTCATTCTCATTTTGGGACAACAGCATTCAACCCACTGTAAATATGATCAATGAGCGACCCTGTACATATGAAATAGATTGTGTCTGACAAGGCATTTTATGGGAATCTAGCCGAAGAGCAAATCTGCCTCAAAATTCCAAGCAGTAATGGAGATGACTGAATTTCATTTCATAATTAATTTCTTTAGGAAGGGACTAGTTCACACTCTAAACAAGGGTCCCCTCTGCTACATTAAAATGGGGGGCGAGGGAGGATGGAACAGGCAAGAAACCCCAAGAACAAGACCAGATCTCACCCTCCCTTTCCTACTCAGTTCCCAGAATGAACCCTGTGGTGGAGCACACACTTAACTTCGGAAGGTGGATTTGAAAGAACATCTCTGTACTGCAGTGACGGAGGTTTATAAACCTTTAGATCAGCCAGTGGCCTGGCCAGGTCCCGGGGTGCAGGCAGGGCGCACATCCTGAAAATCCCAGGTCTAAGTCATCTCCAGGAAAGCACAAGAGAGAAACAGATCCGTTGTTCCCCTCCCCGCTATTTGCTCTCGCTTAAAAATGCAAGATGTTCAAATCCAAAGCCCCCTTGTTTACAAGAATCACAGTTTGTCTGCAGATGTTTTATCTTCCTTGTTCATCATACAAACCACTCTTGACCTTGTGCAATAATTGCTTGCTTTTCATTCACAAGCCCTCCCTCTGCTGCTATTTACATTCAGGGTTGTGCTGCTTTGATCACTGAGCCATTTGTAACAAATGCCTTCCAAGATGGATAGTGATAAGTAGGACAGTCCCCTATTTTCATTCATGATTAATATCCAAAATAGCTGTAGAAATGTTTTAATCAAATCAGATGAGGGGAGTCAGGTTATATCTGTTACCCAATGGTACCTCAAGGAAGCCTTTAAGACTTCATTATTTGAATGAGGGGAGGAAGAGAAAGGGTAGCACTTGGGTCTCAAACTTCAGGGGTCACAGCTGAAGTAGCCCCTGCAGTCCCACTGGGACCGCAACACGACCTTCTCCCATCCACATCTGCAGTGGTTCCCAAACTGCAACCTCTGAGGACCCCCAGCACGTTACCTGCAACCCACCTGAAAAGCCATCTACGGGCTCAGTGGGGAATGGTGACTGCCGCACCTACAGCAGCACGGGATGGCCAGGAGAGGAGAGCTCCAGCAGACATGCCCGAAGATCAGCAACTTCTACACTGGAAGACTGACAGCATTAGAAAACTGTGTTTTTGCCTGACAGGTTTACATTTGCAGACACTCCCAGTGGACACCTCTTGGGGTTCGTTCATTTCCCATGAGCTCCATGGAAGAAAGCATTCTTAGTCTGTATATAAGCCAGATCAATTAACTCTCACCTCAAGCCATTCAAGGAATAAAAAAACCCAAGCTCTGCTGACATTTTATTGTGGTGGGTCATATCTGCAAGAGGCAAGTGTCATATCTTCTTTTGTTCATGAAGGAAGGCAAATCAAAATCCTGTCACAGAGTGTCTTGGTATTCTTTAACTTAGGCTGAAGAATGCTACAAATAAGGCATTCCACTTAACGTGGTGCTTGCTATGCTCACTTTCCAAATATAGAAGATAGCAAAAAATACCATGGAGACGTCAAGATTTGACTAGACTCTACTGTTCATACTGTTCTTAAACACTGGGTTTTAAGGAACATAAGCTACAGGCATAATAGTCTATACTAAAGGTTGTTCTTAAGAGCTCTGTGTAGCCAATTAATTGTATGGTTTATCACTGGTTTTCAAATGCTTAGTGAAGGAAAACCTGTGCAACTATTTACTAATTAACAGCTGACTGTAATAGGGTCAATTACTAATGCTAACAAAGAACTTTCTCCTTATTATGAATGTGAAGCTCATTCTCTCTTCAAGCCAGGCATTGGCGCAATATATATTAAACAAGCTGCTGATGAAATAATGTTTCAGATACCACTTTTGAACGAGCACATTTGGATGACTTCAGAAGCTAAGGGCATGAGCAAAGCATATGCCACATAATCCCCCACTGAAAACTGGATTTTGAAGAAGTTTAAAGAAGTATCACCTACTCAAGAAGCACGTAGAGGACGCTATAAAAAGAAGACAAAAACCACTATTAATGGGACTTATAAAGAAGAGAGGGCGAAAAACGACACCTGAAAATCCTCAGCACTTTATATGGCACTTGTTATCTTCAAAGCATTGCACAAATATTAACTAATTAATCCTCACATTTTTCTGCCAGGTGATAGGAGACGAAGCTTAATTTAAATAGTCGGAGTAAGGTTCATACAGAAAGGAAGCAATCTTGCAAGAGGCAAAAGGGAGGCAGCATCAGAGCAAGCCGGCACGCAGCTGATCCTGGGGCAGCACACAACCCCATGCTCATGGTGTGCCATCTCCTGAAACGTGAGGAGAGGGAGAGAAAGAGTCTATTTGCTGTCACCCAACAAATACGCTATACGACTATAAACCCAAAGATAACAGACAGGACATCATCCAGGCAGCCACAAATGAGATTACCTTTGTTATCTGTGTTCTGCAAGCACACAAATCACAGCGCCCTCCACCACTGCTACCAGCTAGTCTCAGCTACCAAAGTGCTGAAACTTAAGAGCTGCTTTGCTATCACAACTTTTTGCCATTCACAAGCTTGAAATGGTGGCAGGATCAAGGTAAACCATAGCTTACTTCCAAAGCGACCCTGTCCACATGAAAAAATCTAAGGTAATGTTAGTTTGTGATTCTAGTTGCAAATTGCCTTGAGTTTTTCCATTCACAGGCCTCCAAACACAACTCTGAGGAAAGATGAGTCTCATTACCTCCATTTTACAGAAATGAAGGAACTCAAGGTACTGCATCACCAAAAAGCAAAAGGAATGGTCAACAACATAACAAACACCTCTTTAATCACCAATTGCTCATGACATCGGGAACACAGCCCTGGGCAGAAACACCACTTCTGATGACCACACCACACTCGTGCCAACATCCCAGGCCCTCTGAAGTGAACGGGAGCTCTAGCACCAAAGCCAATGGATTCAAAACATCACTCCATAAGGTATGGCGTTGAGTAACAAAACCAGGCCTGGAAGCCAAGGTTTGATTTGAGAAGGGCATCTGAGGACACAGAATGTAGCCCACATCACAAATTTTACGAATCCGTACTTTGAAGAGGGAACAGAGACGAAGTAGGAATGGGGCAGGGGGACAGCAAGTATGGGATTTGCCTCTGCAATACCCTCCCCTCTGACTGCGGCAAAACACTTCCCAAAGCAGCTCCTGTAGTGCAAACAGTAACTGGAAGGGAAGAGGCACTCCTGAATTCAAGCCCAAATGCCACCATGGGAAACACTATCTGAGCACTGCTGAGGAGAAGCAGCACTCGCACCCTGCCTGCAAACTCACCAGAGGCAAAGCCACCGCTGCCACGCTGCAGGGTTACTTGCAACACAAAGAGTGAGTCACGTCCAAGTCCTCCCCACAGGCCTGGATTCACAAGCCCATGTCAGTGCTCACTGGTGCATTCCCGTGACGTTAGTGGAGCCTGAGGAGCTGGAAGCCTGAAATGTTCCTTTCAAACCTTTCTTTGAAGGCACCGGGTTTGAATGGCAGCAGGTCAAGAAGGCTGCTTCCCAATGGCTGTAAGTCAGTCAGACTCTCTTGACTCAGTTTCTCTGTCATTAAGCCAACACGCAGAAGACAAACTGATCTTTGCCACATTTACCTGAGATAACATTCCTCAGTGTTTGCAAAGCAAATGGATCCCAGATGCGCAATCCTGTTAGAAGCAGTGGCAACCTCAGTGTGAAACTCCTTCCCAATGCCTTTAACAGTAAACTCAGTCCTTCAAGCGTGAAATATAGTCAACCACTTGACATACCAAACAGGGACTTATCTCTAAAGTTAAACCACAACTTCCCTATGACTTTACAACTCATTCAAGAAATAAAACATTACAGAAGGTGGAGATCACTGCAGTATCTTCCTCACGTGTGTGTCATATATTCACATGATGCAGAAGATAACATCTTCCATTAGAAGATACTGAAGTGTTTTCTTCATCCAGCTTTGTAGTTTTCCTTTTACAAATGCAGGAAGTCTTACAGAGATAAGGACTTCAATTCTCGGAAGCCACCTCCAATTTTGGGTCCTACTTTAAAAATGAGCCCTGTTTTTCAGGAGCGTTATACATGCACGACTCCAGCTGCTGTCCCAGGTGCACTGCAAGCACTCAGCACTTCCAGGAAAAAAAAAAAAAAATCACGTCTGAGTACATAAAAAAGGATGGGCTGGAAGGAAAGACAATGTTCTCATTAACCTCTGTCCCACAAAGTAGCTGGCATTACCTTTGCTTTAACTTTACACACTGAGAACGTCCCGATTTAACAGCCTCACTGACTTTGCAAACACTGACTCAAGAAAAATTTGAAAGCGGGTTTTGCAATGTCACAGCTGTAGGCTAGTTTTTTAATCCCGGTGTACAGCGAGTTACATATTTCAAGATGAAAAATCGTACCTTCAAGTGCAAGATAATGCAAATTGGAAGAAATAATTTAAACTACTTGTACACAGCAAAGGGGAAAGAATTAGCTGAATCAACAGCTCAATGAAGACATCTGCTCAGCATGCAGCATCACAGAGCAAATAAAATGCTGGGGCAAATTATGAAGGGGAAGAGAGAATAATGTGGATAAATTATAATGACTTCATATAATTTCACTGACAACGGCAGGGCCACTCTGCTCATCTCAAACACACTAGCTCTGCAATACAAAGGTCCAAAGGACAACTAGAATAGTTAGGAACAAGAGATTCACATGAAGAAAGCTGGAAAAAAAAAAATATCTTTTAATCTACAAAAAGAAATCACAGCACAATACTTATATTAACACAAAATGAATGTTATAGTAAGATAAGGTCTGACAGTCACAGTGGATGTACAAGGAAATACCACAAATAACTCCACGTGTTTAGTTATTTTAAATGAAGAGAAAATGCAGTCCACTTGTAACTCCACTTGGTCCACAGTATATACTTAATCCGAGGAATACAATGCCACAAGTATCACTGAGAGAAAGTACTGTGTATCTTAAAGATGAGGCACAGGGGTAAAAAAAGCCACAGTAAGACCTCCCTGACATTTTAGGAAGAGTTCAGCCCGACTTCAGTTTCACTGGAAATCAATAAATAAATTGCAGATAGCAGAGGTCTGCGCTTCTACACCAAGCTTAGAACAAAACAAAAATTGTGCAGGACACACAGCATTTCTTTTCCCTCCTGAATGAGCTTACAGCTAGGCCCCTGCCAGGGGCAAAAGGCTACGTCAGACAGGGCCAATGCTTTCTGTCCTACAACGACAATTCTAATATTAGTACAGAATAAGCACAGGGCAATTAGCAATTCCACACTTGATTTGTATGAATTAGATGAACGCTCCCAGGTCATATATTTTCAAGCACATTTCAGATCATGCGTGCGTAAAAAAAAATTAACGTAATTTTTCATTAATTATTAACTGTATTTGTCCAGGCAGAAGGAAGAACCGTAGTTCATGCCAATAAAGTAAATAAAGTAGTGCTTTAAAGCATGCCTCCACCGACCTTTTGAGCAATTTATGCTAAATTCTGTGGATAAAAACAGAAAAATCAGACTTTAAAATATTTCTGTAAGTAGGAGCCTCCCTGGGGTAAGGAGTGTTCTATTTAACGTCATTTCAATGAAACATACCCAGGTCCTCCGGAACGCACGAAGATGGAGAGCGCCAGATTTGAGGGGCGGCAGGGCAGGGGCGGCAGCGCTGCCCACGGCCGCCCGTGCCCGCGCACAGGTGCGCAAAGCCGAGCGTGGCGGCTTCGCTGCGGCAGAGCCACCGCCGAGGGACACCCTCTGCCGCCGGGGCACCGATTTCCACGCGAAACTTACGAACTAAGAAAGCGCCCGCCGGTGGGAGCCCCCCGGGGCCGGTATCGGCCGGGGGCTCCAGCCCGCAGCCGCTCGCTCGGGGAGACGCCGCCGCACGCCGGGGTGGGTTTGCTCTGGGTGGTTTTTTTGAGAGGCAGGGAGGGGGGGAGGCAGGAAAGCAGCAACACGGGCTGGGGAAACACCCGGGAGGAGAGCCGCCGGAGCCCAGCCATGCCGAGCTGCGCCGTGCCGAGCCCGCCCGGGGCGCCGGCGGGGGCAGCCGCCGCGCCCAGCCCGAGGGGGGCCCCGTCCCGCTCCCAACTTTCGCCCAACTCCGCCGGCCGCGCCGAGCGCCGCCACCCCGGCCCGGGGAAAGGGGAGGGGGGGGGGGGACACCCCGCGCCCGCCCGCCCGCCGCCCCGGGGCGCGGCCGCCGCCACTCACCGCCAGGCCGAGCAGCAGCAGCGGCGGCGGGAGCCGCCCGCGGCGCCGCGCAGCCCCCGCGCCCTGCCCCGGCACAGCCATCGCCGCCGCCGAGCCGGACCCGCTCCGGACCCGCCACCGCCGCCGCCGCTGCGGGCTGCTGCCACGTCTGGCGGCGCAGGCGCGCTCCGCCGCTACCGCCCGCCCGCCCGGCGGCATGACGGGGCTTGTAGTCCGCCCCGGGCGCGGCGCGGCGCGGCTCGGGGGGATGCTCATCCCTCCCCCCGAGGGGGTGTGCGGCTGCCACAGCGATCCGGCGCATAACAAGGAAAAAAAAAAAAAAAAAAAAAAACCACGTAAACTACTGCCACAATCACAATTTAAAACGCGATCTCCGTCCAGTTTGTTTTAAAAGAAATGAAAAAGAGAAAAGTTCCAGCTCGTCTTCGGTGCTGTCCCACCGGCCTCCCCTCTAGGATTGGTGTTTTGTGCCTGCACCTCTCTCCCGGTGCGTACCTTACTCCAGAGAGCCTGCTGGCAAATAACCTCCTTCGGGATGCTTTTTTCAGGGTCTTTTAAAGCTTCTGCTGGTCTGAGGTCTGGGGTAAAAGGTGAACAAGGGAACAAAAATTAAGGAAAGGGCAGACAGTTAACTGGAAGACAGGCTTAGAAACTAGGATCTGCTCTCCCTGGAAGTTATTCCCACTTGTTATCATTAAATCCTAAAGGAGAACCCTGCTTTATCCTCACATGTTGGCAAGGATGCCAGCGTGCAAGCAAATAAATACACTGAGCCTGAGCAGGATCAATTTGTGCTGCCTCTATTATAATCACGGTGTTTGAATGATTGCTGTACCCAGATGAACGAAGCGGTCTGTGCCCCTAGATAGGCACATTCGGTGAGCCAGCTCTGCCTCGCAAGGACATCCCAGATGTCCTGACAGTAATCTTAAGGTCAAAGCAGGTCAGCCGTGTCATAATTGGCTTCCCACAAACAGAAGGGATCTTCACCTACCGCCCAGTGGCCGTGTGAAATCCTTCCTTGGCTCAGAAACATCAAAGGAAAATCAAAGGCATCTTTTTGAGTCTGATCCTTACAGCTGACTGTCGCCTGAGCATTAGACTAAGAGGCTGGCTGCAAGGGAGCAATTTGTAGATCCATACAGCTGACTGATCACTTCAAGCGGTGATCATGAAAACTGAATGCCGTTGACATTAACAAGTCCCCTGATGGAGATGTAATTTTGCAAAGCAGAAACACACGTAGAGAAAGTTATTACTATTAACATTTACACTTTTGCGGCATCTTCTGCAGCAGAACCAGAGCACACTTTTCCCAGTCACAGCTGGATAACCTTTAGCAAATCATTTCACAGCGCTATGCCTCGCTTCCCATTTGCAGGCGGCCTCAGTTAGCCTGCCTTAAAATGGGGTTAGCAATCCCTCGCTTACTCTGAAATGCCAGTGAGTGTGCACATGAGGCATAGCCCAAGCCCAAGAGCCATCAGAAGGAGTTTGGGATGGGGAAGGACGCACGCCTGGAGAGAGAGTTAGCGAGAGGAAGGAAAAGGTAGGAATCTTTTCATTCTACAGTGGAAAGATCCCAAACAAAACATCCTTTGTGTCAAATATCTGTACCCCTAACGCATATGCTATCTGCACTGCGTCTTCTCACCTGCAGCCCTTACTGACTGCACTGGGATGGATGGATGGATGGATGGATGGATGTGTAGATGGATGAATGGAGGGGTGCCGCTGTACCAGTCACCACCACCGCTGGGGCTAGCTTCTCAACCTCTAACAATCAGCCTGCTAGCAAAAGGTTCTGGATTCCCAATTGAAGCCCGTTTCAAATAAGCTATCAAAACCTCCAGGAGCAGGTAACCTCTTCCAGATGCTGTTCGTATTCAGATCCCCAGCCTAGAGCTGAAAGGCTTCTGCACACAACTACCCTGACTCATCCAGACCTCTAATCTCAGTTGGATATCCAGGTCCTCAAAGACTGTTTGAACCCTCCTGTGACTCTTTTGTGTAGAAAACTGTTATATCTTCTGACGCTTCACATCACAGCTACCACTATCAGGCAATGCAAAAGTAACCTCAATGTGCTGGAATTTCTGTGCTGTGCCATCACCATGCAGGACATGCTGCCGTTGTGGTAGGAAGGGATAAAATCCTGGGCCATGCTTGTTTTTTATATTTTTATCATGATGGCAAGAGGAAACATTCTCAGGAAGGAAAAAAAGAAGGAAGAAAGGAAAAAAAGAGGACAAGCTATTTCAAACTGTGCTTCTGAAAGGTTATATAAAAAATCCAGTTTGGGAAGCTGCAATTCTTCTATACAGAAGAATATAAAAAGGGTATCCATGTGGCAACTACAGCTTCTTTCTTTCAGTTCAGCTTAATAATTTGTATTGACATGACAGGCATTGCTAAAACTTAAGAGACAAGATCATTGAGCATCTGTCTTGGGTCAAAATAATATATCAAGTATCAGCTCTAGACAAGGCTTTACACAGTGGCAACTACTTAATCAATCCAGTCGTGCATTACTAATGAACTCATTACAGTTGTATCTGAGTGCACCGCTATCTGGCATCCTAAGTTTTACCATGTATCTGTTTGGTATGAGTATCTTGTGCTGCTTGCTTTTCTGTAATTGTAATATTTGTATATGACACCACAAAACACTGTGAAAGCATTCATTAATTCACCACTGAGAAGCAAGAAAGAATTACTGCCCTTGGATTATAGATCAGAAAACAGTAGCAGAGAGATTATATGATTTGCCCAAGGCTATAAAACCAGACAGTTTCAGATCATGTTCATTTCCAAAGTCTGCACTGGGTCTGCTAATCCTTACTTGTCAATCTATATTCAAACACCTCTTTTACCAAGAATAAAATACAAAACTGGACTGACAGCAAGTATGTCTGTAAGGAATTACACCTTCCACATTTCCTATATGTTGCTGCTTTATTTGACAAGCTTATTCTTTGTTCTCTTTTTAACCTGAACAAGTCTCTGGCGGCCTCTCACAAAAGGTAAAATGAGTCACCTTTACCACAAAAAATGACAGCAGAGCAGACAGAAAAAGACATAAGCACTTTGCAAGCCATGCTGAATCCAGGGGCAACGTGGTCTACACTGGGACCCCAACTGACATGGCATTTGCCCAAAATGAAAGCAGGATTCGCTCACTCCCTCAACTACATCAAGTTCTCCTTCCTTCCTTCCAGCAACATCTCTTCCTTCTTTAGTTCAGCTTCAGCCAACTGATTTTGATCTGCGGGCCTATCTCTTATAAGTTTTGTGACATCTGTGTCATGGCACTGATTGCATTGACTGAAAAGAGACATACGAGCTGGTTGCCATCAACAGATTGATGGTATTGTAGCCCTCGGCTCCTCGTGACCTTTCCTACAGCTTTTCAGCACATGATGAAAAGGCAAAGAGACAGGACCAGCCCCTGTAGGACTTTACATGGGAGTGGCCTCAGAGAAGAGGCACAGCTGTACATTGCTTTTCTCCAGCTGACATCTTATCAGAGGGGGGAGCCCGAAGGCGGCTTTCCACTCCCGCTGCCTCCTCAGCACCTGACGGCAGGGCTGCACACGCAGCATATGCACACACATCAGCTACCAAGTTCCATGGAAGATCATTAGCACACCAAAATAAGGGATACAAAGGTGCAGCTGTTACATAAAGGATTGTTTCTTAGGTCCAAACATTCCAGTTTCATGCTTTTGCATGAACTCTTTTTAACACTACTTTGTTAATGATGGAAATGCATCATGAGTCTCAAGGGACTGTTCTCTGTTATTCAGCTGGGACATATCTGCGCTTTTCACCTGGCTCACTCACGGCAGTCAATGGGAATGGCATGGAGGCAAGTCGGGATGGAGTTTAGTCTGAAC
The DNA here is from genome assembly GCA_017639485.1 of Pluvialis apricaria. Lineage (NCBI taxonomy): Eukaryota > Metazoa > Chordata > Aves > Charadriiformes > Charadriidae > Pluvialis > Pluvialis apricaria. The sequence goes on along the minus strand of CM030011.1, from coordinate 69,361,658 downwards.
GCTTTTATTTCAATGCTCTGCAAGGATGCTGTATGCAGTAATATAACTCAGTGCCTTCATTTTCTGCATCATACCCCTTTACATTTCTGAGGTCTAGAAGGACTGTGGACTTTTTGTACAGACCTTGCACAGCACAAAGAAGAAATACACACATGCTGTGTGCTTTCATGGGAATTTTACTTTTGTACTTTATTGTTGTTGTTTCCTTCATTCTAGAATAAAAGTACTTTTGGACCACAGGTAGACAGATGCTCTTTATATATGAGAGGAAAAAAACAGTAGGTACTGCAGGAGTCAGTTAAAAGTTGAGCATAGATATTTTCCAAATATTTCTTCCTAGAAATTTTCCATTACAGTTTTTATTGCTTTCTTTAAGTCTGAGGTCTGCATGCCCCTTTACATTTAAGTGGCCCTACTGTTAAGAACACTGTCGTTTCTTTCACTGAATCTCCAAAGCTGGATATAATGTGTTCCTGAGTAACATAAAAACCTTCTACAGTACAGGCACCTTGCTGGCAGGTAGTAGATAATTTATGTCTCTCAGTTACCTGCTGAGAGAACAGTTTAAACAAGATTAAAACAACCATTGGAGTCTAGCTGTTGTGCTCTGGCTGCGGCATTACCGCATGTTTCCAAAGTACTGCAGTCAAGACAGTTTTCCAGTGATTTGCAGAAGCTTTATAAAATATTTGCAGGCTGTTTCACCTTTACTGCATCATCAGAAAAATGTCGGACAATGAACTTGTTAAGAGGGCTGAGATCTGAATCTGAATTCAATGTACAGCCCATCCACAGGTTTCCTGCATGAGGATTTACATGTCATGTGATCTAGCAGGGGCTGATGTGTCCCCCTGTAAATCAGAAATACGTGCATTAGTGGAGTTTAGCTAACACCCATTGGGCTGTGATGGCACCTACATATCCTAATGACAGGGGCCCAGCTGGTTACTTTAGAAAAATATAGGTCTCGATTCTGCTGGCAAAATCTTCAACTTTAATACACGAGGTCACATATCGAGACTGATTTTGCCATGCTGTTCAGGGATAGCCTCCCACTAACAGCTGGCAACAGAGAAGTAGATGGGGTTTCTCCTACAAGTACAGTTATTATGCCTCTGGTCTGGGTACACAAAATATTCATCCATACAAAGGACTGAATATAAAGATAGGACTATAAGTATACAATAAAAATACTGTTCGGTGTAAAACAGTGTTTGCACTACTGGCCTCAGTCTTCAGTGGAGCTGTATCCAACCACAGTAGCTGAGCATCTGTCTCTGTATTATATTCAAAAATGTATTATCCTTCGATCATCAACATATATTTGCTGCAGACAATGTTCTACTGAAATATTTTTTGTACTTCTATCCTATGAGAATATATCCAATACATCCAATCTATACATATTCAGCACTTTTCTCTCTCCATATATAGATAGATAATTTTATATCTACTTTTTTTTTACATGTGTATGCACACGAACGTGCATACATATACATGGCATATATTAAACAGATGCTTTGTGTGGATTTATATGATTTTATATAATACTAGTAAATATACAGTCAATATGGTTTTTCTCCATTTTTTTCAGTTTTCCCAGAATTAGTTTGTGCAATTAAGTACTGCTTGTTTGAGCTCAAGATCAGCAGCCACAATTATGTATGACTATGCAGTCATTAACTACTACATGCAATACGGCAAAGTTTAATGAGAGGGATTTTCTTCCTGAAAGACCTTGTCTTTGCAAGGACCGCTACTCACAGCCATATGAAAAAAGCTGCACTGTGATGAAGCTAGCATAAAAAAACCCCAACCTTATGATCAAATCCCTTGGCTTTCTGCAGTTGTGCAGTCAGAATAGCAATTTAGCAATTCAGTAAGGAATTTACTAGGTCCTTAGGATTTTCTCTCTCTAAACCTCCTTCCTTTCCTACATATTGCAGTAACCCATCTTTTAGTAGGGAAACACCACAGAGAATGCTGCATGGGAAAAGAGATTGTAGAAGAAGCAGGGAAGCAAGCGGGAATAAGACCTTGATCCTAAACTCTTTGAAGGTAATGGATTGACTTCAGCAGGCTTTGGCTCAATCCCCGGCTGTCAGGGAGAAAAGTCAGTAAAGGAAGGAGGAAAAACAGCTGAGAAACAACAGGGAAGCAGAGGAGGCAAAAAGAAAAAATACTGAAGATAAAAGGAAGAACTGAGAATGGGTAAAAGGTAGAGTGCCAAGGGAAGAGAGGCAGAGGAGAGCAGTAGTGGACACCACTAAAACATAAATAGAGAAGAACAAGAAAGAAACAACAGTGAACAATCCATGAAATGGCATGTATGGGAAGCTGATTTGCCTCTGGTTTCTAAGCTGGTTGTCCACATACCACGACCTCAACATCGCCATGACCGAGGCTGCAACTACATTCACCTTTTGATGTGCTCTATGGCATGTCCTGTGTCCCAGCTCCTCTGGTCAGCCAGGCCAGCACTTCTTTAGAGAACGCCATGGCTCCCAACTGCTGTATGTGTCTAGGTTTCCTATACAAGGAATAGTCTGGTGTCCATCTGGATCTCAGCTTGAGTATGGAGTTGAGCTCCTACAGAAGTCAACGGGAATGGAAGGAGTTCAGTGTCAGAGAAATATGCAGTCTTGCCTCTTCCTTCCACCGCAGCAATAAATAGATCATTTAAGGTGGGTCTTACAAGCACAAAATTGTTTTGTGGGCCAAGAACAGGAGTTAGGAGACCTAAATTCTGTTTCAAAGCCCTGTCATGAGGCTCTGGTAACCATTAATAACTCTGTAAAGTAGTATTTTTTTCATTTTCTCCTCTTGAAATATGCATAAGCCTGGTGACAGGTGGTTACTCAGCTGTTGCTTGTGAAACAGTGAGATTTGCAAACAGGTTCCACTGTGAAACTCTCTGGTAAGGTTGTGTTTAAAACAGACCATCATAGTAAGTTTCGGTTGTTCTCCCAGATCTTCCTTTAAGAATACATTCAAATTTCTAAGATACTTAGCAACACCTCTGCATGGCTCTAGGTACTGTAACACAATAATGAAATCCTTGCAGCGTTATAACAACACTGGGAGAGAACTCTGACAGCCAGGTGAATTCCTGTCTATATCTTCATTACCAAGGATATCCTCATGCCTGCCTTCTCAAAAAACCTTATCAGACAGATGTTTGCTGAAGCTGAAAAATATTTCTCTCCTCCTGGGACTCATCCTAAGTCTTTGGAATTGCAGTATTGCCCTAGGACACCCAGACAACACAGTTCCTTAGGATCCAGAAGAGTAATCGGGAGCTCCAGACAGCATCCCTCCTCCCCTCACCTCTCTGTGCCTTTGGGATAATGCTGAGCAGAAGAGCCAGCCTGAGACTCCAGCCAGATGCAGCCAAAGACAGGATCTCTGCACATGCAGGTGCAGATCTAAGGGCAGATCTACGAGAGACTCTGTAGAGACACAACTAGGGATGGTGGCCAAAACTCATGGGTGGATGAGGAGTCTGCGATTGCATGAGGACACTGGGGAGGGAGTCTAGGACTGAATGATGAGTTGAATGAGGAAAACTCAACTGAAATTTCAAAATTGGTGGATGAAGCTTGAGGTAACAAGACAGGACCTAGAGGGAGAGAAAAGCTTTAGGCACACTCTCCCCTAGAGCCATTAGATTGCTGGATTTTTTCTCTCAGTAAGTATGTGCCTCCACACACTCTGATCTACAGATGGCAACTTACTATTTCTATGAGTTAACTCTGGGGTCTCAACTACCAGGATGGGAATGCTGAATTTTACTCATGTCAGAGATATCGTATAACCTGCAAAATGGAAATCTTTTCTGTCTGGATTGCTTTTTAAAACAAACTAGGAAATCACACACCCCCAAACTCTGTTCAGAGGGAACAAAATCACTCAAAAGTTAGGAGATGCTAGATTAAGAATGCTTGAAAAACTCTACTAGCCTCCTTGAATATGGTTTGTGAGATGAAGTTTTTAATGACATAATTTTTTTCCCCATAGATTGCCTAATCTGTCTGTTGCTATAGTTGGGAGATGTATAATTAAAGGTAGGAGATAAATGGAAGAGAAAGATGGCCTTATCATTAATACAATGTAACCCCTATAACATTGGGCAAACTGCTTAAATGGAAATTTTCCCAAGTTATCTCTAAATGTTCATATCTGTTTCTGAGTATCCACCTTGGTATCTGATCAAATTGCCAAAATGCTGAGCACTCAAAAGAGAAACTGAATTCAATAGAAGCAGCGCAGTGAGTACTTAACACTCTGTACAGCTGACTATTTTGAAATAGGAGATTTTAGACAGTTAGACTGTAAGCTCAGAATAGGAAACTCAACCTTATATTCCCTATCTATGAAGTGGAAGGGCATCCTCTTTTGTCCTACTATGTATTGGAAAGACAAACTTATCAACAGGCATGAAGCACTCAGGCTCTTTAATGATAAACAACATTAAAAAAACCCTGCGATAAAGAATGTAACTCACATCAAAGGAAAGTCTGAGTAGCATACAGTGAGGAGGCAAAGGACGTATATGGATCACAGGGGTTAAATCAAAATATGAAGAACTACACATGTACTGAGCACCATCTATCCTGTGCACTGAAAGAGGAAGGGGATTGTGGAAAAAAAAAATATGGCCAAATATTAACAGATGCCTGTTTATCTAAGAAAACAGTTTTGGAGGAAACAAGCAGTGACAAGACAAGAATGTGTTCAAGAACATTCTGTCAAGCCTATGCAAAAATGTGTTAAGGACCTATAAAATGGAGATAATGATACTTTTTCTTGCTAGTGAAGTGCTTTGAGAACTGCTGGTGAAATCTGCTACAAGACTTAATGCATTTTTCTTTTCACAGGAACTATAAGATCTTACCGAGTGACTCCAGGATAGCTCAAAGGATGGATCTGAAGACAATTTCAGTCAGTGGGAAGTTAGTTAATTTCAGGGGGTTTGGAGCAGAATCTATGAGCCATCAAATCCAGTTTCATTTTACAAAAGCACTTGATGTCATGAGCTGTAGACCCTAGAGACAAAACCATGGAGTTGAGGTTATTAGGGTGACACAAGCCAGGATCTGGATTTGGTTTATTTTTTAAACAAGTTGCGTCTTGGCAGCAACCCAGAAAAAAAGCAATATATATAAAAAAATAAGAGGAAGGATAGCATGGTGATAAAACAGCTACTGAAACTAGATCTGTGCAGTCAGTGAAGTCTGTGAAATATAAGAAGGGGACAGCACTCAGACACTAATAAGGCATTGTCCAGCTGAACTGGTAAAAAACGATAGAATGAGGTTTAGCTGAGGCTGACGGAGTCATCTCAAGCTCATTTCCCCACGTGTGCCACAGAAGGAACATAGCCAAAACAGCCGCTTTTTCTCCCCTTCTGTCAGTTATACAGCAGAAAAACTGAGCACCTGCTGAAGGCGCTTGTCAATGACAAGCGGCAAATGGTAGCACTAAAAGCGCAAGCCAATGCAGCAAACGCGACCTAAGAAATGCAGACCGACAGTGAAAAATGCTGCAGATTTGAAGTGCACCATAGCTCTCAGTTTATGAAGGCACTACATCTGGGCAGCTACTGTGAGAAACAATGACAGGGCACACGTCTGAGATGCTACTATGGAAAGACAGAAAGTGCAAGGTCCTAAACATCCTTTAGAAATGGGGTCTTGCCAGTATAGTGGAAAAAGGTAACCAGATTCCCCATTTTTAACATCTTGTTGCCAAATTTCTGGGCCCTGCTCTAAGTCTTTGTCATTGTTTAGTGTTCCATACCAGTTCCTTGTGAAAATTAACCTTATCCTTGCCAGAACCAGGACATTCTTCAGCTGGACACACTGTTTCCAGCACTGTCAAAATACCCCTTAACAGGCCAAGGAGCCAAAAGCTTCTGCCTCCCACAGACACAAGATCTGCTCCACCGTGAGTTGTCACGTGTAAGATTTTATCTCACTTTGCACACAGTTTATCTGAGCCCCATGCCACGCTGTGGAAGAAGGCTGCATATACATCAGTGCCATCGCTAACAGAGAGTTACTGTCACGGCAGCTGGACTGCAGCTCCTCTGTGCAGTTGAGGATTTCATAGACCAGGTGCGCAGGGCCTCCAGAAGTAAAAGGACCCCAGATATTTTCTTGAGTTGCTTATGCTTAACACCTACTCTGAGGGGGACATGAGCAATCCTAGATTCAGTGCATTTGTCTAAAAGAAGAATTACCAAATACTTATGTTCTTCTAGTAACCTTCCCAAGACAAGAGCTTTAAGCTATAAGCTCTTTTATTCTGTTGTCTTCTCTTTGGAAGAGGAATCACCTTTTCATTATATAGCATCTAGCACCATGATGTTCTGATCTGCTTAGAAGCCCTTTGTGCTTGTGTACTGCAACGTTGCTATAATAATATGTATTTTCCATTTCTTCTTGATTCAGTTTTGAGATGGTCAGAAAAGACAGAAATGGAAATGTTCAACTATGTGTGATCTACAGATTCTTCCTTAATACAAATCTCTTAGATTTGTGTTTTTCCCTGTCACATAAATAGCTGATTGGTTGTGTATTCATAAATGCCAAATTTTTACATGGGAATGGATTTATTTTAATGTTGTCTACTTACAGGAAGAGTTTAATGGCAAGGACCTTTCCTCTAATTGGCATATAGACATAATTTCTTCATAAGGAACATGGATCTATTTGGGTTACATAAATCAAAACACTCAGCTGTCTGTACCACAAGGGGGACGATACGACTTACACAAAGGAAAATCATGACTCTCAAATCTGCTGGAATTATAAAACCACAACTTTAACCAAAATCTGTTGGTTATATGCTGTGTTAATACTTAAATACTAAAATACATGCAAGCAAGATTACATAATGAGACTCAGCAAAATAAGCTTTCTGCAATGTTGATCATGTTTCTTGGTCAAAGCATGTTGTGTGGAAAAAGCACAGCTGATTTCTGATATGGTTTTGCTAGTGTAACTGCATTTACATACTGTAGTAAAATGCCCTTTTAAGTTTCTTTCTTTTTAAAGCTGTTTATTGTTTTTCTTTTGTCATGGGGACAATGCTACCACAAGGCCTATGTGATTTATAATTCCATTTTGGCAGATGAATTTGTTAACATAAATATCAGATTTATTTGCCCACATTGCTAGTAATATATTTAAAATAATCTAAAATCAATTTGACCTTTCGCTTTTGGTGTGCTGAGTTCTGAATTTCCTCATACACTTCACCAAGTGTATGAGTAAACCAGCTTCCTTCCTTTGGAGTAATTTTATGTTTTGTGTAATAAGCAATGCAGAGAAAATAAATGTTCTTTGTTTACAAACAACAGAATCCCATTCAAGTGTTAAACAACTGTTATTATTAATTATTTACATTGTGATAGCTCTGCAGAGACACCATCATGCAGTATGGCTCTATTATGTTAGCTGCTATACAAACATAGATGAAAAAGACAATTGTTAGTATTCCTTATGGCCAATATGCTAAGTTGCCCAAGGTAACAACAATTTGTTTATAAAAAGCAGCAAAAGGGCCTGGATTAATCCAAACAAAAAAGCCTAATTGTACTACTAAAATCATTTGTGATAAGGAAGAAGGAAACAAAACTAGAAAAGAATGTGCTAGATTAACCTCACATCTGTTTACTGTTAAAATAATAGAGAGATCAGCTGTTCAACTCTTCAGAAGGGCCATTAAAAAAAAAAGACTGAAGAGGAATCAAGATGGTCGTGAAAGGAAATAAGCTAAAGGGAGCGAGGCATTTTTTAATGGCTGCTTCCTACATCACCTTCTGCATACTGAAATACACCAGTGCACTACGGGAGCGTCAAAGTCAGAGCAGACCAGGCTGTAGAGGAAGACCTAGATGAGTCATTACTACTCGCCAGTTTTGGCTAAAACCCGAACAAGCACGGAGTTCCTGTTGTTGCTCTTTCTTCTAGATCTTTTTCCTTTCCCATCTATTTCTTCTGTATCTTTCTCTTTTTAGCCTTTTGTTAGCAAGGGTTTTGCTTAGTTGGCCAAGATCACAGGCTTTGTTGCTATGACATTAAATAGGCTGAGATCCCTGCATTCAAAATCCTGAACCCTATTTAACTTTTTAGGACTGGTCATGAACACACTTTTGATTCACTCATCCCATCAAATTTAATGTAGCAGTGATGCAGGGAGCTTGCAATCTAGAAGCATTACACTAATCTATACTTATGAAAGGACTATTATACATTCTATTTTTGAACCCAGAACTATTTGAAAGTGTTTCTGTTATTAATAAAACCAGCATCAGTAGGTGTTAGTTCGCTTAGAAGGTCTAGGTTTAAGAGACTGATACAGGAGGTCTGTGGCGTATTAGGATACTGAAGACTGTAAAACTACAGGCTAGTATTCTGATTACTGGGTTACCTCTCTTTCTCCTATCTCATTGCTGTTTCCAGTAGATTTGATTCATTATTGTTGCTTCATTTTCAGTATTATGCTAGTTTCCTGGGCAGCTAACACAATATACTGGGTTCCTCTGAATTCTCCAGAAGCAACAGCCTCCCACAAAACCCCAATCCCTTCAGAGTGCCTATTTAAGCATGGATTTCTACATCAGGAAAGCAGTCAGGCATGCCTTTTTTTTGTATGCTTGCTAAATGATACTTAACCTACTGTGCCAGAATCTAGAGAAGATTGTTTTCTCCTGTAGACTTTTTCTGAGAAAAAATTGTTTCCTTTCTCTCTAAGAGGGTCTTTTCCATTAAGCTTTTGGGGGAAGCAATCTCTGCTAGAATGCATGACCGTGATCATAAATGCACCTCAGCACTGCAATTCATGTATGAGAATTAGAGGGAGCAGTCCCTGACATTTAATCTGATCCCCAGGTGGCTGAGAAAGAAGCAGGCAGAAGCAGTGTCTGCTCAATTTATCAACAGCAAATCTGACAAAAAAAAGTACAGTTCTAGTCTGTTTTTGGTGGAGAGCTGAGCTTTTGACAGAACTATTTTAATTAGAAATAGTTTTGGTCAATGGTACTTGTTCTCTGCAGAAAATTGCAGCTGAAGGAGTGATCACAACACTAGCTATTACAATTTTGTAACATTATTGAAGTCTTTCATATACTTACTTTGATTGTCTTATACTCTTCTTTTTAGGCTGTGTTATCCCCCTTGGTGTGTTGTGGCCACGTGGCTGCTGCGATGCACCATTTACCTGTACAAATAAAGTGAAAGAGGAGGGCATGTTGATATACTTATTTACGACAGGGAACCCAACCTACAATGAAGAATACCATTTTGCAACACCTGGACTGCAGTTCCCAGGAGGCAGCACAGCTATGTTTAGGACGCAAAATATTTTTCTTTTTCACTGCCATTTCAGACTATTCCATCTCTAGAAAGTCGTCTTAACTGCCCATTTTCCAAGCAGCTCTAACCAAGAATCCTCAATGAGACAATAGAGGAAATAACAGAAGAGAGGCCTAGTTAAGGAAAAAAAAGAAACCTAGATTTCCAATTTTCAGATGTCATGGTCTTGTAATGAGTTTATTTTCTATTATGTGAAGTACTTAGGCTGACTCTTCAGAAAAATTAGAAGTTAATAATGATCAATCTACATTTACTCTGCACATAACTGTAGAGGTTATGATGCATGGCATAATTGCAGTGTACTGAACGTTTCCCTTTTACGGCCGGCTGCAGAGACTGTAATAGCCTGTTACTCATTTCTAGGTAAAGGAGTTCCTCCTTCAGTTTAGGTGGTAGGAATTTTGCTTCAGCTGCTGAGATTTTCGAACTTGATCCTGACTGGCAGTCGTAGACAGCTACATTTAATTATCATACAAACAACATTGTTTTGTCATTCTCCTTTCAAAACGACCCCAATGCACCTGACAACAATACTGCATCAAACAAACTGAAGATGCTCTTGGAAAGGAAGGAGTTTTCCTGAATGCTCTTCGTTACAGGGAAGAATATATCACACGCTTTAAGTGTTATTGTTTCTCTTTCCCTTAAAGATGATAAAGAAATAGAGAAGACCCAAGGTTAGATCTGGCATAATTCCAACACCAGACTGTCTCTTATTCACCAATTAATTATTTATCTATTTTTCTGAGAAAGACAAATCAACATGCAAATAAAATCAGGATGTATTATGTGCATTTACAAGGAAGTGAAACACAACAAAGATAAAAGAAAGAATTGTAAATTCGAAATATTCTTGAAGATAAGATGCCAAGGATAAAGTGAAATTTCATGAATGTATTCAAGTAACATTGGCCCAAATCCATGCCGGCTATTAATCCATAGCTCACAGATGAATTTGTTTCACTGTTATTTAAAAACAGAATAAAACCTGACTCCGGAGCAGTTACAATGAGCTGACAACCTCGGCACAGAGCACAATGTACTGGATTAGACTACAGAAAACACATTTAGTTAGATAACTGCCACCAAAGAGAAAGGATGAGCTTGTAGCTACGGCTTTAGTGTATGACTGAGAAGAGCTGGATTCACTTGTGAAAATCGTCTCCTCTCTGTGGGTCTCTTCCCTGAGTAAAATAAATCTATTTTTACATTTCTGCATCATGAAAATCTTTGGTGAAGATGTGCTGTGCCGCCACTTGAGACCAAACCTAGGCCATGGAGAGCAAAAGCTGTGTACCTTTTCTGCCTGAAGGACGACCCATGCAGGGCCCAGCCCCACTCACGTTTACCTGGGTGATGGCTCTGGCCATTTCAGCCAAAACGTGGCCAAATTTTGAAGGGAAGAACGTAGCGATACTGTTATCTGTACTGACCGACAGAAAAAGAATGAGCAAAATTCACTGGAGATGCCCCGCAGGAGGGTACACCTGAGCTGACAGAGCTGCCTGGCCCTGCCGAGGAGCTGCTGGACAGGGGAGGCTGCGAGGCCTCTGCCCTGAGGTGGGACCCAGCCTGGCGGGCTGCACGTGCCATAATGTCTTTTCCACTGAAAAATGTGAGCTGGGTGAGCTTCCCTCAGCCTGTCCGGCATCCCTTTTCCCTCTGGACTTGGCGTGGAGCCCTCACGGTGCTGGGCGGTGGTCGTGAAGGGAGGGTGGCCATCAGCGTGGCTGGCGGAGCTGGCTTCTGCCGCCATGTCAGGAGCTCTTCGGTGGCTGTCACCTGGAAGGAGGTAAGGCATGGAGGCACAGGCTTCAGTCACCTTTGGGGTCATGGGGAGATCATGGTGTTCAGAGCTCCACATTTACATTTATAACTGATTTAGAGGACCTATGAAAGGGTTTCCTGTTTTTTTTTGTGGGGAAACTTGAGACCATCCCTGTTGAGCATGACAGGAGCTGTCTAGGTGGGCGCTGGGTCCCTGTCACCGCCCAGCTGTGGCTTCACCCCCCAGAGGTGGCTTCATCAGTCATGAAAGGACAGAAAGACGTCAGGGTCGCTGCTGGAAGGTCCAAAGCAGACAGCACTGAACACAGCCCCTGGAGTCCGGAGGTCCTGAGGGGAATGTCTCTGCTTGGCAGAACGGCTGTTGGAAATGTCCCTCTTAGGGTAACAATCAATGCTGAGGGGACTGCCAGCTGGCGGAGGGGGTGGTGGCAGTTATTCGTAGGGGGTTTCTGTGTGGATTTCATAAAAAAGATTGGCGGGGGGGGGAGAAAAAGCAAACTTCATGGTGCTGCTTCACAAGGAATGGGAGCCAGGGAGCCATATGAACTGGCATCTCCCTGGGGTCTGGGGGCAGCAGGGGCTCTGGGGGGGGCAGGACATGGTCTCCTTGCCAGGGAGCAGGGCAGTGGGGGGCAGCTCCAGCCCCAGGCATCGGGTACCTCCCCAGGGATGGGGACCCAGCTCGGTGGGACCCATGGGTAGAGCTGTGGGGAGACCAGCATCGCTGGGGCCCCGGGCTGGGCTGGAGGGGGGTCTTGGGCCATGGGCAGGTGGGAGGAGGGCACGGGGCTGCTCAAGGCATTCAGGCCTAAAAGTGCACTCAGGGCCCTGGCAGTGGCCTGGACAAGAAATTAAATTAAATATCAGAGAATTCCTTAAAAGGAAGCATCTGATAAAAATAAGCATTTTTAGTGAGCATGTGCTTCAGCCATGGAACATATTGTCACAGGAAGCCACTGAGGCCAAGACATTAAAGAGATTGAAGAGGGTTTGGTCAGTTATGCTATGGCAAGATTGCCCAGATTTGGCATAATTTATGTCAGATTTCAGAGAGATTTTAAAGTGTGTGCTCCAGGGAAGACTTGAGTCTCTCAAGAGATTAATTTGAGATTTAAAGCAGAGAAAAAAGTATATGTATCAGATTATGACACTGCCCTCTTAAGCTACTATTAGAGAGGATACTGATCTGAACAGATTGCCAAGTTGATAATATATGACAATTCTTATAGTCTAGGCTGAGTGCAGCCATGAAAAACAACAGTGTGTGTGAAGGGCATGTGATTTTAAATTTTAAAAGGGCTACACCAACTTAGCTGCTGACAAATGAAAGCATATCTGACCTGAGCATCTTTCAATCAGTGTGGTTCCATCCTCCAGGAAAGAGGAATAACTGACAAAAATGTTATTACTTCCACAAATTAATTCAGGTTTTCTGCTCTTTTATCTGGTACATAGCCTTTTGTTCTCCGTCTCCCCTGCCCTCCCTTTTTATTCTTGCATGCATAGGAGACAGGAATCCTCCATCACTTAGGTAGTCGCTTGTACTTACAAAACCAATCCGGTGTTAGAACATTTCTGATGACATGTGAAAAATCACCTCTAATATGCCAGTGTATCAGCACAGCAAACAGTAAGCAGGGTATGGAATCCTGTGGCAACTCACATATGAGTTTAGACAACATCCATACAAAAGCTACAGTACGTGAACATGGAAAGAAAGCTGCTATTCGTACCAGTTGGCCTGCTGCCATTCCCAGTTTGAGCAGCAAAATATGGTTCTTCAAGGTACGCAGACTACAATTTGTGACCTTAAAGAATTCCTGGGTGACCCTTAAAGAGAAGTTTGCATTAGTTGTGTTATGCCTTTCCCATAAAGCACACATCTGTGTAAAAGGTAATAAATTAGAAACATATTTCTTTATATACTTTCAACTCCTTTCTACCTAGCAAAATGCCCAAGCACTTCAGGACCTATTGGGATCCCTTTGCCTACCACTGAAGTGCAGTCATTTCTGGTCTGCAAACCAGCAGCTGCTGCATGATCCACTACTGAACAGTTTGAACATTGTGTGTAAAGAATACTCTTGCTGAAACCACATGGCAAGTATAACCAGTAACATGTGAACTTAGTGATTTTCAAATACTGTATTGCCACAATCTGTGCCTCAGATATTTCATGGATTCTGTTTTTGCTTCCAGTGCCCCAGTCCTTTTCTCACTATTTTTCCAACATGCACTGCAGCTACCATAAAAATAGCTGAGCAAAATTAGAGTGATTATAGGAAACTGAAACTGGGCTTCCTTCAACAGGAGGTGTGCATCTGCTTTGCTGCACCCTGTCATTCAGCATTCTCTTGGCAGAAGTGTTGGGACCTCACACTTGTTATTGTGGGCTCTTTTTCTGTTGCGTGTAGACATTTAATTTTCTCTGCAGGTCACTCTGCATGTTGGTTCTCTCCTCTCTCTTGTTTCTTGCCCTCTTGTTTTCAGCATTGGCTGAAAGTTTGCTTATAGCTGGATTTTCATCAGGAATACCTGACAGAAAGACATCAAAGAAGTATACTTATTTTGGAGTCTAGCTGGTCAAAAAAAAAAAAAAAAAAGAAAAAGCATTTGGAAATCTTAAATGAATCTTGACCTGAGCTCCAAGCAGCAGCAAGACATCACAGCTCTGAGACTGACAGATGCTTTACCACTGTGACAGCAGCAGTTTTAGCAGAGTATAGTTCGAGAAATGCTGTGTTTGCTGAATCAGCAAAACTGACTGCTTCGAAACTGAGCTGCTAATTGCTTGAATGCCTATGCAAAGATCTTGCCTGGCTTCCTCCTGCTATCCAGAGGAAGAATTAGGGCTGGATTACAGATGAAAATCTGGATTAAAGTGAACCTGAACTTTCATAAAATGAAGAACTTAGCTGCTCTTCACAGCTAGCCCTATCAAAGGATGTGATTATTCAGACCTAGCTTTCAAACACTCCCGAACTTGGGAGCTGAATCCAAATTCTAACATTGTTATTCAGGCTCATCAACTGAACACCTTTGAGTAACTCCAAGCGGGTATAATGCAAGACATGCAGTGAGGTAGAGGATGTGTGTTTCAGTGCCGATCACTGAACTTCATGAACCCTCAGTGCCATCATTTGTAGCAATGTGGCACCAATCTCCAAAGCTTGTTTTGAATCGTGCAGTGAAAAATTATTGGTACTTAGGCTGCGTAATCTTTTCCCTTGTTATGTCAGGAGCAAATGACAGTTTGAAGAGAGTTCTGCTGCTTCAGCTCAGCATCTGATATGTTTGCTTACCTGATGCAGTGTTCTTTGGTGGTGATTAATGACAGCTCTTGAGTCAGAGCCTATAACCATGATGAGCATTAACAGGTAAACCTACAAACAATAGAGGAGAAAGCTCCTGAGGGAGAGAAAGGTACTGACTGGTATCTCAGTGTGGCTGCTTATATATTGGTCCCAATCAGATTATTCAGAGGTTGTTACATTTCAACCCAAGCCTCTTAAAGGTCCAAATAAACTTATTCATGAGAATAAATGTTTATAGCTGACCCTACAGAAACTGGTGGCTAACTTCTCTGATTTAATCAAACCCAGGCAGCCAATTCATATTGGAATGCTCATTTTCTTCTGTGGCAAAATCAAAACTGCCAGCAGTATGCTTCCATGTAGAAACAAGGAGATGCAGAAATGCCTGCAATATTAACTAACCTGGTGGTAGCTCCCTGTGTGTTACACAGCGGTATACAAGTGAAAATGCCCCAGGTCATCAGTGCATTTAAGCACATGATTACCTTTAAGCAAGTGCTTGAATATCACTGTCATTCCTTGAACTTTAATGGGACTTTGGGCCACCGTTCAAGGATGAATCGATATTTATGTTCCCTGAACACCTGAGATGGGCTTGCTTGCGACTTTTTTGCTCCGCTGGATCAGCAAGTTGATTTCTATCCTAGTCTGTCTAAATATTTCAAGCACATATACAAAAATAAACCTAATCTTCTGCCAATATTCCACCTCTCTGCTCTCATGACATCCAGGACACAAACCACTGATCTTTCCAATGATCTGACTTACAAATCTAGTTTTAGAAGGCAGCGGCAGCTAATCACTCCTGCAGTTAGAATACCTACATTACTGCATCTCTGTTGCATGTGACTAGCTTGGAAAATGAAGTTAAACTTGTACAATAGAAGTAATTTAATACATGATTTAGAACTTTAACCATCTTACTACAAATTAATTTGCATGCCTGCAAACCTTTACTTGTATGAGTAACCGTATGTGTTTTGATGAGGAAGGAATATTAGTGAGGTTTGGCCTGCTGACTGTAGAAATTATTGTATCATAGATCAGTGATAATATTTACATGGCATGTAGCAGTTCCACTCATTGTTCAGAGGAAAACAGTTTCATTTTTTTCTGTCTTTTTTCCTTCCCTATCACTTGAATCTCACATTTTTGAAGAAAGGGAGACGAGAATCAAGCCTCGTATGATCACACTTAACCTAATTACCTACTGAATGAAATCATAGCTGAAATTTAGATAGGTCACTGCTCCAATAAACCAATTCTGTTGACCCCCGACAAAGCTTCAAGCAACTTTATGGCTGATGGAAGGGATACTTAGTATCTTATAGAACTGGATTTTATGTTTTAGATTCATAGAAAAATTTAGGTTGGAAGGAATATGTGGACGTCTGTAGTCCAACCTTCTGCTCAAAGCAGGGCTACCTTCAAAATCAGATCAGGTTGCTCCAAGCCTTGCCAAGTTTTGAAAATCTCCAAGGGTGAAGATTGAACAGCCCCTGTCTTGGTGATGCGCTAGTCCCACTGAGATGATTTTTTTTCCATATTTCCAGACAGTATTTCCCTTGTTGCAACTTGTAACTCTTGCCTTTTACTTTTTGCTGTGCATCTCTGAGAAAAGTCTCTGTCTGCCTTCTCCAATGGATTAAGGTAGTGGAAGACTGCAATTATATCCTTTCTTGGCCTTCTCATCTCCAGGCTTAACAAACCAGTTGCCCCAGCCTCTCCTTGTACATCAGGTGCCCTGGTCCCCTAACTGTCTTAGCAGTCCTTCTCTGGAGTCTCTTCAGGTTGTCGGTATCTGTTTTCCTGTGGGCCGCATACTCCAGCTGCAGGGTTGTTCGCTCAGCCCTCAGACCTGGTGCACGGGGTACTTCTGACCCCAATGCACAACTTCACATTTGCCTTTGTTGAACTTCATGAGGTTCCTGCTAGCCTGTTCCTCCAGTTTGTTGAGGTCTTTCTGAATGGAAACCCTGCTCTCCAGCGTATCAACCACTCCTCCAGTTTGGGTGTCGCCTGATGAGGTTGTGTTGTGTCTCAGCATTCAGGGCCATATGGCATAGCAGCAGGGTAACATATTGACTTAGTCAGCAAGTGATAATTTTCAGCTTATCTGGCAGGAATAGAATTCTTGGTAATTTTTGACCTGAATTCATAGAATATTTTTGGCCACTAGACTAGACTGAATATACAATACACTTTACAGTACATGTTATGCTAATTAGAAATATATATAGCAACTGTATTTTGATTATACATATCTAAACATGTTTTTATCTAGTAAAGGTATGTCTGATGGACAGCTGTGTGGAAAAGAAATAGAAAATAGATGATCAGTAATATATAATTATATGTATATATAGGAAGTGGTTGGAATAATCTGAGTAGAAGAATTATAACAGTGCAGTGCTCAATACCTGCAGCTCAGTGCCTGCCTCAATACCTGACCCTGCCCGCTCCAGCCACCCTGATCTGCGCTGCTGCACTGTGTGAAGCTCTCGCTTGCTTTGCTGTTGTGCCATATATTTGAGACGCCACCACTATATGTTGTGATGGCCAAGCTGAAGGAAGGATGTGATGTTTTGAAGAAGAAGGTATAGGGTTTTTAATTACTGAAAATGCAAAGCAGGAAGCTTCTCTCTTAGCGCACTAGCCCACTCTGCTGCAATCATTTTTCTTTATTGACAGTCCTCACTGTGCTGGTGAAGGGAAGCAGGCACTCTCCATTAGGTCGCAGTGCAGTGTGCAGTCTAATGCGACAGTGTTCTTGGCTTTCTGTTAATGCAACGTTTGTGGTATCCCACAATCTCTTTGCTGAGGTGCTGCAAGAAAAACAGTAGCTGTCTCTTCTCATTTTTTCTTTAACAAAACCAGGCCACACACTGTAGTAACATCCAACTGAACAACTTCCTGGTGTTTAGGTTTACCAATGATATAATTACAATGAATATTCATATTCCACGTATTACTAGCTCTTCTTAGGACAGCTCAGCCTAGGCCCAAGATTCCCTTTCATCACAGAGCTGCTTCCACCACTCTTCTTTTTGTGTGGGAGAGAAGAATGAATCAATGAATCAGGCAGTAAAGAGGGCAGAGAGGGATCTCTGTGGGAGACCTCCATCTCTTCATACTTCACAAGGAGGTTTCCCTAATGTGGGGCCTTCCATTGCATTGCCAAGTCACAAAGGGGTACATTGCAGATCAAGAGGGAACATGGCAACAATGTGCAGATCTAAGCTACATTCCCCTAAAGTAGCAGGCAGAGCTGTTGGGTTTAGGGTTTCGGGTTTGCTGTTGAGAAATGTCTCAACCTGTGAAATTGTACCTACCCAGGCTAGGAATTTGAAACCATGTTTTCCCAAAGATCATGGATCTGTCTGCATCAGTTCCAATGGGCCTATTTCTTAAGAGAGGAAAGACTTTGTGCCTCGGTCACAACCATCCCAGGCCAAGTTACAACACAGTTTCTTTTTTAAGCCCTTATTTTTAATACCTGTCTGAAAATCTGCAAAATGGAGGGTTGAAATTTAAACTAATTGGCCATTGCCTAAAGATGAAAATGTGCTTTTAAAAGCAGTTCATGTTTTGATTGAGAAGACTAAAAAAGTTTCATTTAATTTTTTTTTTTCTCCTGACCTTTTAGTTTAAACAGCCCTGCAGCCAAAGTGGGTGAGATCCGAAAGTCAATTGGGTTTGATTTAAATTATAAGCATCTGAATATCACACACTGAGTAGATACAGTATGGTTTTTAGTTAAGTTCATTAAAAACATGCAAGTATGGAAGGACACTGTATTAACTGAGTGCTATGAAATCCTCAGAATGGCTTTCCAGGTCATGAGTTCCAAATACTACAGGAGAATTACAATCTGCTGAATAGATATTCAGTTTTGCCAGCATGTTCACATTCCCACTACACTGAGAATTGCATTTTCCAAATCAGACACTACAAGCTGCGTTATCAAGACATTGGTCATCACACAAGTGGGTGGAGGAATGAATGCTAATACTTTCAAAACCTGCTCACATTTTGACCCAGACTTTTCAGTAGAGCACAGTTTGCTAGATGTAACAGTTTGTCGTATAAGTGAGTCCCTATAAAGCTTTTTAATGTAGCTGTTTAAAGGAAAATTAGAATAGGGCAACATACTGCAAAGGTTGTAACAGGAGCTTGCAGTGTTGAGCTCATCTTTCAGCTGAATTGCCTACGGTTGGGTATGAAGTCAGTAGGTAAGATGTCAACAATCCTGAATTCACTTTCCATTCAAATCTGGTTCTTGTATAGAGCATTCAGTGAGACATCTGATGTGCCAGACAACATGTCCTTAAATTAAAGCGTAAGTCTAATTGTAAAGGTACCTATACTGCCCAGGGAAAAAAGTCCCACTTGTATTTGCCAAGGAAGTTTTCGGTTCCTCAGATGATATATATCTAGGAGCACCGTAAAGGTGTTTAGTGCTAGGTTTTAAACTTCCAGTCTTCCAGGCAGAAGTAATTTCCAATAAACACAGCCTCTAGGCTGAGAGTTTGAGTTAGAGGAGGGGGGAAAGCAATTTCTGATGTAGTATCAAACCTCCTAATGGTGGTGTTAAAAACTAATTTTTCACTGCTCCTTTTATTTGCCAACAAATAGTTGACTGCTAGGTGCTGTGTATCTTACTGCAATGTGGATGCTCTCTGGGCAGTGACGGGTGTCTCAGGTTAACATTCCCTCCCTCCTGGTATATCATGTAGTTAATTTTTATGTTTCCCGAGTCTTTGGCTGCAAACAGGGAACTTTCTACTTCTGTGAGACTCAGTGGGAACACTCAGGCCTGCCTCTATTAAGTATGATGACATTTGCTGACTTTGTCATGTCGAGTGACATATGAAAATTGGCAATTAATAGTACCTGGCTTCAGGGGGAGAAACAATTGTATATCACTTGTCTGTAGGCAGCAGAGGCTTCAGATGTAATTCTCTGAAAATAAAGCAGTTGTCCCAATTTAAGCTCATTTCATTTCTTTCCAATGAAGTGAAATACAGTCTCTCCGGTGATAGTGTCAAGTCATTCCTCTGTATTATTCTATTTGTTCCATCACAGCCTCTTCTCTCCAGGGAGCTCATTTGTATTCTCTTGCTTTCAGGTCATCTGACTCTTAGTTCGTGTCATGGATTTAACTTTGCCTTCTCTTTAGTATAAATTAAAATGTTACTGTCGCCACCAGACTGAGCCCGGAAACCACAACTGCGACTATTTAGCAACCTATTTTAAATTCAAGAAAAAAGCCATGTACCTAAATATTTTATGGCTAATGGCCATTTGGCTTGAGATCTAGATCTCAGTATTCGGAATAATGCTTACTATCACTATTGCTGCATGCCATTGCTTTTGAGTATTTGCTGATACTGTATTTAGAAATGCATTTTTTTCCCCCCTTTTGAGAAAACACTGCATCATCCAGAAGGGCAGTTTGGGCTCCACTTGGGTCAGTTGCTTGCATCAGCATAAAGTTGTAAAGAACATTTTGCTGCATATGTTTTAACCGTTTTCCTCATGGCAACTCCATTTCTCCCCTTGCAGTGCTACAGGGAAATAAAAACTTGCAGTCAGCTACTGAAGTGACTGGCTGAATATATGTGCCCAGCTCTAAATTTAAGCATAACTTAAAATTTTTGCCACTGATATATGCACTTTCCCCTTCCCTCAGTCTATGTGAAATGGTCTGGCCATCTACAGCAAAATTACTTTTCTAATGAGACTGCTACTACTGTGGCATTGCGGCCCAGAGATCAAGCGTGGGTGAATGTTGACGCCCAGCCTCTAGATGATGAGGCCAGACTCAAGATTTTCCTCCAGATCTCCCCCTGAACCTTGTACCAGTAAAGCTTATCTGAATGCCCAGAACAGCTCGAGTTCAAGCAGGTCTGCGCAGCAAGTTCAGTCATAAACAGATTGATTTTCTGTGTGCAAATGCAGACTAACACAGCCTGCTCTGCTTGGGCTGCAAAATGTGACTCTAGCTGTGATTTGGGGATGTCTTTGGATGACCTGACTCACAAAAACCCTAGGTCTGATTTCTTCTTCCCCCACAGAGCTCAGTTCCACACTTGCAGGTCCTTGCCTCCACCAGCACCCAGCAGTACCTGTTACCCTGCCTTCTTCTACCCTATAGCCCAAAGTCCTCCCATCCCTCGGAGTTTTGTTCCTCCTCCCTGCAGCTTGCTTCCCTTCTCTGTTTAACTCTCCCCCGTCCCTCCCGGTGCTCTGCTGGGTAAAGCCCATCGCTGGGAGAGCACTGCCCGGGCTCCCCCCGCCAGCCCCCGGGCGAGCCGTGCCAGACCTCCCGCTGCCCAAGCCGCCGGCTGGCCACGCAGCCAGCTCACACGTGTGCTACACAAACCCACGCAGCGTGTGCAGGCACGCTGGTGGATCGGTTCCCCTTCGGCTAAGGGGGTGCCCCCCTCGGCCCCGGGTCGCCCTGCGGGTCGGGCGGCTCCGTGCCGGCGGGAGCCGGGCGTGCGCTGGGGCCGCTCCGGCCGGGCTCGCCGCCGCGCCCGGGCGCATCGGGAGGCACTAGCAGCACCTAGCGGTAAAAGCCGGCCCGAGCGGCGGGGAGGGCGCAGCGGGGTCGACGGGGGGCTCCGCCAAACACTTCTTTTTTTTTTTCGTGAAACTGCACTTTGCGCTGGCTAGAAACGACACCCCCCCAGGGAATACCGCGTCTCTCCTTCATGCGGGACTGTGGGGACAAGCCAGAAGAAAATCAGAGTAAAGGAGGTTTCTCTAAGCAGAGAGTGCAGAGGTGCAGTTCAACACCTCTGCGAGCAACTGTGCTGAGCCTTGCCAAGAGCTCCGTCTCTGCCAAGCCCAGAACAGGAGCCTGGTACATCCTCTCCCTAGCGAGGCTTAGGATTTGAAGATTGAAAACAAATTGTTTGATATAGATCACTTCACATGCAATACCCTGACTCTTCCCATAGCATTTCTCTCTTTTTCAAGGAATCTGGACCGCTTTGCATCACAAGCCTTTTAGTAAAAGGATTTGAGCAGTTTCCCTGTCTGGCCAGCAATTTTGGAGACGTCATGCTGTATAATGGCATTAAGGTGTCAGGACCTAAGTGTCCAAGGAAACATTACAAAACTTTAGTTTATATGCACTTTTATTTGTGGGTTTCTGAGCAATGCACGCACACACATGACCAACAGAAGTACTGCCAGCTTTGGGGGGAAAACATCAAAATACTAGCAGGAAAATGCTAGAAGAAGATTTTAGGACAAACATTCGATCTTTTCTGTAATAGAACAGTGTTATCCACTAGATCTTTAAATGTTGACAGATATTGGAAAAAAACCTTAGTTTATATGGTCTCGTGCTACTATGTTCAGTGCCTCATCTGCAAGTTTTAGGAGGAAGAAAGGTTGAGCTGAGTCTTCTGGAAATTACATGTGTAGTTGTGGCATTTGGTGAGGTGTTTTATCCTTGAGGCTTAGATGACCAAACCACCTGCTCTACAGTAGAACTGAAAAAAAAAAAAAAGCCAATAGTGTCCCAGCACAGCAGTACAGCCCTGTGCTGTGTTCTGCTACAAACACCATCATTATTTAAAATTTAATTTACCAAATTGAAAGATATCATGCTGCATATTAGGGAAATGAAGGAGCTTGACAGTCATTTACTATTCACGTGTAAATTAAAACAGTACCCTAAGAAGATGCTGTCACAACAAATCAGCTAGATTTTTTCTTCTGTAGGTTGTCAAAAGAGATGGGGATGGAAAAAGAGGAGCAGATGTGATGCCACTGTGCATGGGGCAGTCTGCTCAGCACCTTCCAGGCTATCCTGACCAGAGGCTTATTCCAGAGTCCGAGCTTTGAGCAGAATACATAGCCTCATTGCAATTGTTTTGTACCCATTACCTGTCCTCAACTTTCCAGTGAGAGTTTTAAAATGGAAATCAGATCGAAAATGCTATACACACAAATAATGTATTGACTGTTTTATACAAGCTGTACCCAAAAATGTGTTACTGCATGAACGGATGTAGTGATATAGTCGCTTGGTTAAGGAAGAACTGAGAAATTAAGAAAACAGGCACATAATTACATATTGTATAATGATCATTGCAGTGGATCTATGCTGTTACTTCTCTGAGATATGAATTGGGTGAACACCCACTGCCACCACAATTGGCTGTCATAGCACTGATGAGCCATCATACAATTACATTGTTTTTATATAGCTATAACATACTGTCAACATGAATGACTGGATCGGTTTACAGAAGAAAAAAATCCCAGTCTCATTGTACATGTACACATACATATGCAACGGCATCAGTGCAGGCCATTCTATCTGGGGATTCAGCTGATGAATAACTGAGGCTCTTATCTTGCGATTTTCAAATGTCACTAAACCAGCCCAGATGTATTTTTGTCCCTTTACTGCCGGGCTGCCCGTCCATCAGCAGAGATCATCCTATAGCTGTATGCGGCTGCCGCTAACGGTGTACAGGCACTGTGCATCACCGCGGGGACATCGCGGCACATCAGCCACTTGACAAACGCGTTTGTTGCAGCCCCCCCCCCCCCCCCCTCCCCAAACACCCTCCGGCGATTCCCCGCGGGCGGCCCCGGCCAGCGGCGCCGGGGGGCTGCGGGCTCTGCCCACCGGCCCCGGGGCTCGGCGGACCGCGGGCGCGGAGCGGGCGGCGCTGCCGCCGGGCAGCGCACAGCGGCGCTGCTTCTCCCTTCCTCTCCGCGCCGCGTACTCGCCCCGCCGCGGATCTTCCGCCGCCGTCTCCGCTTCGGCTTGAGAAAACTTTGACGCTTCCCTCCCCAGGTTCATTTCGACCCCGCTGGTCCCCGGCGAGCAGGGGGACGCCGCGACGGGGAGACGCAGCCTCAAGCCCGGTCCCCGGGTGAGGGGAGCAGCCGCGGGCCGGGGAAGGGCGCTGCGCCCGGGGCTCGCTGCAAGCCCTGACGGGCGGCGACTCCAGCCCGGCGCTGCCGCCGGGTCTGCACGGCAGCCCCGCAGCCCGGAGCCCGGCCGGAGCGCCCGCGGAGCCTCTCCAAGCCCCAGCCCGGCGGCTCCCCTGCGCCCCGCTCCCATCCCATCCCCAGCCACAGCAACGCTGCTGGCCCTGCCCCTTCCAGCACGGAGCGAAGGGGGTGGATTTAAATACAAACACCGCTCCGCCGCTGCCTCTTATCCTCGCTCTCGGCTGGTGCCTCTCCTCCACCCTCAGCCCTCTCCACGCCGCCGGCACTTGAACCTGCCCGCCCGAAAAGTGTGCATCCCCCTATTCCCGACCCCCCCGGGCCAACCCCGCCGGCCCCCCTCTGCCGGGGGGGCCCGGGCGCGGAGCGCCACGCCACCGCGCTTCGCGGGACCCCCCGCCGGCCCGGGGCGGCCGGCTGCGAGCAGCGGGGAGCGCGGCCAGGGCGATTCGCCTCCGAAGAAATGCCCTGTTGAACTTTGAATATATTAGTTGACATCAGTGCGAGTTGGGGCTGCCAGCCCCTAGCTCCCTCCTCCTTCCCTACCTCCTCCTCCTCCGCCTCCTCCCCCGCCTCCCTCCGGTCTCCGATGGAAAGAGTTGAAGCCGTGCTGATAGGAGCCGCCTGGAAGAGACAGCGGAGCGCAGGGGAGGACTTCGGTCCCAACTCCGGCCGCGCCGCGGGGACGCTGCCCGCAGCCGCTCGCATGGCCCGAGGCGGCGCTCCCTGAGCGCCGGGCTGGGGAGAGCCGCCGCTCCGCTCCCCTGCTCGCCCCGCGCCGAGCCCAGCCCCGCCGAGCCGAGCAGAGCCGCGCCGCGCCGCGCCGAGCCGCGGCTGCCCCCGCTCCTGCGGCAGCCGGAGCGCGATGTGCCGGTGAGCCCCGCACCGGGAGCCCGGCGGCCACCCCGTAAGCGCAGCGCGGCGGCGGGCCGGGGGAGGCGGGGGGCGAGCGGCGGGCCTGGACGCGGGGAGGGGGCGCGTAAACTTCCCAACTTGGCGGGGGGCCGGGGCGAGCGGGCGGCGCCGGGATGGGGATCACGGGGAGGTGGGGACCCCCGGGCTGCTGCGCGGCTCCGCCGGCCCCGGCGCAGGGCATCGCCGCGGGGTGATGGAGGGGCCGGGGGCACCCTGCGGGCCGGGGCCGGGGGGGGGGTGTCTGTGTGCACGGCGCCCGGTGCGCCGTCCTCCTGCCCCCCGCGGGCTGTGGAGCGAAAGGGGCTTTTCTTGTCGCTGTTTTTGCAGTCCGGTAGTGCTGGAGAGGACGTTAGGTAGGAGGTGGCAGTGGAGGTGGTTGCTTTCCTCTTTCTCTCTCTCCCAGCTTCCCAGCTCTCCCTAAACCCGCTGAGCGGGGCTGTGGCGTGAGGGAAGGGGGTGCAGTGGTGGGAAGCCGGATAGCCTAGACGGAGGGATATTAATGATTTTTTTTTCAGATGGTAATTTGTCTTTGTGGTAGGGGTGGCCCATTAAATTTCAGCTCACGTCCTGATGGAGATCAAAAGCGAAGGGGAGAGGGAGGCAGAGAGTCTTGTGCAGCTCCTTAGCTCTGTGTATTGTTAGAAACTTATGGGGCGGGGGGGTGGGGGGAAGATTCCCAGAAACAACCTTTGTCGATCGAGCTCCAACACCCACACCAAAAGTTGGAGATCTGTATTTTCCAACACAACCATCTGCTCCCCGGTGCTGCCCAGGAGCACGCTTACTGTTACGCCTCAGAGGAAACAAACAAAAGGTGTGCTTGCCAAGTCGGTGCTGAACCTGTCTGTTCATGGGCTTTTAGGTGGAGCGTAAGTATAGAGAAGTATCTATGTCCTAAAGGTTCACTGTATTTTGTTGGCTCATTTTAGACTCTTAGATAATTTCCTGTCCTTAAAAAAAGTCCTGTTGTTTTTTTTTTTTTGTTTTGTTTTGTTTTTATTTTTGGTTGGGTTTTAAATTTTTTTTTTCCTTGAACTATTTATGTATGGATATATCGGTTTGGGATCATAGTAAAGTTTCATTTTTTGTTTGCAAGTGTTCCCTCTCATTATAGAAAATACTTCTTTTCCTAAATTATAGTCTGAGCAGCAAGAGGTTAGCTCTCTTTGCCTCTGGATGGGTTCAGTGGTAGGCTGAGACCCCAAGCCGACTGCACTGCGAACAAAATAGAAACCAACGAAGCTAAAGTTATAATGGGCTTTGATTCTTACTGCTGTTTCAGATCAGTAGAGATCCCGGGTGAGTGAAGGCAAGGAGGAGGAGTGAGAGTAGCTGGAACAAGCTACTCATACAGAAAAGTGCTCTCTTGATTATATGTGTGATTTGTAAGCACCCAAGGGAGAAAACTGGTCATAAACTGCAGAGAAGGTGACAATGGGAAAAAGAAAAATCCTGCTGATATTTAACCAGATTTTTTAATAGATTTCATTTTTAAATAGCCACTTGAATCATCCATATCTTTCTTCCTTTTTTCTCCCTTTTAGACTAAAACTTTTTTGTTCAGATTGGATTGGATGATAAGTAGACTCTGCACTAAGCAGGCTATAGTAGGGTATCTCTGCATTTTATGTTATGCCTCTTGTGTTTTCAGTGAAGTGGAGGCAATTTCTCCTTTTTTTCTGCATATCTTTCTTTCTTCAGAGAGATTAAGTTTTTGTCCTCCCCTGTCAGGGACATGTTAATCCTGAAGTCATGGGGGGGGGAGAGATCCCGCCATTCAGAATATAGATATTTGCTTTGTTCATCCCCCCGAGCCCGTTAGGCTGATGGAATTGGCAGTGGCTGCCCTCCGTGACCTCCCTCCCTTCCTGCAAAGAGCTGGGGCAACCAGGGAAGAGAAAATGTGCAAACTCCAGCGAGTGAAAAAGCACAACCCCAGAAGACAAAAGGCTTGAACAGAGAGATGTAGGGGATGAGGGTCTGTGTGGGGAATGACTTTTAACAAGGTGGTCCTGATCAATTCATATAGATTTGAAAAGATGGCATGGGGATGGGTTCAGCAGGAATGTGTGTAGCCTGATAGAAACTCAATACAAGTGGTGCTGTGGGATTTTAGTTGCTTTGCAGTAAGATGTAAAGTGCCCAAACAAAATGACTTTGGTCATCCAGTGTGATTGCCCTTTACTCTCCAGGCAGATAGCTGACTTGGGGGGACATACACCCAGATTTTGTAGTCTTTGCTTCTTACCTTGTAGTCAGTTGTAAAAGTCCTGCTTGACCTGGGCTGAGACACGATGGGTCCTTGTTAGAGGAAATGTTCCTGGAGAGCAGTCTCACTCTGTGATATTAAACATGGCTTGAACATGGATTTCTATTTTAGTCAGGATTAATAATCATGTGATCAGTCATGCTAGGGTTAAATAAGACCATCTACATGTATATGTTTTCCTGAAAGCAAATACATGACATGAAAAGTTTCTGTGTGAAGTCTAGGCTGTTGACTTGCTGTTTGGCAAAAGGGGGCAGTATCAAACAATACCACAAAGCAATCTGCTGCACGGCTGCCTTTCTGCCTTGAGTATTGATGTGTGCTGTATCTACTGGGATCTGGGAATTTAGGGTGTTATCCGGTAGCCCTTATTCAGGTGATTCCTTGCCAAGACATCAGGGAGGTTAACTGACTGCCTAAAAGATGCAGGATCAAAGCTATCATTGTTTTACTTCGGAGTTGCATCACTTCCATATGCCGGTTTGACCAGTGAAAGCTTGGAAATTAAGGACGATGCTATGTGATTGCAAAGCTACTTTTATTCATATTAAGTATGCTGACCACAGTAACCTTAACCTGTTCTTACGCCACTGATTTTAGGGAGAGCATGATGAAGCCCTAGCTTTGGACTGCTGTTCACATAAATGCTCTCCAAGGAATTGTCATCACTGTTTTCCGTAGTAAGAAAACCAAACATTTTCTTCTCTAAATTTAACTTTCTTTGAGAACTCATTTGTTTCCAGCCTAGAGAAATATATTGATCCATCTTATAAAATACTGGTTTTAGAATGCATTTAAAAGCCTTTTCACCTTTTATTTATCTATATGCCTGGAAACATTAGATGAGCTTTTCTTAGTTCATTTTTTACTGAGAGTCATGGGTAATTTTGCTGAGCGTCTGTCATTGGAAAGCCATGTGCTGGACTCCAGCTTTGTCAGGTCTCCTAAGTGTTGCTCACTGCACTCACAAGTGTTGCTCATGGCAAGAGCTGCAGCAGCAAGTGCAGACCGGCCCCAGAAGAGAGGGGAAGTGGTGAGGAGTAAGGAGTCTGTCATAGTAACGTGAAGATGTGTTCCACTGCCGGGGCAGTGCCAAGATCCAGAGTTTAGGTGCAGTCCAGTGTGAAGTCTGCAGCTGGATTTGCCTCCCTTCAGATTATGCCCAACCAGATTATTTCTGTTGTAAAAGTGAAAAATCATCTGCAGATCGTGGTCGAGGCAATTCAGAAGGGTTGTCTAGGGGTGAAATTCATTGGTGTTCTATGTGCAGCAGGTACATAGTATCGAGTCATCCTGAGGCTGCAAAGTCAGTCTGAAGTGATGGATATACCTTTTACAGACTGAATACCATGAAGGTGAACTGCCACTATTTTAGGTTGAATCCTTGTGATTTAGTCCAGGAGATAAACCATGGAGTATTACAGTGCTGTCCCTGCTGTGCCTTGAACTGGTCTGTGTCCAAATGAGTGTTGTTGACTGAGGATCAAGTCAACAGTTCTTTGTTATTATTCTGCTGCCCTTTTTTTTTTTTTTTTTTTTTTGTAAGGAGGAAAAAACCAACTCACTGAAGGGAGTATGTCAGCTCATTTTATTGTAGCGATTGTTGTTCTTCCTTTTACACTGCAGGCTGCTGACTCCTCCAGCGCGCCCAGTACCAGGGCTCATCCCATCTCTGTCCATGGTGGCAAATTTCATTCGTTTCAGTGGGAGCTGTCTCAGTATGAGATAGAAGACTTGGACAGGTTTTTGAGTCTGCAACTTGTGTGGACACTGCCTTGCTGGCTGGAGATTATTCTTCAAGCACAGCTAGCCTCAGTATTTATTTCACCTCTGTTCTTATTGTTGTCCAAAAAAATACTGCATGACAGCAGTTATTCCTTACCCCAGGCTCAAACCATGCGAGCAAAGTGCAGCAGAGCTCCGACAGCACAACTGTGACTTTCAGTATGCAAGGTCTCCTTGACTACAGTGCCGCGACTCCCAAAGTTGCCTTTGCTTCAGCACTCATGTAACGCACAAATTTTTAAGGTCCACACAAAATCAAAGTGATTTTCTGATGACAGGTGTATGAGTAGTGATACTCTAGAAATGTTACTGTTACCAAATATATATCTACAGACCAAACGGGTTTGTTTTGGTTTGGAATGTAATAAGTCTGGGAGGTAATTTGCATGTGAAGGATGTTACCAAGTTACAGAGTTTGATTGTGAATTGGTGACAAGGCTATTCATGTGCTTATAATTAAGCAGATACCAAAGCACTGTGCTGGTTAAGGACTGGTGTGTCTTTATTTACTTTTTAGTGAGATTTAAATGAGATCATAAGTAAACATGCTGATTACTAGTCTTAATCCCCAAATCAATTGTGAACACCTTGGGAGTTTATAAATCATCTGTGTAATTTCATTGTTTTTCAGTAAGGGGTCATTTGTGGAGAGAGCACAGGACATTTTCTTCCCAGAAGCTGCTGTGAAGGAGCTTGATCTTACAAGGTGCTACACGTTCTTCATTCTTGTTAACGCGTCTCCGGGAAACAGCACCCTACATGATCAGACCTTGATAAACACAAACTGTAGCAGTGTCTGACCTCTGTGGGTCACCTGCTTTGTTGAGCAGGCTAAATGCTTATGGGCTTGCTAGTCTCAATATATAACATACTCCCTATTAGGCTGTTGCTGAAAACCAAATAAATTGCACAGTACCAGTTTCAAAGGTTTGACTGTGTCCATTGTGCAGCAACACGTGACCAGCCGGGATGTAGCAAACTGTAGAGAAGAACCATAGTCATTAGTTTTAGCTCTGCCAAATATTGTGCTGCACTCAAAACCTTAATCATAACTTCAAACGCATGAGGCAGCCTCCGTAATTGGGAATAGCATGTGAGGATCTGGTGATGCCAAATGGATCCTCCAGTAGCCTTGAACCCTCTGTGCAATGGAGGACATACCCTGATGCTGGATATGCTCAGATGTTAAGCAGAGATGCTGTCTGCAGTCCTGCGGAACAGCCAGGCTAAGTCCTACGTAGATGATCTATAAGTCATTTGCAGTTTAAGGGTTTGTGGCTTCTGAAGTTTGTATATTTTGCAGATTGGTTGTGCCATAGTCTTCAAAAACTGTTAGCTTTTAAGACAAGCAGATGGCTTTAACAAAATATATTTGCTGGCACCTGGAACAGGTGGATCTGGAATCAATTTATGCAGTGTAATTTTTTCCACACCCCTTTTGGAACAATTTTATACCCTGGAGCCACCTAAGATGCTTATTATGTAGCCAATACAGAACAGCTTCTGTCTGACTACATAAGATTTTACACATCTTTTATAGCTAATGCCTAGATTGAAATGCAAAATTTAGTGCTGGGAGTGCATGTGAATTTGTGAAACTCCCTGGAGAAAATGGGGGTGCTTGTATCAGTGAATGAATTATGCTCCTCCATAGACAGAGAGGGCTTTTTTTAGTGGTAACAAATGTCCTGTGTTCAGTGTTTGTCATTTTAAAAGTAGTATTTTTCATTTCAAGTGCAAACCTTGTGCAGGTTACTGATGTAGAGTAAAAATGAAAAAATAGCTTTAACTTTATTTGAAAGGATAACAGAATGAAAATTTCTTATGAGGTATGAAAGTGTCCTGACTCAGAGATGAAACTGGTGTTTCCAAAATATGGCTGTGACAGTTATGACTAGGTATGTGAGAAAGGAGAAGATCCTGCCTGTCTTCTCGAGGGGCAGGAAACAAACTCTGATGAGACATTGGCCAGATCCTCATTCTTGCAGCAGAATTGGGGCCAATAAGCGTACCTGGCTGTGTAGATTCATAGTAACTTCAAAGAGGTTCTGAGTGGGTGCTGGGACCATCTGCACAACTCAGAGGTAGGATCAGGAACTACATCTGGTAACACTTTGGGGCCAGCTTCTTAAGGGAAGAGGATGCTGACTACGGATGGCCTGTTGGGCAGGTTTAATTGCTTTGCTGTGTTGCCTGGCCACGTGGAAGTTGTTTAGCCTGCTGTTTCAGCTAAAGGCTGCTTATTTATCTCCCATGATGCTGTTTTACAATAGATCAAAGATTAGGGGGAAATAAATTAAGAAGGCAAGAAAGGAAAGGGTGGGAAGTTCACTCTGGATAACTCAGTTTGACAGGATAATATAGTAAATTCAAGAACGTAGAAAGAGATGCTTTTTGGAACCTGTATATATAATGCAGGGAAGGAAAAATTGGCTAGGTCTCAAAAGTTTGTTAGAGTGATTACAGATCCCCCTGCCCTGCCTCACGTTCCTTTCTCTGCGCTCTCTTCCTGATTGAAGATGGTTGTCTGCCAGAAGGAGATTTTCAAACACATGGTTTGGACAGGGAAATCAGTCTATATTTATAAATCACTTAATATTTCACTCTCTGACCTTTTTGGGGTCCATTCCACGTATGAAGGGCATTTTCATTAAAAATACAAAGCTGAGACTTAGTTTCTGCCTGTGTCCAAGGTGCTCCTCCAGTCCAAGAGAGCTTAGCTTTTAGTTGTAATTGCAGCTAGTAACCACCTACTTAAAATAAAAGACAACAGGGGAAAGAATATCATTAGTGGCTTGTGGTGGGATAAAGATTCATACTTTATTCAACATGAGCAAAACAGGACTACACACTGTAACTATGCGCTGTTCCAATACTGATGAAGGATGATGTCAAGTAACACGTAATACAAATTATGAAGAATTCCACAGTTCCTGCTTTTTACGGATAGTCAAGTGATATAATAGTACAACTTACCCTTATTTCCATTTTGACAACCACGCTCAGCAGTCAGAAGTAATAATCACAAGGGAGAGAAACTGAGGCATAAAAGGACTACGGCCTGGAGAATTTAGTGCTCGTCTGTTAAAGATATCATGAAACATAACGACGCAGATAGGCGCCAAGTAGGATTGCCAGCGACTGAAATCAGTATGAATTAGACTTTAAGGTCTGCGAAAAGTCTGGTCTTACGTGACTTGCTCAAGGTCATAGAATGCATTACTGGCAGAGGCAAGGTTACAACCCCTGAAAACACTTATTCACATACTTAATTCTAAATATGTAGTTAAATCTTATGAATTAAATGTTTCATCTCATTGCTTACCTGCATCAGAGCCCTGGACTTGTGCCTTACAAGACTATGCATTTATCTCCTTGCTAAACATTGCCAGTAGGTGACTTGATCGTGCAAATCCTTTATTCACCTAAGCAGTTCAGTTAAGTTAGTTAGTGTGGCTACAGTTTGAGAAAAAAGTACGCTGATCGCATGCGTACAATTGATCCCAACATTTTGAAGATGAACTGGGGATCATTCCTGTATTTTGTATTTTAATATGCACACATGGACATGCATCTATGTAGACTGAATTAAAACAAAAGCAAGTGATTAACATCTTTAAAATTTAACATTTTCCCACCTTAACCAACAGAAATTGCTCCCGAGAGAGTAATTTACTAGATACCTTCTGTATTTGCCTAGCACTGTACATCAGGAATACAAACCATGATATTGCCAATGCTATGTGTTCCCTCTAATGGGTCTTTGAAATATTAAACCAACTTATATTTGGAATGAGCTTTGCACACCTCCTTGTCTGTGGTTGCTTTGCAAATCCAGGCTTCGCTGCTTTGCCTCAGAGAATTATGAGTTTATTATACTCCTGGAATGCTAATAGCACTTCCTTTTCCCCCTAAATTTCTTCTTCATATTTATTTATTGATTCTTCATTTGAGCACAGTTTTGCAGATAATGATGGTACTACTGAGAATAGCTGGTGTGAGTTAATTTTAAGAAGGGTGATGTTACAATGCCATCCTTCTTTGCCAAGAATCTCTCTGTAAAGTTCAGAAACTAAGGCGTCCAAAATGCTGAATTAGTTAAGACAACTGGCTAAGATTACTCCCAATGCTATATTTCATTCCTAGTTTCATAAAGACAAAATGTATCAAGGCTGACAAACCTAAATTTAATTTTTCATTGAAAACTCATTGGCAGATTTGCAGATGACATACTTTAAGGAAGGAGTCTTTTCTATGGTCACTTGGTCTTTACTCAAATGAAGAACATTGGCTTGTGAGAGAATGCATATGAACTGGGTTTTTAGCATTTCACCCTGTAGTTGACATTTTATTTTTGATTCCTGGGATTCTTTCCCATCTAGTTCCTCCTCCCACAGTGATGGATGGTAACTCCAGAAAGGTGCTTTCAGTGATTTTATGTTTTCCCTGAAAGCACAGAACTTCCCTGAACTGATTCATGTTCAAGCTGGTCAACTATTCTAAACAAGCATCCAATTTCAATTTAAATATTTCTGAAGGCAGGGAACATCCTGCAATTCTTGGTTAAGTGTTTAAAATGCATCAGCCTTCACAGTTATGTTGCCTCTTAGTTTCTCAGTTGCTAGGTTCTTGGTCCTGTTATGATCTCATCTGGAGAGCAGAGCGTCACATTTTCTTGCTGTGGAAGTACTTGTGAACTGCAATCAAGTCATCTCTTAATTTCTCTGTGATATTTCAGTATGATACTGGACTCTTCTTTGTTTTTTTTCAATCCTTATTGCCTGATTGCTCTTCTCTGAACACTTTCTAAGGATGCCACTGGCCAAAGAAGATAGTAGCGCTGACAGGTGCCAAAGTTTGGGAGAACTGGCACAGCAGAGATTGCAGAACAGAACTGAGCAGATAGATAGCAGGAGATGAGGTCTATAAGGTTGGAAGGCAGAAAATAGGGATAGTGGTATGAGAAGCTCTTGGCATGAAGAGCCTGGTGTAGTACATGCCTGGTGAAGAACTGGAGTAGCTGTAGTGGTAAAAGGCAACAGCAGGTTTTTACTGGCAGAGGAGGGCTGAGAGGTGGGTAGGGACTACAGCAGCAGCACTGCTTGTTAATCAGAGCAGCGTTGTATCAGAGGAGCTCTCTGCGGGGAAATGTCAAAACATCTGTCTGCGCTTTGCCTGGGCATAACCATACTCTCACTCACGAGCACTGTGATGTAGGCAAAGAGAAAAGAGACACTTTAAACTAACTGAGGGCAGAGTTAAGCTTGAATTTTTGGTAAGGAAGCCATTCCATTCTTGCAGGTGTAAGATCTGAGCCTGCAGAATAAAATTCACTTTTGCCATCTGTACAAATGCATGAAGTGTTACTCATTTCAGTGAAATGACCTGTGGATGAGAATTTACCGGCCTGAGTTCTTGATTGCTAACACAAGGCAAAGACTCTTAAACTATTTCTAAAAGTTACACTAGTGTACGGTTGGGCAGCACTAAACTGTGATACTTGTGGTTTGAGAGGACTAGAACCTTGCCATAAGTAATACAATTTCTGTTTTTAGTTTGGAAAGATGTTACCATTTAATGAAAACTCTTTGTTTTCTGGCAGCCTACTCTGCTATCTCTTTACAAAGCTCTCAAAGGACTTGGATGTCCATGAAAAGTGCAAAAGCCCAGTTCTACTCCCAGATACACTAGTGCCGCCTCATTGAAGAGCTGTGGTTATGCTTGACTGACAACTAGTAGTATGAGCCCAAAACCTCAAATACAAGTTTTTATCTATGGGAAAGGATTGCATAGGGATGGCATTGGTCTAGAGGCACTCTCCAAAATTAGGTCTGCACGATTATGCTGTTGCAAAGCGCAGCACCAAGAGAAGCGTTTCCAGTTTTAATTAAAACAAAACCCCAAACAAGATCTCTATTTCTGTTGAATTTTAAGCTTCCCAAATGTTTGAGCATGAGATGCAAAAGTAATTGA
Organism: Pluvialis apricaria; assembly: GCA_017639485.1. Lineage (NCBI taxonomy): Eukaryota > Metazoa > Chordata > Aves > Charadriiformes > Charadriidae > Pluvialis > Pluvialis apricaria. Next base: position 69,327,252 of record CM030011.1, on the reverse strand, counting down.
TTAGAAACAGAAGTAAAATAATGAGGCTTGCTTTTTTTTTTTTTTTTTCCCCTTTCCCAAGCTGATTCAGTTTAGGGGGGGGAAAAAACCTCTGAAGTTGAAGTTCTTACTTGGGTTGAGTAAGACTTTTCTCCACAAATAGACCAAATAAAGTACTGAAGTGCTTTAGTGAAGTTATCACAAGGACCTGAGCCAGTGGGATTATTTACATGGCAGACTTCTACCTAGTAGAATCAGAGCTTTAAATTAATAGTATAAAGAATTGGAAATAATCTGATGTCTGCAGTTCTAATGGCCTAAGATATTTGTAGAAGAGATTAGGGCCTGATCCTGCACCAAGGGACATCAGTAGCAAAAGTTCCAGTTATGTAAGTTAAAATTGGATTTTTCATTTAAAAAACCCCAAAAGTTCACATCTTGCGGTTCTTGTTCAAGGACTATTTGGTTTTGGAATTGGCATAAAACCTGAGTCAGGGCTGCATGAGTTGGCCCCAGGTTTTCAACCTGACAGTACCTCTTTAAAATGCAGCAGTATAATTTAGGCATCTCTTATTTGTTTTGAATAGCAGAGCTAACATGTCTGTCAGTTACAATGACTTGATAGACGTGATTAAAAGGCAAAGGATCAGGAAAAATGTGTGCTTATCACAGCCAACCCTCCCTGATGAAAAAGTAAGTGGCTCAGTGGCATATTTTCAATTGAGGTGTAACTGAAAGCATTTTTAGAAATGTGCTTTGTAGGCTGCTTTGAAACGGTGTTTTCTATTATGACCAGTTTCTGGAACAGATTATCATGATTGTAGGAAGCACTTCAAAGCAGATTGATGTAGGAAGATCTTTCTCGGAAAACTTTGGCTTCTCTGTAAGACAGAAAGCTACAAATGTGTCTGCAATCTGTGTTGTTTCAGCTACAACGGCATTTATTTGATAAAAATGGGCTGCTATTAATTTCCAAAAAATTTACAAAGCTCTTGGTATTTTGCTGGCCCCTCTCTTTCACAGAGGGTTTCAAAGGTTGTGTGTATCCTTTCTCCCATATCTTTCTAAATTTCTAGTTTGTATTTTTTTAACGGCTGAGATTTAAATATTGTAATGAAATATTGAGCTGCATCTGATAAACAGTCAGACACTAATTTAATATACAAGTGACCAGACTTTCATAGAACAGATCTCGACACATCATCTAGTCTGTTCCCCAACCTCAGACAGCATCAACTATACCTCCACCATTCAGCTGAACATAAGCACAGCTGAACTCAGCTGTAGCTAAACCTTGGTAGGAACTGGAGATGTGCTTAAAATATATTAATCTCTAATTTTTCACCTACAAGACTAGCTATATTCCATTTCAGCAAGACTCCTAAAAACTTTACTTGTAGGCTAAAGTCTGTGTCTTTGAGAATTGAAGTCTTCTACATACTTGCAAACACGGGAGCAAACAGGAAAGGCCAACTTTGTGGTTGGTACAAAACCAGGTGGTAACAGCACATTGAAGTGTGGTGGGATACCGGTAAATTCTTCTTGTTTTTGAAGGATATTGAAAAGGGAGGAAGCTTGTGCAGAAAATGAAAGGCAGCAGTAAGAAGAAAGACAAGAATCAACTAGAACTGGCTTGCTCTGCTATATTTAGTAGCACATGTAGAGGACAGGAAGAAGAATTTACAAAAAAAGTTGTTGTGTTATTTTGTGCCTTACCCAGCTGTAATATATCAAACCCATTGCATCGTCCTTTATGATTCCTAAGTGAACAAATTTCCTTTTTACCAGGGAAGAAGCTGAGGCAAAGAGAAGTTGACTCACTAGTCTAAGATTGTAGAGGGAGGCAGTGAATGAGAATCCTACACTCACAGTCGCTTTTTCTTGTTTGACAGCAGAAATATGATGAATTCTTTATGTTAAAGCAGAAGGGCCTTGAAATAGTCCCTGCCCTTTCTGGGAAGTTATTTTTTCATATAAAGCAAGGCCAAATGCTGTTGATGGATACCTTATGAATACTTATGGCAACTGTTAAAAAATACAATTTTTTCTAATCCACCGTGTCATCAAATGAACAATTTTGACAAATTAGTTTGATGATACCAAAATGCCGTATTGCTTTTCTCTCTCAGCTCTTTCAATAACTAAAGCAATACACTCTGAATGCTATAGTCCATGGATTCAGTTCAAAGTTGCCGTCTTGCTGTTTGAAGCCCCACCAAGACCTTCTCTTTACTCTTCTGCCCAAGTGTTTATCACCTTTCGGAGGCTGAGAGCCGGTCTTGTTTGTTAAAGAAAATAGCTGTTGGCAGACAGACTCTTCCACGCAACTCATGTTGTAGGTTGCCTCTTGCTTTCGTATAGCCATACTGTGTCTGGTGTTCACTAAGAACGTGGGAATGGAGGGGCCTAATATGCTGCAAGTTCATGTATCATCAAACACTGGCCTCCTCTGCCTTGGCCCCTGAAGGACTCTCTGTGTGGCTCTGCTACGTGTCACTTCTTTAACCTCACACACACATCACATCATCGTTTAAAAACCTGCTTTATTCCTTGCTCAAGGTGCTTCACTTCTTTCTTGCCCTGTTACTTAATTCCATAAAATTTATTCTTTTAGTCTAGAATACAGTTTATTTATAAAATGTGGTGAGTAAATGAAGTTATCTTATGCAAAGGACTTATTCTGGTTCTTTTTGAAAAAAACTGCAGATCACTTTTAAATAAACTTCTAAAATAGACAACTCTGTGAACCCTTTCTTACCCTTTCTTTTCTCCAACATAGAAAATAAATAGCTAAGCACCAATTTTGTCTGTATTTTTAGTGAGCATAAATTAATCTACTTAATATGTAGTATGCTTCTTGCATCTACACATAATTAAATCATATTTGTTCTTAGAAACTATTCATCTAGTGTAAACCTGCTTCCTAAGTAAATATTCCTTTAATTAGTAGAACAAATAGATTGTGGGATTTGGAGTTGATTATCACAGCATTCCTTTCCCTGATGTCTGCTTCAGATCTGCACAGCGGAGAGGTCTGCTAAATACAGCCAGAGAACACAGCAGCAAGCTTTTTTGCAGTTTGAAAATAAATACATCTTATGAATACTTCACACCTACAGAACCCTTCATTTGGGGATTACAAAGTGGTTTGCCATGCTGTGTGGGTATTATTTATTTCCATTTTAGAGGAGGATAAAGTGAAACAGAGAGAGATTAGGGCCAATACGCAACATCCCCATATTGTATTAATAGGCATAGCTGTACTAAGGTGTAGATGGTTGTACGCTACTCGTGTAAAACAGCAGAGGCCATGGCTTTTCCTACTGGCTAATGAGGTACAACCTCCATTTTTGGATGCTTGGTTGTGCATTTCTGGTCTCAGGGGTCCTGAAAGCTCAAAGCAGATGGAAGTCACGGAGAATTAAAGAAACTGGGGATCTCGGAGCCATGCCTCTCCGGAAGACACCTCATTGTCAGATTTGGCTGCTGGTGTTCAGTGGCTTAGCAGTGGGGTGTGCAGTCAGTGGCAGAGCTGAGAGAGGAGTGCAGGCGTCCTGCTACCTGGCCTTGCTGTGCCAGAGCAGAACAATTTAGTCCCAGATGCAGATCCTTGTCTTCATCACGCAACTCATCTAGGAGGTTGGAAGCTCCATCTGAACACGTACGATAGCAAAGCCATGTGCATGTCCTTAGTGTTTCTGCACTTGCCCATGGGAAGGTATGTGTATGTGTGGGTGTCGCTGTTTCCCAGGATTTTTTATGTTGAGACTGTTGAGGAGTAATTCCCCAGAAGTTATGGGAGAAACACATTTCCTGTGGGAGGAGTGTTTAAGCGCTATCAGCAGCTTCATGTTTCCTAACTGCAGGGTGAGGAGTTTCTGATAGAGAGCTCTGACTTTCTCCTGCTGAGTTAATTAGCCAGAGTTTAAAGCACTTCCTCTCCTGAGCTGGAGTTTCTTATGTGGGAAAGAGAGGTAAGAGGCCATAGCCAAATGAGAGCCCCAATTAAGGACTTAGGTGAACAAGGCTTGTAAATGGTTGTCTTGAGTCTGAGCAGAAGACCGTGCCTGCCAGTGAAATACTGTTTGGACATATCCTTAATGAAAAGGAAGGGTTTACTGTGGAGTCAGCAGCCAAGACATCCTTTGTGCTGTTAAGAGTGCAGAATGCCACATGCCACAGTGCTGTGCTTCCTCCTGGCTTGCTTCAGGAGTGCAGGCAACAGATGTGGCACTTGGAGGAGACTTGGGAATGTCAGATGTGAGAGGAGCAACCGGATGCTGTGTGATACCACGTCAATGGGGACAGCGCTTTGTGCCTGCTTGTCTTTGGATGGGTTAAATTCATAAAACGATCCCCACTCACACAGGTACTGACTTCGAAAAATCCTCTCTTCTTACAGTTGCTGTTTTCTTTTTTTCCTCACTGGAGCTATTAGACATATCTGAACCTGGTCAGATAATGGACTGTGAAGGAACGAATATGTCGCTTAAACAAAAATGTCTTTAGCAGCTAACAGGTTTAGAGTTTTATTTTTCTATGCACTTTAGCTCTGAAAGATCAAGGGCTGTTCCTTCATGGCTCTGAGGGCTTTATTTTTTTAAAGCAAAGGCATCAACTGCCCAAGTAAGTACCTAGGGTGTTGGTATTGCTTATACAGCCTGTGCCACATCAGCCAGCGCAGGTATGCCTACCTGTGTAGTGGTTGCATCTCCTGCCTGTGGTGGAATGATAAGAAAAGAGTGCCTTTTTGTGGTTTAATGTAATCCTTTTAACCACAAGAAGATGTTCTGACTGTGTAATACAGTATCTGCTTGGGGAGTTAGCAGGAAATACCTATTGCAATTTAGATTTACATCCTGGATTATTGGGCAATAATTTCCTTTTTGCAGGAAGTTCTAACTCACGCAGAGGTCAGATGGTGCAGGGACAGGAAGTTTAAACCAACTCCAAGAGGATGTCTGATGAGCGCTCTCTGCCTCAACTTTCCACCATGAATGCATGCGAGAGTATGTGTAATCTGTTTTGTTCGTTGAGATCAAAGTTCTTTTGGGATGAGAAGTTACTCCGTGGATAGCACCTTATGCCATGCCAGTCATGTGGAGCTTCTACTTGTCTCTGTAACACGAATAGCAGTGGGAATCCATCTGAAATCCAAGCACCTTGTGGTTTAAATGCTTTCTCTTTGTTTTCAGATAACAATCTCTTTAGCTTTTTGAGACATTTAATGAAAATTGTTTTAGCAGGGCTGCAGTGTCTTGGAGAGCATTGCGTGTGTTTTTGTGTAGTTAGGAGTTGAAACCATACAGTACAGATGGAGCCTTGGCATTTTACTGTGCTGTGACAGGTAGCATCGATTTTACAGTTAGGTGAGACTGATTTCAAATGTTCCCTTATTGAGTTTATTGGCACCTACAACAAACAATGTTAAGAGGTTAAATGGTATGCACATTACACTGCACACAGCCCAAAAATTTGTTTAGAGAACCAAAACAATAGTCTCTTGTGACTGGTCCCTTCACCCTACTAAATTTCTGTGTGTGGATGTCTAGCCTTGATGAGGTTGTTCAAGATCACTGGACAGGGTCTTCTTACATCTTTTCTGTGCCTCTTGTGGAGAATATTTCTGGCTGAAAACTGAATTGAAGGAAGGGCAGAATGGGCTCTTGAGCTGAACATAAGTTGAAGACCCAGAGCATTCCTGAAACATCTGGGAATGACCTGGCATTGATGGCTAACATCAAGTCCTGTTACAGGCTTACTGTGTGAACATGAGCATATCCCATAAACACTCCATTCTTCCTTACTCAGCTCCCTTACAAAGCAAATCGTACTTCACAGAGATGTTGTGAGGCTTTGGTCACTGGGATTCGTAAAGATCTGGGAACTCTTATTGTGGGCCAGGTACAGAATTGCAAGTATTAATATTGCTTGGAGTCAAGTAATCCTGTATAAATGTCACCTGCTTTGGTCTGTGCTAACAGTTAGAAAGGGACATGAATTGACTGAGAAAGAGAGACATGTGCTGTGATTGCTTAAATACAAACCTGGGAATTGGTAAGTTTTAACTTCTAAACTCTTCCCTACCAGCAGCTCACTCATTGCCTTGGGCAAACAATGGGAAGTCAGTATCAGGTTTCTCTGTTGAAGTAATAATGCATAAGGATAAAAAAAGAAGACAGACAGCATTTTCTAAAGTTGTGAGAATTAATCAGAGATTGTTTTAAAGGATTGCCTGAAAAGTGCTATATATTTTAAATGGCTTCCCATCTCTGCATATTAGTTGTACACATAGGAAAAAATCAGTCTGAAGCACAGCTCCCATTTGGTGATTTCTGTTTGAAATTACCCTTTCTTTCATCAAAACAACAGAAAGGACAGATGTGTGCTATTAAAAACAAGATGTTCTTGTTCAAACTGACAGCATTATCTCTGAAACCCACCCTGCTGGAGCAGTGCTTGCAGAAAAACTAGATTCCCACCAGTTAGCTGCTGCTAACTCTTCCACTTCATTCCCCAAATTACTTGCAGAACAGCTGGCATTAGCCACCCTTATTTCCTTTGATGCAAGAAGTTTGCATTTCCCGTTCTTAGATTCCTCCACACCTGTGCTCCCAGTAACAAGCAGTGATCAGCAGTGAGTCACTTGACACACTGTGTGTCTAGTGTTGGCTTTGCTCCTAGTGACATGTGCCAGCCTGGGTGGAAAAAAAAAAGAAATTAAAAAAAAAAAAACATAGACACCCAAAGGCATGATAACTTGAATTATTTCCCTTCACTCCTTCCCAGAGTGGAAATCCGGCTTGTGTGTTGAACTGGAAACAAGCTGCTGACTCTGTGGCTGCTGTTGGCTATGATCCTCCAAACCTCAGCATTCAAAATGAAAGCCAGACTGCTCCAGTGCGTTAAGGCTCGCACACTAGTTTTAATTGTTGAGCTTCCTTTCAGGACTAAGAGATTACAAAACAGTTGCCAAGGCTCTCTTGTCAGTGGTCCGTGTTCCTGTGATACCCTAGCTGACTTGACTTTGAAGCGGGCTGCAAACGAAGATGGTCTCCATTGTCTCCTCTACAAATGCACATTGCAAGGGTCCAGCTGCCACTGAAGTTGCTGTCAACTTGATTAGTTGGCACCAGCTTTGATGTGGACTGAAATGCTGAGAGCAAATTGTCTCTACCCCTCTAAAAGTTACTCAAGAAGTTACTGTATTTGTTCCTCCTGAATTTAAAGCCTATGAATTGGCTATGAGCCTCCTGCATTGGACCTGATCCAAAGACCACTGAAATAAAAGGGGGAGGGTGTCTTAAAATTCCTTCCATCAACTTTGGATCAGGCTGTCTTTTAAAGATACTTGTCCTCTCTTCTACTCTGAACCAGGTATTCTTGAGGACTGTGCATATCTTTTCTGTTTCAGAAGTTTTTGCATTTCATTCCCACTGGCATGCCCAGTTCACAGTTCCCCTCATTTAGTACGACTCGTGCTCTGTAGAAGCAGGTTGGTTTTCATTACTGCATCAGACATGGATAGCTACCAAGATTGTATTTTAACAGAAGGTGGAATATATCAATGTTGTACAACTGAAGTTAGAGCCAATAGCATATTTTACCTTTAAACTAGTGAGTCTACCAAAGCCAGTATTTTTTTAAGCCGAATAGGGACTGTACATCTGTTGCGGTACAGCTGGAATACACGTCGTTAAGGGCAGGGTGCCCTCTCCAGGGGCTGGGTGTAGTGCTTTATATGCTGTCCACCTGCAATGGACTGTTTTCACTTGGCTGAACTGAACTGTGGTCATGGTTGAAAATAAGCAGATTTGTTATTTAATACCTTTGGCAGTCTGACAGGGAGTTACAGTAAAAAATCTAGAGCGCACTTGGTTGGCACCCTGTTCCCATCAGGAAGGGCTCATGTAACAACAGATCCCCGTCCTCTTCTGCTAGGGGTGTTGTACCTGCTGGAGCGAGAAGGACCCCTAGGGTGTTGCTGTTTATTGACACCAGTCTGCAAAGGATAATCATAGTACCACTGCTTCTCAGAAACAGCCTTTTGGCCTTGGCTGCCCTCTTTGGCGAGAGAGATGAAGACAGTGTTTTGTAGCCTGGAGTTCATGGGTTCCTGATGCAGGGAAGTGATGCTGTGTTAGGTCGTCCATAGAGGTCATGGATCTGCTCTGCTGAATGCAAGAGGACAGGTCTCTTCTGTTTCTCCATCAGAAATCCCCCCAAAGGCAAGAGCAAACTTCAGTCGAATTGCTTCTCTCATGGGCTGGTAATTTATGTGGCTCTTTTGGCTGGAAATGGGCTGAGCTCCAGCCTTTCTCATGCTGTTTGCCCTGTAACCTCAGTTCCTTTCCTGATTCCCATCCGCATTGTCAAAAATGGGCAAGCTCCCGTCTGCCGCCAGCTGACAGGGCTGCTGCCCTCCCAGCGGGGCAGGGCTCTCCCCGGCCCCGCGCGAGATGCTGGCAGCTCCCTTCCCTCCCTCTGCCCAGTCCCTGCAGGCTGCAGTGCTTGGATATTGTCCTTTGCTTTCATCCTCATAACCGTACCTAATCCAGTGATTGCAGCGGTTTGTGTTTCACTCGAAAACCTCCGCATCTGTCTGATGGGCTGGTTGGGGTAGTAAGGGAACGAGGAGTTTTCAGCCGCTCCAAACTTGGGCTGAAATACACAGACTTTTAATGACATTTTCAACTGAATGCTAACGGTAGCTGTTTATGAAGCCAAGAATGTGTCTCTTCATGCCACTCGAACACTTTACTGAGGGTGAGGGCACAATTAGTCATTCAGCAGGCAAACATCTGGTGCTTTTGCGTGCCCTGCAGCTCTTCCTAGTTAGCAGGCCTCACCTCGGCCTGGCTAAACTAGGAATGTGTTAGCGCAGGCATTTTTATTTTATGCTTTTAACCACCGCCATAAACGGGCAGGGGGTAAAACTTGGTTGCTCATGGGGTCTTTTCCAGTTCTGTATCCTTCTATTTCTAGATCCCAGCTCATTCTGGATAACAATTTGTCTGTCTAGGGATGTGCAATAGATAAAAGAAATAGGATTTTCAGAGGATTTCTAACCCATTAACTCTGTCCTTTCAGGCAGAATAGGAGTCAGAAAACCAGGAAGAATAAAAAATGCCCTTATGCAATCTCTGCTCCTTCTCTCCCCATGCTTGGCTTCTCTTCTGAATCCCAGAGTCACCCTTTGAACACAGGCAGTTCATGGCTGATAGTTGAATCCTTGCAAAACTTCCTTTTGTTCCTTTTCCCTGTCCTTGTTTCCTTCATCTCTGGCAACTCACCTAGGCTTTTAATTCTAGAATGACAACAAGTTTCTTTGTTTTCCACAGTTGGGGAAATGCCCTTTTCCAAATGCTTCTCCTGTAGCCCACCTGCAGTAACTGGCTTCTTCCAATTCTTAGCACATCTTTTGTGCTAAAACTGCTCACTTTGTCTTTTGTTTGTCTCATGTCTTCTTCCAGAAGCAGTAGGAGATGTACGATGGGCTCCTAGTCTGCCTAGTCTATGGCTGATGCAAGGTGTCAAAGTTTGGTGCCTGAGCTGACAGTGCTGCTAGGAACACAAACAGTGTTTGTAGACAGAGCCCTGAATTGCTCCAGGTATCTCAGTAGATCTTAATCACAACCTGTGTTCTTCATCCAGGCATAGCTTCCAGGCACACTCAGTCTCTGAGAAACATGGTGCAACTGCTCTGCTGTCTTGCAAAGTGCAAGGAGAAGTTCTAGTTAAAGTGACCCTCACCATCATTTAGGAAGTAAAATCTCAGTGGTGAAAAGGCTTCACTGCACGATATTTCAGTAACTGCAAGGTGACAGATCAGCATGTTGTACACAGAGAACTTGTGCTCCCTGTCTGTTGTGTGATGTATATTTATGGAGACTAGTAAGCAGAATGGTGGGGGTCTTTTGACCCAAAGAAGAATTATTAGTAAATCATAAGCTAATTAGAATTGGAACAGGGCTAACAGCCTATCCAGTTCATCCCTTGGTAATGTGGGATTGTTCCTACAATGCATTTTCTCTGTTTGGCTTTAAATAACTGAGCATCTATTGCTTCGCTTGGGAAAGTGTACCATTTGCCAGTAGTGAATTCTGTCTAACAGCCAGCCTAAATGTTCCTTAATTTCCTTCTCCTTCTCCCAACTAACTTTTTAGATTTTTACACTTTTGAAGTGTTTGTAGATAGCTCTGTTGTTACCATGCGTCATGTCAGTGGTCAATGACCAGTGTAAGCTTCATTCTTATAAATTGCTGTTTATGCTGCTTCAGCTTTTACTCTGGAGATGTACATCTTCTGGTGCCACTAATTAATGCTCAGCTCAAACTCCAGCGTGTCCTTTGATAAAGCCACTTGTGCCTCTTATGTGCTCTGAATAAAACTGTAGTTGTGGATACCTTAGAAAATGTGGCACCAGAGTCTTGGAGCAAGATGAGTCCACGCAGAGGGAAGCCACTAACGCCCTTTTTTAATATGAATGTTAACATGTGTTCATGTGGTAGCCCTAGGAAAGTGATTTTGCTTGTCAGGATAAGTCAGGGCAGCTTCTGAACGGAGGCTTGTGCATAAGAGGTACAGATTGCTTTCCCCAAACTGTGTATGAGTGTGTGTGTGTGGGGGGATATATGGTGCAAATGTGGCTGAGATACTTCAGTCTTCCCAGCTGTGAGTTAGGGATAATGTCACTTGTAGGTGCTATTGTAAAATCTTCAGAAACCAAATACTAATCACTACTGTGCCAAACGGTGCCCTGTCTTTAAAATAGGCTCACCTACCACCAAATCCTAGAGGAGCTCTTCCTTTTGGCTGTGTCAGATCCGAATCTGAACATAGAGCAAAAGGGTTTCAGAGGAAAATAATCCTTTTTAGACTATCCTTGCCATCATTCGGTTTGATGATTAGGCTACCCTTTTCTTTTATTTCAGCTCAACGACCAAGCAGCAATCTGGAATTACACATCAACCCCTGTTTCACGTATTTTATGATTCATTGTAAATTAAAAAGAATCCTTTTTTGGAAGCCTGAAATTTTACCGGTGGCTAAAGATCCAGAGAATCCATTTAGAGGAAAAATACTTGTAAAAGTAAGGGAGGATAAAAAGCATCACTGGCTGTGTCTTTTGGTGTAAATCACATTCATTTCATAAAAGTCTTGAACACATCCCTTAAAGTTTAATACCTGAATTTCAAGCCCAGCAGTCAGTGGAGTTTTTAGCACCAGCCAGAGAGTACTCATAGTTGGCAGGCAGATGGTCCTTTCCCCTCTTTTACATTCTTTTAACGCACTAACACTGCCAGTTGGGCGTTTGAAAGCCTCATTAATTTTCCTCGCTGTTTGGCAATAAGACCTTGCTTGTTCCTTGCTGTCTTCCATTACTGAAACCTGTGCAGTTTTCAGATTGCTCTGACTTGTTGCTTTGATGTGGGGCTGGATTATTTGCCTTGCTTAGGAACCAAATGGTGGAGACGTTGAGTGATGTGGAAACATGCTGGGATGTTACGGCAAAAGCACAAGTGGTTAGAGTGTGGAGAGGAGAAATTTGGTGTGTGGGTGCAAGGAAGGAATTAGAAGTGAGAGAGAAAGGGTCATGTCAAGACAAATATTGGTGTTAGATCCAGCAAACTCAGAGGAGACTGCAACCTTCTCTGGTTAAATTATCTGTGTATTGTTGTGGAGTAACCAGTGATGTTTCTCTATGCTTTCTGGAGAAGTCTCAGGTTTCTGTGGAGCTCTGGAAGTACATGATGCATCTAAAAGTACTGGTTTTACATAACTTCTCCCCCCCACCCCCACCCCCAGATAAATGCTTTATGATGTACCCCTCCTTAATAAAGTGAATCTGCAAAAGTGGCAGCACCGAGCTGTATGTTGAGTAGTTTCGAATGGCTCCATATCTCATCCAAGTTACAGGGTGGATTTTTTGACTGCCTGCCTTGCAAACTCATTTTGAGACAGGTGTGTAAAAAATGCATGTATCCTTGGTTACCTGGAGAGAGCAGAGGTGCTTTGTAGCTCTGAGTTAAGTTAAATGAATAAAGCCTGTATTATTCATCAAGACAAAATCATTTTCTGAATCTGAAAAAAAGAAACTGTCTTGTCTTTGAAAATATTTATCTGGCCTTGATTTTCCTGAGGGCAGCAAGTAGAAGTCAAGTTTAAAACAGAGACTGAAACTCTTTTTCTGTGGGATCAAGAAAAGTAAATTGCTAGCAGAACCACTTTTGATCAAATGAGTGTCTGCTGCAGGAATTGACTGTGCTGCCTGCGCAGCGCAATGTTACAGTGTTCATCTGCTCTCCAGTCAGTTAGCATTGCTTCACGCTCTTCCTCTTGGTGTGCCTGGCAAATTGAAAAAGATGGATGTGCAAATGGTTTTGTCTTTCTCATGTGGACTTCTTGAAGGTGAAGAGCTGACTGGTAGATCAACAGTAGTTGCATCTGTCAGCATGTGTACAGAGCAACCACTGGTGCTAGGAATTCATGGTAACAGCGCCTCTGCTGATGGCGTGGAAAAGCATTGCTTGTTATGTCATGGCTTAAAGAGGAGGTGACTAGCATTCTGCATATCTTCACCTGGGGCGTGATTGTCTGGGTTCTTAGAAGTTGAGAAGACTCAGATACGACCAGATCTTTGGCACAGAGTTGAGGGTGATAATCATGACTCATGTGCCAAGTTCTCTGCCAAAGGGTAGGATGTTGCTGGAGTCATTATCTTTAAGGTAAGAAGTAATTCTGATACTCGAACTGTCTTATCATGGTCAGTATCCATCCATTTCATACCTCGTCGCTCTTTGCTTTTGAGCCCCTGAGTCTTGGACAGATTGCAAATTGGAGCAATTTATATTCTTGCTGCCATGGCGAGTTACAGAGGAGAATAAATCTCCAGAGAAAGGTGTGTTGGGCTTGTGTGTGAGTAGACACTAAGCAACGTCACTAAGGGGACCAAGGGAGCCACAGCTGGGGGGTGTGTGCATGGAAAATAACAAAAGTGATGTATTGATTGATTTTCCTGAGCTTTTACAGTAAGAGAGAGTGTCTGTGGAGAAATTTCTCCATACAAAGAATTAGGATTGATGAGTTTAGAGAATATGGATCCATATTCACTTTTGGCCTATCAACCTCTTCTAAATTACCCTGCTCAGACGTGTAACAAGTAAGCTCACCAACCAGACAGTAAGGCACAGCAAAAAATAATATATATGTTTTTCCTTAAAAATTCAATCAATCCCTTTTAATCCTTGATGCCAATGGTATTGTTGTTATTTTTTCACTGATTCTCTCCTACCATAGTGGTAGGTAGTAAGGTAAAATCCAAACAACATACAAGGAATATTTAGCCTCCTGTCCAGGAGGAAGAGTTCCAGATGTTCCCTATACAAGGAATGTTCAAGATACTATATATATATATATACACTATACATATATATATATATACAATATACTATATTTGTGTCTGCATGTAATTCTCCATAGCATTTCAACTGGTTATAGTATTCCTTATCTTCTGTCCTAAAATATTTGTGCATCTGAATGATATGCTGTTAAACAGGTACTGTTTTCCACTCCAGACATGACTGTATTGCTGGACAGGGTGGAATGTCTCCTAAGGATAGTTCAGAAAATACTTCATCACTCTGAGCATGAGATAATTCTACCAGTAATAGCACATATCTTGCCTCCTTAATAAATCTCAGACGTAGTGTCTTTAAAAGGTTTAAAGAAAATCTACCATTTTTCTTACTCTTGTAAACTGTACTAGTAAACCCAGGTTCTTGCAATAGGATTTTGTCTGGCTATTTTCTCCTCTTCATTATACAGCAGAACTTAATTGAACGGAATGAACTATACATGAACATGAAGTGGTGATTACTCAGCCCTGCTCATGTTAATTCACAAATGTAATTTAACAATTTAAAAAAAATCTTAACTTCACTCAGTACTTTTAGAGCATCGATCACAAAATTAATTAGAGCTTTCTAAATATGTCATGCAAATTATGCATTACACCCCCAAATACATATACCATATAGAATTTATAAGTGTCAGGGAAGGCTTACTGCTGCAGCTGCCTGCAATATGCTGATGTCAGTACTTACATCGCGGCACCATAGAGTAATGAGTTACTCTTTGGTGACTGATGCTCTGTGTAGTGGAGGCTGCCATCAAATGTGGTGTTGTAGTTGGAGTTGAGCTGGAGTAAGATACCGTCACTCCAGCTTCTCATCTCCAAAATCTTGCTGGAGGTTGTTTTATTTAGGTTAACATGCTTCACTTCTAATTTGCAATGGGCTAGAAGCCCTCATAGAGTCAATTTTTATGTTCATCTGACAAGTGGTAACATGCTACCACTAGGTTTACAGTTGTTTTTTTTATTGCCTAGCCATACCTATTGCTTAGATTGTAGTTGTTGGAGGCTTTTATTTGCCCCTTAGTAACACTCCTGTTTTTGAAGTCTTTTCTTTTCAGCTGCTACTTCCCTCCAGTCCTTCTCTCTTCAAATTTTGTAGTCTTGCCTTAAATTTTGGCCAGATTGTTTTATTAATTTTTGAGTAAGATGCCCTTTGAATCTATCAGGTAAGACAAGACATAGAGAAGCTGCAGTATCGTAAGAGTCCATCATTTTGTGATATGCCTATGCATAGTGCCAAGGACAATGGGACCCTGGTTCCTCACTAGGGCTGTGAAGTCTCAAGTACCCCACAGAGATACAGGACTGGGACGACATCACCAGACTATTGACTGCTCCCTGCTCTTGAAAGATGGTAGGTTGTGCAGTCCTTAAAACATCTAGCAAGACCCATTTTTAAAGCACGTATGTGTCTTGTCTCCACTAATCTCACTGGAAAGCTGTTAAAGAAACTCAGTCCTTTGATACTCAGAAATATTTTCTAAGGTGTATGCTAATTCTGTTCAGGGATAGCTTATATCATTTATGTTCTTGTATGAACACTTTCTTTTAACCTAAATAGCTATTTTATACCTGATATATTTATGGTCAGTAATCATCTCCCCTCTCAGCTTTTGTTTTACTAGGCTAAGCGGTCTAAGCTCATGAGATTCATAAAGTGTCTGATAGCAAAAGTAGCTTTTCTGTGGACCTACTCAAGTCTGAATTCCTCTTCTTTGCATACAAGATAGAACTATACTGTACAGCTCCATTAATGCTTTCCCACCTCTGCTAGAAAAATGTGTTTTAATACAAAGATATGGTTTCGTTTGTCTTTTTAGCAGCTATGCCCTGTTAATGGCTCAGGCGCTCATGAATGCAGTTATAAACCCAGGTCTTTATCTTCCTCTTTCTAGCCAGTGGTATTCTTGCTGGTTTTTAAATACATGATCTTGCCCTTTCCATTATTGAACTTCTTGCTCCACACCTCTTATGTCATATATGATATCACTGTTCTCTTCTGTACCACCAATTTTTTTGGACTGTGAATCATCATCACCTTTCATTAGAACATGCCATTGAATTAAAAGCGTGTGAAATGTAGAACTCGGGCTGCAAGTTGCTTGTGTAGCTCTTGCTGAGTGTCTGCCTCATCTGCAGGGACTTAGGCGGTAATGAAGCTACGGAAGTTGCAGTCGGAAAGTTTTCATCTTTCAGCTCATGGTAGCAGACCATACATTTAACTCTGAATGTCTTTAGTTAAATTCCTAACATACCTGTCATGTTGGTTTTCACAGTGTTACAAGAACTTGTGCTGTGCTGAACTATTTCAGTGTGTGCACACTTCAAGGTACTCAGCGTTTGCTAAGATAAAGCTGCTTTGCTCAGGATGGCTTTTCAACAAATGTTTCAAACGATACATTTCTAGATGTGCCAGTGCAGAATTCTTTGCAGGACTGTAACCTAAATCGCTTTCAATTTGATTATGATACAGATGCAGTCTACGTCAGGCTGCGTATGAGTATTTACGCTTCCCTCTGCGTGTAGGATTCGGAGGTCGTCTGCTGTGACCCACTGTCATTCCATTAATGAAATTGGAGCAAACATGATATGCTTTAAAGCAGTGAGACTCAGTATGGACAAAATTTATGCCTATGTGGAGCTCCTCACTGGAGCAGGATTTTATGCAATATTACTGAATCTACTAATCTAGACATAGATTGGAAATTCTACTTATTGGCAAAACCTGAAGCTGGTCAAATTCCACATCAAAATTGTCTATTGCAGGATCCCACGGACCTACTCAGTGATTCAAGTGAGGTTACACCAGGGGATGAGTCTGGCCAGTTAATTTACCCTTGATGACAGCAGTTGTGCCGCTGATCTACACAATTGGATTGTGTTTTGGCACTGGAGGGACTCTGGGGAACCTCACGTGATCTGTGCTGTGAAATTAATTTGATAATGCACCATTGTTTTCCCTGAGCTTGATCATTCATTCCCTGCTGAAGCTAAGGCCCTCAGGATCAGATTCATCACGTTTAGAAACCAGCTACAGCTTTCCATTTACAGGACGTCAAAATCCCTGTGTGGTCTTTCTCTTAAAAAAAACCCTCAAACAACAAAGCATAGCACTGTGTGCAAAAGGAGGCCTGACGGAGTTTTCTGCCAGTGAGGGGCACATTATCATCTCGCAAGCTTTACAATTTACGAGGAGCACTGTAATCCATAATCACTGCCCCATGAAAAGCTGGCATCGAGTTTCTTTAGAGCTGATCATGGGTGAATCTGCAGGTGCTCATTCATGAAGGAACGGATGCAATCCATTCTGATGAACATGAATCCCAGCAGGTTCAGGGGGAAGCATCCAGTCCCTCCAGTCTTTCGATATCATGCCTGCAGATTTGAGCTGTGCCAGCTAGAGGCATTGGGCCAACTTTAGCCTTGGTGTAGGTCCATTAACATCAGTGGAGTTGCCTGCACCTACGCAAGGCTAACTTTGGCCCACTGTGGCTAAACTTCTGTCAGTATTTCCGCTAAGCCCTTTTCTTTATTCAGGGGTTTAGAAGCTGGCTGTAAAAATGTGCTCCATGCTGACATTTGGCATGCAGCATCTCCTCATCCTGGGAGCACGGATTTTCTTCCTCTCTAAAATAAAACAAAACAAATAGAAAACCCAAGGCCCATTGAGGAATTTTAGTCTGATTTCCTGGATTAGAAATAAGTAGGAGTTTGTTTCAGAGTCTTTCCTCTTTACCTGTGTCTCTGGGGTGGATTTGTGTTAAAGATTGTCATATGCATCTGTACGTACATACAGAGGATCTCTTCTTATAGTATCACAGTATCACAGTATCGTCAGGGTTGGAAGGGACCTCTGGAGATCATCTAAGTCCAACCCCCTGCCACAGCAGGGACACCTACAGCAGTTGCACAGGACGGCGTCCAGGCGGGTTTTGAATGTCTCCAGTGTGGGAGACTCCACAGCCTCTCTGGGCAGCCTGTGCCAGTGCTCTGCCACCCTCAGAGTAAAGAAGTTCCTCCTCATGTTAAGATGGAACTTCCTGTGCTCCAGTTTGTGCCTGTTACCTCTATGTACGATGTGATGATGTGATGATGTGTGATGTCAGCTCATATTACCTGCTTTGGTAGTCAGGGCGAGATGACCCTTTTAAGAAAACTAATGTATTGCTTAGGCCACTGTGTCCACAAATCAGTGGCTTGTGGCAGCTTCTTCCTGATTCTGTATCCCTTATCTAAATCACAGCAACTACTTTCAGCAAATATAGCTCTGTTTTTGTCTTCACACAAGGATTTGAGTCTTGACAAATTTGTTTGTTTCTTAAAGTAAGTGTTCACATAGGTTTTTATGCAGACAAATCTCGGTTTTAGAGTTGCTTGAGAGTAATTAATTGTGGTTTTGCATGGCTATCGTCTGTTGGTGGCCGATGGTGTAGTGTAGGCAAGTCATATGTGAGCTCGAGTGAATGGCAGAAGTGTTCAGTAAACAAGGGGGCGCTTGAATGAGTCCATTGTGCAGACGCTCATGCCAAAGCATGTTTACATGAGCATTCATTAAGCTACTAGGGCTTCCTCTGTGATATTTCTTTGCGTAATTTTTTTTGCAAATGCAGTTACTTTACGGACAACAATAAAGTCAGCCTCACAGCTGTTTGTCGACAAAAATGCATTTGCAGTGTTTGTCAGGAGGAACTTGCTGGAGGGAGTTCACATAAAAAGGGAACCTGCCTGGTGCTACTGCCAACACCCACAGGTGAAAAGTGGGTGCAGTAAGGGGAGACTCTGGTTTCTACCCTCAAGTCTGTCCTGGATCCCATATGGCTACAGCGGACCACACAAGGGTCCCTTCCTATCTGCTAGCATATTTATCTATTTCACAAGGATATAGCAAATTTTGAAAGATAGTCATGCCCATGCCTTTTAAACAGCTGTACTGATTTAGGTTGTTACTGTCTCTCAGCTGTTCATTATCTGCTGCTCAGCTGACTGATCATGTAAGTATTCCTAATTTGTTTCAGTACAAAGTGAAACAGTTCATTTAATGAAGCTTTTAATTAAGCTGATAGCAAGAAGGGATGCCCAGATCTTAAGGCATCATTGTTTCAGAAATGAAGATAGGATGATGGCTGCAATATTTTCAAAAGCCTATGGAGGTGCAGAGGTAGAAGTGATGGTTCAGCTCATATCTTTAAGATATGTCTGACCGTAAATCCATAGGATATTCTGTTTCTAAAACACTTTATGGACTGCTTTCTCTCCTCTCTATCAAAATACAAAGGCCTGAGAAATAGAGACAAAGAAAACAGGACAAAAAATTATGTTCTTGTAAAATGCAGGCTTACTGGAAATTAAATCCAGGCATCACAGGAAAGCTGTAGATTCAGACTTAACAATACTCGTGTTCCTTATTGCAGCGTTTATGTGGCCAGTGGTGGAAAAATCCCAATGTTCACAGATCCTCTTTTTTTAGACTAGAACACCTTCACAGGTTTATCCAGTGCATTGCCTTTTTTAGCTTATAAAGCAACAGTCCTGGGGAAGCATATGTTCATGGACCTGTGAGCAGTAAGACCTTGTCTGGTTCTTTGTAATGAAAATATCACAGCCCATCTGCTTTTCCAATCATAGAGCTGTCCTGGTTGGTGTCTCTCTGGCAGATCAGCTGCAGGGAGCACTAGATAGATACACATTTAGTATTAATTTAATGTACATACACTATACAATCTAGTACATTTTCACACACTCCTTTGATAACCCTTACGCTTTAGTTTTCAGTGCTTCTGGGGTTGGGGGAAAAATCAGGCCCTGAAGGCATGTCAGCTCTGCTTTTGAAGACTCTGAGCTTCAGAGGAAGCTAATGGAAGCTGTGGGTGCTCAGGACTTCTTAAAGCTAAGCCACAGGTTGTGCTGTATTTGCTCATACAAAATTAGTACCTCATCTGCAAATAGTTCCACTTGTTTCAAAGCAATCATGAATCCAAGAAGGCACTTCACAGTAGGAGTGAGCCTTAGGGCCAGATGACTGGAGTCATTAGAATAAAGGAGCGTGAGCCTTCCAGGGATGCCTCAGCTCTTTTTGAAATGGTCAGTCTGGGGGTGTCTCGGATCCTAATGGGACATTTCTGCACGCTGCTAACCTGCACCAGCTGGAGATCTACAGGCCAAGCTGATGAACATACTCTGCTACGTGAAGACCTATTGTTACGTTATGTTATTGTTTACAAAATAGAATGTAAACCCCAATGTTACCATTGTGTTTTCTGTATATTTTTTGGTTAGGACCAAAAACTCAAAACTAGTTTTGCTTTTATCTTTAATCAATTTCCCTTTCCAGCTCTGTGTTTTCTTCTTTATTGTCTTCCCTCTGCACTCCTGAAATGATTTTTAAGTATTTGCACAGAAATAAAATCAAGTGGGACTGTTTCTAAGAGTCCTCCTTGTAAAGAGAAGCTTGATAATGTTATAAATGTTGGATGAATAACAAGTTTATACTTTAACTTTGAAAGCACTTTGTGATGCTCACTGTGTCATAGAACATGTATTTGTTAAAACAATGCAGCATTTTTCATGGCCTCTGGTTTTTACTGCTCTACCCTCTGTATGTCCTTTACTGAGTGTCTGATCATTTTGGTACCTGAGCACAATTGGGGCTTGATGCATTAGACTATTACGGATTTGTTTCTCTGCTGCCTATTAAATACGTGCCCTAGTTCAACCTGAAATTATGGCCAAAATGCAGGAATTACAGGTGGTATTCTGTACCCAGGGTAATTCAGAAGGTCATAATGGCCTAATCTGGCTCTAAAACATAATAATTTGTCTAAACCTCTGCAAGTACTTTAAAGTACTGCAAGGTGCAAAATATTCCAAACAGAGTGAAGAGCCATCATTAGACAGGAAACGAAACTAGCCTTGCTTGATTAGCCCAGCAAAGCTGAGGTGGAAAGGGGATATGAGTGTTCATAAATATATCACGGGTGTTAATACCAGGGAAGGAAAAGAACTATTTAAGCTAAAGGACTAGGCTGGCACATGATTAGATATGTATACATTGGTTGTGAGTAAGTTCAGACTGGAAAGTGGCCACTAGAGAAGTGAGGGGCAGGATTCTCTCACAGCTTTTGAAAAGGGGAATGTGTTTAATGTGGATCATGGTTGTTTATGAAAGGGATCAATAATGTGGTTGTGTGTGAGAGCAAGAGACTGGATGACCCGGCAGAGTTCAATAAAAGAGCACAAACAGCCAAACTTTTGTTATATGCATTTAAGTGTCCAATTCAAATCTATGTCAGCAAACCCCAGCAATGTTACAGTTCAAATCGTCCTTAGTTTACCCCATTGCACATATTTCCATGCCTTTGTAGGGGGTGAGATCTGGATATTACGTGTAAGATCTTGCCTTGCATAAAGTAAAACTTGACATTCTCATGATGGCCAGCAGACTGCACGGTAGGAAAAGAAGTATGTTCGCCTGCTTGTCACTACTCTATTTAGACATGACTGGGTATAATAAATCTCTTGTGTTATCTTCCATATGCAGTATTCTGTATCTTATGAATCCCTTGAGTGAAGTTTAATGAGAAAGCAAGGTCACAGAACACTAAAGGAAAATTGCCGTGTTCCGGCTATGAAGACAAAAAGATTGATCCAGTCAATATCCATTCAATTCAGAGGAAACCTTTACATTGATTTCAATGGAAACTGGATCAGAGCCTTAGTGAGTAAATTACTGTCTGGTCTCAGCACCGGGTCTGTCTAGTATCGCGATATAACACAATTATATCTGTGAAGACATCTTACTTTGTCTCTGTTCTGTAAGGCGTAAGAAATAAAAGAAAAAGTGATACCAGTTGGAACATTCGCCACAATGCAAAGGTCATTAATTTTTATCTGGAGCTGTGAAATATAATTCAGAATTCTATTGAAAATGCACATTGACATTTGTGATCTCTTCTTCAGGAACAGTCATTTTCCTTCTCAAAAACCAGCAGATAATCACTTTTCTTCGATCAGCAAGGACAGCTCTTTACATCAATGGTTTCAATCAAATGCTGAATTTTCTTCCTTGGTGATTTAAACTGAAGATGAGTCCAGGCTGAAATGTTGGATCCTAAACTCAAGACTCTGGGACAGGTTTCTAGATTTACAGCTGGGTTACTCTGTCAGGGGAGTCGCTCTCACAGATGGCATGTTATTCCTGTTAGTCCAGAAAAAAGTTGAATTCAAAGCAAGATCCACAGAGTGGTATTGTTATAGTTGCCCTAAATTATTGGTGCCCTTTTGAACTAGCTGTAGCACATGTACAAATCATGTTGGTGAAGGCGTATTATGAACTCTATTTTTTAACCCCATTTTCAAGATGGTGACCTGGGGCTCGGAGGCTGAGGGACTGAGCAAGTATCGGTGGCAGAGCCAGTATTGAACTTGGATTGTTTATGTTGCAGTATTTAATCGTAGATACCGTCACTTAGGTCACTGAGTTACATTTTAAATTTTTTTGCTTGCTCTAACCTCAGAGGGCTTCCATGTCTTCTGAGTTGCATGTATAGAGAAAATGGCATTTTTTGGAAAAGCCGCCTTCCCTCTCACATTTTTAGAATATGGTGATGTTGAGGGCTGCCAATAGAAATTTCTTTTTCATCTCTTGCGTTGTCAGACAACAGACCATAGCCAAGGAAAAGAAAAAGACGTGAAAAACCACATGGCAAGTGAAAACATATTGCAATCCTGAACGTTTTAGGGATGCCGGTTTATTTTCCAATTATGCAGACAAGACTGTCCCTGTTTCTTCTGCTATATAAATTGAAATACCAGGTCTTCAGGGATGGGACCCTCTCATTAGAACACTGTTTGGTGTGTTAGCATTTTCTTCCAGGGCCGTCCACAGAGAATAATTGAATCTGACTATTGTGTTTGTCTGTGCAAATAGACACCTTGTGTATTCTCTTCCGTAGCACTGCAAAGCCTCCACTTAGTATGCACGCACTGCAATGGTAGCTTAGCCTGCCCTCCCCTGCATGGAATATGTATGTACCCTGGATGCATTTGCACGGGCTTACATCAAGCTATGCTGGTAGGTTTTTATTTTGCACCATCACTGTGGGCTTTCCAGGCCACATAGAGATGGCTCTGTGGATGATGGAAAGCTGATATTCTTTCAGCTTCATAGCAGGTGCTTAGATGTGTTTAACTGTTGCTAAGTTGGAGACGGAAAAATTTTAGGTGCTGTGTGAGAAAATACTTGAACCAGTAAGGAGCATGGGCTGTCTATACCATCTGGGCATCTACACAGAACTCCCTTAATCCCTGAGAGCCATCCACCATCCACTTGCTGTGGAGTGCTGTGAGCTCTGTCTCACTCGGTGAGCCCCTTTTGAAGGTGCAGCTTGTCAGTGGATCCTTCATCTTATCAAGGGGCCGTGTCTCCAGCATGGGATCAGTGCAGTGCTGCACCCCAACATGGGTGTGCACTTTCCAGAGGGCTCCAGAGCTTTTTCCTGTCGCGTGATCCAGTGTGTCAGGCATATCCCTTGTGTTAACTGCTGGAGCAGAGGAAACGAGGAGTCTGCAAGTGGCAAAGTTAGAAGCACGTTCTCTTGTGTTGCTCAGAAATGTAGAGGATGTTCCCACGGTACTGCTGCTTCCCATCTTCCACCCTCCTGAGACATTTCAGAAGATACAAAGCTGTCTTCACCGTTTTCACTGTGTTCTCTCCAGTTTCTAAAAGTCAAATCTGTGTTCCCATGTTCTCTTTGGGCTCTAGCTGTGTTGGGGTTACTGCCCTCTTAGGTCAGTTGCTCATTCAGTGGTGCGAATGCTCCCTGCTGTTTTAGTGCAGATGAACTGGGCTAGGGTATATACTATTCCAACTCAAGTTAAATGACCTTTCTGCTTCAGCTCGCCATTCGTTGCTGATGTATGGCTTTGCTGGTCCCATCGCACTGGGAATGCATGTTGAGTTGCTTGTTTGTTCTGACCCCCTAATTCCTTTCCTGGAAAGCAGTGGCTCTGCAAGCAGTTCTTTATCCTTCAGGGATGGCCTGCATTCTTGTCTCTAGATGAACGATCCCCCCCATGTGACTACATTAACCGCTTTTTTTTTTTGAGTGGAACCAGCATATAAAGAAGTCTGGAGCACATTGTAGGCTTGCCTAGACTGTGGAGACCAACTGAATACATCCCTTCTTAAAGGCAGCTCCTGCTTTCTTTGTAGTCCTTAGCTAGGTTCTTTTTTTGGCTTTAGTCCCAATCTGTTCCTGAAGAACTGAGAAGATGATCAGATTCGAACAGTTAATATCTGTGGACCTAAGTGTTACTATTTCAGGTAAGGGCCTGGCCCCATGTTCCAGGGTTCTCTTTGACATATCTTAGCTCTGCAGATGTTCTCTCTTGTCACTCTTCGTGAGATGTCACTTGTCACCCCGATCAGCTCTGGGCTGCTGGGGTCAGACAGCTCACATGCTGTGAGGAGGGCAGAGCTGAAATGCCGCAGTGGTCAAAAGTGCATCTTTGAGATGGGCTGAACCAAAACCGTCAGGGAAAAAGAGACCTGATGAGTGTGCAGATTTGGGAAGTGTCTATCTCCTCTCTCCATATTGATGAGTTTAGCTCTAAACTCTAGCTCTGATGTGTCTCTGGCATTTTCATCACTGTCACAACAATGTTGGTAAGGTAGGAGCTTCTTTAGGAGTTGAAAATAAATAATTTTCTTTTCCCTAAACTGGCATTGAGCATACCCAGCAGAGATAACTCACAGGAGCCTTGCTGTTAACATGAGCAGAACTGGAACAGATAGGACATATTTGTGAATCAATTCCTGGCTTCCCCATGCATGTCCTTATCCTCTGCCATTTCAGCAGTGTGGTGGAAGCAGATAGTATCCTCAAGCTTTTTTTCTTCTTTCTCTCTAGCATGAAACATGCAGGATATTATAGACATCAAATCAGAAATGCATACTAGCATATTTTATGCAAAAGCTAGCTCACTCACTCTCCCCGAGTAGCAGATATTTAAAATAAACCCAGCACATTCAGAAACACTAATGCAGCAGTTAAAGGGAGTTGACCATAGCAGCTTCCTGAAAGACAAGTGTAGCCTAGTGTATTTGGTGCTGGCCTGGGACAGAGTTGCTGAGGTGCTATTTCTAGCCCTGCTGCAATTAGTTTTTCCTGTTCAGTTTCCCTGTTTGTAAATACAGACACTTATCTCCTTCAGGAGAGCTTTCAAACCAGTTGAGGAAAGTTGTGGGAGAGCTGTAGGAATGAAGGACCTGCTTGGCACTGGAAGGAATCTGTAATTTTTAATTTTTGTACTAATAGCTAAGTAGGGTCCTGTTCTGCCTTTCAATAACACTGAGAGGCCTCTGTTAGGAGTGGGGCTTCAGCATATGGGATGCTTTTCAAACACGCAATGTAAGTCAGACCCAGCCCTGAACAGATGGCAAAGTGCTCTCTACAGCTATACCTCATGCCCTGTTGCAGTGAATGGGACACTGCTGCTATAAACAGCTTGCGGGATAGATGCCTAATTAAAGAGAAGAGGCAACAAGTGAGCCTCACAGTAGCGGAGAAATGGGGAGGTAACTGGAATAAGCGGGAGTGGTTGAGCAGTCTAGTTTGTACACAACTAGATTTCAACTTTTGGTTTCACTTAGGAAAATTCAGCTCTCTATGCCCGCACTTCTGCTTCCATTTAAAACTAAAGCTATTTTTTAAACCTCTGTTTATCTTCTGAAACCTGTTTCTGCCTGTTTTCATTTCGTTTTCTAAAATTACTAGTTTAACCCAGTAAGACTTACCATGGATTTTCTTAAGGGGAAGAAATGGATTCTGCAATTTCAAGCCAATAATGATCTGTCCGTGTACAACATGAAAGAAAGAAATCGAAGGAATTTTTTGACAAGGAACAGACGTCTCCGTAAACTAATCTTTTCTAAGCCAACTGTGGAGAGGTTTAGCTTTCTGGTGTTTCCCATGAAAGCATACATAACTCAGCGCTGTTTAGCAGTTTCAGGTCACTTGATGGGATGTAATTAGCATTCTGTAATGAGCTGGTGAGCCCACTGATGGTCTTGCCAGGGAAATGTTTAGGAGTCTGCAAAATGTACTTTGTACATCACATGCAATTGTTCGATCCGTTAAGACATTTCTCCTCAGTTCACAAGGTACATTTGATGCATATATACAGATGTGCTGCATATATGGTGTATGGTGCAGCTGCTTAGAAGAATGTGACAATATCAAAATTCACTAACAATTCGGGTTTTGTGAGCTGCAGGTACTATTCCCATTGATGGCCTAGAAAGGAGAAGCTGACAGTTTAGGATGGGGAGGAGAGAAGCTGGTGTATAGAAGAGCCCTGTGTGTATATAAGGCATAAAGCCCGAGATAAGTGATATAAAACCCCACAGTGTGTACACAGGGAATGCCTGATTCCTGCCCATCGTTAGAGAGAGATGCTCCGTGGGAGAGCAGATTTCTTCTTCAGAGCTAGTCACTGGAGTTTGGAAAGGATCTCAGGGAAATCCGCTTTAGACTCGAGCAGCAGTATGTAGCACATGTTTTCTGAAATACTTTCTGACGGTGCATGTTCAGCACTAGCAATAATTTAGGCCCCAATCCAATACCCACAGAAGCTAATGGGTGTCTTTCTGTTAACTTCTTTTTAATAGACCAGGCCCATAAAGAGAAGACAAGCGTATTTTTAAGAGCCTGCTAATCTGTGGAGCATGTGTTACTTTGAGTGAAATCCCCTAGCACACTGTGAATGGAAGATTTCCAAAAATAAAAAAAAAGAAAAAAGAGTAAATATCCATTTGTGGAAGCTGAGAAACCATAACGGCTGAGAAAGGAAAGGTCAGCTGCATTCCAGGCTAAAGACTGAAGATCTTCATGGTTATGAATGTGCTTTTTCCATGTGTGGGAGTTAGAAGATGCCTCTATATTAATTATATAGGGGAGAAATTAATAATAACAAGAAATCCACCCAAACAATTCCCAAACCTCCTCACCTTGCCTCAGAATAAATTGCATGAGTGTAAGGAGCGAGGGAGCCAACTTCCTTACAGACAAAAGGAAAAAAGGTCTTACCTGCTGCTTCATAATCAACACAGCTTTTGTTGCAAAAATATATTCTAAATGTCAAAAAAATAATTTGATAAGTGGCATTATTATATTGTATGTTTGTAGAACTATATCATATTGTTTGTATAACTCTATTTCTTATTTATTTTTATTTTTAAAGCCAGAATCGCCTATAAGCATCTAGCCCAAATTTCTGTTAAACTACAGAACATGGAATTTCACCTGCTGATTCCAGCATTAAATCCAATGATATATGACTGTGCTAGAATATACCTATACTAGGACGAAATTCAAACTTAGAGCATGCAAGAAATGGACAACCTATGACATCTCAGGTTGAAGGGCTAGGTGAAGAGTAAAAAGTCTGCTTTTTCCAGTTTGTTTGTCTAATTTCACGTTCTAGTGCTTTGATCTTGTTATACCTTTGTCTGCCAGATTAAAGAACTGCCTAGGATCAGATACCAGATATTGTGTAGGTACTTACAGACTGTGATCAAATCTCCTCTTAACCTGCTCTTTGGTAAGCTAACAAGATTGAATTCTCTAAATCTCCCAGAGAAAAGCGTGTTTTCCAGACCATGAATCATTCTTGCCCGTTTGTTTGATACTGTAGCGCTGGTGTGAAATTGGAGGTGTCCAGTGGAGAATCAAGCTTTGTTGCTTTATTTATTTTGTAGAGGCTCTTGTTTTTTGTAAAATATTAGGCTTTAAATACCTTCCAAAATGGGACCAGATCTGTATTTCTGCCAAAGAAAAACAGACAGTAGTCTAGAAGCATCTCCCCTTCTTGTGTAAACTCACAATTGTAAGTATTTGCATAATGGTAGATGTTTCCTTAGCACTTCAGAGAGGCAGTGATGGTGGAGTAATGCTCAGTGAGCCCCAAATGGTGCTTGGAAAGCTTTTGAAAGAATCAGGAAATGTTATGATTGGGTCCAATGGGATAGCAATGCCAATACCATGTTTTTATCAGCCAGGTAACTGAATTGTCTGTCTTCATGATCCTATTGCTACTGAAATGAGCAGAGAGTCCTCCACAGACTCCCGTGGAAGCAAGAGAGTACCTAAACATTGTCATCTCCTCGGAAGCTGTATCTGCTCGAGCCAGTCATCTCTTTTCCGTGGCCACTGCATTTCATTTCTGAGCAATACAGTAATACTGTACTGTAAGTAAGTAGTGACTTTCAGCTGAGATCTGGCTGCAGATTTTGTTGGCCCAGACAGAAGGAAGGACCTTGCATGTTTTTTCAGTGTGCCAGTAAAGAAGGGAAGTTGGCTGTCAGCTGCAGTGACACAGGGTCAAAACTGACAGCCATCAAAGCCATCAGAGTTTGGGAGAAGTTCTCCTCTGTGTCATTCACTAGGCCTATCACACTACAGCCCCATTTCTCCTAGTGTCTGCCTTTGACAGCAGGCAGCTGCCGATGCTTAGGGCAGAAACTATGCAGCATGCAGTGCATCAATATATAGAGAATTCATTCCTAGAAAGCTCTTGCTGCATCCAGGGCTGATACCTTCTTTGATGTTCCTGACTTAGCCCTTTTAAAGTTATATCATCTGAGCTCATCTTCACCAGAGGATAAACCTAAATTTCCTAGCTCATGCCAGTGTTAGATTTAGGAATGCAGGTCTGTCCAACCCACCTGTTGAGAAGTAGGTTAAAATTTTAACTCCTTTTTGTCTAAACTCAGTGCCATTTGGCTTATCGTTTAGCCAAAGAAACATAGTATGTGTGCTCTCTAATATGTTAGGTGGAAAGTAGCTTCCGAAAGGAAACTCAGATCCCTTATCTGACTCAAATAAAGTCAAAGTACAGTGCACAAAATTGTGCTTGTGATTTCCTTGTTGTAAAGAGGAGTAATTCAGCTGATGTCAGGGAAGTTATACCTGATTGATAACCAAGTCAATGACGGCAAAAGGTAGCAGTGAGCCTCAGTCTCCTATGGACCTGTTCCCCAGAGGCTGTTCTTGAAGAGTTTCCTGGGACTACAAGAAGTCAGTGAGAGCTGAAGGCAAACAGGGTGCTAAAACTTATGTTACACGAGCATGAGGAGTTTGGTCAAGGTCTTAAGATGAGGTATAATTATCTGTGCTAAAAGAAGTTTAAATTCTCCCTCTGTAGGCAGGAACCTGTGTTGCATAACATGTGGATGAACATTGTCAAAATCCAGCTATTACAATTAGTACAACTGTAGTTGAAGCTGTATCGATCCTGAATGAAGAATATCTATTTATGGCTGGCAGAGGCAGCCTGCCTGCAGGATTCACTGGGGTTGGCACATTAAGCACTGTTCAGCCTAAATGCATGAACTTCAGCCTCCTTCGCTCCGCTTAGGTCTGCTTATATTTCAGATAAACCGCCAGCAGTTTGATGTTTATAGTGGAATGCAATCTGAAAATCAATGTTCCCTTGTCTGCTTTCGCCATTGTGCTCCATTGCTCTTTGTGGTCTTATGTTATTAAAATTACATCAGGTGTGTAGCTATATTGTATGATTTGGTAGTTGGAACGCAGATAACACTTGGATTATTGGGTCAGACATATTTATTATCCATTCAGAGAGGGTGGATATCTGATGTGAGTTTCTGGAAGTGTCTGAGTCGATTTTGTAAGCTGAGAACAGCTTCCCCATCATTGGCTGCTGTGGGCAGACAGTCTTCTGGCTGCCGCTTACCTTTACTTTATCGTATGCTCCACTGGAGCATAATGAGCATGTATATTGGAAATTGCTCGTTCTGTGTGTGGTGAGAGAAAAAAACCTGTAGATGGAATCCAGCATCCACTGATTCCCTGGCAAAGGAAGAGGGGAATGGGTGTTTCTCGATCCTTCGTACATGCTGCGTGGGGCTAGCACTTGGCTTTGGGGTCAGACACTTCTCTACTGCTGGCACTGATGGAGTGTCAAGGCCCAGGGAGAGGCATGTGTGACAGAGAATAGCTCCCGTGAGCATGACAGTCACGAGCACTGAGCAATTGGGTGTGTTAATGACTTCCTACTACATCTACCTGTCTTACTGTTGTTTTTTTGCCATCTCTGTTGTACTCAGTGTCTCTGGATGCTGCATGTCTTCTTGCTGGGTGTGTGTATTGGGGTGGGTGGGGTAGCACATACACCTCTGTATGCACGTCAGGTAGGAGTTTTCGGCTGTGGGCAGCAGCAGGTAGTACGCTATAGTACGCTTATGTGGTACAGAGCAGCATTTCTCGGAAATGCCCAGGTGAGCCCTGGAGGTGCTTGTTTAGCAATCCAGAGCCAGGTGATGACACTGGTGTGATGACTTTTTTTGCGTTAATTAGTCTTCCTTGGAAGCAGGTTGCATTATCTTGGCAGAGTTGTTATGTTGCTCCCAAGTGCCAAATGAAAAGTGGTTATGTTGCTCTCGAGGTAGCTTGTTGAGAGCTGTCTTGGGTGTTTGCCCAGCAGCGCGCTCCAGACACCTACTCTTGGGGATGGAGGCAGGTTGAAACAGACTTGTCCTTGCGTGGTGAAGAGAAGGGAATCATCCAAACCAGCTCCACAGCACATGGCTGGGCTTGTGCAAAGAAGGAGTCAAAGCCAGGACAAGCAATCTGGCCTCACTTGGAAGCTGAGTAATAGAGAAGTACATCTGCGTGCGGTGGCCCAGAACATAGCAGCCAGCACATAAAAAATCCCCAGCCCCTTCCCTCCCTGCAGTCCTCAGTTCACAGGCAGAACCCTGCAGGTTTGGGTCAGAGAGACTGCAAGTGAGTGAATCCCCTGCAAACTCACATTCTATTACCTTCGCCTCCGCGAGAGCCAACTCCTTGCCCAGCCTTTTCTTGTAGAAAGATGCGGGGTTGTCCTGCACCTCAGCTTCTGCACTCATGGCCTGCCGGCTGAAGAGGGGAGGTTCAGTGCCTTCCAAGTGGGGAGATGTGCTCAGCCAGCAGCTGCCGAACTTCCCTATCAGGAGCTGGAACTCACAGACATAAAAGGTTGAATCCAGGTTTATCTGAAGTCTTGAGAATATTTTACAAAGCTATATGCATATTACTCAATAAAGCAGATTGCACCTGGCAAGCCCTTGCAGCTGTACATCAAAGGAAGGCACACATGGAAAAGGGGAGGGAGGGAGCTGGGGAGAGATTTCTCATTAGATTGTTATCTAGGAGATGATGCTTGGCTCAGGAAGCCTGTTTCTTCCAAGGTTATAGTTGAGAGTTTATTTTTTTGCTGCCATCAGAAATAGCTTCTGGCTCCTGAGTCTGACTTGTCAGATCTTCTCCCTAGGATTGGGCATGGTCTTTGTCATACACTAAGTATCTGGCTTTTCTCTGGCAAGGTCCAATTTGCAGAGCAGCTTTTTCCATCCCAGTCAGTTCATCAGGCAGGACCTAGCTTCCTAAGGGTCTGGTTTGTAGAGAGCTGTCAAAATCACCTGGGCTCAATCCATGCTTCAGTATCTAGTCTGCCTGGGCCTTTGTGGTCCTTCACATGCTTCCTTCAAGATTTTGTTTCCTTTCTAGTCAATCCCACCCTTGGGCCTGCATACAAATTGTTACTGGTTCTTTCCTTCTCTGGTACCTCAGTTGAGTTCTCCTCAAAACCAGTTTGATAAAAACACCAAGCTCTTGGTGCCCTGTGGTGTTAGCACTCATCTCTGGGCAGCTGCGGAGCTGGCTGCCCATGGGAGTTCTCAGTGTCAGGGAAGAAGCTCGGGCTGCCATATCCCTGGTTGCAAAGCACCAGTGGTACTATAAAAAGGAGGCTCACACATGCCTAGGGGGAGTATGGATGTTGCAGAGGGGATAACTAGCAATATGAACCCAGGGTCTATTACTGTGCCGTACACCTCAGCGGGTATTCTGTAAGCAGCAGTGCCTAAATTCATTTTGATCTACTTTGGTTCTGGATTAAGCTTTTGCAGAGTCCCAATTTTCTTCTTTCTCTGAATCCAAATTTCCAAAGCAAAGGGAACACCTGGAGTGGAAGATACTGCAGATGCCAGAGATTTAGGCTATAAAATTATAGGATACCTTTTTTTTCTCAGTGTAGGGTTCATCGGCAGCTATGCATCCAGGTATTTAATTTTAAACTATTAACACATAACATGGATTTGCAGCTCTATTTTCAGTGCAAATATTTTATAAAATATTGAAATTTAACACAGTTCTATATTCCTTGTTACAGGGTAGTTAAACCTATAACAGCAGTTTCTTTCTTTATCAAATCCTGTAGAATCCTATTAGCTGTTGAGCTATAAAATCCAATCGGCCTTTTTCCCATAAGATCAGCTGTGAAGATGTGATATAAATTCAAAATATTCGCACAGACTTTGCCTAGGGCGAACACTGTTTTCTGCAAGGATATAGGGCCTTCACTGTACTTACACTAATATTTGTGACATACCCTTTACCCTCGGCTTGAGACTTTGCTTTCCCAATCAACAAACCTGTCTGCTTGAGACTTATTTGATGAGGCAGTTGATGCATCCTGCTGTGAAAGTAAGCACAGCATTCAAGGGTCATTTGAAGTCCAGCTGCCCAAGTCCTTTCTTTAAGACCACTTGGAGAGGGGGGGAAAATTGGAAAAAAACTCTCTGAAGACAACTTTGCACCGAATGAGCAATTTGGATGAGAATGTTCCACAGCCGTGTGAAGCCGTGGGAAGAGATGACCACACAAGGTTAATTGCATCTGCCAAGTGTTTCCAGATTTAAAGAAAGCAGAAAAATGCTAAATCCTATACATTTTCTTTTTCTTGTCTGCCAAATCCATTAGTAAGCTTCTTAAACTAGCATGTAGCTCTGTGGATTCTTTCAGACCATAAGCATGTTACAGGCGTAAGTAGTGTGGCTCACACGACATTTGTGTTTCCTGCAGGAGACGGGAGGACCTGTGCTGTAACCACCACGCTGATCATGGGTTCAGCGATGGCTCTGGCATAGCTGGAACCCATAGACACGGCTGAGGGTGGGTCCAAACCAGCAGAGCACTCTCAGAACTCTGTAGCTGCAGCCCCTTGGCCCCAGGGTCCGGGGGGATTTGCTCATGCACAGCGAATGCAGAGGACCAGTGTGGAGAATGAGCGTGTAAGCTCTCAGCCTAATGAGAGCTGGAGAGTTGGCTTAGATCAGGCAGGGCTTTTCAGCTTTGTCTCTGTGCTGACTGACAGTAGCAAGGTGTCACTTTACTAGTTTCAGTATCTTTTTTTGTTTTCTGTTACCTGGGATATTCCAACTTCTTGTTATTTTGGATATCAGAGCATGGGTGGTATACGTGATCTGTTTTTTTCACTTAACTAGAACATAGGAATTTAACACACACCTTATAATTGGCATCCGTTATACCAATAAAAACAGCAATTAACCTGTTACCCTTGTCTGAGGTTGACAAAACAAGAAAGGAAGTTGCATACAAATTAAAGTTGTTGCCCTGAAAAATGAGATCTTTTTCTTTCTCTCAGAAATAGCAAAGTTTCAAAGGCAGTTCACTGAGATCAAAAGAAAAACTAACCATCCAGGGGGCTTGCGCCAAGTAACTTGAAAACAGATTGATTGCTTTATTGCTATAAATCTTCTTTTTTCGTTACATTATGATGTAGACTAAATATGTAAAAACAGGCTTGAATTGCTAAACTTCTTGTTCATTGAGTTCAGTAGCATAAACATGCATCTCAGTACCTCATGCTGTAGATGAGGTTTGGGAGTCCTGTGGTTGTACGCACGTGGTGGGAAGCAATGTGGGGATCAGAGCTGGTTCTTGGATGGGATTGTTACTTCCCCGGCAGGATGTGAGTCAGCAACAGGTAACGTCTACAAAGACATGACTGGAGGGGTGAGTTGGGCCACTTTGGGTTACCAGTAGGACAGAAAGCCTCACCTATCAGCAGCGTGCAGTCATGGCCTCGGGCATGTTTTGCTCTTGCTAGATCTTGTATAGGAAATTATGTCTGAGCAGGCCTGGTCCTAAAAAGACTCTTGGGGTTGGCAGATGATGACTCAGAGGAGAGTTGTTGCTGCTGATTCGGTCAGACGTGGTGTCACTAGTCCTCCAGGAAACATATTAAATGAAGTTTCTGACATTTGAAATCATTAATTATCACTTGGCACTTTTCAGAAGTGAAGAGGTGCCAGTTCCATTTTGCATGGTTATTTCTTGGCAGATTTAATAGATTAAGAACTCACGCAGGATTTTCTTCTCTGTACCACTAAACACCAACTGTGTGCATTAAGCAGGGGCCATGGTGACCTCTAGCCCCAGTCATTCTAAAAATCATCCCCTTTTTCATACATGAAGCCTGAATAAATGCAGTGTAGAATTGTGGCCATAGTGTGTAAGACACCATTATATCCTCTCAAGAAGAAAAGTACTGTAGAAATTCAAGATCAGTATTTTAAAACACCCTCCAGGTCTGGACTCCTGCCTTAAACTCTATCTGAAAATAAGCAGAAGTGCCAGACACTGCCTGTTTTGCCCTGCCGCTGGCCCCCTTCCTTCAGAGCAGATTAGGAACAAATGTGGAACTCACCGGCTCACTTAGGCACTCCAATGAATTTAAAAGCAAACATGATGATAAAAAATCAACAGCCTTTTCATCAAGTTTTAACTCTCTCTAACTCTTTAGTAACAATGGAGATGTATTACATAAAATAGAAATGTAATATATAATAATTTCTTCATCCTGTTATTAAAATTCTTTGTGATGTCTTTTTATAGTTAGTAAAAGAGTAATGGGGTAATTGAAGGGAACTATTCACATATTGTTGGAGGAGATGAACAAACTTTTTTCCTCATTGCTATTTCCTCTTGTGAGAGAAAACACATTCCTTCTCTGATGATGTTGTGACTTTTGTCACGCTCTGCTTCTGAGTGTGTTTGTTAATTGGCACCTCTCGGATGAGCCTGTCTATCAAAATCACATGTAGCACCTGGATGCGTAATGTAACAAAATACTCTCAATATTTGAAAGGAATTCAGATTTAATATCATATTCTATAAATAAAGTCTCCTTGTTGATACGAGATTGATGTGCTATGCCTTTAATCATAAAAACGAAAAGTCTTCTGTGCATTTGCTTTCTAATGTTGAAGCTTTCAGATCCCAAATCAAGACATAACTTAGGCCCATGACTAAGTGCCATTGAAGTTAATGACCCCTCGGTATATGCTTAATTTTAAGCACGTGCTTCTTAAATGCTGCACAAAGTCAGGCCCCACTTTTCTTAGAATTCATCAGATCTTCTATTCAGACTTTATTGGTGCTCTTATTTCTGTGGGTTTGGGAATGTCGCTAAGAATGGGGATAGACTATTTGGTTTCCATAATACTGCTTTGGCCACAGTCCTGCAGCCAGATCCAGAAGAGTGCAAACTATTATCATAGGAACAGACGTTTCCTGTATGCTGTGCAAATTTATAATTCCCTTTCTTTACTTGTAGAAAGCCAAATTTATATCCAAGAACAAATAATTATGCAACCAAGTTCATGGAAAAGATCATTGACATTGAAGGAAGGGATCTCGATTAGCATGTTAAGTTTCCCAAATGAATTACACTGTCTTTCCTTATGTGCTGTGTTCCACATTAGCGGCTTTGCAGGTTGCAAGGTATGCTCAAACCTCTTCTTTAGTAATAATGACTGTAAGTAATTGAACATGGAGAACCACAACTAAAGGCCGCTGGGGTCAGTGAAAAGGTCCTTACTGACTGGTTTTCATCATGCCCTTGTTTTCTGTTCTGATCAAATGCCTCCTGAAGTAGGAGCTGGGTTTAGGAGAAAATGCCCAGCACTTATCCACCTATGCTGGACATAGGTGTGGGTTTGGAGTCCTTTTCCTTGGAGGTAGAAATGTATGCATTTTGGAAAGAGAGGTATTCCACATTCTTACAGTCGCATACACAATGTGGGGAGGCTGGAGAAGCATGTGGCTGAGCATAGAAATGAAGGATAAAGTGCTTTCCTTGCCCTGGCGAGACTAAACACACAGACAGAGAAATGCACACAGGCAGAATGAGGCCTTTCACGCGGGGAGTCATGATTTACTGATGCGCTGACTGCATACCAAGTGCAGCTGTGTGACAGGAGCAAGGCTCTGCCCCTCGGGAGGCTGGGGGGGCTGACACCCAAACACCCTGAATCCTGTTTTCCTCTTTACACCAATATTGTTCCACTGACTGCACGAACTTACTGCTGACCTATACCAGGATGTAGGTTAAGATTTAAGCTCCTTCTCATCTCTTCCCTCTATTTCCAAACTGGTGTAAAAGGCTGTAAGGTGGTATCAGCAGTTTGTATAGGGAGTGCTGGGCTGCCAGCATAATGTGCTTTGCTCAGGTGTGAATGACTTTGGTGGCCGAGATACAGGCCTGTTTCCTTTAGTACTCATGATCACTTATGTTGCTATAGCCCCCGCTGGGTCCCATTCTGCTGGTTATTGCAGCGACGCCGAGGAAGAGGCAATCCCTTTGCCAGATCAAGGGCCTGACTCTGATTTCATGTCCTCCATGACAGGGTAAATGGGTTGAAGTTGATGGAGCTGTGCCGGCGTGAGAGGAGAACGGAGCACTGAGCGTGATGGATCTGCCTGCTTAAGGAGTTTTTATGGCTCCCAGGGCTGTGATGTTTGAATGCCTCACAAACTTTAAGACCACTCCTGTGAGAGAGGGAAGCAGTGTCATCCCTGCTTAACAGCTGGGGAGCTGAGATACAGTAAGATGAAATACCTTGGCCAAGGTCGCTCTGGAAGTCCGTGACAGAGCAGGGTCTGCCAAATAAAACCTTGCCAGATCTCAAGCTGGTATGTGGACGGCTGGGCCAGCTTTCCTCCTAGCATGGGGTGAATGGGCTGTCCTTGCCTTCTGTCCCCCTTTGCCTTCATCTTCCTCCCTTTCTCGTGTTGCGGTGGCAGGAGCTGCTTACCTGTGGGCCACTGAAAAGGGTCAGGCAAAGCCCAGCCTCTAGGATGCTCTCCCTGGCACAGGTCAGCTGCGATCCCCCGGGGCGCAGGCGGAGGACGGATGCCAGTTTCCCAGGACTGTGGGAATCCAGGGTCAGTGCACTGCCGGACTGTTCATTACCAGGGTCTGAACTGTAGCACCTTCCCCTCTCACATTTGTATTATTTAGGGTGACTAATCATAATAACAAATTGATTAAGGTTAACTGGATAAAGTCATCTAAGTCATATTTACTGCTAAACTAACTGCCCAGGGAGGTGAATTAATGATCTTTACAGAAACCTTTTATGGTTATTTGGCCACAAGGTGCGATCTGGTTTGATCTTTTATGCAACATAAATCAGTTTAATGGTTAAATCTGTGCAGCTAGCTGTTGAATTTAAATGAGGGCTTTTTAAATGAAGTATGATGCTTTTCCACACACAGAGGGACATTGAGCAGGTGTATATTGCAATTAAATGGGAAAACTTACAATTAGATAATGTTAAGTTTGTGACACTGGCTGACAGAAGCCTGGAGATTCATAGTGAAGGTCCATGATCAATCATTAATTCATGCCACTGCGGAAGGAGTAAAAATGCAAATGGTCTCAGTTGAGGTCAAAGCAATGTGGGAGAGCGATGCAGGTCATGCGGCGGATGGCTGATACCAGCCATTCATTTCAATAGCCTTGGGTTCAAATACTCCGTTGAGTCACAGATGAAAACGATTTGGGCTTAGCAGGCAGCTCTCAGCCTTTCTAGCATTTATGCTTCTTTCAGCAATATCCAGGAAGGTCCAGCAGAGATCAGGAATGCATAGGCAGGCTACAAACA
Source organism: Pluvialis apricaria (assembly GCA_017639485.1). NCBI lineage: Eukaryota > Metazoa > Chordata > Aves > Charadriiformes > Charadriidae > Pluvialis > Pluvialis apricaria. The sequence goes on along the minus strand of CM030011.1, from coordinate 69,290,044 downwards.
CGTCCTGGGAGATGGCTTTAGACAGTTGCAGGTTTTCCAGGATGGGAGAAAGCTAAAAAGGCTTTCGCAGCTCTACTGGCCTTACTGCACTTTAAGGCTGTGCTCCTAAATCGCCTGTTGTAGTCACAGCTTCTTGTGCCCCATTCTGACAGCAGTGGTACCTCTTCCAACAGCTAACTGTTTAAATGCTGAACGCACTTAGGGAGGTGGAGGCAGACAGACCTGTGCTAATGCATCCCAGGTCAACAAACCAGATCTGGAAATGAACCCAGCACTTCTGATCCACACAGGATTTTGTCTGAGCCACAAGACCACACTGCCTGCCAGCTCTTCCATGAATTCTGTCTTCACCCAAGGATGGAAAAAGGTACCAACAATTAGACAGGACACCTTAGCCATGAGCTGCTTCCCAGGGGATTTGCTGAACTTGAGAGCAGTCTTTTAGACACACCTGTTTACTCAGGTGTCTCCTGAAGAAAGGGAGAAGTGTTTGGGATGTTGATTGAGTACTGAGGAAAAGTTGTTTGTAGTTGAGAAGGTATGGAGAGGAGTGAATGGTTACTGTTTGATTGACTTCTGTTCTGAGTGCTCCTATGTTAATGTTTTACTGATGATATTAAAGAACAGGCAAAGAGCCTTGGGGCAGGTGGTGAGTTGGGGGTGGGTGAAAGGATTCGTGAGCACTCAGGGAGGGATTAGTTCAGGCAGCATGAGATATGTTTTCCCATTCAAGTCAAAGTTGCTGATGAGGCATGGTCCTCCTAGTCTTGTCTCATTGTTGAGCAGAAGATGGTTGCCTGTTTCTCCAGTAGGGCTTATTCCCATTGAGTGGTGGAGCTCCAATGCTCAATTATTCTGCCGAGGACTTCTGCCTGTGTGAACTCTCTGGTGTGACCCAGGGGAGGCAGCACAGCTACATGCTTACAGTGTTGAGTTGGGACTCGGGGGACTTGGGTCATCCAGTTACAGCCTTAACTCTTTTACCTGGATGACTGTGTGCTTTCTGCATGTTTCTTGTCCATCTCCTATAACGGAAAACGTATTTAGTAATGCAGAGCTCTAGGTAAATATTGCTTGTAAGTATGAGGATGAAAATGGCTGTATAAGAGTTAAGCTGGCTTACTGTGGATGTGCATCAAGTTTACTGCTTGAAGCAATACAGTCTCTGTAGAAGGTCCACCTGTGTTCAGAATCAGGGCACATCATGGGCATTTCTTGGGTTATGGCTTTTCAGAACTACCAGCCGGTTTGTTTCATTTGTCTCCGGTGGATCACCTGTGCTGAAGTTCTCTCCCAGCAAAATCAGTAAATAGTGTTTTAACACTTCCAATAATTGTTTACATCTTCAAAGCTCTTTTCAAACACAAGCTAACTGAAGAATCATCATCAACCAAGATATCACAGTTTTGTCTTTGATTTTTAACTTTCTATATTACAAAAAACATCTGAAAGTTGTAATAAATGCTGCTCATAAAGCAAGGAAAGGAAAATTTCATGGGTTTCTTTCTCTCCTCTTTTTCTGGTCAAAGCTGTGATTGATGAAATTTTAATTCTTTTTTTCTTTATTAACTGGCACGAATCACAGAAGAACGAGAAAAAAAAATTAGCTACCTTCCTTCCATCCTGCTTCTGCTGTGAATTTGCAGTATTAGAAATTGGGGCTGTTTGTTAGGATTCTAATGCTTTTACCTTTTTGCGCAGAACAAAATAGAGAGAACATCACAAAAACATGTGATTTTTAGAGCCTTAAAAACTGAACGCGGGGGTTCAAGATAGTGCTGCAGACAATATCTTTTTGTATCACATTAAAATGCAAGTTGGTGCATTAAGTCTCCCACCGCTTTGGTGAGGTAAGTAAATATTATGATCCTATTTAACATATGCCTCAAGCCACATAAAAAGGCAAATAAAGACTTGGCATACTTGGATGTAAATCATTAAAACTGCAGCTCCTTAAGTGAAGACTCAATTCAGTCCAAAGAAAGAATGTTAGGACTGGAATTAGACTCGGTCCTCAACCCATCTTCTGTACACCAAACTGTGATTTAGTAACAGAGTGACATATGAAAAACTGTACTGATGACTCTTTCAGATTTTCATTGCCATGATTGTTTTCCTGTTTTTAAATCAAAGCTGCTTGTTTCTGCTGTGCTTGGGCTCACGTAAAGGGTGATAATCAGTCTTAGATCTGGCTGGCTTACAGTTGCAGGAGCCGTTGCCTGGAACCCGGGTATTGTATGGAGCTGGTACCTCAAAACAAAGTTGGAAAGCTTGCTTGGTTTCAAGTTCAGTCTATATGATGAGCAGTATAGGATTTCCACCAAAGTGCATAAGGAGGCTTGGACTCATGCAGAATTTTTTTAAAGCACAAAGCAGGGCTGATGTGGCAGGCTTGGAAAGTGATTTTGTTTGGAAACGGTCTGTTTTCTGTAGAAAGTGTCTGAGGCTGGGCAGAGAATGTAGGATGCCAATTTCGTTTCTTTAGTCAAACGTTGTTCTTTACCACTTCACAGAGAAATTAGCTTATTTATTTTATTATCAGGACTTTCAGGGTTCTGAAAATGGACATTATGCTCACCCTGTGCTGAGCCTGCACTGGTCTTTCAGTAACCTTTATCTATTTTTCAGGGTGGAAATCAAAACAGAAATCAGAGAAGCTTTGTTTCATTTCCAGACTATTAGAGCAGGCTTGTTCATGTGGTTCTAATGTGGGGTGTACATTTGAGAAACACTGAGATGTGGCGGTTTAATTCTGTCAGCAGAGAGTGCGGTTGTCATCTGAAATATCTGGCCCTGACAAAAGTTACTCAGTAATGCGTAAGTCGGTCTCTGCTCTGATTTTATGACTTGATTTTCTTGATTTGATGTTTCAAGTCTGTTTTTAAGAAAAAGGTTGGTCCATTCTGCTGAAGGAGAGATGTAGACACAAATCATCATAGCCTCCCAATTTAGGAAGGTCAAATGCCTCTTCTGCTTTTTGTCCTGCTGCTCAAGGAGGAAAGTGAGAGGTAAGGGTTGCATGGGGACTTTCTCTCAAAACACATGCAGAGTCTCAGCAGTTACTTGCTTTGGTTGTGCTTTCAGATTTGCCCTGGCAGAGTTGTCCGGTTAGGAATAAAGAATAATGTTGGAGCCTGTCTCTGGTACCCAAAGAAAGAGCCAGTTACTGAGCATTCGGCATTGCTCCCAATTAAAGCTGCTATAAAACATGAAGCTGATGTGCTGTGGTGATGTAGGAATTGGTGAGAAGCAAAGCAAGTGAAGGTAAATCAGCTCTGCTAGCCCAAGTGTCCACCTCTCCCAGTAACTCTGTGGGGAGGGAGTGGGGAAGTGGTCCAAACGGTTCAGGAGGTGGAAACAGCTCACAACTGGGGGAAAGGAGGTCTCTGGCTGTAGCAGATCTTCATTAATTGCCCCCCAAAATTTCCCACTTGACACTGCTGCTCCATGCGCTCTGTCTTCAGTCCCACCTGGCTATGCTGTAACTCTCATTTTCTGCTTGTGCCGCAGGAAGGAAACAAAGCAGCATTGCCATTTTCCCTGCTTTGCCCTTGAAAGGCCAAGACACTCCTTCACAGGCAGAGAGGAAAGGCCTGTAGTAAAGGCACTAGCATGGGACTTGGAGGATTTTGGTTTAATTCTTGTCTCTGCCATGGACTGCTTGTGTAACCCCGAGCAAGTAATCTCCATGTCCTTTCAGTAGTGCAGTTGCAGGATAATCCTCCCCCAGCCTTTTTCTTTCTTGTCTAGTGTATGTGCTGTTCAGGGCAATTGTGGTCTCCTTTTGTTTTGTGTAATGCAGTAACTGGACAGTGGGGCTCCGTGTGCTGCAGGAAAAATAGAACAATAACCCAGGCCACTCTGAGCTGATTCAGGCCTGGTGCAAATGAAATTGGAGGGTGGAAGGCTGGTGCTTGCCAGGTTTGGGAGTGGGGCTGTGCCTCGTGGGTGCATGCAGGAGCCGGCACTTGTGTCTCTTGGGAGAGCTCTCACAGTTGTGCTGAATGTTTCTGTGCCGATGTGTGCTGGCGATGAGCACTCTGCACCGTGACGTTTCAGTGCCGCGTCAGCTATGAGGGATAACAAGGTGCTCTGCTGATAGGAGAAAATATGCGTGTGCTGTGCAAATTCTTGTGGGTCGAGATACCAGAGTAATTTCAAAGCAATAAAATTCCACTTGCAGTTCTGGTTTCATTTCCCGGACCTGGGACTTGCTTTACTTACCTGAGCTTAACAGCACCTCTAGTAAGGTTCAGAGCAACCTAGAGGCTAAGATGGGATTTGTACCTCTGTAGGACAGTCATCATTTGAGTTCAACCTCCTGCTGGACACGACACCAAGAGGCTGTGGGTTCTTAAGGTGACAAAGTCACCCCCAAGCTGGAACCTGAAATAGTTTGTCACAAATCCCTATGTCCTGCTGTGGCTGAATTTTAAATAGTCCAGTGATGCTAGGTCACCCTTGCATGTTGTTGTACCTGTTATGACATTGTGGGTCTGTCAGTAATTTGCTGCTGAACGTTTCTGAAACAGAAGCTCTGCAGGGCGGCTGTTCCCCAGCAAGATGAAGCAGAGCACAGAGGGTAGGAGAAAACAAACGACAACACAGAGAGATGGCCAGTGGCCAGGTTTAATGATAATTTTTAGGAAATTGTGAGTGTGTGGAGAAGATTTCTGTTTTCCCTGACACCCTAATGATTCTTGTGGCTCCGAGGCATTTGAGTGGAGAGGCACCGTGAGAACCGCTATTCAGTTCTGCAGGAATAAATGGAAACCTTGTACTGCTGTGTGACAGCCCCAGCCCTACTTCTGCAGGGGAATGGCTGCATCTGAGTAACAGACCAGAACTGGCCCAAGCACGTGCCGCGAACTGTTGGACCCAGCCCTGCTGAAAAGCCCTTGAGCGCATTTTGAGGAACCTCGGAAGGGTTTGTGTGTTTGATTCAGATCTGGCATTACTTCTGTCACAGCCTCGATCGGCAATGTCCCTGCAGCGACAGGGGCCCGAGCAGCGTGATTTACAAGGGAAGTTACTATGTTAAATAAAAGTTACATAAGGAATAATTTACCCCCAGCCGCGCACAATAATGCTGCTGTAATTCCATCAAGGCGCTCTGCTGACATCAGAAACCGCCTGCGTGAAGTTTCAGTGTCTTGTTAATCTCCGCAGGCCTCACGGAGGGGCTTGCAGCCGCCGCTCCTGCTCCTTCATCGCCCGCCCTCCTCTCGCAGGCAGCCAGCAGCCGCAGCGCGGGAGGCACGGGCACGCAGCCCTTCCAGCACGAAGCCCTGCGCCTCCCAGCGCAAGTCATCCCATGTGGTTTGGTGGGGGGAATTACCCCCATCCCTCCACGCTCCTGGCTGGCTGGGTGCAAGCCCGGAGGCTGTAACTGGAGCCTTGGCATGGCGCGGAGCTAAGCGCCTCCTCGGGGCTTATTAACTCCTCTTTGATGGTCTCTGCAAAAACAGTTCTGCGGCTCCTGGTGTGCGTCCAGCGAGCCCAGGGCGCGGGCAGACGTGGTAGGAGCGCACACACCAAACCTGCAGGCACGGTCGGCAGCGTGCCGGAGCAATGGCCTCACGGGCCTGGAGAGCAGCTCTGCCGCTGGCCTTGCCGGATCCCAACATCTGGCTGCAAGTCCCGCAAAGGGCTGGGAGAAGGAGCTGGGAGCGCTGCCGCTCCACGTGGAGAGCAGGGCGGGAGTTGCTGAGCCTGGAGCGATTTACAGCGGGCGCTCATGCTGCTCCCTTCCTTGGGCCCCTTGGACTGTTTGAGTGCTCGTGACCCCCCGGACCCTCTCCAGTGGGACTGTGAGCTATAACGTTTCAAGAGAGAGAAGGATGACAGGGGGGATAAAGAGGAGCGAGGGAAAGGCACCTAATAAGATTTCAGAGATCCCTCTGGCAGTCCGTCCGTGGGAGGCTGCCACGTATAATAAGGAAACGATCTGTCTGGGAATGATTCAGCGTGTAAAACTCTCCCTCCCTGACCTCTTCCTAAGTCCCCAGCATGGGACTGCAGGAGGTTTCCAGCGGAGGAGAGCCGATAAGGCGCAATAGTTTTCATATGCTCAGAAGAGAGGTCAAAGTGTCCGTGCTGAGGCAGCGTTCTCACCGCCACACAGGGCTGCATGGAGCTACATTTCACCTTTACCCCGTGGAGGGAGCTGGATTTTGCCCTGCTGGGAGACACATTAACCTTCAGGGAACTTTAGTTTTCTCCCCAGCCAGCCCTCGGGCTTGTGCTTCCCACAGCCTCTTCCCCTGCCCTGGAGACCACGGCTAGCTAGAGCCCACCGGCAGCTGCACAGCAACTTCCCCACCACTTTTCACAGGGCTGCCACCATGCTCTGAGCTGGCCCGCTGGCATTTCCCTGAGGTTTCCACCCCTTTTGTGGGTGACCATGGGGAGGGCTGGAGGCTGGAGCAGCTGCCCTGTGGGAGCCCAGTGGTGGGGGATGGTTTTCAGTAGGGGAAATATGTATGAATTTTCTGGAGCTCACTCTAAACACGTGGGTTGAATCGGTTTTGCTTCTCAGGTGCTCTGGGAGTTCCTCCTGTCCAGCACTCTAAAGCTCTACCTGACTAGCACAAATGATTACAAAACTGCTATTTCTTGGGAATTGAACTGGTTTTATAGGTTCACCATGTGCAGAGGGAAAGAGGAGAGACGGCAACAAAGTAAGCTCAGCGGCACTGAGTTTGCAAATGCTGACTTTTAAAAAAGTAACCGCCTGTGTGTGCTTCCCTGTCCCCTAGTACGCACCCCAATATTTTTGCAGCTTTTTTTCGTTGAAAAGCTTTATTATCTCTTGGGGGGGGATGTCCTTTTTTGCTGCTTGCTTTCTGCAGTTAGTTGTACCAATGCAAAAAGGTTGTGAGGTGTGAGCGGATTAAAATGGGCAGGGATTTGTGGGCAGCCTGAGGGGGCTGCAGGTCCCTGCCTGCTGCCACTGTCATGTGGGGAAGGAGCAGCTGTGCTTCTGTGCAGTTCTCTTCAGAGCAGTGCAGCTGCCTCCAGATCTAGCGTTACTCCTTTCCTTTTCATTAGCTGAACGTAGAGATGGCCAAGATTCCTGACCCTACAAGTTCTGGGCAGTCTAAAGTCCATGTGGCTGAAGGCCATGAAATACATATAGCATCCCTTGGGGAGCTGGAGGGGGAACCAAGCCTAATTCAGAGATGGGAGAAGAGACAAGCTCTGCAAAGGAGCAACTGTTCTGCTGCGAGATGAGGCTGGACTGGGCATGCAGTGGGATTTCAGGGTGAGAAGTTAATGACCTTCATCAGCTCACTTTCCCTACAGCAGTGACTTACACTTATACTTGCTGCACTGCTGGTAATGTAACCAGCTCAGCATGGGGGCTGCGTTTGAACTAGTTATGAGTGTGCAGCTAAAAAGCTGCTGGTGAGCACCACAGGCTTAGTGAATTCACAGAATGCAAGGCCAAGGTGAATGGGGCACCCAGTGTTAGCCAGCAGCGAGGCTAATGCTCAGCAATGAAGGAGATGTCAGAAGGTCAAACCAGTACTTAGGGCTTGTGAATTCATCTTCTGAATGCATTGCTTTCAAGGTCCTTCAGAGATATCAGCATGGACTGTAAGTGAAATAACTCCTTTCCCTGTTATTAGGTGATACCTATTAGCAGACAGCTCATTTTCTGTTCTGTTCCTGGCGGGGACATTTTGGCCAGAAGCAGTTTCCAATCTGGCAAGCACAATGAAAGTATTACAGGAAGGGAGAGAAGTCAAGATCCATGGAGGAAATATTTTTATTCTCTTTTTCTCGCTGGTTTGAAAATAGCCCCTAAGCAGGATATGTCAGCCAGGAACCGAGTAGTCTCAAGTTGCCTGTTCGTATTTATCAGCTAGTAACAAGTCCACTCTGCACTTCTGTCTCTTTTCTGATTTTGGTGGGAATTTTGCGAAAAGCAGCCTTGACTGGCATTCCTAGCTGGGCTGTGTATTTACTGGGCCTGACACTGGCTGAAACCTGCTGCTGTATAGGGTCTGTGTGTGCAGTAAGCTGTCCTTTGTGAATGTCTTGTCCTAGCTTGTACTGTCCAGAGATTGGCTCTGAAATGTGTAGTATTTTGTAAAAAGCTTTTGCCTCTCGGCAGCTAGTTTGCTATCACAATGCTGGGTAGACTTGTTACCAATATGGATGCCGACTTTGTGTGTTGTGCTTTGTCCCCATAGCTGCCAGTACAAGTGCATTGCAGTCTGGCAAAACCAATAGCAGCGGAGAAACAGGGAGTGTGGAGGAAAATCAGCGGCTAGCTGTATGTTAGTCATCATCTTCTTGCTCTGCTGTTCACTTTTAGTGTGTAGAACAAATCACGTAACCTTTCTGTGTCTCAGTTTCTTCCCGTATAATGGGGACAAATATTAATTTGTCTCCTAGTGACAGAGAGAGGTTGCGTTCATACTTACAAAGTGCTTTGGTAATCACAGGTATTCCGTCAGTGCCATATATTGTTATTCCGCCGTCTGAATGATCAGTGTTTCCTGACGTCTGGCCGCTTGGAGCTTGGTCTGTGGGGTACTCCGTGGCCAGCTTCCTGCTATGCCTGTATGCTGAACATAAGACAACCAAGAAACTGTGGGTCTGTGTCACTCATGCTGTACGTGACACCTGGATCTGTACTGTTACTTTTTAGCCTGGTGCATTGGTGGCACATGGAGCCATCATGGCAAAGACAGTGTGTAGCTCCACAGGGAGAAGAGGCTTGGTGTGTCATCACCTCCTCCAAGCAGCTTACACGTCCCTCTTTCTCCCAACCTGAGAGCCTGTTCTATGAGTCACCTGAATTTTTTGCTCTCCACCCATGACTTGTGATGGGACAGTCAACAAACCCATCTGCTCAGGCTCTGTGATCCTGCACCTTGGCATGGTGGGGGGCTAGCTCAGCAGTAATTAACAATCATAGAATAGAATAGTTTGGGTTGGAAGGGACGTTCAAAGGTCATCTAGTCCACCCTCCCTGCAATGAGCAGGGACACCTTCCACTAGATCAGGTTGTTCAGAGCCCTGTCCAACCTGACCTTGAATGTTTCCAGGGATGGGGCATCTACCACCTCTCTGGGCAACCTGGGCCAGTGTTTCACCAACCCCACTGCAAAAAATGTCTTCCTTATATCTAGTCTAAATCCACCCTCTTTTAGTTTAAAACCATTACCCCTTGTCCTATTGCAACAGACCCTGCTAAAAAGTTTGTCCCCATCTTTCTTATAACCCCTTCTAAGTACTGAAAGGCTGCAATGGTGTCTCTCCGGAGCCTTCTCTTCTTCAGGCTGAACAACCCCAACTCTCTCAGCCTTTCCTCAGGAGAGGTGTTCCATCCCTCTGATCATTTTTGTGGTCCTCCTCTGGACCCACTCCAACAGGTCCATGCCTTTCTTGTGCTGAAGGCGCTGGAGCTGGACGCAGTACTCCAGGTGGGGTCTCACCAGAGCAGAAGGGCAGAATCACCTCCCGCAACACTTCATTAGCACTTCTGCCAATGTACACTTCATTAGCACTTCCGCCATGACTTTTCTGAGCAGTCTGTACATGCCACACCAGCCCTTTTTTCGTTACCTTTTCCCCACTTCACTGTTGAATTAATTCTTTCAGACCTCATCCCAGAGGAGCTACTGCTTGCTCACTGATCTGTAAGCATTTCTTGTCCCCTGGCTTTCTCTGGTTTTCATACCTGGAATATTATTTCCCCTCTTGCCCTGTCCTCCCTAGACACTTAACACTTTACATTTCATTTATAGTCCCTGTCTCGTATTTTCTCACTGCATTTTGTCTTCTCAGCCTCGTTTTTTTGCTTTCCCAGTCTCACTCTTTTATACAGGAAAATGGAGTTTAGAGTCTCTCTAAATCATCCTGTAAAGCAGAGCAGAGCACAAGCTCCCAGCAGCAGCATTCTAGGTGCTCGCTAAAAAATACTTCCAGAAGCTTGTCATTCTTTTTCTGTTTAAATACATTTTTGTGTCCCATCTGTAGAACATGGTTCAGTGCTGCAGAAGCCGTTGGTTGCATTTCTGTTGAGAAGCCCAGGACTCTTCCACAAGGACAGCTGTGCAACCACAAGGAAAAGACTTTATTTTTCTTCTCAGAAGAGCCTTACAGAAGCTAATCTTCACAAGAGCCCCGGGCACTGGGGTCTTGCACAGATAGGAAAGCTGGCATGTAGTCACTTAACCAGGGTCACAGAAGGGAATCAAAAGCAGAACTGGGACTGGGATTTTTGCTCTGGTGCCTCCAGGCACGTTCTTGGAATGTCTTTGACAGGTCTTCTGCTGCCTTGGAGTGTGCACACCACATGCAATGGAAATTGCCACGAGGCATGGACAGTTAACAAATTTTGATGCAGAAAGAGTAGTAGGACTGAGGCATGGCTTTGGGAGAAGCATGGATTTATTATGATATATGGTACATATTACGATACATGACACATAGGATAAATTTTGTGAAATATCCCTTTTAGTTGACTAAAAAAATCAATTACTTGCATTCAAGATTCCTGCTTGAAAGGCTTTCGGTTTGCAAGCAGCTGAACAGCGTAAGAGTTAATTTCTCTACCATAGTCAGCAAGCCATTTGCCCTCGCACCCCGGTGTTGATATGAAGCATAGTGGCGTTGCACAGGGTGGGAAATCCATATGGGTCATTTTTGGGACTCATTTGTCAGGGTGTGTGCAAACCCATCTCAGTGGGTTTTCCTGGGCTTTGTGTCTCTGGAAACATCACCACAGCGCAGCAGCAAACCAGGACTAGCTCTGCTCTCGGCTGCAGGCAGCTCCCCCCTCCCCAACACCGGATGGCCTCTCTCCTCCGATGCGTAGGGTATGTTGGGGGTATCTCAAGTGCTGCAGTGCAGTGGCTGAACAAGCATTCCTCCTTGTTCCGGGAGAGACCTGGGACCTGGGCTAGCCTGTTTAAGGTCACCTTGGATATTTCTGATCATTGCAGCAGTGTGTTGCTCTGACCTATCTGTGCGCCAGTGGTCCCAAGTTGCTGGTTTGTAGGCAAGAAGCCGGGATGTTTGCTGCTTGCTGTATATTGTCATTTGAATCTTGCTGCTGAAGGGTGTCTGGACCCTGGGAGGGATGCTGCTTTGCTTTGGGAGCCATCCGGAGCATAGATTCTCTGATCACATGGCATGTGGGTTATTACTTTTTAATCATAAATGAAACAAAGCACGAAAACTGAGATGCGATGTAGAACACGAACACCCAGCAAGTCTGGATGTTTGGCTTTCGCAGCTCCAGCCAGGATCTGCAGAACATAAAGGGTTCGTTATTCTAGCAGTAGCATGATTAGGTGCTATGAACACTAATGATCCAAAAAGCTCAGTTTTAGCTTACGTGAGAATTGTATTCAATGTTTTCATGCCTGTTAACTTTGCAGACAGCAGGTTTCCTACAGGAGACAGAAATGCAGGCAACTACATGAAAAGTTACTGCAAATGCACGTAGTGTCTGACTAGAGCTGTGGTCCGTAGTGGGAAGTTAGACAAGGTGAGACTGTAAAAGGCCAGTAATTGTACACAGGAGATGGCTGTGATTGCTTTGAATGTGGAGCCATTGTCAGGAGCAGAGAGGGAAAAGCATAGCCTATTCCAGCGCTCTTAACTCAAACTTGTGGCTAAGTGAAGTCAGGAAATGTTTGGGGGGTGCTGCTGTTGTCTGTGCATTTTCAGTTCTGGGATTTGGAGAGACTTGGGATTTTGTGCTGCCTTTGGCATGGCTTTGCTACCCTTTGCCCAGTTTCATTAATCAGCAGCCAGAGGTTACATGAAGGGTATGGTGTCTACCCGGTGGGAATTCAAGGACCAAAAGGAGAGGTTTCAATAATATTTGTTTAAAGGCACTTCAAGTTTTTTATATATTTTTGGCTTCTGAAACATAACTGCCATCCTTTGACTATTATCAATGGCATTAGAGCTTCACGTAGTAACAGCACGCTGGGATCCATGAGAGAGTGTCAGACTGGCTTGCTGCTCCATGAGAAATGTCAAATCTTGCAGCATCTCAGCTCTTGATTTTTGTCTGGTTTTTAGCACTTTGGAATTTGATGCCGTCATCTTATCAAAGGGAAAAATGTCTCAAATTAGAGCTTGCTTTAAACAGATTCTTTGCAGTCTGAGATAAGTACAATTTGTAGACATATCTTAGAGTGAAATTTTAATGTTGAAGGCAGCTACATTCACCAAATTGCTGGGATCGAGCTAAACAGATGAATTTCTACTCCAGCTTCCCGTCACCCCTTGAGCAGACCTTTTCCTTCCGAGGTATTCATCTCGATTTACTCTTATCCCTGAGGCTCCGGTCTGTCTCCCATGCTGAACAGTACCACTATCCCCTCGTCTTTGTGTCTCTTAGGCATTGCCGTTTCCCAGTTGTGTGATAGTGTTGCACTTCATACGTCGCTGTGTGTGTACAAAAAGCCTTAATTATGGCACATTAAATGAAACAGTATGTAGAGCGTGGGCTAAACTCTGGGATATTTTTAGTCTTTGTTGGCCTTGTCATGGCCCTCGCTGTATTTCTCTGGGAAACAGTTGCTGAGTAGCATCATTTAGCTTGTCCCACATAACTCCGGGCTGTTGGAAAGCCGGAGTTTCCTGCCAGGCTTGAGACTTCTGGGACTGCTGTTTTCCCACCGGGAATGTGCCAGTTTTAGCATATAAGACCTCATGCCTTATTAATTTTGATGAGCGTTCGGGGTGGAAAGGCAATCCCAGGACTAGATGTTAAGTGTTGTATTTGGGGGGGTTAAAACCCAAAGGTTGTGAGTTTAAACTGCGGCTAAGTTATGCGTAGCAAACGTCTGTATCCCCTTGCTCCTTTTGCAGAACAATTGGAGACAAGCTGCATCATTGCTGTCGAGGGTTCCTGATGTACAGATATTCCCATGAAAAGGGACAAAAAGCATTACTGCCACTGGTAAATTAAGATACTATGGATGAGTGGAGGACAGAGAGCCAAATCAATGCCTCCACAGAGAAGCAGACACTTAGGCCTGCCGTGGCTGGACTGTCAGCACAGCGGGTGGGCAGCGTTCAGCTCGGCAAGCGTCTGGCCGCTAGTGAGGGTATATGGGGAGAAAGTGAGGGTCCTGCCTGGGGGTGTAGGAGAGGGTTTGTGATGTGGGGATGTCAGGAGATTTGGAAGAGGGATGGTGGAAGTCCAGGGTGGGATTAACAGGGGACATAAGAGAACTGGGGTTACAGGAGTGGCTGTGTGGGGAACGACACCCAACTTGGATCCCATGGGATCACTACCATTACTGCTTCCAAAACAGCTTGCTTGAAATGCTGGGGTCCAAAATGAGGGCTGATGAACCTGGGGCCAGAGATGTGGCCACAGCTGTCTGCCCTGTCCCATCTGTCGGGGTCCCTGTTTCACAGCAGAATAGGCAGAGGGGCAGATAAGCCTGTGCTGCCTCCAGCTCCTGTGCAAAACCCACCTTTTAGCTCAAACCAGTGAGGAGGATGGGTGAGAATCGAGCTCTCTGGCTGTAAGCTGTTGTGTTTAAGTGCAGACACATGTTGTACTCTGCCCATTGCTTCAAGCAGTGGTAACCTCTGCAAATGGTTGAGGCAGACATCTGGGGATGGTGACGCCTTAAACTGCTGCAACATGATTAGCTAGGGCTCATCTGGTTTCTGAACCTATAGTATTCACCTTTGCAATCTCCTCTTTTTTACCTTGAGCACGAAAAGCTTTTTTTTTTTTGTGTGTGTGTGTGTGTGTAATGAGAATTTCATGTACGAACATGGCTCCAGGAACTGAGGCTTTATAAAGAAGAGAAAGTTATGAGAGACTGTATAAAATCACCATTTTCTATTATATTACATAAAAATTAAATAGTACCATACTTCAGAAACAGAGAGAAGCGCTTTTATTAGCTGAGAAAACACACATGAAATTCAAGTTTTACATGCAACAGCACAAAAGGTGGGTAGCAGGGCTGGCAGCAGAATGGACTTCTTCCACGTCTTAACACAAAGAAGGGGAAAAGAGGGTGTCTGAAGATCCTGAGCATGGAATTCTTCCTCTGATGGGCAAAGTATTACATTAAAAGCTAGAGTAATTTATTTTCTGCAGTCATTATACTTGCTTAGAAAAAGAAGACCTTTATGTATTTTAGTTTAAAAGTAATTTTTCACTTTTAAAACTGCTAAGAATCTGAGTGAATTTAAGAATGAGTTTTTTGAAGAAAACACTGCTGGTCCCAAACTGAACCAAGACTTAGATTAATCACAGTCTTCTGTGCAATAGAAGGCATTTGAGAATCCATCAAGTTCATGGGAAAGTGATCTTGGAAGAGCAACAAATAAATACTGTGACCTTTTGACTCTGCTAGCCCTAGAGCTGTGGTAAGTTTGCAGTCAGGCACTTGGTTCCAGACAGGAATTTTCATTGCTGCAGTGAAGTAAATCACCATGAGGAGGAGGCCTCGCTGGCCCTGTCTGCAAGGAGATATTTTCAGAGCTCTAATTCCCTGCGGGTGTCCCCTCCATCAGTGACAGTGTAAATGGGAGCTGAATGATAGATCTGCTCAGGAAGCCTGAAATACCAGCATCTTAAACCATGTTAGTTAACGCAGTACCAGAAATGCCAGCGTTATCACTGTTGTGGTCTGCAGTGGTGGTTCTGGCTGAATCCCAACAGTATGGGGTGGATTCGTCCCCGACGCAGATTTAGTGGGGGGATGGAGGGTGCTGTAGTGCTCTACAATAGCACCATCTTGATGTGGCATATGTAGGACATGTGAGGTTTGCCATTCCTATCCATGTGTCAAAGAAATCAGTTCAAAGAAGCTGAATTAATGGTGGGAAGTAAAATAGCTTTTGGAAAAATCATTGTTTTTCATGATTATTAATTTAACGATCCTTAGAAACAAATGCTTTTTAAACCTTATGTTAGGGGAGGGGAGTTTTTCAGCAATTAAATTGGGATTGGGTTTTTTTGGCTTTGCTTTCTGTAGACTAGGCAGAGCTGTGTCTACCCTGGATTGGACTCATGTCTCATGTTTTAATTACAGTTAAGCTGCAGAGATTGAACCAAGTGTCATATTGCCAGACTGGTTTTCAGACCTTATGAGATCAGGCCTGGAGAGGTTTGATTTGTCTTATAGAGCCTGAAAACTGAAAAAGTGACAACAGGTTCTTTTTGTTTTGACTTATGTATTTTGTGGGGATGGAGACTAATGTCTCATTTGTTCAGATTTCCAGTCTTCTCTCTCCATCTTTAGTTCCAAATGAATACTGGTTTCCTGCAGATTTGTGTCTTGTGGTTGGTTGTGAACGCTGATGAATGTAGTTAGGTCTCGTATATAAGGCTATTTCCTATGTGGTTTAGTTTAATAAGGCACGAGTTCACATTTCAGCCTTTCCTGGAGCTGCTAGATCTATGTCCTCTCCAGAGCTTGTGTTCATGAAGTTTGTAAGAAGTTACTTATCCTGGAAACCTCCACTTTTCTCTGCTCTGCATTAAAACTAGTCCATGAGTTCCCAAGTTATTAGGAAGAAGAGACAGTCAGACTGCATGTTGGGTCTCATTTCCTTAGGAAACAGGAACAGCACTAACTTTTGTGTAACTGTAGGAGCTAGCACTTTAAAGAAATGACTGGCCAGTGCAAGACTTGGGATAAAATTGAGAGTTGAAAATGATGGTTTCTCCTGATCGGTCACCATGCACAAGGGAATAAAAGGTCTGATTACCATGGAGACTGCTTGGGGAGACAATACAACCAGGCTGGATGTTGTTTTGTTCTGCTTGATTGCTGCCTTCTCCATGTGAGCTCAGCGTGGCATGTCCGGGCTGTCACGTGAGGAGAGTAAGAGGAGTTTGTGCTCTGTGCAGTCATTATCAGGTTGTCCACGGAGAATACGGCTAATACAGCTCTTCTGAGCATTGTAGCTCCTGCTGGGGGGTCTTCTGCACCAACAGGCGACTTGCAGTTTCTCACTGATACAACTATATGAGCAGAAGTCTACAGGGGATGCCCTGCCTTTGTCTTTGCGGTCTGTGTGGGCTCTGTCCCTACCCTAAGTAAAAGACTAGGCATGTCAAACATGCTGAGATCCATTAAAATGCGTCCTTTTCCTCTAGTGCTGGCAAAATCAGTGCTGCTAAAAGGAGAGTCTTGCCATCATCATGCCTAAAAGGCTGTTATGGAGTGGTGCATGTGACTCGGTTGTGGAGCAGTAGAAACCTCTGGAAGAAAATCACAGGCTTTGCTGTCAGCTATAGAAACCTCCTCTCCTTCTTCAACATACGTGCTCAGTGTGAACCTGTGAAATGCCCAAGAAACAACATCTATAAACTCACTTCTCTGAAATACTTTCTTTCCCTCTTTTCATCCTCTCCCATCTGCTCTTTTCTTGTGTTCCTGTTCCTTCCGTGACAATAAAGACCCCCCATATTCATTCTGTGGATTCCCTCCCCCTCAGGCAACCAGTGAAAAATACAAATGGCATCTGATGTAAATCAGAGTAAGATTCTGCTGGTCCCCGTCTCCCCCTTGTCATGCTCCAGGCTTTAGTATAATAAGGGGAAAAGGCAATGATTCTTATTTAATTTACATTCTTTAAGACAGATGCCTTTGGCATGTGTGGGATGGGAAAAGACTGGTCAGTGTGGCAACGTGAATGACTAAGTCTGGACTGAGGACAGATCTTTCATCTATTTAGGCAAAGACAGGAATGTGCCCCCTGCCTTTCGTTCCGCAGATCGCTCTCACCTGCCATACCCTCCCTTGTCGCCTCTTCGTGAGCAGTGATTCATGGGCTCACCAAGAACATAGCAGCTGCAGAGCATCCCCGTTCCAGAAATGGTGATGACAACTGCGATGCTGCTCCACCACCAGCTGAGAGACGCTCCCATAACTGGCCAGAGCAATCGCTCAATGAAAGGAGAGATCTTTTGGCTGAGAGCTGTGCCAGGGACTTTCTTGTACTGTACAAAAAAAAAAAAAGCCAAACTAAAAGAGCTAGGTTGGCCCAAACTGTCCCTGTGCAAGGGGGAGCAGAGTCCTGTCCCCCACTGCGCTCTACACAATATTTCCTCCTACTCCTGCTCATTTCACCATGAAAGAGCAACAAGCTTGGTTCTGCCCCTTGTTTTCCCTGTAGGGTGGCTGCACACAGCCTGATGTTTGCTGTTTCTTGCAGTGAAGTGGATACAGCTTTTTTCTGGCAGGACTGAAGGAACTGGAACTGCCTGTGCCACACTTTGTTCCCCAAGTCCTGCTCACTGGGAGAGCTGGTGCCCGCCTTTACTCAGAGCACATGATGTCTTACAATCAAGATGTAAGTGATTGCACTATTAGGATTTTTTCCAAGTCAAAAATGGCTCTCCAATAGTGTAAAGTTTTTCATCCCTGATCATACTGTGACGGGCGTGTGGTAGTTCTTCTGCTCACCAGCAAATCATCCTTGCCGATAGACAAAGGCTCGCCAATTCATTTATTTGCCTTTTTTTCTCTCTTTTAAAAACTCCTTAAATTTCTGCCACTGGGAAAACATTTAACTGCCTTAAGACTGCACCGTCGGTTTGAATCTGATTTGTTGAGGCTTTGAGGCCAGACAACTTTATTAATGACAGTGGGTTCCTTTTCAGATAAATCCTCCTTTTCGGAGAACATCTTTCCTAAAGAGTTTCACAGCTGATTATGGACACAAATAACTCATCAGAAAAAGTTAGCGATACTCAGTGCTTGGCAAGCCCTGAGTTATTATCCAGTTAATGCTGCGGCACTGTGCATTTCCAGCTGTGTTGCAGTGGCACGCAGACCTCAGCAGCTGTTGTGGAGCTCATCAAATAGCTGTTGAGCATCATCCCTGATTTGTCATAAACCTAAAGGTTCCTCTGGGGAAAGAATGTTATCGCCTGCCACAGCCTGGCTACACTACAGCAATGCTCCGGCACTGTCATTATCATAGGGACGCTGCTTGTTTGAATTCCTCCCTTCTCCCCTTTGCCTTTATTATTTTTCCTTTTTTGAGGTGAGTTGTGCTCAGATTATTCATAGCCTTATGTTTCTAACTGACTTGTCTGGAAATGCAGTTTGGTGTACGCTTTAGGGCTACCTGGCTTCATTTCTCGCGAACCAGCTGAACTTACACTTTAAAAAAATATTTAGGTGCCTGACAATACCAAGAGGCATAGAACAGAGGGTTTTTTGAAGTGCTTGGGTACATTGTCCCTACAGAAAGGAATGGAGTTTCAGGTGTAAGTTGTGAGATGGACAAAAGATATGTTTTATGTAGGATTTTAGTGTTTGTATTTATTCTGAGTAGGAACAAAACCAGAAAACTTCAAGACTGGAAAGGAAATTCTGAAGGGGGAAAAAAGCTATGTTTGGGGTTCATAGAAAATCTTTGTTGTAAGAAACATTTATCTTCAGATGCAAAATACAGAACATGCTGAAGCAAAACCTTATATCAGAATATTTTATTCATCTCAAAGTTTTCCATGTCTGATTTTTCTAGGTTCAGAACTTTTCCAGTTTTCTTGCTTTTTCCCTTTCAGACACAATTTTAGCAGAACTGATGTGATTTTCTAAATTGTTTTGGCTCAAGGAAAAAAGCTTCCAAAGATTTTCTGACCACTTCAGTCTTGGTACTGCTGAAAACCCTATTTCGGTATCCATGTGCTTCCTAGAGACTTGAAAAATCCAGCCCGTGGTCTGGTGCAGAAGGTGTTTGGCAAATGCAAGAGATCACAGTTAAGTTTCTGAACCTGGTGGCCAAATCACTTAAACCCTTTGTGCTTCACATGTTTCTTGATATTATGTGAACAATAAAGTTGTTTTTCTTTTGAGGGTCTATGATTGTCTAGGCAGGATCGACGTTATTGCAGTCCCTAATTTGAGAGTCCAGTTTTTTAACTCAGCCAACACCCCTTCAGGCTTTTCATTTGGAAACACCTTGTTCAAGTCACTGCTAAGTGGCCCTTATGTTTGTATGGAAACTTTATCAAAAGAGACATGGAAGTCACTCCTGGCCAAATCCCCGTTTGGCTGTCTCTCAGAAACACCTTGACAACAGTAGTTTTCCTTCCCTAAATTGCACTGTAATCCCAAGAGATTTGCAATGATCAGTTCCAGGGACACCCAAGTACTAGTGACAGGTGAAAGTATTTGTGTGTTTTCACAGAGAATTGCTTCTTTTGTGACTGTGCTTCTTGCGAAACTTGCCAAGTCACCATGATTGGGCTGTGAACGTCCCAGTGACTGTGCTCTATAAATACCCTGGATGGATAGAGACAGCGCAAAAAGCAAACAGAGCACTTAAGCGGTCAGGACTTTTTGTTGGGCCTGCTGGGTTTGTGCAAGTTGTCATTGTGACTGTTTGTCACAAACAGGCCGCAAAAATATTTTCAGCTGCTTGAGATAAAATGGACAGAGGTGGAGGCTTTGTCTTGGCTCGAAAGAGTGAGATGCTTTCAGGCCAGAAATGTTCTTTCTGCTGCCAGCCCCCAGAAGACTTATTTGGCCTGAAGGCTCATGTGTAACAGCTTATATATTAGTCCAATAAAAGATACACATGATCTACCTTTTCTCACTATCAGTCCATCACCTAAAATGTTGCTGCAGCTAATGGTGGCTCATACTTGATTTGTATCCAGTATATTTTAAGGCTGCAAAACCATCCAGCCAGGATAGATGTCTGTCTCAGTGCTGTCCTCTGCCTGTTATTATGTATGTTTTTATTAATGACGAGCTATCCTGTAGCATTAGTCGATTTACATATTGAAAACAAATGTTCTCCTATTTTTCTGCCTTGGGGCTAGGAATGATTATTTCACCCCCTTCAGTGTATATGAATCTGCATCTGTTAGAGGTCTCTGTTCTGCAGTGAGCCCAACATATGAACTCAGTTTGCAAATTCATCTGAGAAATGCTAAAATTGGCACCTAGTTCTGCAAGTACCTATCCTGATAACGTGTCCAGTGGTGTAAATACCATATTGCTTTGGAATTGCAGTTTTTTAGATTTAGCCACTTGGTCAATATCCCTCTGTGTCTTCATTGTTTACATCTTGATGTTTCGGTGTCACCAGGATACGTTATTATGACCATGGGATGCAAACAGCCCATCGCTGAGGGTTTTTTTTTAGTAACTTGGCAACGTTATCTAAAGCAAAGCAGACTCTTGAAATTGGGACATATTGCAATACACAGGGACAATGAAAAGTATTTGTGGTACTGAGTATTTCTTGCACATTTGAAATGTCTGTTATACCAATCTTAATCAGAAAAGGAGTGGCCAAAACAAAAAGTATTGTTTAATGTTTCTGATAAAATTAGCATTTGCAAAAAATACACTTGGAAATGGTATAAGAGTTTCACACAACGACCTTAACAATGTTTATAGCGCTGTTTATAAATATGTGTTTAGGGAGATATAAAATTGTAGATCATTGACCTGACAAGCCATAATATAATTTTCAGAGCTATTTAGGTGTGTCAACTGAATGAACGTTTAGAAACAGTGCAGCACATGTAGTAAAAATTTGCATGAAAACCGTATCGATTTAAGGTGCAGAGGAAGCATTTCAATGCAGAATTGATGGGCTGCTGGATTTATCTGTATTCTAAGCTGGGAGCAGGCAGAATGCCCAAGGGACCCCTTGTAGTCCTAATGTGTGATGGCGCAAGGCAGTGGGAGACATTACATATGAGATGTAATGAAAGACTGTGAGCTGCAGCTCCTTGGTTCAGCTCCTGGGTCTGTCCCCTGTACCCCCGGGGGGCAGTCTGTGATGGACTCCATTGAATGCCCTCATTTCTAGCCCTTGACATGAGGGAGGAGGGCTCCCATGACTATGAGCACAGATGTAGAAGCAGATGCTACTCTCCATGCTGCTCTTGACATGAGTCCCCAGCACTTTTTGGTTGCTGCACACTGGTTTCAGCATTTGGGGACTGCAGAGTTGGCATACCATCAGCAGCACAAGGCTCAGCTCCTCCAGAGCAGTGGGTCAGACGAGAACGTACATCCCTACTGAGTGGGCAGTGGAGAAGGCAGGAGGAAAACAAGAAAACTTGGGACACATTGCTATGAGTTGCAAAAAAATAACAGGAATTTTGCAAAACCGATACTCAATGTGGTGATGTGCCATTTATGATGAAGTGCTTCAATGTCACCATCACACCTGTGTTGCATCACGGTGACATCACAGTGTGGCACCCATCTCCTGGCAACAGGAAGTGGAAGACAAAAGAAATTGTTAAATAGCCCTGTTTTCTTTTCACGGAGAAAAGAAACTTCTTTTGTAGAGTTGCTCTCTACAACTACCTGAAAGGAGGCTGTAGCCAGGTGGGGGTCGGTCTCTTCTCCCCAGTAACAGGCAATAGGACAAGAGGAAATGGCCTCAAGTTGCGCCAGGGGAGGTTTAGGATGGATATTAGGAAAAATTTCTTCACTGAAAGGTATATCAAACATTGGAACAGGCTGCCCAGGGAAGTGGTGGAGTTGCCATCCCTGGAGGTATTTAAAAGACGGGTAGATGTGGTGCTGAGGGAGATGGTTTAGTGGCGGTTTTGGCAGTGTTTGGTTAATGATTGGACTCGATGATCTTAAACATCCCTTCCAACCTAGACGATTCTATGATTCTATAATGTGTACAGATAATTTTGAACATTTTCTTTCTTCAAGCCAATGTCAAGATCTTTTTGTATCCTGCAATCTGGAGCTCATTAAGTGCATGACGCATGGAAAACTGTGCTTGCCTCTTAATAATGTAATAGTGGGGAAAACAAGCTCTTAACCCCATTTTCTGTTGGATACCTTCTATATTCCAAATCCAATCAATTTATATGTGTGCACCTGAACATTTGTGCATATGTCTCACTGTGTCTGAGTGTGGATTTGAAAGTCACACTCTGTGCAAAAATCTCCCCTAGTCACCAGTCCTTGGTTGAGGGCAAAAGAATGAAATACATAAACCGCAGTGCTTCATCCACCTGTCACGGCCTGAGAGATGGAAATGCCCCCTTACCGCCAATGTTACAAACGGGTGTTTCTCCAGAGGGAGATATTGAAGGATGCAGTGCATTTAGGAGTTTGTTGTTGTCTGCTTCAAAGTGAGGAGAGAATCAATAATTTGTTAGGCTATGAGCTGATGGCTTGTCTGAGTGCCAGCTCCGGTGCCCTCCAGGATAAGCTGCCAAAGTGACTGAGGGAGCAAAGCGGGATGTAAATTCCACAAGTCATTTTCCTGAAGCTCTTACGTGGGAAACCTTTAGAAGCCCCTCGGTAAGGACAAAATCCTTCCAGGCTTAATTCTTGTTTGAGCAAAATTCCTTCTGAGGTCAGTAGACCTAATCCCAAAGTCTTATCACTTGTTTACCTCGATGGGATTTGAGAGTGTGTGTGTGTGGGGGGGGGGGGGGAACAGAGGGAGGGAGGGTCTCGGGACAGGGTGTGCTGGAAATGCTTTCCTGGGAGGCTGGAAGAAGCCTGCCAGGCTTAGGCTCTCCAGAAACAGGCACATATGTGAAAAGAAGGCTTGCTTTGATAAAAACAAACTTTGCTTTCCACTTTCTCAGCAGTGGTAGAAAGAGCAGGTGAATATTCCGCTTTTCTATGGAGGTTCTTGGGTGCCTGGGGGTGGCCAAGCCGCATCTCTCAGGGATGGTACAGCTCACGCTTCCACATATGTGCTTCAAGAGGTGGTTTGCATCTGAGACCTTCCTTCTTTTGCATCCAGGAGGAAAAAAAGCCCCCCAGGCTGGCAACTCCCTCTTGTCTTTTTAATTGCAACACAGTCCATCAAAGTGATAAGTAGTGTCAAATCTAGAAGCAGGTGAGAGCTGGGATGTTGGTTTCTGTTATCCTCAAGTTGGAAAACAAGCTCTGGGTTTGCTGTATGGCTCTGGGGAAAGAACCTTGCAGGCGGCTTTAGAGCGAGTCCCGGCTCAGCTTGCCCCATGTGCTGTCTTAGTGAAATGCCCTAAAAGGCCTTCCATCCCTTCTTTGCAAATTAGGGCATGCCCACAGTGCCCTCAGCAGAGATTTCTCCTGCCTGTCTTTTTTTCCCCCCTCTTTCTCCCTGCAAGTTGAAATGTATCTCCTTTATAACGTACTCAGCCTTTATTAGCCAAAGATCATGCCTGTTTATTAACCTTCCAATAAAGCTACATCAGCTGAGTGAAACACCGTTCAGCAGGGCATAGGGTATCATAAAAGTCATTGCTGGTGTCACACAGCTGTGTGCGATGCAGGAAATGGAGCTGCTGCTTTTTGCTTTTTGTTTGGTTTGAGGCTTTTTGCTTTTTAGTAAAGAGATGGAAATTGTTCTTCTTTCTGGTGAGTGACTTATAAACGACCTGTGTACAATTGGCTCTAGAAAATGTAATCAGAAAAATATATAGGCTGTTGCACTGTTTTTATGAATCCCAGGTCCTGATACAGGGGAGATTCTGTGGTAAAGTTTCATTGAAAGTAAAGGAGGAACACCGAAAGCTCTGCTGTTGATCCAGGGAAAGTAAAACTTCATCAAGCCAAGTAACACTGGGCCGTCTTGTACTTTATTCCCTGCTGTTTATCTAAAGCACATTTCTTACATTCAATAGATTTCTACTTCTGGCATTTTATATCTCCATGAGTTTAAGAGCTTTTGACTAATTAAGAGCAGAGAGATTTTCACCATGCTGCCACAGCGCCGCTGAAAGAATAATTTCTGAGTGTTTTGCTGTTTGGGGGCATATGAGGCCAAAATTATAAATAATTAAGTGTCTGTGTGCATATACATACATATATTTAGATGTTCAGGTTCTATTTATAGCCGTATACATATTTCCTTTAAAAAAGCCTTAGAAACAAGCACCTTCAGAGGGCAGAATGTGCGTACTGTAAGGCAGTCTTCTAGGTGGGTCTCTGGTTGTGTTATAAGCTATTTGCAAACAAATTGTGGAAGAAATTTAAGAGGTTTGATTCTGCAGGTGAAGAAGTGTGTGTGTTCACATGAGTGCATGTGCATGCATGCAGAAAGCGACTGTGAGGGATGCCTGTGCTTAAACTGATCAGACAAGTTTTATTACTTCTGTCCATCGATGCTGTTTTGAAATATGGCAGGCTGATCCTATTAAGGTAGCTCAGAAATGTCTTTCTGAAATGGCTTTTGGGCCCCAGTTCCCACACTCATTTACTTCCTTGATTCACTTCAAAATCTGCTCCCCTCAGCATTTGCTGCGTTTGCTCACACAGATGCATTGAAAAATGGATCGTTACCCAGCGGTTTTCTGTAACAAAAGGTGGATTTTGGTCCAGATTCAGAGAAGGACATACAGGAAAAGATCACAACCGAGGAAATGACTGTGTCAAATTGCATGTGAGAAGTGAGAAGGTAACACGCACATGAAAGAATACAACTGGGTTAAAAAAAATTACAAATGAAGGGAGAGATAATTCAATTGAAACTCACAACTGCATTAACCTTACTGGTGTTGGACAGTGCCTGACTCCACAATAAATCCTGTACACCAAAGTGCAAGATTCAGATTCAGGAAAACATACGAGTTCTTAACTTCATCCCTGTTGGGCAGCATGATCCAGTGCCTCTTGCATCAGTGTGAACCTGGTTGCCAGCTCTCACAATGCTTGGGGCAGCACTGAGACCCCGTGGATTTTTAATTCCGTGTATAGATGTTTGTGGTGCCCCATGGGGAGAGTCTGGCCTGAACCAGAGCCTTCAGCAAATGTAGCCTGAGTATGAGTGATGCAAAATGAAAGCAGTCAGGGATAGAAGGATTTGTTGGTGGAAGTTAACAAAACACCTCTCGTTTTAGCATGATGTGTTTGAGAAGAACAAAATCACTCATAAGGCCTGAGGCTGAAAAACAGATTTTTCAGAATAAGAGAATTTACAAATGTGTTACTATGCTGTTGCTAAGATCACACCTGTAGTATCATGCACCAGGATCATCCTCTTAACTTCAGAAAGCGGTCTCCAAAGGAAGACCGCAACATTAAAGGAGATACAAGAGTGGGAATGAATTTAGCCAATTTCATATAAAGAAATGTTTAATGGCAGGATGATCATCTTAAGGGTCATTTAATACCGGGAAAAGGAAATGACACATAACACAAGTAGTAACACAAAGAACAATGAATTCAATTTAATAAAGGGCAAATTCAAATTGGAAATGAGGCTAAGCTTTTAGATGGTTTAGGGCAGGCAGAAAAGGAAATCATTTGCTTAATGAGGTAGTTATGATAAACTAGGTAGAAATATTCTGGTTTCTGAATTCAGCAAGTGTGAAGTTGAATCTTTCCTGCCTGATACAGTGGGTTCGACTGAGGAGTCCAGCGGTGTTTTGTCAGCCTTGTCCATCATGACCATTAGTTGCATCAATAATGCGTATTTGAATAAAGGCACTACAGTAGCATCAGTACATGTTGAGAATCCTTCTTCCATCTCTAACAGTGAAGAAAGAAATTAGATTTTTTGTGGCTTCACAATATGAAACAAGAAGTTAAGTGTGCTGTGGTTGTGCAAGCTGAGATTTATAGACCACATGGAGATTTACAGCCTCACAGCATTTGTGCCTGGTCAGAACAGTGTTACAGAAAGGCTGGTGGGGATTTTTCCTGGGGTTGCTCGGGACTTGGGTGCTTTGCTCTTCACTGTGTTGCAGAGACAACTGGAAACCCCAGAGGTACCTGTTCAAAATCCTACTCTTGCGTTCCACTTCCACTGTTTCCTTGAAGCAGAGCTGACCTGATGGCTGTTAGTAATGCAACAGTTGATCTTAATTAACCACCTACAGGTCTCGATGCTCCAAATGGGCTCTTAGTCTCCTGCCTGCTGCAGCACTTCTTAGGAGCATGTCTGAAAACAGCCTCGTATCTGTGTTGCCAAGAAGGCTTTGTGAAAAAAAGAGTACGAATATGTACTGCCAGAACCTTACGTTGGAGTTAAAGTGGACCAAATGTATTTCCAATGTAAACTTACCGGAATTAGTGAACAATGCAAGAACTGGTGCTGATATTTAAGTCAGTGATTCTAATATGATGAAGACAAGTGATTAACAAAAATGTTTATCTCTTTGTGGCACAGAAATACAGTTGATATTTCTTGCTTTATTTTAAATATATTGACAGGCACAAAGTACCTAATTAATGAGGTTTCATAGGGATCCCAGTTAGCAGCTAATGATCACCAACTGGTGGGTTTTGCAGTGTCTGAAAATGAAATTAAATGATAGCATTCGGTGCATGGAAATGGCTCATATTGTCCAACATAGCTGATGATTACTGTGTTTAAGTAACAGAATTCTCATAAGGATTTGAACAGCTCAAAAATTAATGCAATTTTTCCAGGACCTTGATAATGATCAGGAAGTGAATGTAAAACTGTGATCTCATGTCATTTGGAGAGTTAATGGAATAATCTGATGGGCAGAGCTTGCTAGGGATCTAACTGTACACTGGAAAAGAAAAAAATCTTAAGGCATTGGTCTCTGCCAGCAGCAATGGAAGTGGAGAAGGCAGTAGATTTTAGTCCATATTTTATCTGAGATGAGAATGGGTGGTGTCCCAAAGAGAAATAAAGCAGTGTTGCTTTTTGTGAGGAAAATAGGTCAGCCTAAATACTAGCATCAGTTGTTACATGGTACTATAGATGTGTATGTTGGAGAGCTGGTTGGAAAATTAATTTATTCCTGTAAAAATATTGCTTTTATAGAAATCTTTCTTTAAGCTTTGAGATTCTCATTGGAAAAATTGAAAATTATCAGTTTCCAGCTACCAGAAAGATTCAGGTGGAAACCTGATTTCTAGTCAAGGTTGTTTCCCCAGTGCAAACACATAAATGCTTGGAGGAGTAGCCGTCTTTACTGGTCTGGACACTGTTTCCTCTACAGCAGAAATGAAACCATTTTTGCAATCTATTCTGTTTTGTCTATTGGTTCTATACATCCCTTACTGGATATAGCGTCCACCTTAGCTGCTACCTCCTTATTCCAGTTGTGAGTTTCTAAGTCTTGGTTTCTAAGTTTCTGTTCCAGTCATAAGTTTGTAAGGTGCTCAGAGGGCTTGTCATCCCAGTTGCTTTCAGATCTCTACTCTTTGCAGATGAGCTGAAAATTAGTAAGAAAGTGTTTGTGATGTTCAGCAAAAGCAAGGGCAACAGTTGCACTGGCAGTAAATGTCAAAGAAAGAAGCTGTAAAGGCTGAGGAAAGTAGATGCAAATTATCAAGAGTAAGTGCAAGCCATGTTTCTGAAATAACTCAGTCTTTTTGGCTGGGGTCAGAAAATGACAATCATGGATTTAATCCATCCCTCATGTGAGTCATTGAAGTCGTTGAATCATAACCCATAAAATTTATACTAGTAGAGTTGTTCCAGGACCCTACGAAAGGTAATGCTCCCTGGGTGTTCCGTGGGAATATTTTTGGGATGTATATAGAACATTACCAGTGTTCATCAACTAATACGTAGCACTTACTGGACTCAGCTGTGTAACTGGGGAGGTTGAGTTGTCAGCAGGAGGTCAGAGAAAATGATCTGTTGGCTCCTTCTTGCCTTCTCCTCTCTGAATAATGGTCCTAGGTGCCCCTATTAATGCCCACAAATGTGTGTATTTGCACTGAGCAAAGGAAGTATGGAGCTGCAGAAAGCTGTGTGATTAGCATTAAAACATGCTTTCATGCAGATAGTCCTCTGTGTTGTTAAATGGTGAAAGCATGCATGTTTCAGAACTTGGTGGAATATTTTATATAGCTTGGGCAGGCTGGTGTCATGTGTTATTAGAAAGCAGAGTTGGTTGGGAATGTGTTAGTAACTTCAGGTCACTGTTTAAGATGCAGATAAATACATCTCGCTGAATAGCCAGTAACTTTGTGGCTTATACTTCTCACTGAGAAATGAAAGACAAATTTTAGGGGATAGGGTTAAATTAGGCAGCGTGGAGATTTAAACTTCAGTCTGTTATGCTGGGTCATTGGATTGTTCCTTGCGGTGCAGATGGCACATGGTCTTTGCCTAGAGAAGGTCTCATTTTTATCCCCATATAAAATGGGAGAAGCTTTGTGGGATGAGAAAACTCTTTCCTGTGTTGTTGAACTAAAGACTTATTTCCAATATCTTCCCTCCTTTAAGTAGGTGTCAGTCACCTTTTTTTTTGTTAGATACCATAGGCTAATTCCTGTCTCTGCTCTGGGTCTGTAGTTGAACAGAGTAGTTCATCACCAAGGGAAAACAACTCTTTCTTTATAACTGTTTCTCTTCATTTTATCTCAGCTTGTCAGTGTCTGGCAGATTCTCCGTCCTTTACACCATTCCTCTTCAGTTCACTAACAGAGCCATCATTAGCTCTGCATATAGGACAGACTCAGGGATTTCATTACATCTCTGAAGTTTTTTTCACTCTTTCTTGGGCTTTCTTTGAACTTTATTTTCTTTATAGGTGAAAAAGGCTGGGTTCTGCTCTGAATCTGGTCTTCGCTTTGTATGTTCTTAACACTTGTAATTACTACTGGACTGGACTGACCTGGAGCGGTGCTGTAACTGTGCCTAACATTTCTGTTTGGAAAAGCACTTATGATGTTGGCATGTGTATCTCATTTTGTTAAGTTTACTTGTACTGTTTAGAACAATCTGAGGAGATTTATAATTGCTTGTTTTGTAATACAGCCACAAAGAATTGAGTAAAGGCTTTATAACTAATCTCTCTCTTCCTCTAGCCAAAGAAACACTGTCATGTTTTCATATATCAGCTTATTTAGGGTCAAAGTTTGACTTCTCCCTGCATTTGATAGGCACATATAAGTGCTGCATCTGAGTAGTTCACAGAGGAATTTGGCACTTTGATTTTTAAATGCAGTGCCAAACATGTGGAGAGAACAGCATAGCTTATTAGAATGGAGCCCATGCAACTATGGGAAGTATATTTTCAGCAAAAATTACTACGAGAAGAGATGACAATTTAGGAAACCAATTGCAATTAAAATTGTAACTGACTTGATAGTGGAAATGGATAACTGCTAGCTTTAGATATTTGATAGCTAGGCAGAAACTCAGAGCATAAGCAAGCGTTCTCTGAGAGCAGAGATACGGAGGAAAGATGGCTTTATGTTTAAGAGTCTGCACTGAGACTCTGAAAATTGACTTCAGTTCCTTTCCTGGCTGCCTCACAGGATGCCTCTGTAGTCTTGGGGATAATTACAAACTTTTTACCATATGTTTATGCTTCATCTAGTGATCTGGAGCCCTCATTTTAGTTGGTCTTCGTGAAGTTCTAGCCTACCAAATAATATTTAGTCATTAGTCTCTACCAGAAAGTAAACAAATAGTATTTGGAAAAATTAAACTGAGTCATGCTTACACTGAATAAGGATTCTGTGTCCTGGTCAGCAATGGATGAAAAGTAGGGCCTTCGGAGATAATGACTATATCAGACTCAATGCTCAGACCAGGCATAGGATCATTTAAGTTGTTTCAAAAAATGTGAGGAGGGAGAAGGGAGAAGGGGAGGTGATGCTGACCATGAAGGCTATGAGCTATTTCCCAAGATCTTAGTCACATAACTCAGGAAAGTGGGAGGATCTGACAGAAGTAGAGAGCACCTTCCTCAAAGAGGACTTTATAATACTACTATTGCATCAGCCAAATGCAGGTACACTTCCTTTTTAATGAAGGAAAAAAAATGCCTTTTTTTTTTTTTTTTTAGATAAATCATCCACAAGCAAGTTTATGAGAAAAATAGAAGGAAGAAGGCCAAAGAGGCATGCCAGAGAAGGAAGTTTGCAGAGTCCAAGGGGTTCAGAGAAGACTGCAGCGGGACTGCCTCTGAGAGGGAGTGTTTACATCACTAATTCTTGAAGAGTTTACCTTCTGGGACTCTGACCTTGGACTGCTGCCAGGACATTTGTCTTGGACTTGGCCTCTGGACTGGTGAGTTAGTGATGGAATGACACACGTCTCTGTTGTGCTGAAACATGATGTTTTCAGATTGCTCAGCATGAGGGGTCTCATCAGATTTGGTCTCTGATCATTCTGTTTCTCCTGCTCCAGTGGTGAGAGGATGTGTCAAGTAGTTAAAGCACAAATCTGGGAGCTGGAAGACTTGGCCTCTGTTTCTGAGGCTGCCACAGCTTATTTGTGATTTTGGACAAGCCAAAGAATGACAGACGTTAGGTGTAGGGTATTCCAAACGGCTCAGGGCTCTCTTTAACTCTGCTGTCATTGGACTCAATGGGACTTTCTCCCTTGACTTTGGTGGGAACAAGGACTTTATATTTCAGACTGTGTGTGAAGTAGGTAGGTTTCTGCAATCATTTGGATACAAAAAATGTGTGTCTGCTGCAGTGCAAGAAGCCGATGCAACTTTTGAATGGGTTTTACTTCTCTGATCTTCAGTGCTCAGATTGGTGTTCAGAAGCTGTACTCGTTGGAGGAAGAAAGGCATTTACTTTGACTAAAGGTGTTTGCAGTTATTTCCTGTCTCCCCTTCAACTCTTTTCATATTCATATTTTCAGTGCTAATGAGAATCATGACTATATGCTAAAAAGATCCTCCGTCCCTTAAAACTTGGAATAGCCAAAGACAAAAAAAAAAAAAAGAACTAAAGCTCCCTCTAAGTCTTTCACAGGATCACACAGAATCACAAAATGGTAGGGGTTGGAAGGGACCTTTGGAGATCATCTAGTCCAACCCCTCTGCCAAAGCAGGTTCACCTAGAGCAGGTTGGACAGGAGCACATCCAGCGGAGTTTTGTATATCTCCAGAGAAGGAGACTCCACAGCCTCTCTGGGCAGCCTGTGACAGTGCTCTGGCCCCCTCAAAGTAAAGAAATTTTTCCTCATGTTGAGGCAGAATTTCCTGTGTTCCAGTTTGTGCCTGTTGTCCCTTGTCCTGTCACTGGGCACCACTAAAAAGAGTCTGGCCCCATCCTCTTGACACCCACCCTTTAGATATTTATAAGTATTGATGAGATCCCCTCTCAGTCTTCTCCAGGCTAAACAGACCCAGGTCTCTCAGCCTTTCCTCATAAGAGAGGTGCTCCATTCCCTTGATCATGTTTGTAGCCCTCCGCTGGACTCTCTCCAGTAGTTCCCCATCTTTCTTGAACTGGGGAGCCCAGAACTGGACACAGTACTCCAGACGTGGCCTCACTGGGGCAGAGTAGAGGGGGAGGATGACCCATCTGATCTTTGACTCATCTGATCACTGCAATTAATCAGTGTTAAAGAAAAGTGTGCAGCTTGGTGTGACCACCCAGGGCATTCTGTCTGGCTCCATGACTTACATTGCTTTGTCTTGGTATCACAGATACCAAGACATATGGCGCGGGATTATGCTCTGCATATGCGTGCATATGGCGTGGGATTATGCTCTGTCCTCAGGTGCCTGCCACACATACACTATGTAATCAAACTGAATTCAGGATGAATGTCGGCTACAATGGAAAGGTATTTCCAAGCAGCTGTAACTTTAGTTTAGGCCTTTTAGGATCAAATTTTCATCTCCAGTATAAATCCACTGAAGGAAAGAGTTTATTTAGATGCACACCTGTTGAAAGTAGAATCTAGACCTCCATGTTGTCTTCAAGCAGTATCCCGGGCCCTGCCTCTGTGACCTTCCGTGTATATACACATGCTTTTAGTGATAACCTTAAATTAATAGTCATGGCTGTATGTGGGATAGGCAGGAATGAAAATGGTGCCTAACTCCATGGTGTTCTCAGTAGAAACATCGCAAGCAATGGAGACTAGCGTTTGGGAGGCACCGAGCCATAAGCTGGGGTTCCTTCCTTCCCCGAGCTGTGCCACTGGCTTGCTGTAAAATCCTTCGCAAATCACTCACCTTCTCTGGAGGTTCAGTTTTGCTTTTGTAAAGCAGGAACAATGATTCCTTTCAGCTGCGCCTCCACAGCAGTGATTGAGCGGGGCTAACAAGCAGTAATGCAGTCTTCAGGGAGCGGCAGTGCTGAAGCTACTCTAGCGAGCGTTTTGTACTAGGAGAAGAATGGATCCTTAAAATATTTAATCAACAGTCTCTGGGTATATATACCCCCACTTCTGTATTAAATACTCTTAGTGATTTAAGGCTTTATTATGTCTTTTCCTCTTTTGTTTATCTCATGTTCTCATCAATAGGAGCTTCATTTTAGACTATGATAAAGCTTTCTAACCATACTTTTACTGGATATAGTTGTTAGGAAATTTTCTGCATACGTTGTTTTTTTTTAATAGTGACCCCATTCTCACTTTCTGAACTATCTTGACTTTTTTTAAAGGGAAACAATAATGAATTTCCATATGGGCTATACCTTGTAAAAAGATTATCTCAATTTATTCTTTTTATAAAGTTTTCAGAAGGGAAGGCACTGTCCCAATGCACAGAAGCAATTTTTCTTTTCAATGGATTCTGTGACTCAAATCTAAACCTTTGCTCTCAGTGGAACACTTTTCAAATGTTTACTTACTGCTTGATTCCTGATAGGCAGTCTGGAAAAAAAACAGATGAGGTGTTGCTCCTGAAAGTTATACTGCTTTATATTGTTTGAAAGGCAGAGATTGAACTGATTTGTCTAGCAGCTTGCCTTTTCTCAGCTGGGGGAAAGAGTTCCTTTGTAGCTCAGGCTTTTATCAACAGTCCCATAAAAGTGTTTTATATATATACATAAAAAATCATACAACATTTATATAAAGCCTTTCATCTTGATGGCTCCAAAGTAGTTGACAAATTTGTTAAGTAATTTGTCAACTACTTTCCTCAAAAGTTATCTCTTACTCCAGCACAAAAATGAAGGTATTTCTATGCTGGGTGAAACTATTCTTGCTACTAATAGCTTTTTAAAGTAACCATCAGACTTGTAATGCATGCATTACAAAATTTTAATCTAAGAATTTTAGAAACCTTTTCCTGGTCATCTAGGGGGATTTAATTAAACATGAAGCCACCTTCTTGTTCTAGCGAGGCCAGGGGGGAGCTGATGCATGAGGCATGCTGAGCAGGACAGGATCAGCACTCTGTGAGTTCTATGGGTAACTGGGGGAAAAAAAGATAAATAATACAACACTGAAGACAAACCTGGGTCTTAGAAAGATGTCCTTCTGACAGTCACTTGGTGACAAATTCCTGTTCTGCGGCACAGCTGGAATAGATTGTTGTGTATGGGCAAAAACTACATGAACTGATGGGGACGCCTGCTCCTCTCTGGTACGCCCTTGCCCATCCCAGGCTTGAAGAAGAGCCTCTGTGCCAAGAGTGGGTTGTCTTCCTGGGGTTGGTGATGTTCCTCACAGCAATTTGCCCTTTACCCCACTGGTGACACCATGACCTTCTGGTCTGTGGACTGTGTCCAGTATTTCCATGTAAGCCTTATATGTGAGCAGCATTTGCCTCTTCTGGAAGGGCTCTGCATTCACACATCCCACATACAAAC
This sequence comes from Pluvialis apricaria, assembly GCA_017639485.1. Lineage (NCBI taxonomy): Eukaryota > Metazoa > Chordata > Aves > Charadriiformes > Charadriidae > Pluvialis > Pluvialis apricaria. The sequence continues at coordinate 69,256,643 of CM030011.1, read as the reverse complement.
TCACTCTGCATCTGTAAGACTTCATCAGAGGATCCTCTTGGCTGCTGAACCTTTCCCTTGTGCAAGTCGTTGGCTACCTCATGAGCAAACACGTTGCAAAGTGACTAAGGGTTTTGTGATGGGATCCATAGCATGAGTGTGTTAATGGAGTCAAGTGCTATTTATTGGCTCCAGTGTATTTCACTGCACCCTTGGCGCATTCGTGCTTCCTGTATGAAACTTGGCTGAAGGAGTCAGAACTGCAAGACATCATCCCAAATTCCAGCTGGGATGCGTAACTTGGCTACATGACACTCTTCCCTCTTTGCCCCCCTTAGCCACTTCCCATGTTAAATAGTTTCTCAGGACTCAAAGGGGAAGGGGGAGATAATCTCCAGGCCAGTGATTCTGATAAGTAGAAAAATTGCATAAATAAATTAGCCATGATTAATAGTAAGAAATTGTCACTTGTCTCACTTGTCTGGAAGTTGTAGCTTGCTGAAATGACGGTCCTTGTCTTGCTGTTGGGGGGTTGGAATGCAGAGAGTGAATGCTGGGGGTAGGGATTTATTTTACACATATTTTCAAATAGAAAAAAAAGTGTGATTTATTTTCTTTTGCTGCAGCCTGCTCCCAATTTTCAGTTTACATTAATAGCTATGGGAACAGCACTTCTTATTGCCATATACTTTAGCTATTAACACTGTGTCTGGTTTGACAGTACATCTCTCTTAATATTTTTTTTTATTCCCTTGCGATCATAAAATATGTATCAGCCTTCCCTTTTAATCTCCTTTGGCATGTCCAGCTAGTTAATTTGCATCTTTCTTTCCTCCTTTACAATTTGATTTTTCTAGCATCATATACTTAACCAGAAGAAACAAACCAACTCACTATCAAAACTTTTTTTTTTTTTTTTAATTAGAAATTTGTTTGAATTCATATTTAATGGAATGTTTTCTCCAGGAACCCCTAACAGCTTTCTACCCTAAATGTTTGCTTCATTGATATTTTAATTGCTGTATTAATCAGCATTCTGAATAAGAGGTCTTTCCCCTAGTTCAGTAAATCCATACTGGCTGAGTAAAGCATGTCTGTGATTTATGTGCAGATAAACAGCTTTGGATCCTATCCAATCACTTCATCAGTTTTAATTCGGCTGCCTAATCAGTAGCAAACAGGAGGGTTGTTTTTTGTTGTTTTTTTGCTTTGTTTTGTTTTTAACGGGGTGGGGGATGTTAATACAGGATTTGGCATGTTCCCCAGAATGGCACAGATAGCTCCCCGTTTCTCATCATGTTCATGTCAAAGTCAGCTCCAACTTTCTGAAAGAGTTTATAAGAAGGAGATGAGATGCCAAGACCTGCCTTTGGGCTTTCGTTGGCATATCTAAGGAACCATAGAGATATACAGTCTGAACAACAAGTCTGCTCTTATCTCATGTTTTATAAAGGACATCCCTCAGATGACTGAGAAAAGTGGAAAGGCTCATATAGAAGCAGATTTTATTTCCTGTGTGTGTTTAGGGGTTGATGTTGTCAAAATTATTTTCAGAGCAATCATGTTACTGCTGTTGCTGTTTTCGTAATAGACATAATGACTTTGATGGGGTCCAGGAGACAGAGATGACTGGTGCCTGTGGGGTGCAGCTATTTAGGAGCAGTATAGCCCACTCTCACCTTTCCAACTCCAGCCTATAGGTTGGTGTTACGTGTCAGCTATGTGCACAGTGCTGTAAAAGCCAGGGTGGTCCAGATGACCCCAGACTGAGTCTCTTCTAACTTCAGGCTCGTGACCAGAGTTCCTGACCTCATTTTTGTCTACAGTAACCCAAGCAAATGCCTGTTAAGGTTAAAACATTGGACGATTTACATTATTATCTATTAGTGCCATGTGTCCAGAGGTGAAGTGTTCTCTGATTTATAAGCAGCCTCTGAAGGATTACGGAGAGCATCCCCATTTTGGTCATCAGATCTAGGGCAAGCAATACCATCTGTAATAATAAAGCTTACCTAAAGAGCTTAGCATGGTTTTGAGTAGTAAACGATGGCTGTATGTCTCTGAACCTTGTCAGCTATCCTGGCTGCCCTTCTTTCGGCGTGTAACTGTCTGGCTACATCCCGTACACTGGGAGACTGCAAGAGATATTAGTAGCTGTTCTTCTGTATCTATTTTTTTCCTGTTTCATAGCAGCCCTTTCTATGTAGGCAAGCAACAGGCTTGCAAAAGCTGTGGTAGGCTGGGTGGCCACCACTGGAGTGTTTAGGAGACAGGTTAACTCGGAAGGAGAGGACGTTGGCATGGCTACTGTGTCTTCTTGGGGGTTTACATCATAACCCAGATGACACATACCACCTTTTTTTCAGTTTCAGGTTAAAACCCCACAGCTCTGTGTTTCACTATTACCAAGAAGAATCCCAGTCAGAGCTGCTAAATTCAAACTTTTTGGCTCAGCTTTAATTCCTTGCACACACCCATAGCTGTAGGGACTTTAAATAGAGCTTTGAATCATCATGAAATTCAGAGAATTAGGCTGGGCTGGAGGGAAGGGCAGTAGACTGGGTTTGTGGCATTTTGGGATCAGTTTGCTGTGCAGATGTGCATGTCCTGAGGGACTTTGGGCGAGGTGTTTAATCCATCTGCTGTGCTGGGTTTTTTATAGCTTGCAAAAGGGCAGTAACACCTCCCCGCCTTAGACTGGGGATGAAGACTGGGTAAAACCCATTAATGAAGAGAAGACATTCAGATCCTGTGTTGATTCTGGTACAGCTTCACCTCTGCTATGACAGTCACTGGGCTTTTTATCGGCAGCGCTCAAAGATTTTTCACAAATGGTTGTGAGCATTTTTATACCCTTCTTGTGCATGGTCAGAGGAAGGCAACGTGGCTTGCCCAGGGTTGGGGAGCAGTCAGTGACAAGGTGACAGTCATGCCCCTGTCAGCAGATCCTGCTCACCAGCTGGCAACCCCAGAGGTGCGACCGTAGCCTCAGGGAGAGCGGAGATGTCTGCTTTCTGCCGGCTCTTGTACTATTTCCACAGGCTCCTTGCCTCAGGTTGGGCAGCTTATTCTTTTCATGTCGGAATTGCCTACTTTTGGGTAAGACAGCATGGATTTGGAGGAGTGCGTGGAGGGGGAAGTTTGACCATTACACTACGCTGCTTATATTATTGTGCTTCTTTTTAATTGGTGACAGCACTACGGAGGCACTACCAGGCTTGGGATTTTGCTGGCTTTGACTGAGCACACTCTACAGGTCTGGTTCTTTTAACCTAAACAGATGCTCTGAGCATCCCATTCCTGTTAAAATTAATGTGAAACAAACTTCCAGAGTCCTGAAAGATGAAGACTATCCCATCTGTCTATCTGCTGCTTTAATGGAGAGACAGGAAAGGTTTCATGCTGTAACCTGAGAGAGAATTCAAACATCTGAGAAGTAATTTCATGAGAAGGCTCAGTTTCTTGCAGGTGAATTTAGGGAATCCTCTGTTCTCTGGCCAGAAGGGAGCTATTATGTTTAGAGAGTGAGGCAGTTTGCAGACCAAAAATCCTTCTGATGATCAAACCTGAGAATTTGTGCTGACCAGTGGTTTACTTTTTAGAAAAGACTACCAGTCCTAGAGGTTTTAGCTAACAGATGCATCTTATTTTCTTACAACTTTGCATGCTGGGCTCTGAACTGCCTCCTGGGATATCACCAAAAAAGCATTTCCATTGTTATAACTTTAAAGAGCAAGAGTCAGCTGGCAGTGAAGACTGAGTCCTTTTGTCAGGTGCTCTGTCCCCCCCTGGGTTCCCTTGGGTGTCCCACCTTCAGGATTCAGCCCTGGCAGAACAGCTGCAGGAATTTTCACATCTTCATCCCTTTCCTATGATTTGTTCCAAAAGGGAAGACTGATAGGAGAAGGAAGGAAATGTGAGAGTGCATATGCGCGTTAGTCTTAAAATGTTGAAAGAAGAGACTGTGGGAGCATTTTCTGGGTTATGGAAATGTGATGAATGAAGCCTCTTGTTGACAATTCCTTCAGTCCTCTCAGTGAACTGGGTGCCCGGTTCCTCTGTTGCTGCAGTTTGCTTTTTTCAGATGTTGCTACATTTATTATGACTTTTTCTTTATTCTTTTTTGTTTTCCTTTTTCTCTCTCCCTTTCCTTTTCCCCTTTCCCTCATCCCCCTTTCCCCCTTTCCCTTTCCCCTTCCCTTTCCCTTTCCCTTTCCCTTTTTCCTTTTTCCTCTTTCCTTTTCCTGATTCATGCTATTTAGAAGCCATTGTTCAAGGAAGAATTACCAGGGTGGTGAGAGGTCTGTCTATGGCTGAAGTCTGATGGCCTGTCCCTGAGTGTGCTACCTGAACCCATGGGAGCCCTCTGGCATGATGTAGGGTTTTGGCAGCTCAGATTTTAGTTTTCCTAGTATCTCCATTCCTTGTCTATGATGTAGAGTTAACAGCATGTGCTCCTTCTCAGGAGTGCAGTGAGGAAAAACCCATCTGGTTACTGAATGCTCAGACATTGATCTAATGGAAGCCATGTAAATAACTAGATAAATTATTTCAGTGAGATCGTCTGTCGAGCATAATAGGTAGCAGGGTCAGAATCTCTTCACAGTGAATCATTTCTTACTGGCTGAGTGGGATTTGTGCTCACAAACCATTGTGCAGAAGCATCCTCTGATTTTTTGCTGTCTCTGTCTTTTCCCTGCCTACACACTTAGCTCCTTGATCTCTTGCCGGTAAGCTCCAGGGAGCAGAGACTACCACGGCCAATGTCTGCACAGTGCTTAGCACAAAGAGTTCAGGCATAGGGTAGGCTTTGGGGTGCTGCCGTAATATGAAACTAAAGGATAAATTATTAGAAAATAATCTAGAATTCGTTATAATTTTTGCCTCTTTACTTTCATCAAGTTGTGGTGGAATTGGGGTTTTTGGATAAGACAGAAGGGCAAAAATAAGGAAAATAACCCTTGAGATGTGTGTTTTTTGAGCAGATTTGTTCATTCTATGCTTTGCTTTAGGATCAGTACCCTTGGTGTTTCAAAGAGGGGCAATGTGGGCTCACAGCTAGTGTGCTAGATGTCTGCTCTGCCATGCTTGCTGTGAGACCTGGGGCAAATCATGTAGGCTGCGTTCACATGTCTTCATGTGGCTGCAGCTCCTGGATTGGCTTGAACAGTTTAAATAGGTCTCTGCTAACCCGTATCTGAGTGTATTTGTGAGTAGTTCTGGTGACAGAATGGAGGGTGCAATGAACTCCAGCAGGGGTGAATGATGAGGCAGGGTGGTGGGTGGTGGGGACAGGAATGACCCCAAGCAGATCACTGCAGTGAAGAATAAGATGTGTGTTCACAGCCCACATTTCTCACTGGTGCAAACCTTGCACTTGGAAACTGGGACAAGAGCGATTCCTTGTCTCTTCTGTGAGGATGAAGCATTCAGGATTGTGAAAAGTTCAAGGAGGGCTGCACAATTTCTAAGATTGTGTGTTAAAATATTTATTGTTTCTACAAACATTTGCTGGTAGCGAATCTGTAGGCTAGGATTTTTGCAGAAAGCAAATATGAAGAAAAAAGATTACAGCTGAAGCAAGTTTTTAAGCAATCTTCAGATGAACATTAGGGAAAATTTTTACACTGTTTTGTGGTTAAACTTAAATAATACATTCTTTACATTTTATTTCCAAAATAATGTCAAAATTTGATGTTAAATTCTCTTCCCCGTCAGACATAAGATGTAGTTAGAAATATCCACTGAAGACTCTTTTTCTGATGTTTCCACAGGTTACTAAGGATTTTCCCTGGAGCGTGACTTCGAATATGACACTTCAGTAATGCAGACGCTGTAAGTAAATAATATAATGTTTGCAGCCCTTCTTTAACAGCTGTGTTTACACTCTTTCCAGAGCTTTGCTAGAACTCATCTTTGCTGTACTCTACCTTGCAATGAGCTTGCAAGGAAGTGACTGGAAGATGACATGGTTCTAAAGTGGATCGTGCTATTTTAGACACTTTGCTGTATCAGCTTCTTGTCTTTTTTTAAGAACTCCAATAATGGTTGTTTAATCTGTAGGAGGAAAGCCGAAGATATCTGTCAGTATTGCAGGAAATGCCACAAACACACAAAAATAAAAATACCTCATTAGCGTAGATGAGCAGTGAATAAAATGCAATGATACATTACCAAAAGCTGACATGCAGTTGGTTCCCAGGCACAGAACAAAGGCCAAGAACCTTATTTTGCTTGTGATACCACTAATTAAAAAGACCTACTAGAAGCTGAATGAATGAACATGAGGGGCTGCTGCCCTGGTCATGGATTTGTTGGCCTTTGACAACTTGGTGTCAGAGCTGGATATCTGAGGATTCTTATCACAAAGGCAAGCTTTTGTGCAATTCCTGGTTGAGAATGATTGAAAAAGATGCAATTTCTTTCTCTTCCTCAACTTTTCCCATCTTTTTCTAAGGTGAATTAGTGAGCTGTTAATTTTGGTAGCTCTTTTCTGAATTCTGCATTGTTTTTCCTAATCAGTTCTCTCAGATCTGCTCAATCTCCATTTAATCCAGTCAGCTACTCAACATCCAAACCTTTTTTAATAAAGAGAGTGCTAATTTTTCCTTTTATTTCAATTGTAGTTGATGGCTTTCGCCAGGTGTTATCATATAACTCAATCACCCGCCATTGGAATTTGTAATTTAATCAATAAAGGAGGCCATTTTTCTCAAGGAGATCAAAAGAGAAAGAGCTCAAGGAAAATACATGGTAAAAGGAAGGTGAAGAACAAAAAGGGATGATAGGAACTGTGGTTTGCACTTAATAGCTGTACACCCTGGTGACTATATCTGCCTGGCAAGTAGCAAGCAAAAGAGAGACAGCTATTTTAGAATTAATGAATCTAATGATTGCACCTATGCACTCATCTTGCAAAATCTAGAGGGAAAATCATGGATGTTACTTAAGATGCTATGACGACTACCTTGTATTGACTCCACCATGCTGAATGCTGTTAGCAACCCTGTACATGAATAGTAGTGTTCACGGTAACAATTTGATACCAAGAGAGACACCAAGAGATGAAACTGTGCTATGCGAGATTCTCCAACCTTTCCAATCACATGCCTTTGCTGCGTTGCTGTTGCTTCAGACAAGGGCAGAGAAGGGAGTAGCCACAGCATCAGGCCACTCTTGATGTGCTCACTGAACAGCTCAAGGCTTTGCAGCACAGGGCCTCAGTAAAAGGTGGCTGTGGCCTGTGTACCTGCTCTGTCCCCTGCCTTGGGATTTGCTTTCACTGCTTCTGCTGCCCCAAAGGAGGAGGTGGTACTGAGCTAGCTTGGCAGGATGAGGGGATGGCTGTTCATTACTAGCAGCGAGAGCTCTCTTGGTTTCATGCCCTGGCCAATTTGAGAAGTGCAGTGTCCGGAAGAGCATCTCTGCCAGTTCTGCTGCTGAAGTGAATTTTGTCCCAAGGATGAAGGTTTATTTTGCTCTCAGCCTCTGAAAGGCAGTATGCCTTTTTCACACTGCCAAGCAGCTTTGAGCATGGCCTGGGAGGGAGATTGAATGCTCCGCTAGAGAAGCACTTGTGCTGGGTCACAGCTAGGAATTTTTTCTTGGCTCCTTGACTTCAGAGGGAGACTGCCTCTACAGGTCTCAAATATCAGGCCCCTGAAGCATCACCCATGGTTTTGCGGATAAATTGCTGATAAGTATTATGGTCTCAATTTGGCAACATCCACAGAACTCAAGATGAAAGGTATCAAAATTATTCATTCAGAAAATGTTAAGATTTAAAATTACAGTAAATCATTGGTCTTTAAGGGACATCAAAATGCTGATTTGCTTATGACCCTCCCAAAACCCCATTGCTAGCGCTGTAGCTACATTTTCTGCAAATGAAATGTTGAGCCAGCCATTGAAATATGCATCTTAGGGGATTTTTATAACAAGTTTTTTAATTGAAGCAGGCACATTAGTAAAGAAAGGCTTAAGAATACAACATTTTTGGGAATTTTTAACATGCGGTGTGTGGCATTTGTCTTGAGGGTTTTAGTATTCCCTGTGAGTCCTACTCCAGATTGAGTAAAAACGTATTTAGAAAGTCTTTAGGTGCTTATTTTCAACCTGGGTTGACAAACATTTCCTGTGGTAAGCACATAATTTCATAAGACAATAAGGCAATCAACTGATGAACTCTACAGTGAATAATCCTAAAAAAAACCCACCCCAAACGCTCTACAGCATAAGCTATCGCTTAATTGTAATAGAGACTACCTCAAGGTTTGTTAAGTGTTGAACATTGTGAATTGAAGAATGCCTGGACAAGTGCTGCATTGAAATGGCTTGGTCCTAATTTCTCAGCAATTCTGCCTTCCTGCAGCCCTCTTGAATTCAAGTTCTGCTACTGTTTGGCACAGCTGTACCAGAAAGTTTTGGCCAAGGCATGTGTGAAGTGTGCCAATCAAAGAGCTACAAAATCTACAAAACCGCAACTGGCCAACTTCTGACAAATCACTCCCTCTGTCCTTGGAAAATATCATAGAAGCCTTTTCTTGTGTGAGCAGTATTGTAAATATTGGTTCATCTTTTTTTCATGAACCTATGTTTAAGTCTATTCCCCAACCTTTCAGCAGTGCCAAAGGATTACCAAACATGCACCATACGATTGCTTACGATCCTTGGTCCCTTCTGGTGGACACCAAATACTGTCATCAAAGTCAGTGCAGCTCTGCCTGCCGTGTTTGGCCAAATACGAGTGCAGAATTTCTCCCACTGAGTAGCTTAATGTGCTGTATTTGAAGATTCACTTTTTGGAGCAACTAGACTTTGACTGGCCAAAGCAATCAGTGTTTTGCCTACCCAGGCAGCCTAGGGAACCCAACTGTAAGAAGTGAAAAGCTTCTGATGAGAGCTGAGGTTGAAAGCATTTCTCAGGGTTGATTTAGCACTCAAGAGCTCAGTGCTTTGCTGAATTGGAGCATCCTCAGAAATAAGGAATAGCACGTGCAGATTGCCCCTCTGTCCTTCCCACAATAATGACTTCCTCTTTTCACCTAAAAAGAAGAAAATAAGCAATTATGCTTTAGTCCCACCTGTCAGTGGTGTTTTGCACAAAATCCCTTCCACAGAGCAGATTCTCAGCTGGGGGGCTGAGAACCATGCACGTGTATAGTATGTCCAAAAATGTTTGCATATACGTTCATTAATTTTTTCCCCTAATATCCCTTGCTGTTAAGCTGCTAAAACATGTTGAAACACTTGGATTGGTTTTTCTGTCCTGCTCCCAGCACCGAATCACCCATTTTAGTGATTCCACACAGATTAGGAATTCAGAAAAACAACATTGCAGCATCCTTTAGCTCATCTCTTCAAGGACATTGAGTTTTGCTTCCGCTGTTTTTGAATTCAACAGGCTGCAGAAGGACTGGGTGTCATTTAGCTATTAAAGATTTTTGTTTTCCTGATCATTGTGAAGTAGCATCATTAACACAGGCAAATTACCATGCTTCACTGTGCTGTGTCCATGGTACATTAGAGGCTCTTTCCCATTGGTAAAGCTGGGTCTATTCTTCTGTAAAATGAGGGGCCCATTGGCAGTTCTTTGGCAAGTGAGACAGAGGGACTATTTAATGAGAAGGAGAGTGGTCTAATAAGGGGGAAGAAGTTGAACGTGACAAGTGCAGGGAAAGATAGCAGAGGGCCGATTTATAAATCACTGCCTAATTGGGCCAAAATATTCATCCCTTTTCACAGGGCTGGGGAAGAAGGGGGCTGGAGTTTTGGGGTAAATGAGTAACATGATTTTTCCAAAGTGCATTTTAGAAAAGTCAAGCACTCCATTCCATTTCTTTTCCCCATACCAAGTGCTGTGCTTTCAGACTAATGGAAACTGGTTTGTATTGCTTAATTTTCTTCTTTGAAATTGCATATTGGCTTTTGGTGAAGAAATTGGACTTAAGCTTGAAAATGTCTGCATTTTACAAATAGGTTTTTTGTTTAATAAGATGAAACCAATTAACCAGAAAAGTCATTGCCAACAGTTTTTACAAGTACATAAAAATATATTGCTTTTTCTTGAAACATTTCATCACCCTTTTAAACGTTCCTTTTTCTTTCCTTTGCCACCAGTGACAAAGCACTGTGATGAATTTATCCCCTCATGCCTTTTCCTGAAGACATTGATCTCTGGCCCTGATCGTGTGTGTGTATGTGGGGGGTTGTAGGCATGTGCATATGCATCTATTTATTTCTATCTCACTTTGCCCCTGGTGTTGTTCAGTGCGCTTAACTTGTGGCCTGAGGAAAAACAGAGCACACAAGCTATAAAAAGGTGTTCTTAAAAGGTTACTTAAAGTGGCACAGGACCCAAGGGCTAATGAGCAATCTCTCAAAGCCAGGTGTTAATGCAACTGCTGAAACATTTGGTGCAGCTGAGATGTTGAGGAAGGCAGTAGCACCTGGTTCTTACCCCTCTGCATCCGTGGGAGAGGAAAGGTCTCCTGGAAACTCTTCTGAGGTCCCTCATTACGCCAGCTTTGTTTTGCAAGTGAGGGTGGGGACAGGGGCAAACTGTCCCTCAGCGAGGCGAAGGTCTGTGGAAATAAGTTCTGGTCTCTGCCTGCCTGTCTCTGAGCAGTATTGCTCATTTAATCACCTCTAGCGATATTTTACTCCTGTTCTGAATAATTAAGTTGGAGGGAATTTTAATATGAGGCCCCGCCAGCCTCCTCTACCCCTAAATTTCCATCAACTTTCTGCCTCCAAGGGGGCTGGGTGACACACAGGACATGGGCGCACACTGAGGCATTACAGAATTTCTCTTTCCATTACCTCAGCCCTCCCCATTCCCTCGTAGCCTTGCCTTCTGCTTAAATTGCAAAGGATATTAACTTCTATGAGTATGTGGGGCGGTAACCCAGGCAGGCATCGCCTTTGGATGACATGGTTTTCCCTGCTCCGATCCGCTCTGTGTAAGCTGAAACACAAAGAGTCTGCTTTGATCCCTAATAACTTTGCTAGTTTGCTTTAGTTACCAGCCGATACAGAGATGACTAAAACATGGTACTTTGGGGTAAAATAGGGTGTCTGTCCAAGTGCATGGCATATGACACAAAATTAGCTGTTGCAAACAGACATCTCTGTTGACACCAGCTTTACCCATCCTTCAAAAAAACATCTGGATCATCTGAAAGAATAACAAACACTAATTTTTGGTAGTACGAAAGGCTTTCATTCTCGTCTTCCTCAAGCAATGGGAGTGCCCTGTAGGGCAGTGTCCTTTTGCATCTCTAATTCCAGTTAGCAGTGGTTCTCACATTTTAAAAATAAGTCTAGATATTTTACCAGCAGCCTGACATCATTACTAACGCTCTACATATTTACCATTTAACTGGTGATCGAGTTGAAGGAAATGATTACATGGAGGGCTTTAAAGGAGATACCCCTTTCAATGGGGTGTGAACTTCAACACAAACCAAAGAGTTGCTTCAAGTCCTCCTGGATTTGTGAAACTCTCTCAATTAGCCACACCAAGCTGTGAATGATGTTGCCCTTTCAAGAAGTCAGGGCAGCCCAACACCTCCTTCCAGTAGCTGTGGTGTGAGCAGCATGCGCTAGTTTATGTCCAAGCTCTTCCTATGCTTATTTAATTCTCACTTTTTTTGGCCTTTGTTGAATTCCTAGGCTGTCCCTCATATGAAAGTGACCTTGTTCCTCCAGGGAAACCTCCCCCCATTCAAACAAATGGTACCAACACCAAATAACCGCTTTGTGGTATCCAGTTTTGTCCTGCATTTGTTTTAAAGCTTCCCAGGAACCCTTGGCTACTTCGCGCAAACTGTTAACTTGAGGGTAATAATTTTGTCTGGGTTTTGTCACAGAAATTCAATTAAGGAGGATTATGAACACAGTTGTAGGCCTGTTTCATTTACAGTTGCAAATGAAACCCAGGCCACACACTGATCGTTTATATAGGAAAGGAGATGCTGTGTAGTTTTGAGTGGCTGAATTACCTGCATGTTCCTTTGTGTGGCTTCACTTATTGCAGAAGGGAGAGGAGGGAGACTTGCAAAACGAATAAAGGAGTGACAGAAAGGCGGGAAAGAAATCACCAAGGGAAAAACTACCCCCACTGCTTTTCCCTAGGAGGCACATTTCCCGTCTACACATAATAAACTCCACAGGGAATTTCTTCCTCCTTAGAAAACATATCCCAAAGGGCAAGAGTGAGTAGTCCTTTATTTATTTATTTATGGTTAACAAAGAGCAATATTCTGTTTTCATGGCCTTGGTTTGGCTCCAAGTCCCAGAGCCACCGGGGGCAAGGCATATGGTTTCACTTTTTTTCAGTTCTTATTTCTGGGCCATGCAAGCTAACTTTTTCATTCCTTTTTTCTCTTTTCAAGTTTTTCTGCAAGCAGCTGAATTCCCCAGGTAAGAAAGGGGAGAGGAGGGGGAAGGGAGGAGAAGACGTTTACCAGATTGGAGCAAAATGAAAATGATAGCTGCTGCAGAGGCTGGCTCCTGGTGGAAGCAGAGTGTTTGGAGATAATGAAAGAAGAAGGGATTTTGTTTATTTTGTGGGATGCCTGTTTTAGTTATGAAGGGCAAAGCAAAGGCAAAACTTGTCTTGATGTCCTCTGATGAAATGTCTGTGTTCGTACAGGAGCAATATATCTCTGCTTTGCTTTGCAACAGTAAACTTGGGAATTACTTTGCACCACTCTGGAGATATGTGGTGGGCACAGCACTTGGTCATCTCTTCTTCTTATACAAATTTGTCCCACAGCTTTGAGCTCTGTCCTCTAACCCTTTGGCTGGGAAATCCCACACTGATTTCCCTGGGGGGTTGCCTGCCTGAAGACACATAGGATGTGGCCTCCTATTACTAATAAGGCTTAGCTCTCATCTACTAAATTCTATTCATAAGGAGTTATCACCACTTTGCAGATGGGGAAGAGAGAGGTGCCCAAGAGTGGAAAAGCAGCCCCAGTTAAGAACAGGAACAGCCCCAGTATCCAGTCCCTGTCCTAAGTACTTTCTGGTAGTGAGCGCTGGAGTGTCTGCTAAGGGACGTACACCATGCATCGCAGTTGATTAAAGCTCTCCTCAAGTATACTCTATTTAACTACTCGTTTTCCTCTTGTTTCTTGCTTTCTTCCTGATCCTTCAATTCCAGGAAGGATTTTGCTGTCCTTACTGTGGTTTCAACTACGTGCCCAAGAGGCTTACTGGATTCTTCACCAGATAAGGGGAAATAAGCTCTTTTGTTTCTACCTTTAGATCAGATACTGTTTTCATACACCTCTCTGTATACAGCCTTGACACTGTTAAAGTCTGCAAGAGAGGCAGGCAGCTTATTAACTCTCAAAAACTTCAGCAAACATTCACTGGAAGTGATGCAGTGAAGTGTGAACAATATCTACCTTTGCTTCATATCCAGGGCAATTCATCCTGTGGTGAGGGGCTTTTACAGCAATTTATGTTTCTCAGTTGTTTCATGGTAGAGTTGTCTCGTGTCAGACCAAACTTGTGAGAGCTTGTTGTTGAGGCGAAACCTGGATGAAAAAGAATGAAAGGTCTTATATTAAAGGATGATCTGTGAGTCTCTTACCTTTTGGGCACCTTTTCTGAAGAAGTTAGGACAATTGAATTCAGTGCCCTCAAGCAGCTTTCAATCCAGGTGAACATGACTTTGGAGCTGGTATTATGACTAGATGGATTTGAGTTTGAATAACCTTGCAAAAGTCAGTGGGTTCATGCTGGCACAAAAACGCTGGGGGAGAAAAGGAGGAGGATTGGGGTTTTGCATAATGATCAGGTTATTTTGTTACAGCTGATTGGGATGATATATCATAATCCAGTTTTGTTGTATAGTGGAGGAAGGAGATGAGCATCTCTTGAGGATGACTCTTCGGAAGGGCGTTCCCACAGGCCACAAGAGCCGACCTTTGGGAGTGCTGATCTCCTACCACTGAGGTACCAAGCGCCTCGCTGCCTAGCCTAGCCCAGCCTTCAGGTGAATAAAGTAGGGTGAGATGAATCTCTTCCTACGTTTCAATCACATATTTTATATTTGGTAAGGCATATAAAAATAGCGCTTTTTTAGCATCTTTCAATCTGTAGATAGTAGAGCTAGATCCTTAGCCAGCATAAATGAGCTGAACTCCAGTGCTGAAGAGCTGATTTTGGTGGAGTAGCTTGTGCTTTGCTCCAGTTAAAGCAGAGTCAGATCTTCATGGAGTTTTTGGGGGTTGTTCCAGTAGTACCCCTAAGCTTAGTACCTAAACCTCAGCAAAGGGACAGAAAGAGGCTGTATGTATATAAGGTACAAGGTTTCTTGTGATGCCTTATATTTTACATGAAGTGCTTTTAGATTCATGACATCTGGCAGCATTGCCCTCTCAAAGTGTCGCAGAGAAATAATCCTTTCAAATCAGCTGTGATGGAGAGTCAAGTGTTTTTCACTAGCCTAGTTTAGAAATCATATCTGAGTCTTTCCCTCCTGTGGCTGCTAACTGGTTTAGCACAAACAATGCACACAGGCAGTAGCTATTTCAGCGGTGTCCCTGGAACTTGCTGTACATTTTAAATTCTTTTATTTCTTTCTTTCTTTGGTTTGGTTTTTTTTTGGTGGTTTTTTTTTTTTTCACAAACTTTTTTTACGCAGAAGGAAAAGTGTGTAGCTGAATCATAAAGCTAGATAAAGTATTGTGTGCCTGTGATGGATTGAGGTCTTTTTCAGCCAAATAATGACTTTATCTGCCAAATAATGACTTTATAGGAAGAATTGAAAGAGATGTGGGAAAGTAAGACTGAAACACACTTGGGAGCCTATATTTCAGTAACGAGGAGGAGGCTGACCGTTAATATGGGAATTAATAACCTTCCAAAGCCACCTCTTTTGAGCAGCTGCAGTAGGAACTGGCAGTGCAGCATGCACAGACTAATTCTCTTTCAGAGCAGCTGAAATTAAATGTTTGTTACAGCTTTATGTACGTACACTCTCAGCAGGGGCCGTTTTCTTTCCCTTCAGGCAAATTCAGAAGAGGAAGAACTTTAGCAGCCTCGAACCACCCAGTCTGCGTGCCATATGTATGTGCCACTGAGCCATGCCTGGGTTGTCAGTGCTTAGACTCTCCCTGGAAGGTGGAATCTGGGCTGGTTGCTAGCAATCCATGTCGTTAGAGGCACTGAAGCAAAATGCTAATGTTGATCAGAAGGGGAAGGTTTGAAATGGTAAGCAAACAGAGAAGATCCATCATGCGTTTTCACAGATGATAAAAGGCTGGCAGTGGCAGTCTGCTTATCAAATAACTAGATTTATTGAAATAGCCTGTGCTCTCATTAAATAGTTTGCTTTTTATGTTTTCATTTTATTTCATCTTACTGAAGGTGTCTGGGATTTTTTCAAACCTACTATTACTGCCATGGCAAACTGGCTAATTTAGATCATTTCTCCTGTTAATGCTTAAAAGAAGCACGGACTGCAATGTTCTCTTCTCGCTGAAGTAGTGGGACCTCAGTGCAAAGCCAGTCCCTGTCATGAAATCTGAGCTTCCTGGAAAATAAATTATAAAATCAATGTAATAATTATAAGTTTGTTCTGTGCAAGATGATAGTGCTAGTGGAAGTGTGGCTACACATTTCATTTAGCATAAGCCTAGTGCTGTCAGCTATGCACAGAAAATGGGGTAGGATCGATCATTTTTAATCACTAGAGAGAAATAAAATGCAGAAACAAAAATGTTGCTAGCATGATATGACATCCCTGTGCTGAAGGGACCATTCCTTTCATGGCTCAGTGAGGTACCGCATTTTGTGTTTTTGTTCCCAGGGGAACAAGCTGCTGCTTTCCTCCTTTTCTGAAAAAGTTTGTAAGACAAGAAGTGGAATATTAATAATTGAAAATGCAAGTTGCAGTAATGCCATTTGCATAAGGATGTTTCTTGACCCATGGAGGATATTCACTGTTTGTTGGAGAAAAGATCAGCAGAGGAACTGTGGGAGCCTGATGGATCTAAAAGGCTACCTGGCAATAAATACGTTTCTCAAATGAATCTTAATGTGGTTCCCAAAACTGGAGTTCTCTAATTATAGCCTGCCCTTTTTCCTGGGGGACCTGACATACTATCAAGAGAATCAATTCCCCCCAACGCTGGGTGTGGTGGCAGTAAGTAGACATTAGCATGGAGAGAGGGTTTTTTAACAAAGGACGTGGAAACAAATCCTTCCTCCTGCAGAATTTGCTTGCTGAAGTTTATCAGTCCCAGTGACCTTCACTGAGGAAGTCCTTCTCCAAAGACATTTTAACAGTGAACTGCATGGAGTTCATTCACCCGTCTGCTGCAGCAGGGGTTAAGACTGGGTTGACTCTGCTGATATTTTAACCTATAGTTTCAGGAATTGTGGTGGTTTTTGTTTGGGCTTTTGGGGGTTTTGTTTGTTAAGCCAGATGCTTATGCTGCAGAGCCATCCTTCCGTGCTATTTTGAATGCTAGCGGTACCGAAACATTACTCATAAAGGGCACACACTGTTACGATTCCTGACTTTAACTCTTAGCATATTTATAGGCCTCATTTCCATTTTTTGTGGTCTCATTAATGGAACAGCAATAATAAATTGAAATGTTAATGGGGGATCATTTCACCAACAGCAGAAGGTATTAACGAACCTGATAAGATAGTTGAAAGGAAAATAACTTTTTAGTAGTGTAATTGTTTTAACTATAGCCCCTGATTGTCTTGTTCCAAACATGTGTAACTGGGGCAGTTTTGAAATTATGAGCATCATTTCATATGGACATTTTTCTAATCAGCTTCCTGGATGCCTTGCATGGGAGACGGACCATCTGCAGAAATGCCAGTGGGAGCAGCCATTCTGGAAGTTGAAGCATGGGCAGGCCTTACTGTAGTCATGGTGGTAATGATAAAAACCCAGAAAGCACCTTTTGTCTATGTGAGTTAATGACCTTCATTAACATGGTGTGAAAAAGTGGTCCTCCTTGTATGAAGTGTGCAGTTCACATCCTGTTGTTAAGTACTTGGATATAGCGTTCAGGTCTGATGTCATATAGGAGTTGAATTCCCCAACAAACAAGGGAATTGTACCTTACAGTCATGGATTTGTGGAAGGTCCCTGAGAAGTCCCTTGGCGGCACTGTATCTCACTTTTCCCACTTGTAAAGTGGAGGGCTTTGAGTTAATGGAACACAGGAGGATTTTCAGGCTTGGTCAGTTACTATCTGTGGAGAGTTAGTATCTTCTGACGGAGAGGTGGTACACTGCGGGGCAGCTCTCATCTGGAAATAAACAGTACCAGACATTGTCCGGGACTTTTTCCAATGCTGTACTTTGTTGAAGACCTCTGTGCTGGAATTAGTTACAGCTTTAAGAACATTTCTATATGCATGTTTAGAAGTTGAAGGCTAAAATTTGTAATAAATTTGCAGTAAATTTGCATTCTGGCCCCTGGTACAGAACACCTGTTTGAGTCTTTTGCTTCTTAGTTCTAGAAAGTTTGTTCCCAATGAGTTTTCATTTCATGCATTAATGCTTTTTGGATTTTGCTTACTCACAAATGTCTAGAAGTTTTGAAGTGGATTGGCAGCTTTTCGCCACTGTTCTTTCTTGTTGTTAAACAATAAATTTAAAAGTACTAGAGTGGGCCGAGAATTGCATGTTTGAACTGGTTGTTTTCTATCGGAGAACAGAGATTGGCATTTAAACGTGCCATTCAAGCAAATTGTCTCATAATCAGGAGTCTATCAACCTAGAAACTTAAATGTAGTCCTGTAAGGACAAATATGTGCAATTTTTGAGAAAATAGAAAAAATATTATTTTCAAAGGAGAGATGTGATTTGTCTAATTCTCTTTTCTTTTGTAGATATCATTAATTTGAAAATTACTTCTGTGCAGTGGTGTTGTCTTGCTTCCATGCAAGGAAACTGCATGAGCATGAGCCCACCGAGCTAGGTACGGGATGAGCAAGCTCATATGGAAGTGGACAGATAAATGCCAATGCAAGGGCGTTTGAAACAGAGGGGGAAAAAAAGAATATTATCTGTCTATTCTTATTAGCAAATAATCAGAAAACTGACTAGAAGTATTATATTGCATTTTTTCTTGCTTAGGGCTTGATCCAAAACTCACCAAAATTGGTGGGAAACTTTCTGCCATGTGCTTGAACTTTGGACTGGGACACCTGGTCCTCACTTACTCTTTCTGTCTTACTGCAACAAATTGCTAAGTGCCTCAGGCAAATAGATATTTTCAACAGCCAGCAGTACCAACACTACCTGGCACTGGCAAAGCAAACTTAATCTGCTGTGGCTGTAATGGCTCTTCAACATGTAGAGAGGAAAACAGTTGCTTTGAGTAATACAACATGGATATGGATATGGATATGGATAATAGACATAACCCAAGCACATGGCATGGCATTTTGTGTTCAGTAAGGTGTCATTTTTATATAGACAAGTGACCTTAAAAGGCTTATTCCAGTTTGCTGTGTCGTGATCTTTTAAAGTTCTTACTCTTTAGCTTTAGTACAATTGTATTTAATTTCCCCCCCTCCCCCTGGTTTTTTACATCTCATAAAGTTCAGTGTGTGCAGATTTGGTTTGGGGATGAAGGTGGAGCACAGCTGGTGGAGTGGAGGAGCAGGGAGGGAGCAGATCTTTCTAAAGCAGCTAAACTTGTAGCCAGAAAAGATACTGCATTTATAATGTTCCCATTCTTCTCAATACTTAACAAGAAAAATGATTGTGTGTGTGTGACGTGAATATTCAGCACAGAGCTTTGGTAGCTGACCGCTCTCTTTTCACAGCCATCCAACCGCACACACATTCCTAGGGGATTACCTCACTGCCAGCGCTCCTCAAAGTGTGGGATACGACGAAGCCGACCAACTGCAAAGCGCCTTTCTGCTCACTGCAGTGCTGATTTTAGGCAATGACCTTTAAAACCTCAAAGCTAACCCTACATCTACCCCCAAAAAGATTTTTCATCTGTTAGCTAAATGGAAGAGATGCTGGGAGTGGAAATAGGGTAGAGTCCATAGGTTACATGTAGAAATTCCTCTCCAAGCTTTCAACTCCTCTTTGGCTCTAAACACTCAATAACTTTCCAGCCAGAGAATGTTTGTCCCTTCCTTCTCTCTCTCTTTTTTGTGTTCTTCCCTTGTTTTGCATATTCTGACAACACTGTTTACTTCAGCCTGCAGCTCCCACTGCTTTTGTGTGCTTTCTCCCCATCTCACAATTGCACAAATAAATCACTGAGGAAAATTTGCATTTGATGGGAATTTTTAGGTGATATTAAATTTTATGGGCGGAATATAATGTATGCGACTTGGCTTAATTAAACTGAATTTTCATTTATGACACAGAGGTCTTTATCTGTACAAGGCTATTTTTGTCTTTCATCTTTTTTGCTGTTAAACATGCCAGTGGATTTAAAAACCTGAGGATGACAGGTCTCAGAAAGTATCACCTCTCTTGTATCAAAATATCTGCTTATGCCAAGTGGAACAAATCAGCATCATCACAGAGCTGAGCAGTTAATTTATGCTGGGAATTTCTGAACGCCAGGCGGTCAGAGTCCGAGGCCCATATGTGTTGTAGCACCCTCTAGTCGCTCTGTTGATAACTTGCTTCACTCTAGAGGAGAGATGAAGTCTGGCAAAAGAATTTAGATCAAGTGAAAGTTGATTAAAATTTTATTGAGAATTTCTGTGCCCTGATATTCTATCTATATAAGTTGAAAGTGGCTTCCTTCCACCTCCCAAAAAGTGGTGTGTCCCCGGAGCCCTTCTGGATTTGGCTTTGGTGAGCACAGGGCTTCTCTTGCCCCTGCCTGTCCTGCTGCCATGGCAAAGCTTGTGGATGCGGTGTGGTTTGCCATTGAGATTGCTGGGGCCAAAGTGGGCTGTGAACACACGCTACCTGTTCTGCCATCCACAGAATCACAGAATCACAGAATGGTCAGGGTTGGAAGGGACCTCTGGAGATCATCTAGTCCAACCCCCCTGCCACAGCAGGGTCACCTACAGCAGTTGCACAGGACGGCGTCCAGACGGGTTTTGAATGTCTCCAGTGTGGGAGTCTCCACAACCTCTCTGGGCAGCCTGTGCCAGTGCTAAGGAATCCGAGCTGAGGTCATAACATCCACAGAGCGTGGGGGGCACGTGGGAAATTCATCTCGTTGGCTGCTGCAGTTTCGTTTCAGGGAGATGGGGGAACCAGCCTCCCAATTCCCATTTTCACCCTAATCTTAGAAATCTGAATTGAAGGAAGGGACAGAAGTGCCATTACACCCTGGGTCACACACCTACCTAGAATGTGTTTAATGCATACCACTGACCAGGAGCTTGGTCTGTGGTATTCCTTCATGAGCATCAACATCAGGAAGGGCTGCGAGCCTCCTGCAGGATCCTCAGATCCAGCCTCCAGGAGCACAGGTATTGGGAGGGCTCCTGACTTTCTGACTGTTTCTCTGGAGCAAGACTGGCAAATTATAGCTTGAGATTGTCACACTGATTAATACTAATAATGCTGGTGCAGCTCCCCAAAGTGCATGAGGCACTGATGAAAGTGCTGGTTTCAATTTATTTATTTTTCAGGCCAAAGATTTCCACACTTGCACAACTCCCTTCGCTACCATTTTCCATGCAAGGGGCCTGCGTGCCCCTGAGACTGATACCGCATCTGCTCCTCTGTGAAGACAAAGATAAACTGGTTCATGGTGTGTTGTTATTTCACTTGCTCTTCAGCATAAGAACAAGCAGTAAGAATGCATTTAAGATGTTAATGAAATTAATGAAAGCCAGATCTCGGAAACAGCTGAGATTGTTGACTGTCTCAGGCAGATTTGTACTTCATTTTAATTACAGATGAGCCAGAACCAAAACCCTGATTAGAATTGCTCCAGATTTTGGATCCACATCTCTCAGCTTTGCAGTTTGGACCAGTTTCCAGTGTTTAATTCTCTTCCCATTTTATTTTTCCTTCTGGTTTTACTCCAGGTGTTTTAATGTTTTCATTTTGTCTCTGTGAAAGACTGGCCTCAGTGACGGACGTGAGAACTGCTGCCACAGGTCCCACTGGGGCTGCAGAGGCGTAATTTGGTAGCAGGATGCGCTGATACACGCCGGGGGAGCATGTACTAGACTTTGGGTTGATAAACATTTCTGTGCCATCTTTGCAGGCAGGTGGCTGCCCCTACTGGCATTCTGGCAGCTCAGTAAAATCCTGTCCCTGGGAAGTCCTCCTTCAGTTCAATGGCAAATGTCTTTCTCTCTGGCCTGAAACAGCCACGACTCTTGACCAGTCCCCCAGCTGCAAATCTGATTGATGGTTTGTTACCATGCCTTCGCCTGTAACGCCAGAAGACCCCGTTGACGGTGTGATGTTCTCACTTTGCATGTATATCAATTCCATCGCAGAATTTATAGTTTGATTAAAAAGAAAAGCCTTTGGAGACAGTGTATTAATAATGAACAAATTCCTTTTTATGTCTCCTGGATATAAGGGGACCTCGAGCCTCTCCCTGGGGAGAGAGAATGGTCTGAACAGCCCAGTTAGAAACCTCAGAGGCAGCAAGCACATGGGAAAGGCTGTTTATTATCTTTGTTCTTTTGTTGCTATACTCAAATCCCAGGAACAGTATTACTTTGGGCCATAGATATTGTACTGTGCATTTTTAGGGTAGGTTGAGAAAAACACCTGATCATAATGGCTTTAAAAACAGTGATAAAAGAGGGAGAGGAAAAAATAATTTGCATTAAATGCTACAGTGCTTCATTTACACAATATAATAAAAAACAAATTTTGTGATTCAAGTAATGATTGCAGGTTATTAAACTAGGCTTTAAAGACTTTATAAAATGAAAGGCTTTTAATAAGTGATAAACATGGATGATAATGCACTTGAAAATAGAGAGGATCTTTATTAAATTTGACACATTTGTTCTCCACCCACCCACTTCCCTGCTACTTGGTCCCTGGATCACTATCACAAAAATGCACCAGGGAGACAAAGCTTTAGCTGGGAAACTGCATGGGAAAGCACCACCTTTCATGGCTGCCAGGGCCTGGAGAACATGACATTTTGGGAAGAGGCTGTAGCACCGTGGATTCCCACTGATCAGAGCAGGGGTCGTGGGGCAGCTAAAGCAGGTGGGACTCTGCTTCTGGAACCAAATTCATCACCAAATGGTTTCTATCTACGTGTGTAAGAGATCTCTCCTGCGCCAATCGTTGGAAGATTAAGCAGAGAGCTCACTGAGATGTGAAAGTTGCTCTCCCCGGACAGCCGTTCAGTTAGAAAATTGGCAGCTGGTGATGCTAACAGGCATTGGGGCTGATGGGCAGAGCTGAGCTGTGCTTCATTAGGGCCTGATTCAGAGCATATTGACATCAGTGGGTGCCTGCGCACTAGCTTGAAGGATCTGGCCTGGGCAGTGCTGGAGTGAGAAACTTTGACAATCGTTTCACTGCTGCTTTATCTTTTCCAGGGTTAGTTCTGACTGTCATCAGGTTGGGACTGACTGACCTGGAGAGGAGGTGGCAGAGGGAGAGGCAGAGCTGTGCTGCTGAGCTGTGCAGCAGAGGGTAGAGCCTTCCTCCTCTCAACCAGTAATAAACTGATGCTGGTGTAAGGGGAACTGTTCCCGCAGGTACTACCTTTTGATTAGATATCTGAGAGTCATAAAAAACTTCCTGTTACGAGGATGAATGTATCAGACAGCCCTGCCCAGCAGCGGTTTTGGATAACTTAATTTTACCTGCTCAACTTACCTCCTCATTTCAGTGGAATATTCTGCTCTATTTTGCCTAAATTATTAGACTAATGAGGTTTCCAACCTAGAAGTGGCTGCATTTCTGTGATGGATGAGTTGATTCTTGTGTGGATATAGTAATCAAGGCATTTTTAAGCATCTTCGGCATGAAAGGCACAATATAAATGTAAAATATTATTTTGTGCCATGCAGCTGCTCAAATCTGAAATACACATTATGTCTCAGTAATATAGAAAGTGCTTAAGACTGTTAAATTAAACTATTAAAGCCTATAGAAAAAACCAGAGATGACAGAGTGCAAATTAAATCTGAATTATCGTTAAATTGCTGTGCCAGTAGTTTTCAAACACATTCATAGTGACCTGGAAGAGAGCAAGGGGAGTGGAATGACATTCACACCTCCTAATTGGAGTCATTATCTGTACTTTGTTATCGTGCTGCCCACAACAAGGGCATCCCTGGGACAGCAGTGACATCGGTAGAGCAGAAGGATGCCTGTGGACCATAAGGGATACATAGGGATGTAGTGAATGTCCTGCCATCTTTCTGATTTAAAGCCAGGACATGGCCAGGCAGTCACTTTGTCAGATAGACAATTTTCAAGGCGATAAATGACTGCAGGATCTTTTCTGTGCAGAACGACTGACGTGGGAAAGGGGAGGCATGGTGCATGGCTGGGTTGCACTTGTGAGAAATGTCCGTGTCCCAGGGACACGCTGGTCCTTGCTGCCCTCTTCTCTCCCCTGCTAACAGCCCAGGCTCGGTGGGTGGCCTCGCTGGACCTGGGGCTCATAATAATTCCAGCTATGGGCCTTCATGGAATATCAGATAGAAAAGGAGCTTTTTAAGTCATCTAAATCATCTGCCTACCAAAACATGAGCATGCCTGACAGTATGTTCTCAGGTGCTTTGTCCAGTTCATTTCTATCCAGTTGCAAGTGATGAAATTTTCAGAGCTTCCTTTGGAAGTTTAACCCTGCCCCAGTCTCCACAGTGCATTTTAAAATTAAGATTTTGCCTTTGTTTTCCTTATTTCATTACTCATGATGGTATCTCTGTGTACCTCTAAAAAAATCCCTTTCCATCCTTAATCTTTACAAGCGCTTGCAGGCATGTGGGTATCTGCTTATTGTGAGTCAACCTCATGCCAATCCATCAGTTTGCCTCTTGGAGCACTTTATGACAGCAGAAAGTGATTAATTTTCAAAGCAGACAACCTTTAATCTGCAGAAAAGGAAACAAACTTTCCCCCGCTCCTTTGCTGATTGAATCTGGAAATGAATGAATGATACCCGACTCAAATGTGTTTCTAAAATAGTTTTCATTAAATATAATCGGTCAGTGCTGATCATCAAAAGTGTCTTGAAGAGTGGCCTATATATGTATACAGTACTAAAGTCAGAGTGAGCTCAGTGATCGATATTCATCCAACATCTTAATCTGCTCAACAGTATTAAATGGATTTTCCCAATGTCCCCGCAAAGCGGAGAAATAATGTAACTCTTGAGCAGGAATATTAAAGCAGAGAGGATGAATGTGATGTCCAAAGCAATGCTGATTAGCTCCTGACTTGTATCTTTGTACCTGTCATCCTGCTGTTTGTCATCATCAACTGATGCTGTTACAACTGGGGAAAACTCCCAAGGATGGCCACGCAAAGCCAAGGTTTGACAAAATTGGAGGAAACATCTCAGTGTGGCTTCCCCCTGTATGTGTTTTGTAGTCCCAGATCTGTCAGCTGCTCTTTGCCAGTGGCTGAATTGGGACTAAACCCAGGCGCTCACACAGCCTTAGTTCTGAGTATAGTTTATTTGTTTTCTGGGTGGTTTATTAGTTGTTGGGCTCCTGGACAAATGATGGGAACACAGATCCCTGTCCTTAAGTCCATCCCTTGCTATACTGCTAAAATACATTTCCTGCTTCCAGCATGGGGCTGAACCTTAGTCCATGAGAAGCTAAAGTCAAATATGCAAGTCATTTTACATACTGCTGCACTATAAAAATCCTACTGATTTTATATACATATACAGTTAGCTCAGTAATGGCTAGAGATCTGTGTTCCTCCCCAGACATACTGTAGGAAATCTTTTCAATTTCCCTGCTGCAAAACGAGAGGGTAACTAACAGTGTATTTAATTTAGTTATTTAAGGCCAAGCCTGCTACGGGACATTTGTCTGTGGCTATGACTTCTGGAGAGATTTGAATGAATGACCGAGAAGAATCATCTGAATCATCCAGTCATGCAAATTAAACTATTTCAATAATATGAGGGCTACTTTTCCTGATCCATAGTAATTGATGAGGCTCATTATATGTTAATATCACTCCTTTTTTTTAATCTTACATGTAATTCTCTACAGTGTTTAAATGTGAAGGTATAATTAAGATTCAGATGGCAATTTCATTGTAGACTGCTCTCTACAGTTGCTTAAATAAAAATGAGCGCTTGGGATGCTATTTTCTCTAGAGGCAGAAAAAAATATTCTTTTTGATACTTCAGATATAAACCCATTCAGCCACTGCTGAGTTTTCTAATTGTGAAAAAATGCAAAGTACTACCTCTTCCAGGCAATCACTGCTTCTCTTCCCGCTCCATGGTTCGGTGCCCCTGCTGAAGGTCTTGTGTTTGATGCAGCAGCCAGAGCTCAGTTCCTAAATGCACAAAACCTCTGACTTTCATGGTTACAGCTGTGACCAGTGACCAGTTCCTCCACTTATGTGTTAATGTTAATTATCAGTGTGCATGGTGCTGGTGAGTACAGCAGCCAGCCACTCCAAGATCTGCATGACCAAGCTGCTGGTGCGCACATCCTTGTGTGAACCTTCATGAAATTTCATTGAAATTTCATTGAATTCAGCCTTATTTTACACATTAAGGTTTTCTGTGGGGCTTAAGTTGGGCAAAAAGCCTTGGTGGAGGCAGGAAAGGCATCTGCGTGTCCGTGTACTTGTGTCTGTCATCACTTTGTGCTGATCCTCTTTACGACCAGGCTCTGGCTGTATGTGGGATTTGATGACTGCCTACCAGTTGACTACACACATGAGCTTACGCTGGGGATGCAGCTCGCTGCTGACAGAAATGCTTTGGGACCTAGCGTATGAAAAGAGCAAAACAAAATGTTTCTGTAATATCATGCGAGGAAAGACAAATGTGGGTGTACATGAAAACATGCAGGCAGGCCTGCCGACACAGGCAGGGAGACACGGGGGAGACGGGAGTTTCTGTGCTTTTGTAACGCGAGTAAAACAGTCACTGCCTGGGTAGTGGGAATTTCTGAAGTGGATGGCAAAATCTCATCATTTTTTTTTGTAGCGACCATTTTTTAGAAGCGATCATTTTGTCGCTATTTCGTTTAGGCTGACATCAGGTGCTTTATGAAACCTTTTTCAGAGGTTTTCTTCGCTGGCTGCTTGAAGGGAGCAGGACCTTTTGTCCAGAGCACAAACCTTGTGCCGGTGTGAACTGTGGCTGCGTGGCAGCAGTGTTGCTTGGCAGGGCAGACCGGGTCGTTTCTCTGCCCGAAGGGAGATGTGCATTTTGCAGCACTCTCGGTGCAAGGCCCCGTGGGGGTTCATAGGCTGTAGCATGCAGAAACCGTCCCACCAAAGCAATGCAGCTGCCCCGGGGGCAGAAGAAGAGTGGAAGGGGGGAGGCTGCTTGTGGCGGGGGCTGCAGCCACCGTGTGGGCAGGCGGCAAAATCCCACCTCCGCCCCGCTGTTGGAGTGGACGGGAGGATGTGCGAGCACCTTTTTCTGTGAGATAAGTGCTGGGGGGTCTGTAAGAGCTAAGGTGATCATCATCCTGCTCTGCAGTGGGGAGCACTGTGCAAAATCACTGACTGCCTTTCTGACTCAGTTTCCCCTCCTGTAAATTGGAGATCTTCCGCAAAGGCGCGGTAAAAATGATTATGTTACAGCGATACTGTGGTGTGAGGGACCATATGAGTCCTTCAGAGAGAGCTTTCTGTCTGACGGCTGCTTTAAAGATGTAAAAAGAAATGCAAAGATTTGGCTTCACTTTGCACCATGTGGAAAAGCGGGATGTGTCTTTCAAAAAAGGAATTTATCAGAGTGTTGTAGTTTTGAAGGACTGCAAGCAGTGTGGGTCCTATTCTTCCCTGGTCTAACTGCAGCTCCTGTGCCCGGCTTGCACAATAGCGGGGATTTGGGGTTGCCCGTCCGTGCAGGTAGCTCTGGTGGGAGTGTGCTGTCTCTATGCCATGTGTTGTATTGTAATGTGAGTTTTGGAACTGGGCCCATTTTTAATAAATTGTACCTTTTCCTCAACTGCTTCCTGTCTAAATAATGTGCGCTAACCCAAAAATGAGCAACCGTCACAGCAGCTGTCAGTGGATTTTTGTATGTTCTCAGCAAAGACCCTCTGAGGAATTTCCTTATTAAACAGCCGAGCTATCAAAAGCGCCTTTTCCTGCCAAAAAGGGCAAAAAGCACAGAGAACCGAATGAATGTTCAGTGAAATTCCGTTGCAGTTTAACGAGACCGGGCCTTGGAAGGAGATCTCTCCTGGCTGGTGCCTGCTGCAGAGAGTCAAAATAATACGCTAGAGTCTTGAGCATAAAACCTTTATCATCTTTGCTTTGACCCTTTCAAGGTAGACCGGTACTTTTGACGTGATGCTGATGGATACTGTTGCCCCTGGAGCTGAGCTGGGCTGGGGGGTGTTTGTAGGGCATCAAGTACAGTGAAATCTTGGCTACCCATGGACAACCTCTAATCTGGGAGGCTAGAGAGTGTTGTTTCAGCCTTCAGTGTGCTTCAGACTTGATCTTGAGGAGAGAAAGTACTGACCTCAGTTGTAAGAAAAGTGAAGGTGTACAGACACACCATGTGTGTCTAACTTTTGGTGATTGAGTAGAATGGACCAAGACTCATCAGCTTGGAAAAGAGGTGGACCAAGAGGGCATGTGGTGGAGATCCAGCAGACAGGAGAGGGCATGGAAGCAGGCAAGGAAGTATGTGGCTTCACATATCTGGAAGTCACTGTTTTGGTTGCTGTGTTGTTTTATGGGTAATTCTAAAGGAGCATTGGTTAGATAATTGCCGTTGGAGGGAAACCTGTGAGAAGATCAGAGCCAGGGGTGATAGCGGAGGAACTGGCCTAGAAAAGCATTGGGACAAGGCTTGATAGAAGCAGTAGAAAGGCAGAACCTGCATTTTTGCAAAGAAGGAAGCAAAATGATCTGATTTGAAACAAAGGGTAGTGTTAAGGAGAAATGCCACGTCTGAGAGGCAAACTGATCACATGAATTAAGACTATTCATTGCCGTGGTAGCACAGAAATGTGCTGTCTGCTTTTATTCCATCTCAACCTGGTTTTGGCCATTTTTATTCTGAGTCACTGCCAGAGGGTGTCCTTTAATGCTGCCCTCCTGTACAGAATTCAGGAGCAGGGCTCTTTTCCGGATCTAAGTCTTTCCATTATCTTATTTCTTTCCTAAGGGAGCAAAATTGATTCCCAATAAAGTAGCTGGTTGATTTTTAAGATTCTAGCACTTGCTTATTTATTTGATTTTTTGGTTTTCCATTTAATGGGTTGCTTGCTCTGTCCCGCCTCTAAATGACTTTCAACCAGTCTGGGGGCTCGGAGTGCAGCTCCGCGTCTGGGCTATTGCATGCTGCACCCATTCTCCAGGGATTCCCACCACATTGTCAGATATTAAAGCTATTGAAAAATATTGTTTCTCCTTTTTCTTCAGTGGATTTGACTTTTATTCGTTTTGTTCCTGCCTGTCAGGACTGGAGTGGAAAGGGGGAGTCACCAAAGCTCTTTTGTCACAGACCCTGAGCTCACTCTGCTTCACTCTCCCCTTATTCCCCAGAGTAAATTACCACTTTTTTCATACCCTTGCATTTTCTCTTATGCTTGTTTTTTTTCCCTCCCATCGTACCCTTTTATCCTTGTTGCCTCAACTCCTCTTGGTGCTGCGAGATCCTCAGCTTTGAGGCATGTCCTATTTTAGTGAATATGTTTGGCAGTAATAAACATCAGATTGTGGTCCAGGCCAACAGTGCAATACATACCTTGGTATTTCTTATTTACTCCTGATTAATGTTCACACACTCAAGCCAGCCAGTTTGCAAGTTAGAACATTTTTTCTCTGTCTCTGACCACTGCAAACTCTTCCTTTTATGTAGAGGAGAAAACGTGTTTTCCTCCTGCTTTTTAAAGAGATGTAGTAGCAGTAAGGAGGCTGGGTTAGGAAGCTGGCTGGTAACTTTGCACATTATACACAGGGTTGAATAGGACAAAGTCTGTTCCCCAGAGTTACTTTGGCTGTGCAGCACTAGGCATTTGTTTGCAAATGATGCAAATACTGTGCAGATGAAAAAGTGAGCATGGCTGTGTCTGTTATCCAGCATGATGTTTTAATACTTTTCTGAAGATAACTTTTATTCAGCAGGAAGCTGGTTATTTGACACACCGTATCCTTCTTGTGGGTAGTACATCCCTACAGGGTTCCAGCAGGCTACTGGCAGAACAATTAAGGGTGTGTATTTTAAGCAGTGCTTTCAAGAGATGCTTACAACTCTTGTTACTTGTTAGGAGAATAGGAATTGGCATGCCAGATGAAACTGGCTATCATTCTTCTCCAGTGTGCTGCCAGTGACAGTATCCGACATTGGATGCTTCAGGGAAGATGCAAGAAACTACAATGTGCCATAAAGGAGATTCCTCTGACGCACACCCATCAGAGCTGGCTGGTGCCCCGAAGCGTGTTGATGTAGCATAGATAGTGATTTTTAGCTCGTGACTGGCGTTAGGAGTGCGTCGTCAATGATTCAGGGCAGAGCAGTGGTGGAAGCAAAGATAGCTGGAGCAGGTATGGCTTGGCCAAGTGTGGAACCAGGGAAGACCTGGGTAAATTGAAATAGGGCAATGAATATTCTCAATTTTCATTACGTTTATTACTTACAATCCATACAGTTTAGTCCTTTCCTTTAATTGGATAAATTAAGTAAATCATTTATGCAAGTCCATAGGCAAATATTACAATAACACGTGTCTTAATTTACTCAGAATTAAAATGAGCTTTGCTAGTGAGTTCTTATGGTCTACCATGAAGCAGCGAAGGCTTCTGAGCCTCTGAATTACCATAGAACTTGAATGAAAAATAGGTGTGCTTTTTTCCTCATTACTTAACTAACCTAATGCTGCTTTCACTTTTAACTGCTTTTATATGTTTAAGTGACTGCTATTTTGCTCTTCTTTTCCCATGTATTTGAGCCAGCAGAGCGATCACTCAGTTTTGATCTAATAACCGTGGAGGAGATGGGGGCCACTTGACTTCCTGTAATTTCTTGACCCACCGCCTATTGAACAGAGAAGTAACACAGGATTGATACAGATGACTTGGCTATAAGATTTCAATATATAGGATGTCAGCATCAGCCTGAAATATCCTGCCTGGAGAGTGTCAGACGTGAGCATTGCCAACCCTGACATCACCTGCCTAGGGAGGCTGTGCCGTATCAGTTATTCTGGCAGGTGGTTCTCTGGAACAAAGAGAGATTAAATATCCCAAAGAATTTTACTCAGCTGTGTAAAACATTATTAGAAAGAACTTTCAAATAAGGTTTGTGTGTTACTTGCTCTCTGGCTGAGCAATGACAGGACACCAGGCATTGCTGGCTGATTTCGTAGGTGTAGGAGGCACAGAGGCCATCATGGTGGCGAGGCTCCGCTCCTGCGTTTTTAAGAGGGCATTTGCTGGAGAAAGACCCACACAAGCTGCAGAATTGCAGCACCTTTAACTGTGGTTATGTGGAAAAATCCATTTTAATCCAGCACTGTCAGCAGGGTGGGACTAGGTAGGACTGCAAATTGTCGAGTACATTGGCCCATGGTGTAGCGGCCAATTTCGCACTGCTGCCCTGAGGGACGCGGCAGACGTTGCTGCCCAGGCAGACTCACAGGCACAGCGATTCCACCTCTTGCTCTCTGCACAAAGTAATCAACTTGACTTTGGTGGCTTGGATTTTTTCTCTTGTGTTTCAAAGGTTCAGCACATCTCCTGGTTTTGGATACAAAATAGTCCCCGGTAGAAAACTCTCTTAACACAGAAACAATGCTTGTTGCCCTCTACATTGAATTCTTGTATTCTGGTTTTCTGGGAACTTTGCCGTTTGGGGGATCTGCATCAGTAAAGCTGCGATAATGCAGAAGTCAGCTTGTGCTGAATTGCCTGAATTTGGTGGCTAACCTGGACTGATGTCCATGCTGTCCCAGCTTGGCCGCTTTCCTTTCCAGATGTAGCTAGATGAGAGCTGGCCAGCTTTTGTCTACGCTGTGCTGCAAACACTCTTGCAGTTGCAATAAAGTCCCTGATGATGATAGCACCTATTTTGGGTGAAAAATTATGCTTAAAAAAAAATTAAAAAGGTGACTTTCAAAAAATGAGAGAAAAAGGAAAGAACAGAGAAAGGAAATAAAAAGAACATACCTGGGTCAGCTACATGCACAATTATTCACCATTCTTGGAAGTGAATGGCAAATCTTTCTTTCCTCTGCGATTCCAAGCTGCTGAATTGCTCTGGGATCTCTGATTTACCTGAATATCCCCTCTTACACTGAAATAAAACTCTTCATGTTGCTTATATACTCTTCTTTGCAGTTGAAAATCCTAAGTCATTTTAACATTTCATCTGCTGTCTTTACTGCATTGAACAGAAATAATGGAAAGAAGATAGAGTGATAAAGAAAAACACCAATGGGAAGTAGAATGAAAACTGATTGATGAGACGTAATGCAGTTAAGCAACAGATGTTAAGCACCGTTAA
Organism: Pluvialis apricaria; assembly: GCA_017639485.1. Classification (NCBI taxonomy): domain Eukaryota; kingdom Metazoa; phylum Chordata; class Aves; order Charadriiformes; family Charadriidae; genus Pluvialis; species Pluvialis apricaria. Next base: position 69,225,073 of record CM030011.1, on the reverse strand, counting down.
CTGATTGTCTTATTATATTCTTCCGAAGGCTCATCTCCCCCAGCCCTCACAGGCCGAATGATCTGGATGTGTGTACGGCAAGTCAATGCAAATCAGAAGCAAAACATTTGCCTGTAGACTTATAAGGAGCTTTTCAGTTAGACAGTGGTATAAATGCCAGCCTGATCTGTTCTATTAGTGCAGTTAAGTCTAACCTCTTTAGACTTTTAAACATGGAAAAACAACACCTCTAAGTGGCTGTGAAGTTTCAATTACATTTGCACCCCAGAGGGACGCAGCGGTGACCTGGTGCTGATGGATTTATGAGTATGTTATCTGACAGGAAGGCGGGTTTAAAAACAATTGCCGCAACACGTGCTTAGTTATTTCACTGAACTACTTTCCTTGGCTTGGACGTCTCTATTTTTCTTTTCTTGGTAGGCTCAGGTAGTCCAGGGGATTCCTAGCATTGATACAAAGATTATTTTTTCATAGTTGTTTCAGAAATCGAAATCAAAACTAAAGTCATTTTAGACATTAAAAAAACCACACCATTTGAATCACCAGCACAGTGAGAAGCCTTTTGCTTCAGATGTATTTTTAAAAGCTGAGAAGATTATTTTCTCTGACTAGTCTGAGCAAGAGTGTTTTCAAATGTAAAAGGACAAGTTAGATTTTTGTGAACACTTTTACATTTAAATCCTGAGAATAAACGTGCTTTACTGATATGTTGTCTTGCCCACATTGTATCATATCAGAGCTTGGTTTACTTAGCTGGAAGCCATAGAAGATTATTCTTGCAAGTTATGAATTGCTTTCCTTATTCCTTTGGAGCCTTTTATTCGCTTTTGGGGCTAATCATTATGAAGCAAAGAATTAAATATTGATGGGAAGTAATGAAAACATTTTAAATGGGGTGAAAAATATACAATTGTCATATCTACGAAAATGTTCAAATTAAATAGTAATACTTCAGCGTTCTCTAGTATGTCACAAACCTACATGTGTACATTCCAGCTCAAAACAACTGTCCTGTGTAATGGTTTCAGTTTTACAGATGTATTCACCATTATCCTATGTGTGAAGACTACTAAGCAGTTTTTAATTAACTTATGTCAAACGTTGCATAGTGGTACATCAACAAGAACTTACAAGAAGAACAAATCTTCATTCAGCTCAGATCAATACATGTACATAATTCATTACACCTGTACAGAAATATCCTACGAAGACACCTTAACTCTGACCCACGAGGCTTTGCAGACAGCAGATGTCTATTTTAATAATTATTGCAGTAACAGAGATGAATAGAAATACACCCTCAGATGCTTTTGCACATAGTACCACTTAATGGTGCCTATATGTCATCTATCGTCTTGCATTAAATTGTCTAAGTTACCTCTTGCAGAGCTAGGAGCTGAACCAGGTCTTCCAGCCATGTTAGCCCAATTTAACGCAATAGCTTGATGGAAGTGAATGGCATGGACCTGAACTTTGGGTTCATCTGGAAGTGTCTCTTTCTTTAGCAGACTCTAATTTTGCCTTTTCAACTCCTCAGAGCCTGTCTACCAGGCAGTGTCAATGCATAGCTGTATACTGTGAGTTTGGGTCTTTTCAGCAGCGTTATGGCTCAGGTACTCTCAGGCAAGTTGTGTAGCTGTGCTCCATTCTGCTGTGACTCAGTAGCTAATGATACCTGTAGTACACATTTTGAAGACAGTGTGAGCTTATCTGCATCTGGCACAGGGATTCCACAGTAGATCAGCTCTAAAATGTGAGGAGCTCCTCACTTGAGCTGGTAAGACTGCAAAACATGATTGGGCTCTCCAGAAGAAGGTGGTATTGAAAGTTTATAAGCTATTATTTTTGTATTCCCGTAAGAACTACACTTTGGGAAGAAAAAAGCCCCAATATTATTCACTGTGTAATGTTTTTGAAAACACCCCTTCTGTTTTGCTACCATTTTGTCTTGGCCATTCGCTTTTTCCTCTAGTGGAGGGTAAGTGGTGGAGCTTCTGACAGTCTTAGCTGCTTCAGATATCCCTGAGTACCACCACCAAAGTTCTTGCAGTGACCTGGGTGCCAGTGCTTGCCAAGTGAAGATCTCTGCGCAGTGTTAAGAGTCTGATGCCTGAAGCAAGTGGCTAAAGAGGTCTATGGGTGGGTAATTTTTAATGAGACCTCACCAGCAGTGCTGCAGTAAGAGGAGGAGAGATGAGAAGAAATCAGAGCGCTGTGACAGACAGTTATGTGGGTTTTGTCTCCTAGTTGCACAGAAAGTAGTTTGACGTAGCCGACAACTTTCCTGCATTGCAAAATTTTCCTCTTAGCAGTCTGTGCATGGATCAGTCAGGAACATGACATCTGCTTTAATAATTTCTCCTTATTCCTATTGCCTTTCAAGTGGTCACTGAGGTACAAGGACAAAAAAATTTACATGTGCGAATGGCCAATAACAAGGAGCTTTTGCAAAACTCACTACCTTGATAGAGCTCTGCAGTAGCAGCATTTCCAGTCCATTTTCTCTAGCTGATCCCTGCTGCCAACCCTACGATGTAAAACCAGCCTGGGACAAACAGGAGCGTGTAACTTATCCATCCCTGCACCTCTCCAGCACTGGCCTCTTGCTGCATAGATCAATGGACTATTTACCTGATGAGGCAGAGAATACGAAGTCAGGGATTTTCACTTCACAGTGTGGTTCCTATTTGAAACTTGTGTGACCTCCCTGTGACTGCCAGGTTAGTGGCAATAACACATTTTACTGAGAATATTTGGCAAGGCGGAGTTTTATTTTGTGCTTTTCCTGTCTGGCAGATGGTTTTTGGTTGAAGCAGGGGTAGAAATTCCCCACAGTAGTTGCAGGGAGACTTGGCCACATCCACTGGCATTAATTATAATAATTGTCCTTCGTAATTAGCCGCACGCCAGAGCTGGAGGCACAACGTCACGTCTCTGCTGACTCCATCTGATTGTCGGGTCCTTTTGCGGATTGCTCTCCCACAACTGGGAAACAGATTGTTTGGGCTGGAATTAGAGAGTTGTAGGTAGGCAGCAGCTGCTCTTGAGCTTTTTTTATATGCTAGTTGGATGTGTGAGATCAAATTGGTTTTGTTCATTTAACAGCCTGTTCAATGGAGGAGGAAGAACAACATGAGCCCCTGTAACTGGTAACACTCTGTTCTGGTAGAGGCTCTGCCTTACATGACACTGAGGTGTATTTATGACTCTGTAAATGTTCGGTTCCTGTTCCCCTGCAAATGTGGTAAACAACCCTACACGTACCTACTTCTGGCGGAGAAACCCTTACTCATTGCGTGTAATACCAGCCTATGCAGGTGGCATTTGATTTGATCTGAACTTGGTGTAAGCGTTTACTCAGTGAATACAGCGTTACTGAAATTACACAAGGATTTTCTGCCTTGTAATTTGAACCGGGAGCTGTCAAGACGCTCCTATTTAACATGTAAGCCTGTGTACAAGAAGGAGGACTTTAATCTGAGCCCTGAGCCTCACTGATGCTGAAGAACCCAGGCTTACACATTTCTTTAGCAGGGTCCCCTGCTTTCTGGGTTAGCACACAGGGAGTCTAAAGGTTAGCAACCTTTCCTAAAAGGATTTCATATCAGTGGGAACAAGGGACTTATTGGGTACCTCAGGCAGAAGTGATAATCTTCACTAGGAAGTGTGGATATTGCAGGTGGGTTACTGCAATAACCCACATGAGCTAACCCCAGACATGTGGATAGCGAGGTTGGGATGATGAGGCTTACACTGCTGAATTTTCCTCTCAAACTTAGCCCTTCGTATCACATGTAGTCCATCATATCAAGCTACGAAGTGCAGAACTTCGCTGTTGTTCCTACATCAGCAGAACTGTAACGTCCTCCACAGCATACCGTGCATTTGGTCATGTCTGCAGCATTGTTCTGAATGTTCACAGTTTGTTTCACCTTAATGTATCAAAGCATTTGACAAACGTAAATCGCTAAGGTATTTTGATAAGGTGGACAGGCAATATAGGCACCATGTTATCAAAAGGCGAGTTAGCGTTTAGAGAGGGTAAAAGAACTGCCCAGACTGTGCTGATATTCAAATCCAGAGCTCTTGCTGGCCAGTCCTACTCCTAAACATCAGACCTGCACCAGGTGATCTGCTGATGTGAATGATACACTTCCGGGCTTGTCAGTGGACTCGGACTGAGTTACAAGTGTGCGAATCTGGCTCCTACAATGTTGTGTTCAAATTGGTGTTTCATGTTCAGGGTACAACATCAATGCAATATTGAAATAAAATCCAATTTGCGTCAAGCAACCTTGATAACGTAGATGCTGCAGTGATGCTGTAGTGAGTGAACAGGTAACCAACCATGCCGAGCCACAAGATGGATGTTTTCCAGAGACACTCCTATGCAGTATGTTATGAAGCCTCGATGATCAAATGATTAACTTCTCAAAGCAAAACAAAGGTACTCCACTTTATCTGGAGAAGAAATGCAAGGTGGCTGCCAAACCTGAACTGTGGAAAGAAATCTGTGCTCATTGTGCTCAACTAGGTCTTTTGGAAACGGCAATAACATCACAGTTTCTTTTTCTTTTTTGCCTCATGCCAAGCCAAGGCTGACACCAGGGATGAATCTGACTCTTCGCTCTGTTCAGTGTGGGGATGTGGGAGCAGAACGATACAGCTTGCTGTGGTGCCTAAACCAAAACTTTCAGGGAAAGCAAGAAAAATCTACATTACCCGCCTGCATTAAGTGCGTCAAATGACTTCAGCTTCTGATATTGCATTACATTATTAAAGCTAAACTCCAAGGAAGCAGGTGGACCAGTGATGTTATTTCACCTCCCAAGTCTGTTGGCAAATCTGTCATCTTAACGTCAAGTGAGAATAAATTTTGGTGGCTGCAATCTAGGGTTTTTTCAAAAGCAGGGAGTTATTAATGGTAATGGCTGTTAGTGTTAAATGTTTGTTTTTTGCAAAGGAGTTGGCTATGATTTGTACTAGTCACTGTAAACAGGAAAAAGAGGCAGTATTTTCTCTGAAGACATTCAATTCCCAAACCATTTTGGAAGTTTGGGGGAGTTGGGACTATCTCTTCTCTAAACTGTAGGGGATGTGTCTATGTCCAAGCCTGGAGGGTTATTTCTGCAGGCTTGCCTGGAGGACAAGGCATGGATCAGAGCAGGAAATCCTTACTGTTGCCTGTCTGCATTATGCATAGTTTAAATCAGCTCCAAATTGAAAAGAGAAATTTAAATAGAAAGAAAACCCATATCCAGTGTTCTCAGTATTCAAGAAAAAAAAAAACAAGGGAAAGAATCTGCATCTCAATCTCATCGTTGTGTTAAAGGAGATGTACTGAATTTGCAGAATGGCTGCAGCAAGTTGTGAATAATGTATGAAAGGGAAAAATTGCTTCCCTGTGCACAGAGAGAATGCAAACAGCTGTGCTGTTTGCTGTGCGCTGGTTACACAGATACACCGGCATTGCTGGGGACCCGCCAAGAAGAGTATAGCAAATCCAGAGTTCCTGAGTTTTCCCTCCTGTACTGGCACCAGTCATTAAGAAAGTTGAAAATTACTTTTATTGCTTATAATTAATTTTTGTTCCTTTTCTCTTCTTTTCTCCTCTTTTGGCAACTGGCCAGTTAAAGGGAGGAAGAGGGAATGAGAAACATACACAGAGAGGCCAAATAAGAAAATGTGAGTTTAAATGCATTATAGGTAATGTTTTTTATTTTTAAAGCTCACCTGTTTCTTTTTCAGTGTTGTTGTTTATTTACTACTGATGAAAGATGTGGATGAATAGGCTTGGAAAAAGTCAATGTCTTCTGGTGCTTTGGTTTTGTAAACCAAACCTTGATTTCTATTGCCTCTGTGTTCACCCGCTACTTTGAATAGTTAATCTACTTTGATATGACAAGTCAGAATCTGGCCAAATATAGGGTTTGTGCTTCAATGCATCGTGGGTCAGACATTCAATTTTTTTTTCATCTTGATAGCCTTCTGGCCAGAAAATGAGACCCATGCCCAGTTATATGGCATCTTTATAGTAGTGTTAAGTAAGGTTTAGGGCCAGCAGGGCACCAGTCTTCTTCAGAAGGTTGTCTGAACCCAAGTCTTTGAAAGAGAAGGGGAACAAATGCAAGCTCATTACTTACTTAGCTTTCATTTAAATGAAATAAGCTTTTAAAAAAATGTAAATAAGCTTTCAATCCTACACTCCGAATTTAAACAGATGAGTGAATAGTGAAACACAACTCGAAGATCTGTCCTTCATTGCCAGGAGAACCTTTTGTCTGATGTGGTGAAGAAAACACAGACAATTAGTCATTTTTATGCTTTCAAAGCATTGGTTTGATGGTGCCAAACTTTTTCTGACAGATCTCATCTACTTCAGTTATCAGCCACTCTAGCTTATGAGGTTTCTAGGGCAACTGACATCTTCATAGTGAACCACCCAGCATATTCTCAGGATTCATAGAAGGCTGCTTTTAGTGGCTCCTTTTCCTTTAGCACTCATAGATTTCAGTAGCTCTATTTTTAAAATCACAACAGCAAAGTATTATTATTATTTATGAGCACAAGTGAATGATTTCTTGTCTTGGATTTTTGCAAGGCTGATGGTTAGGAATGCTTCAGCTTTTTCCTCTGTCAGGTATCTTCATAGGCAAGGGGTCTTCATAGGCAAGGGGTCTTGGCCAAGAATATTGCTTGTAATTCTCTTGAACTTTCTTGGGAGTAATATTAGCTTCACTGCTCTGGAAAAATGTAGTTGTCTCAGCCTGGGAGCTGGGCTTCTCATCTGAGGAACAAGAGAGGTGAAGAGAAAGGCGATGGAAACAAAGAGCTCTGGGCTGGGGCTGCAGGGAGGGGGAGCTTCTGCAGATCGTCCATGAAATTGCTTCTATCAAAGACTCAGTGAATCTTAGTAAGCTGGTACAGGATTATTTGTATTGGTAGAACCTGATCCTAAAAGGAGAGGGCCTATCTTCCTGGCTAAAGGAGATGGGAACCTTTGCTCTGTCAGTCCACATGCTGGGGGGAGTTCAATGGGATGCTGTGGTTGCAGAATGCTTGTTCAAATATGTTTATTCTGTAGATTGGGAAAACCATTAACCATGCTACCTGGAAGAAACAGATAATCTGATTAGTCTGAAATTCCAGATTCTGGGGGATAATGTGTATACATGTTACGATAATTAATTATGTTTGGCTCCAAAGTCAAGTCTCTGTTCTTAAAACACTTCCTTGTGAAATATGATCATTTTATCATTCCATGTGAGATGGATGGATAGTGATAAAGAGATGTAAGGAAGCTGCACCACAGCTGGGTGCAGTCAAGACAAGAGGCATGGAGTTGCACTAATATATTCACAGAGACATTCCCCTGTGTATTAATTTTGTGTTCCAGTGGTGTGTGAAAGCTCTTTGACAACACTTTTAGCCTGGGTATTGTGTATTTGAAAAGCATCTAGCGTGTTGGTGGCAGCTATTTAGGGAGCAGTATTCTTCATTGCCCGTTGGTATCATTCTTCCTGCGCTACTGGCTGTGTAGAGGCAGAAGCCGAACAGCATTGATCGTTCAGGGCTACTCCTGGTTTCCAGGCCAAAAAGTAACAAAGAGGCTTGCTGGCTCATCAGCTAGCCAAGGATAAATAGGTACCATGCTTTTCACCAGACCTTCTCTATGAGGTGGTAAAGGGGCAAGGAAATGTAGAGTTAGCTGTTGAAAATAAACGATAAAGTTACTTATAATGCTTATACTTCCAGCTGGAGCCTGTTTGCTAACACCATCAACCCCAGCCACTAATGCTTCCCGCTTCCCTGATGAGTGTCCATTTTCTACTGCTGGCTTGGTGTAAGAATATCGTGAATAGGATTTTTTATTTATTAGCTGTGTTAATGTGGCACATAGGAACTGCATTACGCTGGGCACAGTACAAACACATTTATTTAGGCTTGTGTGAAAATTACTAATGAGAAAAGATGGCTGGCCAAAGCTCTAGGCATTCTGACACCTCTGAATAAAACAATGACATCCCAATAGTGTTTAAAGTGATGATTCCAGCAGAAACTCAGCCAGCTGCTTCCAGAAACTCCTACAGCATACCATTAGCCTTCTCTAAATAGTCTATAAAACAGAAGACTTGACAAATGTTAGGAGATGGTCTTTACTCTGAAGTGTTTACAGTCCAAAGCCTCCATCCTTCAGAAAAGTGTCTACTTATATGATGTTGTCCAGTGAGAAGATGGTGTTACTTGTCTTCTTTAAAATTATGCACATCTCTGGATGGTCAAGACAGAAAGCAAAGGGAAAAGAAAGGAAAACTCTTACTTGCTTGAAAAGAAAGAAAAGATGGGGACTTAAAGCTGAAAGGACTTGCCTGAGGCCACATAGAGAGTCAGTGGCAGAGCCCAGAATAGAAGCCAGATGTTCTGAGTCTGTGACAATATGCCTTAACAAGAATTTAACAGGGAGATGTTTTCCTTCAAAGTCTGTTTTCACCTCCCTTTCAAATTATCTTGTGGTTGTCTTTTTATTTTTTTAAAGGTTATCTAAAGAATGGTATGGGGAGTTTCAAAAAATGTTGCACTGAGGAATCCAAGCTTTGGGACATTTGCTTGGGTTCTGATTTACCATGAGCAAGAAGAGCTGCTCTGATCCTAATTCTTAGGCAGGAACCTCAACGATTGCAAGAGTCTATAAATATTTGCTTTATTTGCAGTGAAGAGTACAGGAAGTTCTGAGTTAGCCTAATTTAGGCTCCAATATAGGCTATTTATGTACTACCTCCTAGGATCACCTCTGATTGCTGAAAGAGTGACCTTATTGGAAACCAACAAGCAAGTCTGCAGTTAATTATAAAGGATTCAGAGCTCGCTGCAGAACCCTAACAAAGGTTTTTTTTGTGGATGATGTTACGTGTTTTTATTTAACAGCTCAAATCAGGAGAGCTAAAACAGATGGCGTACTTGTTACTGCTCTCTGAGAACACCTATAGAAGGACACTGATAATAACTGAGAGAGGCCAAGCCTCATAGGTCAGGAGTAATGGCAAAGATCAGGCTGTCTGGGCTCTCTAATTACCATCTGAAAGCAATAATGAACTGGTCAGTGGGGTCAGGAACAGGTGATGCTGTGTGGAGGGGGAGAAAGATTGTTTTGTTTGTCTTCTGCATTTGGAAAAAGTGTTTTAAACATTGTTGCCTCTTTTTTAACTTTAGGATAATGGCAGTGACTTAATCTAATCTAAATGTGGCCTTTGGAGCAAATCTCCTCTTGGACTTTCCAAAATAATTTCCTGAAGGAAAGAAAAATCTCTCTGAGTAAAGTTCAGAGTCATGTCTGAAGAGAGAAACGTAAAAAGCTGACTTATGGGGCAGCAAGTTTATACATGGGATGATGCTCCTCTGGGGCGTTACAGAAAATGATTATACCAGATTTTGTTCATCAAGGCAAAGTAAGCTAAATCAGATACAAGGCGAAGCCCTTAGGAGGGGGAGGAACGTATTCAATTTAGTGAGGCAACTGTGATAGTAATTAAAGCCCAGATGGAAACCTTTGAATGTGTCTGGCGTCTGTGTATCCGCTGCGTTTTTTCTGTTAACTTGACATTATAAAAGGAGCACCCAAAGAATAAAGAGATGGTGTTTGAAATTTCATCAGTCAAGCACTGTCCCAAATTTGATTTATTGTAAACAATCTTCAAAAATTGCTTTGGGTGTATATGATACAGGCAGGGAGTTTTCTCAAGTGGTAATTCACAAAGAGAGAAATTGTACATTATTTCTAGATTTGTCTTCGCTGAAATGTAGTCAGGATTAATCATACCATTTGCCAGCTCTGACTGTGAACCTCTTGTACTTCGGACATATGGATAGAATTTTATTCTGCTGTTATATATTCTTCCCGAAGCAGAGTGCTATGCTGTTTACTTTATGAGCGGATAGACTGCAAGATTTCAGTAAAAAACCTTATACAATATAAAAATTAATGTGAAAAATCAAGGATTAAAAAGGGAAACATTGTCCTACTTTTTCCCTGTAATACACAAGCCAAGAGCAAAGGATGGTGCTGTATGGAAAGACTGTTAAAGGGTTAGAAAAATGTAAAGAGTGATTTGCTATTACTGCTGACTGGAGGGCGGGGGGTGGCTGTAACTCTGCTGGGCTGTCGCGCACACCAGGAGCCTCGAGTATCTCCTGCCTTGTGTTTGAGTCATTACTTTATCTGGACCAGACAGACTGCTTCCAGTTCCAAATCCTCCGGCATATGCACTACTTGATGGCGAGCACAGTCATGCATGTTGTGCTAAGATTTACTACTACCACTTGAGTAACCGGAGAATTGCAGCCCATGCTCGTGTTTTTCCTGGTTTGATAGGCCAGGCTGGGGGTGCCGGCATCACTGACCAGCCCTTCATGTCAGAGCACAGGGGAAGAGTTAGTTGTTTGGAGCAAGTCAAAAGTACAGAAAAAAAGACAGGAGAGGGGAGGGGAGATACTCCTTTTCAGGTATGTTAGATCGTTTTCCCCCGTATCATCTGTAAACACGTATTTAGGGGCTTTTGAAGAATTCTGCTACTCCCTAGACAGACCAGTTTCTTGGCAATTTTGTGATGTTACAGTTGCAGTCAAAGCTGCAGTTAAGCATGTGTAATTAGTGGTAATATTAATGGTCTTTAACGATACTAACTCCAGGCAGTGGTGTTTTCCCCGAGTTTTCATTACCTTTATGCTGATAATGGCTTACATCCTTTGTACTAAATCCGTGTTGCCAAAATACTTCTGGTGGTTTTCACTTAAAAAAGTATCTCCATGTGAGCATATTTCCCCCACATATGCTGTCAGCATCCTTTTTTTTTTTTTTTTTTGCACTGAAGTACACAGGACCTCTTTTGCAGTCTGTATTCTGAAATAACAACAAAAAAGCCACATCTTAAGAATACGAAGCTTTTTTTTTAATGGAGATTTTTTTTTTTAAGAGCTCAGCTCTTAATCCACCTGCTCTATGGCTACATTTGCTCCTGTGCTCTCTGCAAGTGGTTCACTGCTCATTGACAAGAACCCAAAACCCTTGGTCCCACGACTCATGAATCTGAGAGAGATTGAGTTTCAGATCTGATTTTTTTTAAATCTTTTTTTTACCTCCACGTTTAATATTAACGGATATAACAAGTGCACATGCCTAAGGAGGGTTTTTTTACATCAGTCAGGTTGCTACCTATAACCTTGGAAGTGGAGTCGCAGCGTTCGCGGGCTCTGTGATCAATCCTCCGGAAACGGATAAGAGACTTGCAAGTCGATAAAAGACTTAAGAGTAGTGCAGTAAGAGGAGCCGATTCCCGATCACCTTTTCAATCAGCTTTTCACCTGTCATCCTGTGACTTTGCTTAAAGCCAAACTAATTGTAATTAAAAAAATTAATTATTTTTTTATTCCCTAAAATGATCATTCTATAAAGTTTATAAGACCGCTGGTTATATTTATGGCTCTTATACCTCCAAAGGGAGGCTGTGGTGCTTTTGTCTGCAATTTCATTGCCGCCACGGGACTAAGGTCTGAGTCTTGCATCAGTGTACGTAAGAGGAGACTTGAGAGATTTATGATAGGAAAATGCTGACAGTCTGTGATTTATTGCAAGGCTAATGGGCAGCACTGTAGTTCCTGACAGCTCCAGACCCTTGTTCTCCGGGATAGTTTGTTTCTTATACACTGCCTTTGCTGGATCTTCCCCTGCCTCTCTGGATGAATGGACCTAGGCTGGTGAATATCTATATTGCTGCATTTTCCCTTGGTATTTTAACAGCCTTTCACTTTCAGGACTTCCTATTGTTGAAATTTGTAAGAGATTTCAGGAACTTCACAGCAGAAAGGCTTTTTCATAGGAGTTGCCTTTTTTCTTGTTGTTCCCTCCCCAGCCCAGAGTATCTTACATATTCATTGTCACACCGGATACTCCAGCAGCAGCTTTACATTTGTGAGCCCTGGTACTTTGCTGCCTCCAAAAAAAATGGGTAGGCGCTGAACAATACCTACTTTTTAACTTATTTGAGGAGAATGCTGTGAATCTGCATAATGATCTCACACAGAAAGTGCTTTATCTTCACGAGTTAGTGAGTCAGTTTAGGGGTATTCTATTGGCAAAAGCTTTCAGAGAAATTATGCATGGTAAATTAATGAAGGCCGTCTGAGGTATTATTGTGTGTGAATGCACATGCCATTAGAATCAATGGCTGGCTGAAAAAAGTTAACGGTCATTAAGGGACTGTTAAAAAGGCCAGTGGACACAGATTTACTCCCTTGCAGGGCTCTGGTTGGGTTAGGTGAAGACAGAGATTGCTATTTGCCTCCAGGCCACGGGACAGCCCAGGCTTTGTGCTTTCCTGTCCCCATTTCTCTTGGCTCCTGTCACTGGCAGATTTACAAGAGCCTGCAAGAGACCGTCTTCCGAGCAGGTAAAGACCTTTGTGTCACGTTTTCTTATCTTACGAGTGGTTGGTAACAGAAAGTCCAAGTGGGCGAGATTGAAAGGGCTTAAAACCTTTGACCACCTCTGCGGGGCTGTGAAATTGAGGTCTTTAATGGAGAAGTTGCAAAAGACAGGGTACTGTTTAGTTTTGGATGCTGCCACCCTGTCTGAGGGTAAGTCTTTAAAATGTTGCTCATCTGAGTAGTGGGTATCACCTCCAATTTATGTTCAGATAGCAAGAAAATAGATCAAGGACTGGGACAGATCTAACCATTAGCCAATGGTATGGGAAATGGAGCGCTAAATGCCAACTGAAGATTAGACAACTGTGTACCATTACTGGCAATTCAGCTGTGAATTTCTCATACACAAAATATAAGTGACACGAGCTTTTTCCTGGGCACCTATATTCCCCCGGGTTGTGTCCTTTCCCTTGAGCACTATAGATCTTTTTTTTTTCACGTTGTATTTTGAATGCAGTGATTCTGACTGAAATAAAATGCATGGAGAAAATTAATGATTTGATATCTTCTTGCTGCTGCCAAAAGAAATATAAAAGAGTCTTTGATCTGGGGGCTTTAAAAAAGCGAGCTGGACCGGTTACTGATACTTACTTACTGACCTAAGTAAGTGATAAAGCAACTGTGTCCAAGTTTAATTAGTCTTGATCAAGATACGTTTTTAAGATTTAGAACTAGTGGCCTTTTGAAGAAGAAAGACTTCCAGTTGTCATTTATGCCACAACATGTCCTTTTATCATACTTTGTATGTCTCCAGCAGGAACAGATTTTATTTTAGAGGAAAAGAGAAATGGCTCATTTGACGAAGATTAGCACGGACAAGCTTACTAATATTTGAAGACAATTTCTCTGTCTTACCTTTTTATCTGTTTCATATCCCACAGAGATTACCTCAGACTGCCGTTGTTAGTCACTGTTATTTATATAAAGATATGTAATGTGTTTGTGCTTGAGGGGTCGTCTGTAACGGGGTATGCAATTTCAGATTGTAGAGACTGGCAGGAATTACTGTGAAGAATTGCTTTCCAGTGACAGCTTTATCCTGCCTGTAATATGTCATTGTGTGTGACTTTCAATTAATCATGCAATAACAAAACATTGTGTCTGGCGACAATGGTGTGTCCATTAATATGGAGAAGTAAGTCTCGGCTTTATGAACACAAATGCCGTCGCGGTCCCCTGCCCACTCGTGCACTTTAATCAGTAAGTCTCAACCCAGAAGGAACATTTCTCTCTTCCCTTCTCCCCCATCATCCTCCATTGCTATCTATTAAGCTGCAATCCATAACGTCTTGTGTCTCTGTAATGGTCTGATGGCGTGTGGTTTTAAATGATTGCATGAATTTGACTTTGTCTCACTCTGCCTTGACCTTGGTGTCTTCAGTGACTTCCCCTCCCTCTGTTTTCAAAGCGGGAGTAGGGAGTTGGGAGAGAAAACGGGAGAGTGGCAGAATGGACTTTGGAGATATTTCACAGGAGGTTTAATGTTGTTCTTTGAGGAAATGGGGGAGAGAAGAGGTAAGAGAGAAACCATTACTGGAAGACAAACCGCACTGATTTGCAAATTTGCAGGAAAAAGGCATCCTGCTGTCGAGCATAACCGGCTCCATAGGCTGAAGCCTGCCGTGTGCTGGACCTCATTGGTAAGCACAGCGGAAACCTTGCAGTAATTCTTCCTCTTGCTCACTCTCCCGTTTATAATAAGATTGCTAAGTAATGTATCAATTTAAGTAAGATCCCCAAATCTCATTGTGTTTTACAGCTATATCTATATCCTGAACGGAAACATAAAGAGGCATTTGGGTGCTCTGTGCTTGGGCTGCAAAGAAAGACAGACACCCTGGTCCCAGCCACCAAGTATGTTATTATATCCAGCCAAATTCAGGAGTAGATTCTCACTCCACTGAAAGGCTTGGTCTTTTTCCAGTTGATTTCTTTTGGGTTAGTATTGAGGTTTTATACCTTGTACAATGTAAATAGGAAGCCTGGTAGTAATTAGTGTCCATGCTTTTCTCTTTCCCCTGAGAAGGAGATGAACTTAATTTTTAAAAAGTGCTTGGCTGGACAGTGTCAGAAAAATCTCCAGAGCATCCTGAGTGCTGGTTTACAGCAGAGCATTGACGTGTCACATGAAACAGAGGAAACTGATTTTTATATCTCTTCCCATGGATTAATACTGTTAGCAAATTTGTGACACATTTGACTGGTTGCCTTGAAAAGTGCACACTGAAAGAGGCATTTGTGTTAGTCATGGATTTTGGCAATGGTGTGTTGGGTGCTTTGGAGTACTTTCACTTTGTGCAAACAAAAAGCAAAAGTCTTTGGGATTCTGAGGAATAACGACAAGGTTTGTAGCTCCTTGGGGACATCTTCATGCTCTGGCTTGCTGAATCTTCCCATTGTCCCTGAATTATCAGCCAGACAATAAAATAATTGTTAATCAAGGGTTTATCTCAAACATGGTTATTCTGGGGTAAATGCTGTATTATAACAGCACCACACAAGGTTCTTATTCCCTCTGGGCAATGTGACTTCTGCCAGTTGGCAAGGGTATTGGTTTTGGTTCTTTAATTAAGGCTAACCCCATCTATCCTGCTGTATGAGCAGCATATCTGACAAGACGCTGAACTTGCTAAACTGCATAAAATAAAAGCACCTGCCCTCACAGGGACTTGAGGGCATTTGATACCACAGAAGTGGTCTCCTAGGTGATCCCAAGTAGATGCAAACCAGCACAAGTCCATAAAGACATTTACTGCCAGGTGGGGGCCGTCTATTTACATCAGGCTCTTCCATCAGGTGAAGGCAGTTGGTGCATGTGTTAGGAACCAAGCGCACACAAGGGAGGCCTCCAAGAAGGAGGGTTTGTAATCAATTTCTCATTCCCAAATTATTTTTCCAGGATCCCCACAGTATGGTGTTTGAGTAACAGAATAATTTCCTAGCTATTAAGTGCCTGAAAATCAGCGGTAATTAACTTAGCACAAATTCTTCTCTTCCTCTCCCTCCTCTTTGCTCAAAAAAACAAACAAACGCCCTTTCTCAGCAGAGGAAATGCAGATGGAAGCAGTCTCTTCCGCCTTAGTGCAGTCGTGTACAGACTACATCTTTTTCACCCCTTTCAGTTCTGTGAATAACATAATTGCTTTGTTATCCCTCAGGGGATTTGTAATATTAACATTGGTTAATGACATTAATTCAAGTTTTTACCATTAATAAAATGGCATTGCTTAAAATTAAGCATTACATTTCAATTAGTAGTCCATCGAAGACTTTAATAGTCTGGAGCATTAAAGTGGTATTTTTTTTTAATTTCTTATTAATTTTTTATTGTATCATGCTAATTTCCAAAGAGTGATTGAAAGCCCAGCTGATCCAACGAACGACCCTATCTGCCATGTTTCTTGAGGGAACTTCTTTCTTTTATGACATTATGCAAAAAGGTCACATTTCCACAAAGCAGGAATCTGTTTCAGTCACCTCCTGAATTCATTATCATCCTTTTTACTTTTTAACATGAGGCACATGATATACAGGCACCCCAGGTGGACATGTTTAAATTAATCTAGTAATAATTGATTCAGAAGAGATTTGGAGGACAGAATTTGCATAAAAGCCATAATGAGAGCAAATCCTCCAAGGCCAGACTGAACAGCTAAGTCCCTGAATAACTTACATCTCCTAAACTAATTTGGTTATATATGCAGGATGAAGGTGTGGGGGCTGGAGCACCATGTGATTGGAATTCATTACAAATAATTCATCTTCTCTGGAAAGCCTGGCCTCGGAGTGTATTAAAATGATATCAGCCCCCAAATGCTTGCTCAGACCCTGACTCCTGGAAGACGATGACAAGGTGTCTGTCCAAGAGATTGTTTGGGATTTTTAAAGCATTTCTGAGGAGGAGAGCTGGCACCCCAGGGCTGGGGCGTCTGCTGGAAGGCTGCTTCTCCTGCTTGATGGGAGAAAACTCAGATGTCCAGTTTGGGCTGAATTTGTCAAAAATGTGAGTGTGGAAGATGATCCCAGCTTTCAGTCTCAGGTATTCCTCCCTTCCATTCCAGCATGGAGCTGCTTAGCTAAGTTGTAAATCATAGGGTTTGTATTAAATTCTGGATCATCTTGGTGTCTTTGAGAATTTAGGGAGAGGGAGAACTTACAGGGTGGGGACTGTACTGTGTACTGTTTAGGTAAAGTGGACAGTGGAAATTACAACTGCAGTTCATTAAAAGAATGTGGCCAAGGGCTTTTTGAAGGCTCTGTGTCCTGCTTCACTTTCCCTTTGCCTAAATATAATTTTTGAGAAAAGCTCTAAAAGGGTGTTGCTGTGACCCAGCATAGTAATACCTGTGTGCTTAGGCTGGTGAGCTTCAATTAGCGGGTAGTACAATACCATGCTCCTGGTATCAGAGCAGTTGCATAGTGTATTTGGAGGAAGAAGCAAAATTCAGCTCAGCCTTTTCAGAAACCATTGATCACCAGTATTTTGGGGGGTAAAATTAATGTAACTGTTTTTTTCAGTAGATGAGGAATCAGTCCCATTTTGTTTACACACAGCAGTCAGTAATAACCTGTTGTTTGAGAGCTGTATACTTTCTGCACTGTTTCCCCGCAGTGCCGTCCTGCAGACGGGTAGCTCTGGGAAGAGCCGCTCTCCTCTACAGTGTCCCAAGTACAATGCGAGAGTTGGGGTAGACCAAAGCAGCCCTGCTGCTCCAACAAAGGGAAGAGTTAAGAGCCCAACAGGTAGCTGCCGTTGCAAGAAATAGGAGAAAAGCTGGGCATGGCAGGAGAAAAAAGGCTGACAATTATTTTGTTTGTTCAGATTTGGGGCATATATAGGCTGTTTGAATGCCTTCCAGCCAAAGGTTTCCATATGATAAATGATGCTGTGTGGTGCCAAGAAGACGCTGCAGCAAAACATATTCTTGTTTCCAAGCAGGCTGAAACTTGGAGTTGCGCTACAGCAATGCTTTATGCTTATTCTCCTACAGTTACAATTAAACCATGAGTATGTGTTATGTGGCACTGGGTAATTGCAAATCTTTGAAAAAAAAAAACCAAACAAGCTGTGGTTTCTCTCTCCTGCACGGGCAAGCATTAAAAGAAAAAGTTCTTTTCATCTGTTGTTGCAATGTAGCAGAGGAAGAAGCTGCTGGGAGGGATGAGATGTGTTTGTGACATGCAGCAACTGCCTTGGACCCTGGCACGTGGGGCTACGTGAGTGATGCAGGAGGATGTGTGGATGGAGCAGGAGGAAGGCGGGTGGCTGGAGCTGTGGCCCTGGAGCTAGAGCTGGGAGCCCTTAAACTGGAACAACAAAGCTCTAGGGAAACTCAAGCCCGTATGTTACAGCTGACTGTCAGGCAGGAGGTTGATTGGTGTGATGATTTCATGGCTCAGTTTTCATCTGCTGGAGACTTGAATTCTGAGATTGCTTCAGGTCAAAGGAGAATTAAGTGTTTTGCTTTTTTTAATTTCATCTTCTTACTGTTTTCCCAGCTGCGTAGTCACAGGCTCACTATAGTGACTGCTACATAGTCTATCGGGATTGCCTATCCAGTTGACATAATCTGGGTATTGCAGTTGTCCCAGCTTGCCCTCACAGTGTTGAAGAGAGAAACCTTGCAAGTTACCAGCCTATATGTCTGATACAATTTGGAACCACTGTTGCTAGCTTCCTTACTAAAAATCCCATGGGATGTCTCCAGTAGACCCTCTAATTAGAGTTGAATAAAAAATTAACGTCAGTAAAAGAACACTTAGTACTCCAATAAGTCAAAAATTCAAGAACACTTATGGTTTTCATATAAAACTGTGAGAGAAAAGAGAGCCCCGTACCAAAAGCATTTGGAAGAGTGAGGAGGAGTTTACTTCTCTTTCTGTCTCTACCAAAAACTGGCTGTAGTTACTAGTGACCGAGTCACAGAGTTGTGTCATGCCTCAGTTTCCCCAGCTGTAATGTCACAGCTGCAGTGGGGAGATGTGTGAGCAGCAGCACCACAGGTCTGGAAATCACTGCAAATAGAGGAGCGTGTCCAGACTGTCAGGCACCAGAGTGTATTGGAATGACATTGGCTGCGCAGTGTGGTGTTTGGGGCTGTAGCTCTGCTGATTTGTGCATTTACAAACCATTCCCACATTGTGCAAGGGGAGCAACTTGAAGAAAAGCTGCTGCATTGGTGTTTCTGCAACAGCTATAGGCTTAAGGCGTATGGGTTGAGTAGTAAACCTCAAGTCAGAAAGAGCCCTTGCAGCCTGGTGACTATTTACAGTGTCTGATGCTGAATCTACTGTACTTGCATTATATGGTTGATCCACATGTAAATGGCACATCTGGCACCTATGCAGAGGACTATACATCACACATACAGCAACAAAGGGGACTGGCCTGCAAGGGATGCCGAGCCCTGGGCGCGCTTCCCTGCTGCAGGCAGGGCATCTGGAATAGTTACTCTTGCTGTGTTGCTGCTGTCCCGTGAGCCCTGGGATGGCTCCTCTCTTGGGCTGTGTTACACTCATTCATCCTCTCATATTAATGGAGCATCCAGAGACTTTGACTGGGAGCCAGGAGCTCCTGATTTCTAATCTAGGCTGCAGTAAACTTTGTGTCTGAATTGCAGTCGTGCTAAGTACCATACCATCCGTTGCATTTTGCTCTTGTGTTAGTCTCTGCCTTTGTCTCTGTGTTTCACAGATAGAGCACATGAAAAATAATTCCATAGTCAGTCCAGGTCCAGTCTCTCAGAGAGGCCACTCTGTGAAGAGCAAATAGAAGGTCTTTCCATCCCCACTGTAGAGGTAGTCTTCTAGAGAACAGTGAAGGCATACCACCAGGGAAATAATGAGTGTAAGCCTTCATTGCCACATACGATCTTTGGATAAACAGAAGACTTCAGACTCCAAGGCACCTTTTCACAAGTGCTAAATTCATACCCCAAACAAATACTAACAAAACCTCTCATGTCTTTATATTATGTGTAGCCAGTAAAAAAGAGATCTAGAGTCCTCTGGGGAGACCCTCTTGAAGCACTTGGGGACGCACTCAATGTGTGGTCAGGTTAGTACTACTCAAAAGCAGGTCTGAGCATCAGCAGAGCACGTATTTATTTATGCC
This sequence comes from Pluvialis apricaria, assembly GCA_017639485.1. Lineage (NCBI taxonomy): Eukaryota > Metazoa > Chordata > Aves > Charadriiformes > Charadriidae > Pluvialis > Pluvialis apricaria. The sequence goes on along the minus strand of CM030011.1, from coordinate 69,205,479 downwards.
CACCGGGTTTGGCAGAAACCCAGCAGTATAGTATATTTTGCTCTGTTACACAGGCTTTTATTGTTGAATCAGCTTTATTTAATGGGAGCTTTCTATAATAGGTTCCTGTTCTGGAAGGCCTCGTCTAAAGGTGAGGAAACAGTTCCGTTTCCAGGACCATGCAGCCGTTGACTGTGCTACTGAGGCCAAGTAACCAAGTGGTGGCTGACGGTGGCTCATTGAGGCCGTGTACCAGTCCACCAGAAGCAGACTGACACCAACCAATTCATTTTGTATCGAGCCATTATTGAGAGTTTTGTCTCTGTTACCTGATCTGAACGAGAACATCCCATTGCATTTTGTGGGCTTGGTTTGGGACCTTGACCAGTCCTTGGTGGGTTTGAATACCAATCAGAAAGTGCTCTAGAAATAAATGCCCTAAAGTGCACTGTCAATCTTTTGTGGGATGTAGTCCTAAGGAGGTCAAACTATAGACTATTACTATCCAGCTCCACCACAGGCTTCATGAGCCATGAACCATACAGTATATTAGGCTAAACTGGCTTCTCCTTTGCAAAGAATTACCTAATTATTTATATAGGTGACAGAAAGGTTGCAATAAACTGACTTGTGTTGCAAGGTCTTGATTGTTTATTCCTGATATAAAGCCTACTGTGATACTGCAGCTGATGCCTTGCAGACTGTGTGAGGCAGGAGCTGTGAGAGTGCCCCAGTGGTCAGCATGGAGCTCGAGCTTCTGCTTTGCTGCAGGAGAGGACATTACATGCACACTCTTGTGATCCATCCTGCTGCTGAATTGTAGGGTGTTTTTTTTTTAAAGATAACCCTTGGATTATAGGCATGAAAATGTGGTTCTGTCTTCCTGGTGTGTTGTGAGAATGAGCTCAGTGTGAGGCTTTTACATGCTGCTGTAGTGGAGGCTATGGGAAGCCTTGAACAAGGTGGGCACGTGAGAGCATGGCAAACCCCAGCCAGAACAAGAGCTTGCAGCATGTAAGCCATTGTGAAATTAGAGGTGAGCTCACTGATTCTTCAGAAGACTGTAGGGTGATTTAATTGAAGCAAAACAAGATGTCTTCACAGATTCTCATCTGAACAGTAGTTTGACCAACCCCGTATGTTTGCCTCAGAAGTAAATAAATGAGAAAACCTCGTTATGTGGGAGCCTGGTCTAAGGGTGCACATGGGATCTGACACGTGGACGTGCAAGTGCAGCGTGCCATGTTTTGGCTGCGAGACAGATCCGTCTCCCCAGCGCAGGCACGGCTGAGGGCTGAGTGTACGGATGTGGCCGGGGGCAGAGGGAAAAGCTGTGCCTTTTCTTCGATAGTGTGAAATGGCCCTTGGAGCCAGTCCGGTGGGACGAATTCCAGCTGGTTGGGGTGGGAGGGGAGGGCAAGGAGCAGCGGATGAATAAAGGACCGTGGTTTTGTTGGCCTTGGAGTTTTCTAGGGCAGAGCTGCCTGTGCCAGCCTGTCATAGCCGCATTGCTGAGCTGTCTTGCTTTATAATGTTTATATTTATTTCCCTTATTCTTCCAGTACTTTTTTGAATACTTTAATGTCCACCTCTTTCTGTTGCTCTTCTTCCATCTGGTATCCCATGCTAATAAAATCATAACTGTGCCAATCACAAAAGATCCCGAACAGAAGAATTAATGCTTTTACAGGAGGTTCCTTTTTTAGTCTTTTTTAAAGGCATCTCTTTTCTTTACAATGAAAGATGAAGCATTTTCTTTTATCCTTAAACTTTACTGTCACGTTTTATTAAGTCAAAATGATAGTTACAGTCAGAGGAAAGCAGGATATGAATTCCTGGTACAGCCATTTTTAAAGTGTGCTTTGTTTTAAAGCCCTGAAGATTGATTGAAGGTATTTTTCTTTTAGACGTGGAGCTTTAGTCAAAGGGGGCCTGATCTGAGTTACCCTCTGTAAATCAGGATTAGTTCCTGTGAAATCAATGGAGTTACAATGATACAATACAGGGCGAGTTGGAAAAGACTCATGCCCCGAGAATGAATAAGGGAGGGACCGTGGGTGATCCCCTGAATGCTGCAGTTGTGCAAGGGGGTGAAGCCACGAGGCAAAGCAGAATTATCCGCTGTCCCTATCGGGCTGCCATGAAACAGCCTGGGTGAGGAACGGGCGTGCGGCAGTGGGTTTGTGCTCACATGAGTGCTGCGGTTGCAATTCTCAGCTTTGGGGACACATTGAGTGTGCAGACCTCCTGCTTTACCCAGAAGGAGCAGCCCATCCCCTGCCACCGCCGCTACAGTCAGGGAGGCCCATGAGCTAAGAGAGCCTGATTTAAGAGACAAGAGGATGGTGGCAGAAGTGGTGTTCTCTGGAGCATATTTCACTGGATCCAATGGAGCCTGAATTTGTTGACCTTTTTTTGGCAGAGGGCCAGAGGGATTCACTGTGCAGCGCAGGAGCGGGGAGAGAGACGCCCCATCACTGTGCCTTGGGACTGCGCAGAGGACAGGCTTTTGTGAGGGAGAGGACCAATAAACTGGGACAAATAATCTTATTGGACATTTTTATCTTTTTTTTTTTTCCCAAACATGTCTGCATTGCGGGGGGTGAATAGCTAAGGTGGTAAAAATACATCAAGATGAGCAAATAAAGAATTGAAATTATATGTCCTGTCTGAGATTTGAGCTTAACCAGGGATTTGAGCTCTTGTCTCTCATCTGCACTGAAACATTGACAGCTGATTTCTTGAGCCCTAAGCCATTTTGAGCAGAGAGTCTAATAAGAACAGCTCTTTTTATGGCATTTAACTGTATCTAAACGGCTTAACGCTAGGGCAAGTTCCAGCAGCGCAAACCACCGCTAGCCTGGGCTGTGCTTAGGACATGCAGTGTTTTAGCAGTCTGGATGAGGACTGGTCCTAAGGACTGGTCATACTCCAGCCCTCACAGTGAAAATCTGCAGCTTGGGCAAAGTTGGAGGCTTGAGTTTGCCCATCTCCAATAGAATTAAAACATTTACACTTCATAACTAGCTGCTGGACTCTCCCAGGCAGTTACTAGTTTGCTCTTGGCATACAATTGACCTGCTCTTGCACGTGGCACTGCTTCATATTCGGAGTATGTTTTTTTGAGAAATAAAGTTGCAGCAGGCAGGAAGAGCAATTACTGAGTTAGAGTCTCTCTTAAAATGTTGAGAAAAAAATGAGGAAGGCAGCCTGGGAAGGGGCAAATTGAAGGAGTAACCTTTTGCAATGCTATCCACTGTCTGAATATTGTTCAGCTGTGCTCTAGGGCTCTGGCTTCTGTCACCCTTGATCAAGCTGACATTTACCTATTGACTGTGACTCCAGTAGACACCAATACAGGGCTGCACATGACACTGATTTTGTTCAACTTCCCAGCACATGAATGCTCCACACATTTGATGGATGCAATTGGATGTAGGAGACAGGGCACCACAACAGGGACACACGGAAGGATACAAGTTTTTTATAATGTTTCTTTTCCATCTTTGTTTGGTCATGTATTATTTTCCACTTCACATTGAGTTTGCAGCCATTATTTTCATGCACACTTTGGATTTCCCTATGACAATAAGGAAAAAGAAGATGGAACTTTACCCCAAATACTGGTTACAGCTTTCTAAGGAACACTGAAGTCTCTTGGACTGTGGTAAAATCTCCCAGGGAAAGTGGCAGAAGTCCAGCTACTTGGCATATTTTACAACTAGTCCAGACAAAACACTAGTAAATGTGCTCTGCTTTGGAACAGAATAGGCTGTGGGATATTATGAAGCTTTCCAGTGTGCAACTTTTTATCATTTCATGACCCTGATGATTGTGAAACTTGAATTTACTCATCTGCTGATTGTAGATCACATAGGGCCTCAGAGGGGCATGGGATCCTACCACGTGTCTTTGATTTAGGAATTTTTTTCACCTAGCTTGAGATCATTGTTGGGATGCTTAGTATGTGAAAATGGCCACATCGGCTCAGACTAAAAGTCTGTCTGGTTTAATACCTTATTTCTAGGATTAGCCAGTAATGGCTGCAGTGGGAAGAGTAGAGCACGCATAAAGTGAGATTTCCATGACTGTCTCTTCCAGTTTCCAGTAAGGATATCTGACAGTGAAGAAATCCTTTTGCCTCTTGTGCATTTCCCACAACAATCATCTCCTATCTGAGGAAAGTTTGGCTTTGTCTCTTCTGGAACTTTTAGGTGGATCCAAGAGCTATACAAAATGCATGTCCTTGGGGTTCACATCTCTGTGCTGGGTTTCACTTCTGGATCTGTACTGAAAAAAATGATCATTTAAACCAATCGCTGAAAAGATAATCCGATGCTTCATCATCAATAATTTTCATTACAGCATGACTTGCACAACATCTTCATCATCCGAGATGCCACAGTACTCAGTGGTGTACGCCCTGCAGTATGCTTGTGCTTAATGACTAAATGCTGTGCTGGCCTTAGCTTTGAACGATTTCACATCTCTTACTTCTGCCAGTCCCATTTTTTAATTTAACATTATATTTGTTGTGTTTAAAAAAAAAACCAAAAAAACAACCAAAAAAACCCCACCTCTGTTTTGAAGCACTGTAGAACCTCCTTTGGAGAACTGAAAGGGGATTTTATACATCCCTGCGTAAAATCTGCATGTATATGGGGCTGGAAAAAATGTGAAATGCTGTAATCTCTCATTCACACTAGTTGGGAAACCAAGTCCCTAGAACTACCCTAGATCCCGAATGCCAACGCTATGCTATTTTCAGTCAGTAGTATGTAGCTGCTGCTGAGGACACGCATAATGGATGTGCTGGCAACTTACCGTTGTGCCAGTGTTTAAAATCACAGAGAAATACAGGTAAGAATAAAACATAGAATCCCTCTTTCAAACCAGGTGTCTCCCACTGCTGCTGTAAGCAGTGCCTTATTGCTCCCGTGACACCCAAAGACCTTTACAAACTTCTTCCAGCTCCTTGATGTCACAATATTGTTCCCTATATTGGAGTTTGCTCTGTGCCACGAGCATGTCATCATGTATCAGTATCTCATGTTATCATCCTGGCCACTTCAGATCACTGAAGGTGTTTTGGAGACTCTGAACAAAAATACAGAGGTATAGGGCACTGCAGGTATAGGTGTTGACTGTTACACTACCCTTATGAATTACTACACCCACAGGAACTGAAAATCTCATTATGTGTGAATTTAATCAGAATCAGCTTTATCACTAGATAAGATTTAAAGGTAGGAGACTCCATTTGTTTGAAAACATGTGTTTGCAATAACTGAAAAAAGTTACATAGGAAAATATAATATGGACATCAGTACGATTAAATTTGGCAATGCAGATTTTCCTAAGCTGCAGCAGCATCTTGGGGAGCTTGTGACATGGGCTAATTAATCCTCCATCCCCTGCCTCAGGCCTCGGAGGCCCAGGGGAGTATTTTTGAGCTATATCTTTTCTGCTGCTATTGTTAAAAATGCTCACGTAGAAAAGGCATGGCTTTCCCCTCTCCTAGCCTGAGAGTGAGCGCTCCTCCTCTTCAGCTGTGCCTCAGCTCTTGTGACTGGGAGCTATAGCATCCCATGATAACGCAGGCAATTGACTCACTTCTCACCATTCTCCCCATTAAGCTCTTTTAATTTTTAACTTACCTTAATTAGCACTTTCCTGGCAACACCTTTAAATTGGCTTTTCTTTTTTCAAGACATTTAAAACAGCAGTGGTAAAATGTATAAATCTCCGATTAGAACAGTATTAATTGCACATGTATTTTTGCTATGACTGATGTAGGCCTTTCCTTAGTGATCTCTTGAATGTAGCATGACATTTAAACATGGACACGTCATGAAACCAAGGAGTGAGGTGTCCACACGGGGGGACATATTCGCGTCTGGAGTATTTGAGATTTCATGTTGTCAGCACTGGCCATTGCACACCGGCTGCTGTATGAGGACATATACCCCAAAGGTCCACGGAGATATATATTTAGGGAGCTATGCACTTCACTTCTCTTTGAAGTTAGAAGCCCAAATATAGTTGTAAATTGGGTCTTTTTTTCTTTTTTTTAAGATGCTGTTTGTGGAATATTATCTTGCGTACTTAGCACAAGTAGGGTTGGGATGAAAGGGGAACCTCCACCCTTCTCTGCCCATGTTACACACTCTGGATAAACATTCGTCTTTCTGAAAGTGGAATTATTTGTATTTCAGGTATTGTCCCTGGGCCTACCTTGGAAGCTAGATCTGCAGCCGCCCTTCAGTCATGGTTGTTTCAAGATTAAAGGCCATTTCCCTGTCATTGCCAAGCCTTTTTCTTCTTGCTTTTCATCTCTCAGCATCACAGAATGTACCTGAATACTCTGAAGCTGAACATCAGCAATGTGTCAGGAAAGAACACCCCACAATTGCTTTTGAAGGTAAGAGCTTCTATTCCTGTTTCAAGTTCCAGTAGGATGATCCATTTTGAAGTCCTTCTCCCGGTGTTGATATGGATGATGGTTTAGTCTGTGCTGTTTTCCTTACACCTGTGTTCCACAGGCCAGTGCAAGTGGCCTGATGAATCGTATTCCCTTTGATGCTTTACAGTGTTTTAACTCTGAGGTTTCACAGCAGTGAATTCAGGCAGTTTTAGGACTCCTGGTCTAAGAATCTCCATTTTCAGTTCTGCTGCAGACTCCCCGTAATCTTTTGCCACACTGAAACTGTTTCAGTTTTCTTTTCTCTTACTGGATTCAGTAATGCTGATATACCTCACATGGCTGGCTGCGTCCAGACACTTAATAAGTGAAAAATGATGGAGAATGTGGACATACTTGAATGCAAGAGGAGTAAATTGTTTTAAAATTGCAGGGAGTGGCTGCCTTTTTGTTTGTTGCATTTGTTTTGTATTTATCACCTCAGCTAGTAGTTTTTCTGTCTTTCATCTGGGCATTTACCTTGACAAGGTCTTAAGAATGAGAGAGGCCTTTGTGTTGCAATGGGCAATCCTTCTACTGTTCTTTTGCAACATGGAAGTTCTCCTGTCCTTATCCCACTTGGATTTTTCATGAGTGTGTACTGCTAAGTTGCTGTTTGTCCAATCTGTCCACTTACCCACACTACAGTTAGATCATTATATTGGTACCACCATTATTTCTGAATTCACCCCAGGCTTGTGTGTTAAGCTGAGTGTGCCAGCATCATTGGCTGCTGAATCTCCTTGCTAAAAATGGTTTCCTCCTAAATGTTGAAATATTGATTTTGGTTCCCATTTAAGGCTTTGCAATGCATCTCCAGTTACATTCTTCACTAAAGGCAATTAAGTACCTTGCAATGTGTCTCTAGTTAGGGTCTTTGCTAAAGGCAATTTAGTTGTGGTTTTGTGACCTTTGAGATAGGGTTTCCAGGAAGAAAGTAGTCAAAGGCTTCCTTGCTGACCTTTCAGGATTCTTCTGGAAAGCTTTACTCTTCTTCGCAGAGGAGGGAAGTCTTGTCTCTTAATTTGGAAAGTGTAAGAGATTTCTTGTCTGTTTTCCATTATCTATGCTTTAAAGCTTTAAATGGATTAAAGTAAATTAGCAAAATCTTTAAGACTACATGATACGGCACTGGCTCTAACCTTGCTCCGGTGCTCCAGTGAGTAAATAAACCTTGATTTTGATTGCTAAATAAGTCTAACCATCTGTCTAACTGGGGAGGGGTGAAAGGAGAAACTCTTGTGGTTAATAACGTGGTGGAACTCTGTTGGATATTTAAATAGATAATACAATAATGAGGATGCTATAGGTAAAGAAAAGAGAAAAAGCATGCGTTCTTTCTATAACCAGGAGCACCAAACTTTGAGTTTATAGAGGATGTGTTTGCGGAATCCAGCACTGAGATAAATCATTCTGCATGGAATATTAGAGCCCCGATTCCTGATGTTGAGGCATTGCCCCTGAGGTGGGCATTTTTGGCACTCAATGAGTGCTTCTCTGCAGAAGGGATGGTTACGTAAACATGCTCATAATCTGCCAGTTTGCTTCGTTTTAATCAGGCATGAATTTTTCACGGAAAGAAATAGTCTCTCCTCTCCTTTCGCTGTTCTTGTTCCCTTTCTCTCTTCATTGATAGAGGGCAAAAACTGGTATGAGTTAATTAGAACTTAATAATTATACAAAAGAAATAAAGATGGAAGTCACAGACGTGTCAAGAAAATGACCCAGATTTTCATTTGGGTCTCTTGAACCCAAGTTATATTCAGAGTTATTGTTTTTTCTCAGCACCCGTTTTGTTATGTTTGTTCATGATACAGTTTAATCTTGTATTTTCTGCTGGAAATACACAGGAATAAAATGAAAGGCACCTTATTTCCACTGCACATAGTGTTTATGTTTTATGGCAGAGGGCTCACTCCTCCAAAAACACATCTCAGTTCATAATATAATTTACCTTAAAGCTATACCCTGTTCTGACACCAGCACAAGAAGGTTTAGGCTGCAGGGGAGACAAGCAGTGGAATCTATACCTTATGTGCTACTGCAAATTGCTCCGAGGATGTCTCTGCTTAATAGTGTGGCTCATGGGCTTCCTGTGGGTCTCCAAATACATTGTCCCATGGATCACACCCTGCTGTACAATGGAAATGTCGAACCAACAACTGAAAGAGGGACCCCAGCAGCAGCTCTGCTCATGCTCCTGCTGCCAGGGGGAGGATTATGTTACAGCAGCAATTTTCAGTGGATGGGCGATAATAACAAGTAAGGCCCCAGACCATTCAGTCATACAGGGTGCATTAATTTACTGCCAGAATGAACAGATTCGCAAAGCAGTTTATGTTACAAAGGGGTTGAACAGTTTCTTTTTCACAACCTTGCTAGCCAGGCTTCCCATCGCAGTACAGAGGGGATGCCATAACATGTTTTGTGTTCTCCAGTCTTCAGTTCCCACCTTACTTGTGCTCAGCTTCTCTTTTTACTGTACTTTTCCTCCAGATTATGATATTCTTAACATCCAGTTGGCTGGATAATATCCTTGTCATGGAAGAATCCAAGCAAAACTCCTTTTTGTCTAGTTTTTAACTTATTTCCTGAGAAATGATGTATTTTCTGTGTCTCATCTCTGCTTATTGTATCTCATACACATTAGTCAACCATCTGTTTGAATTGGTATCTCTTTGTATTGCTATGGGAGGGGTAAGAAAGAGGGAACACAGTACACAACATACTCATTTAAGCAGAAAGGAGTCTATGTATGCAAAATGCTTTTACTTTGGCTGTGTTTGGACCTGAAGAAATGCCTGTTTCTTTACAGAGTTCACTCCCCAAACCAGCCGCCAGTACTTGTGACCTAGAGAAAATGGTCTAGACAAGTCAAAGGACATAAATTCTGGTCCTAAATATGCTTATTTTATATGTTTAAGATAAAGTTTGCCCTGCCAGGAGAGATATGGGCTGGGAATGGGCTGTGATCTGAATGATTTATCCTAACAGACTGCATAGATATCGTGAGGGACAGGTTAGGAATTTGTGCTGTGAGCGCTGTCCTGTGTGTTTGCACAGTACCAAACTAACACAACAGTGCCCCAGTTTCCCTGGGGCTTATAAATAATGCTCATTGTACAGTTCACCAACAATAATAACGTACCCAGTTTGGGCTTTTCATAATTAGATTGTTCTACTCTGTGCTTATAAGAAATCCAGTTAAAGTTTGATTTCCCTTGTTAGATCAATAAGAAAATGATCTTTTACTTCCCAGGAGCCTGTTTCTGGTGTCTTATTACCTATTTGGCTGTGAGTGGGTAGCTGCATTAGGGATCTCGCATGCTTGTTTGTTTTTCAGTGACTTGAGAAATTAGTGACACAAGTCAGATGTATTCTTAGCGCATCCTTTTTTATTTATACATGCATGTCCACATGCGTCTAAGTCCCATTTCATTAAACAGTATGTCATCCCAGCACAGCTCCACTGTGGACCACTCTGGTAAGCCAAACGCTGGAGAAATTGTTTCTAGTTCTTGTCAGTCATGCTCGTCTTTTTTGTCTTTTCCATATATACCTTATAACCAGTGGATCAGTCCCTGCATTCCAACTGGGCTATGCCCTTGCCACGCTGTCCTGGTTCTTAGTGGTATCCTTCATTGTTATCCAGCTGTTCCTTAGACATAGAGCACCTTTGCTATTCATTAAAGACATTTGGAGCTCCTTTGTAACGTGCCCCTTGGGAAAGCCAGAAACATTTTCTGCCACAGCAATACTATGTAAAATTTGTTATTTCGAGAGCCAGAGCCATGACTGACATGCATATATGTTTGTAATGGGTGCAGAGTGCTTGGTTTCAGCTTGTTTACCAAGGAAGTGCTTAAAAGTTTGCAAACTCATCTGTGTTATATGAATCACTTGGATGTTCACAACTTAACTGGAAATGAGTTGAAGACAGGTTTCCACTTGCAGTTTCTACCATTATTTATTTCTCATTAGTTTTATCCATTAAATCACTATGCTCAGGAAAAAGTATGATAGACTTCCCAGGTTTTTCTCTGTTCTGTCTCCCAGGGCTTTTTCCCCTGGGTCATGGCAGTTAGCGTAAGCTGGAAAAACATCATTTGTCCCTGCTTTAATAATTGCAGCCTGTCTTCGTCAATAAAAACACCTCGGCTGATCTCATGCTGAAGCATAGGAGAGAGGGGGACTTGGTTAAATAGCTTACATCCCAGATCTTTTCAGGACTGCAAATCTCAGCTGTGCTGACCGTATCATCACGGCTGGTGTGAGTTCAATTTAACCCATTGTATAATTCCCAGTCTTTCCTAGATACAGACAAGTTGCTTTGTCTGTTGCCTCAGGTTTTCAAAATGAATTAGTTTGGGAGTGTTTAAATCTGGGATTTTACTTCAGACTGTCTGTAATTATTACCTCCTAGCAGATGAATGTGATTCAGGTTGCTTGTATGTAGCTTGCTATATTTTTTCTCAATATTTTCTTTCTTTAAACAACATTTTATTGAAACGTGGCCAGCTTCAAACACTGAAATCTGCGGGGAGCAGTTAAGTGTTCACTTGTTGTACTGAAAGCAAAAGCTGTTTTAACTTTGTGGGCTGAAGGATAATAGGGTATGATTTATTTCTTTTGAAGGTTCTTGACATTTTACCAAACACCCACACTATTGTTGAATTGGTCACTAATACATTATTCCCTTTACTGTATATTGATGGAAAAAAAGCACATTAGCATCCATCAACTCCAAAGGCCAGCTAGGAAAGCCCCTTAGGAAATTCTGACAAAGTTTTACACTTTTCTTGAACAAGTGAGATTTTGATAATCCAAACCAAAATTTTAGTTAACGAAGGATGAAGATTGTGGGGTGAAGTATGAGAGGTATATCTGCCTGAATATCAAAGGGAAGGAAGGCAAGATACATTATGGGAGAATTGTCTTCTAGCTCATAGCCTTGTTGCCCTTGAATCTCCATACAGGGAGTCCAAACATTAACTAATGATGGAGTTTTGACTGGAAACTTGTGGCATCCTGTGGGTGCTACAGCATATTTGACCTTCAGTGCATTTCAGTATAGATTTTGTTTCCATTAAGGAAGCCTTGTGGAAATTTTCTTTTTAATCTTGAAAAATGTAACTGTGGCAAACGAAGCTGATATTTTCTTCTTTAGGGTTGATTTAGAATTTGTTTGAAAATTATGACTAATAAAGCCATAAATATACAGTGGTTAGGGACGTAATTTGCTCTCAGGCAAAACTTCTGAAAATTACACCCAACAGCTCTCAATATATTTTTCATTCCATAATAATAATTATAACAATAATGATGCTAGTTCTTTGACACTTCCCCATTAATGGTGTCCAAGGCACTTCACAAATAATCGCCATGAGATTTGATTGAAAAAATTATTCAGTGTGCTATTCCTTGGGGCCTCAAGAAAGAAAGGGGTCTTGGAAGAGTGCCCTTCATTCACAAAATGCTTTAGACAGAGCGAATCATGACAAGCAGGAGAGAAAAGGAGACCTTATGGTGAAGCTTCAGGAAGCAGAGTGATTGAGTAATTCTTACATATTGGAGTGAAGGAAGGTAAAACTTTAAAGGGGTACAAGAGTTCAAGTAAAGGAGCAGCTTCTGACCATGAGTGATGATGATGAAAGGGAGGGCATGCTCAGCAACAGGACTGAGTGAGGTGGGCTCATGATGCGTAGGAGCAGGTACTCAGAAGGTTACGGGCATAGTATGCATGGACTAAGGCCATGAAAAATTCTGGTCAACATCACAGTAGCTTATTTATATTTTCCAGAGATACTGCTGGTGTAACTGGGGCTAACAGCAGCATGTGCATGATTCTTTCTTTGACTCAGTGGTTGGATCTAGGACATAGAAGTGGGCTGCCTCTTTTCAGATGTCAGACAGCATCTCAGAGAAAGGAAACAGAGTGGAAAGCAAAGCAAAGTGCTCTTCTTCTTTTTCTGTGGTTCAGTGCAAACAAAAACATGCCTTATGGAGACCTCATTCTCAATTTTAAAGTTTACTTAGCATAGTTCCCTAACTGAATAAGTTTGTGAGCTAGTGGTATGACAGACCTCATTTATTTAAATCATCTGCTTCTGATGTGTGTTAATATATCACATTCTCCTAAAACCTTCCATTCAAGGATGTCATTATGCTTTGATAAAGTTCACTTCGAACTAGCAATCTCATAAGAAATATTCTTGTTTAACCATGCGGGTTTCACCCTGGAAAGCCGCGAACAGTCTCAGCTCAGTCAAGCACTTAATATGTACTTACCTTGAAGTCAATGGGATTGTGTACTTGAAACCAAGTGTATGCTTATGTGCTGAGTTAGGCCAGAGTCAAGGTGCACAGCACTGAAACATCAAGTAAATGGAAACTGTAGCGTATAATTTTGTTTCTAGTGACTTCTGCTAGGGTAGGTCCAACAGGCCAAGTTGTTCCTCTAACATGGTGGAATCAAGTGGTGAAGAAACCCAGCATGTTCCTTGGCTTAGTATAGGATTAGCTGGATGAAAGTCTGTGATCTGCAATACACAGTAGACTGGATTAGAGGTGGGGTTTTTTTTAGGAGGTGGAGATAAAATCCTGAAGAAACTCTTGTGCTTTGGCTTAAAAGCTCTGACTTCATAGATCATCCATCCTTTCCTTTATATAACATTGGGCAATCCTTAGAATGTGTTTCAATGGAAGTGCTTGAACTGCAAAATTCAGATTTGTATTTTATACATGGGGATTGCTCTATTTTACAGCATGTTAATTAAAGAGGTGGAGGTCATTGGTGAAATGTGGTCCTTGATAATCCTTTACTATTATTAGTCAGCTTCCAATTTAAAAACACCGATCCTTATGAGAACAGGTTCATTTCAAAAGTCTTTCAGAATTTTACAGCCTCTGCTCCGATTCATTGGTGTAACTGACTCACAGTGGGACCTTTGTCCACAGAAGACAGGAGTCGTCATAGGCTTGGCTAGCTGAAAAGCACAAACTTGTGGCATCTCCAGTTCAGTCTCTGGTGAGCCAGCAGAGGGTCAGCTTCTGTTTCAGATGTTCATCAAAATCAGACACATCTGCTTCTGTGGCAGATCTGTCTACCTGCAGGTGAAATTCAAGGAGTTTAGCCATGCTTCCTCTGCCCTCTCCTACATTCTCACAAATGAAAACAGTTGTCCTGAATCTTGTGTCATCTCTGATGGTGCAAGTGGCTGATGTAGACATGTAACTGTAAGGATAGTGAAAAAAATTGCCTCCAGAGGAGGAGGAGGCAGACTGAGCAATGGTTGAATCATGACAAAGGAGTGTTTTTTCCATCAGACTGCAGTGGCTGTAGAAGTCAAGGTGCAGCTTGCTTTCCTGTCTGAGAAGAGGGATTATACTGATCAGAATGTCATAGGAAGCTGCAAGTGATGCATGAGCACTCACCTTATCTTTTTCAGTGAGGGAGATTGCGTGACAGCTGCAGGGCTTGTCTCAGTAAACAATGGATCACAATACTTAAACACTCAACAACATCCTTAAGAAAACAAGAAAGCTGTGGGTTTGCTAACAGTGGGGCTGTGTGTGGCACTGGCTAGTGGAGTTTCACAAGGTGGTGGTGGGGCACAGGGCTATGGCTGCATGACGCCGTGCAGAGCTGTGTGGGGTAGCAGGCAAGGTTTAGGAGGAGGGTTGTTGAGGCGGGGAGGCAGCATTAGGGTAGTGCTTGCCCCGGTTGGTAGCCTGCTGAGGAAAGCCAGATCCATTCTTTCCACAAGGTGCTGTGCTGTGTAGACACACACCTTTGGTCCTGTCAATGTCAGGCATGGCAAATGGACATGCTCATGACTCATAAACATGCATCTGTATCCTACACTCTTGCAGCACTGTGGCATCTCCTCTTGTTCTTAATTGGCCATTGCCAGTGAGGATCTGCAATGCTGGATGTTAGTTGGAGTTTGAGGTCTTGTGGGGACCTGAGCAACAGAAGCCATGCTGAAGAGGGAAGAGCCTCTCTCATGTTATATGACTTCTTTCCCAATCCTCCAGCCTGAGGCCTGGGGACTCACCAAGTGGAAGTCTCCTGGCTCTCCCCTGGGGCTGGTCTTGACTGAGCTTCTGCCTGCCCTTCACCATCTGCAAATAAGAACCCAAGCGAAAAAAGAGAGTGGGCCAAGGCTGGCCTCTCTGATGGAACAGAAATGCTGAAGAACTTCAGCAATGTGCAGAATTGGGAATGTGACTCACGGTCCTTCGATCTCCTTCCTTGGGAGGCCCCCAGGACAACGTAACAGCACAGTGTCCCATACTAGGAGTGAGTTCATGCTTATTTTCTGGTGTTTTCTTTATCTGGGCTTAAGTCCCTGGGTTCTTCCTGACAGACTGGTGTGTTTTGCCAGCTGCTCCATATTAATAATAAAAAAGTAAATAAACAAGCAGTCATAATTGTACTTTTGCAAAAATTAGGTTTGGACTAGGTTATTTTTTCTCCATATTGAAACGATTTAGCAACACTTGTTTTGAAGAAATGATTAAAATTTAGGAAACAAAGAGTCTAGATGCTCGGTATGCATTAGCAACAGTTAGTGCCTCCTGTACATCGCGTGTTTTACAGACGATTAGGCCTTGATGCACTAGCCAGTATCCCTAAACCCATTTAACAATTGGAAGCACTGAGACACTAAATAGTTTCATGATGTGCCCAGGACAGAGAGGACTCCTATGTCAGCACCATTGGGCACCTGGGACCATGCCTACTTCTCCAGATGTCATTTTTCTCTTGGGATGGAAGAAGCTCAGCGAGGTTGGTTCAAGGAGGAACTGTAGGCAGTGAGGGGAGAGGTGCAGAATCATCTAGATTTGACATAACTTTAAATGATAACATGTCTGGGTTATGATGATTATTGTGATTCCTATGGCTCTGTGAAGGTACAACCTCAGTCCTTGGTTCTTTTTTTTTCCCTTCAGGGTGGTAAAGAGTAGAGCTTTTTCTTCTGTCTCCTTCTGTTCTTTGGTAGCTAAGATATGGGACTATTCCCTCTTTCATGATACTAAGAGAAAAATTCTTATTCTTTCTTCATTCAGTTATCTCCTATCCACATGTTCTTGGACAGGCTGGAGAGGGACACAAGCAACCCTTTTGCTTCTTGGATCTCATTGAAATAGAATGGCTCACTGCTGTCACAGTGACTCTCAGGCCACTGAGGTTAGCTCATTGTTTCTCTCATCAGAGGAGGAGTTTCATAGTTGGCCAAAATAGGAAGAATTGATTGAGTGGTCAGGAAATGAGGTAGAAATATGGCTGGAAGCTGAAGACTGCTAGAAAAGAAAGCAGGAGTGGGAGGGGAGGTGAATGTGGGGTCAGAGGGGTAAACTGAGTGAAACCATGAAAATGAGACAGCTGGAAGAACATCCGAGTTGGATTTGGGTATTGACGGGAGAGAGAAGGAACCTGCTGGTTTGGCCCATTTTGTAGAAGTGTTTGTACTCTGCCAACTGCTTTCTGAGTCCTCATAACTGTGAATGGATATCAGAGATTTAAGAAGGCAATGAAGCTAGAAATTGCAGCAGTTGGGATGAGGACATATTTAATGTACAATTAAAGATTTCAACGGATCAGGTTAAAGAAAGAGAGAATACCAGTAATGAAGTGGAGGTGGTGATGGGAAGACAAGACAGCAGGGTGATATGTATGTGTAGGAGGACTTTTGGGGTAAAGCCAGCTTGAGTTTTTTGGCCTCATGAGTAAAGTTGAGCTCTGAGTGCTGACACATTTGTTTGCTCAGCTTTGCCCGCACAGAAAAAGATTTCTCCTTCCCCTGATAAGTTTGCTGAATTGTGGAGTGGTTTTGTGTTGTGGAGGCTACTTTTACATCTCAGCATGGGGTAGGAGTGAAAGTTATTTTCCAACGAGTATTGTACTAACCTGTGGTGTGAGCTACAACAGACAGCTAAAGTTTAAAATGAGGCTGATATTAGACTGACAATGAATCATATTTTAATAAAGATAACACTGTAAGTAGACTTTGACCTCTGTGTGTCCTTGGAGGTGTCCACACTTGCTGCATTTGAGAAGACAGGTGGTAGCACGGGTAGTCATTAGCCTTCTGATCTTTGGTTACAGCCTTGTTTGCTTTGTTTTTCTGACGGTTCTGGTCAGTGGCCCGCACAGAATGGAAACTGTGGCCTCAGTCTTAGCAGGTAACTGTCTACTTTGTGAAAAATGCTCTGAATACTGAGGATAATTGAAGCAGAGGATGGTGTGAGATGGTAGGTCTGATTCTGAAAAGGGGACATTTCATCAGTATATGCCAAGAAGACAGCTTGAGACTTTACCTTATGTTATAAAGTGATTTGCATCTGTTGGTCATTGTCGGGATCCAACACTGAGAGTCCTCCAGGCTAATGGGTGGTCTGAAAAAGATCTAAGTGGTTGAGTACTTGCAAGTTGGAGTATCTGCTAGTTTGCCCTGTGCCAGAGCTGAAGCAAACTGAAAGGAAGGGAGATTGTACAGTTACAGAAGTCATGGCTGTCATCTGGGCCTCCCCAGGAATGCTGAAATACTCACACGGTACTTAAACATACCATGAAGTCGTAAGCTGAGTTAAGAGGACTTGTAAGAGACCATACTGAGGCAGTAAGGGAAGCACTGAATGTGTGGTCAAGGTAACACTGCACAAAAGTAGGTCTGAATATCTGCAGAACAGGTATTTATTTATTCCCGTTGAGTTTGACAGGCCCGCAGTGCTATATGTATGCTCTACTTCATTGCACAAGCCTTTACTTATTTTACAGGGGCTTTATGGAATGTATGTGGTTCAGGTTGTCTTTTCTGGAATGGGATCCCTGGATCTTCCTTCTTGTTTAACTTCCCTGTCTTCCTCCCTTAAGGTCTTTTTTCTGATATCTTTGAAAATTTTCTGTGCGATCCTCCTGTTTTCGTAGGAGACTCATGTTTCTACGTGGTAGCACAACTAGTGAGTATACCTGACACTGGTCATGAGCAGCTATTCCAGAATAACTCAATGTGTGGACACCTTGAGCAGCAACTACGCTGCTACTCAAAAGTATGAACAGGGCTCGTATAGACATGCCTGAATTGGCTTTCAACTAGCCAGCTCCAGTATAGATAATGACTTTGCAACTGGCAGTGTGGTATTCATGCTGAGTGCAAGCTCTGCCCAAAACACAGGAGAAATACTCAGACACAGGAGAAATACTTCAAGCCAAGGTTTTTGCTCGTGCAGCCTTGCTGGTATTCAAAGCTAGCTCAGGTAGAAGCATGGGTAGTTTATATGTGGGTATACCCTTATTTTGCACAAGAAATCCTTGGTCCTGTTTAGTTTAGCTTCTTTTGCTCCAGACTAGGAAGCCCATGCTGAGAATTATTCTGGAAGAGATGGTCTTGAATAACACAGTGGTTAGCCATGCTCCATGCGCCTAGCAATGGCTTTGCAATTTCAAGGCATGGCCATTTAACCTCTCTGCTCTTGCGTGGTGTGTGCTGGATGCACAAAGCTGTTACAGCTTGCTGGAGATGGGAGCTACAAGTGGGCTCAAGTGAGATGAAGCAGTAAATGCTGTCCTTCAGACAGGGAAGTCTCAACTCAGTGTTTACATACTTCTTTCCTCCAAAACACACAGTGTAAGGGTGAGGTAGGGAGCAGCTGGTTTTGAGGAGACGAAGGCTCAAGTATTACCAGGTTTACCACATCTTTAGAAGCTGATCCAAACCCCATCAAGCTCAGTGGAAAACCGCCAATGATTTGAAGAGCCTCTGGATCAGGCCTTTAAACCCAGCTCCCGCAATTTGGCACGCTGTCCTGTGTGCAGCTGACTAATCCTCATCCCAGTCCTGTACTCTCGGGAAGGCAGTGCAGAGCAGTGCTAGCAGGCTGCAGGGACCACCCTCCGAAATGGCAGAGGGCCTCTTTTCACCTTGTCTTATGCATGCATGAAAGCCCGAGCACAGCTGTGTCTGCAGACTTACATTTCCTGCGAAACTTTGCCTTCTTTGCAGCTGGATACCTGAAACACCTTGAGCTGTGAAGGGACTTGCAGAGCTTTAGAGGCTCTGAATCAGATGTCTGGCGATGGACGGTGTTGGAAACTATTAAACTTTTGTTCGTTGGTCCTCATGTGGAGGAAGTGAGAGCATGGATCTTAAACCCCCTGGAAATGATTAGAGATGAGAAGCACAAAGGAGGCCTTGATGAACATTTTGCCCCTAAGCCATGTGGTTCCTTGCTTTCCGGCTCCTGCTGCCGACATGCAAAGCCAGGGCCTTGGTTTTTAATTTTTCATACTGTTTTTAAACAGATACTTTTGCAAATGTAAACATGCCCCAGCACTGAAGGTTTCCAGCCAAATTAAAGAGTCAGCACTGGAAAAATCAGCCTTCTGAGAAAGGTCAAATACAAGCAAACTCTGGAGTTCATTGGGTCCATATGTGTAAACTTCAGCTAATACGGGATAGACCCAGGGCAGCACTTACCTTGCAGAACTGAGCTAGTTTCAAAATGAAAGGCTGGAACTGTCCTTAGGGATGCCTGTGGTCTGAGCAGTAGATTTGAATGTGTTGAATGAAAAAAGAACATGTCCTGACTCTTGGTTGCATTTCCATTCCACTTTATCCCTTCCCTCTTAACAGGAAGAAAGAAGGTTGGGAGGGAAAATGTGCCGTTTGGCATTAATTCTGACAACTCACATTTAGACATTCTTTGCTGGGACCATGCTGGGTTTAATAATCTCCAACTACATGCCTATAAAAGCTTAATTTTGCTATGAGGATGCATGCCTTGCAGCCTTTAATTTAATAACCGGGAAGGGTTTCTTTATAAGTTGTACCACCTGCAGTAGTAATAGAAATCAAGACACTGCCTGTTATTTCTTGGGCTTGATTGACATTTCAGCCAACATGGAAAGATTCAAACCACCTACTGCCTTTAATTTTTTTTTAATTATTTTTACCTGTAATTTGACAGAGCTTGCCATTAAAAGGAAGAACTGATGAGTGTACCTCTCTGAAGTGAGGAGCTTTTGCTTAGAGCAGCAGATGAAGAAATATTCTTCCTGCCACTGCACTGTAATAGCGGGTTAGTTAGTAGGAAAGAGTTAGTAGGAGAGGAGGTAAAATGACAAGAGAAATTATGGCCTAAAAGCAGGATCCTTAAAAGGTATCATCATTATATAGCAATCCCCTAATCCCACCCCCGTCAGCCAACCGAAATGCCAGGAGATCCGCAGCACATGTCAGCCGGCTAACCTGCCTGAAAGGTGTTATTGTTGCTGGTTCTGCTGCTTGGCTCAGAAATGTCTCTGCAGCTAAAGAGCTACAGGAAAAGAAGACAGGGCCCCATTAGTTAGGAGAATGCCAGAGGTGAAACTGCGGTGCCTCCCTGGTGCTAGTACATCATTAAGGGTCCCAGAGGAGTGTAGGAGGTGGAGATGCTTGAAGGTTAGACGGGCTGAGTTAAGGAATAACTCATGCCTTTTCACTGAAGAGCAGAGGAGGTACACGTATTGTGTGTGGTTACGCAGTGTGACAGGAATGCTGAGAAGGGCTGGAAACCTCCAGCTCCTGGCAACAGGGTTTTTAGATTGCGAAGATAGAGGTCTTCTTCTCGGAGAGGTCCTGACAGTGTCCGGTTAGGCAGGGCATGGGACCAGGCCTGATGGTGTCCAGCTCCATGGTGAGGAGGCTTATGAAACATGGTGGGGTTCAGGGCAAAAGCAGAGGCACCACAACAAGGTTCTGCTTTGGAAAGGGAGGCAGGACAAGTGGCGTGTAGGGACTTTTATATGTGTTTTCTTAAGGTTTTGATAACTGAAGGGCTTGATAAGGTTTCATCTGTCCCTGGAGGGAGAAGGGACTTGAAATTGCTCAGCAAATATCCATACATCAAAGGTTTTAAACCGTTGCACATCTGTAATCCTACAAAGCATGCCAAGACGCCAAAGGCCTTAATGAGATTCCTCATCAGTATTGTCATCTCACCCCTGTGGAAAGGGGAACTAACGCCTTCAACAAAATATTCAAACCTGACTGCCTTCAGTGAGACTTTTCAATTTGTCATTGGGGATATAAAATGACAATGGGTCATGTTTTTTCAGAGCTCTTTTGAATTGATCTGAACTGCATCGTTATTGTTATGAGTCATCAGGTCATTGGCCTGTGTATTGGTATCTTGTTGGCATGAAGCCAAAAGATATTACCTTTCATGTTGAGCCCCCTGGGTCTTTAACAGCCAATCCTTGAATGAGGCAGGGTTACTTGTCAACAGGTCACAGAGGGATTACAGATATATTGATTTGGTCTCATTTGTGCCTTGCTCTTTCAGATATGTGGTATTCTGCATGTATTTAATAGCCAGAGTAGTTAACCGTTGGAATACGTTCCCAAGAGAAGTCCTCACAGCAAAGCCGGATGACTTTCTGAAAGATATCTATGAATCTATCCATCCTCACAGTAAAACTGGATGACTTTCTGAAAGATACATATGAATCTATCCCCATTTATTTTGTGCAGTAAAGGTGTGAGAGGCTGAAATTCTGTGATCTGTGATATGCACAAGGTCAAAGCTGGTAACTGTATTGAAAGCTGGGATTCTGTGAATGCCCTAGCATCATGCCTGAGAGTACCCTAGAAATAGTAATGCCGCTTTTTCTTGGAACAGGTGTATTTTTTATTGCATCAGGACTATCTGCCCTAGATCTCTCAATTGATGTTGTGTTAATAGATTTATCTTCTGGAAGAGCTTTGTCTCCACAAGCATAGCCTAGCCAAATCTATTGCTTTGCGTTTAACCTGTGTGAGTGCAGCTTGGACAATTGCCTGGATTGGCAAATCCAAGCTAGTTGATAAAGCCCATTTCAAAATCATGCAATCCATCAGCCACAAAGATGCTTTGATGACCCCCCCCCCCCCCCCCATCTAAATTAAGGAAGGATTAAATGATAGGGATCCCAGATGTTAGATAAAGTGAAACCTAGAAGAGAACCTAAAACCTGAAAGAGAAGGTAGAACCTGTCATTGGAGCAGCCAGGTCGTGAGTGCAGATCACTTCTACTCTAACTTGTTTTTCAATCAGTTGGGCTCACCTTCTCTTCCTGGAGGGCAGCAGTTTCCCTTTGCTTAGCACAGAAGGCAAAGCTATGGAGGTGTTACGGCGGGCAACCTAGTCCCTTTACATCACTTAACCCTGGCACTGAAGATGGTTCCCCAGTTTTAACAGAAGTCAAATCGAGCTGCTTTTGTCTCCGAAACCAATGCTGACACTCCGTCTTGGATGTGAAAATAACTGCTGAGACAGCCCTGCATTTATGTACCGTTTTTGCACATTCTGCGGAGAATCAGAATAAATAGAAACCCTTTAAATAGATTATTAATTAGCCTTCCCCTGACAGATAACTCGGTAGGAAATCCATTAGTGGATGTCCGGGTGAACTCACTGCTTCTAGAGCAGCTTTATTGTTTTGTGCTTTCTCATTTTTATTGCAGATCTGAAGCCCTGGGTGTCGAATTTCACCTATCCAGGTGTGCATGACTTTTCTCAGCTTGCACTGGATGCCAACAGGAACCAGCTCATTGTGGGAGCAAGGTAAAGATAATCTTTTAATTAGTCCAGGGTTGCTGCTCAAGCTCTTTCCCTTCAGGTTCTGGCTTCATAGGAGAGTGTGTTTCCAGCTCATATGGCCAGTCTCCTCCTCCTCAAAAAAGCTATAATTTAAGTAGAGGGATTTAGACTCCTAATATAATTGCAAAGAAGAGAAAATTACTAGAATTATTTATTTTTAAAAATAGATGCAATCAAAATGACCAGTTAATGAAGTAGAATGCTGGTATCTCCCTTGGTATCATGAGTGCTAGAAGAGTTATAGTAAATCATTCTGCACCATCCCTCTGCCAGCACTGAATTTGACTTTATGGTTTATTTGCCATGGCCAGACTTTCCCTCTGTACCAGGTTTATCTGCACACCTGAGCAGAAGTCGTAGTGAGACTTTGGCAGTGTAAATGATTGCTTTCTTCCCTCTTCTTTTAGAACTCATCCACAACCTGTTTGCTTCATCTTGCTGATACAGCCAGATCCTCACCTAATGCATTTTGGTGCAACTCTGTTCTCTGGCCCATTGTATATGATTAGCATATATTTTCCTTTGGTTTTAAACATTATTTTTATTTAGGATGCCATAAGAGGAGGGTAGAAACACACAGTATGAACATAGGCAAGCTCGAACAAATTTAGAGCTGCATTTGTAACAGGGAAAAGAACCGTGGTTCAGTGAAATAATATACGTCAGGAGTGGTTGAATCATGAGCCCCAGCAGCAACTATTTTTTATTGCATAATAAACAGATAAGACAACCCAAAAAGAAAAGGCTAAGCATGGTCTAACAAATCAGTTTAAGTGTAACATTTAGAATCAGATAACATTGTGGTAGCAGTCTGTGCTATTAATGAAAATGGAGGAAGAGACTGCTTTCTTCCTTGGTTATTCAGCATTAAAGGACAGGGAGGTGAGGAGCAGAGCTGGAAGAACTCATGATATGAACAAGAGAAAAGAGCAAGATATGTAACAGAGGGAGAGTTTTGCTCCACAGAGGCAACCGAAGTGTGATTTAATATATATTTTCTGTGTGTATTTGTGCAGTAAATAATAACACTTACCTTCCTGTAGCTGTTCAAATTGCTGGAGGCCCTCCTGCTTTTCATACAGAAACACTTTACTTTTCAAGCTGCGGCTTTACCTGTGCTGAAATCTGTAACCAGCAATTATTAATATTTATTACTTCAGAACGGCATTGCTCTGGGGACGGCCGTGAACAGTGCCTTCTGCCAGGCATTGCACAAACACAGGCACGTTGCTCTGAGGAATTTATGGTTGACATAATTCGGCTGCACGGCAGGTATCCCCCCGCGCTGAGGCTGCTAACGCTGACACGCTTCACCCCTGCTCAAACCCCAGCAACACGTCCTGGAGGGAGGCTCTGTCTCCGCAAGATTTTGTATGAGTGCGGTTCGACACGTGGCTACACTATCATTATAAACAGGGGAATGACAGCAAATTTGACTTCCCACTGGAAGTACAATATAGCGCAGTGTATTGCCTCATGAGGAAGCAGTGACAAGTATTTATAGAATTGGCGTAGAAAAGTCAGTTTTCATGAAACAATACCCACCTGACTGGGAGACTGAAAGTTTTGATGGTGCCACATGGCTCTGCCGAGGAATTCTCGATAGAGTTGATGGAGATGTAATTTCCCAGGGTGGTTTTCTTGGGTTGGATATAGGCTTGGTGTTGGGAAAGTGAGGAGAGCTGAGCCCTT
Source organism: Pluvialis apricaria (assembly GCA_017639485.1). NCBI lineage: Eukaryota > Metazoa > Chordata > Aves > Charadriiformes > Charadriidae > Pluvialis > Pluvialis apricaria. The sequence continues at coordinate 69,181,724 of CM030011.1, read as the reverse complement.
TCCCTTTTCGCCATCTCATTTCCACCCTGAACGAGGTGGCAGGGAGAGGTGCATGAATATGGGGGTGCAGGCGGGATCCTCAGTGCTGCTCAGCACCATGGGTTCTCTGGGTGTGCTGAGCTCCTGGGGCTGTGCCAGAGAAACGGGAATGGGAAGTAAAGCCTTTTCTGTTCCCTCCTTCCCTGATAAATCCACACCTTGTTCTGGACTATTTTTAGGGGTGATTTTTTGAGTCATTAGTTGCTCGTGCACCATCTGCTTGAATCTGCAAATGAAACAATACCTCAAAGAGATAGGAGCTGTCTCTATCCATCTCTACAGGGTGTAATTTATGAAACCTAAATTTAAATGTTAACCATGTTTAAATGTGCTACTGTAGATCATATTAGTAGTAATGCCAGCTATTCTGGGGTTGTGGAAGGAGTTTGGGATCAGGGTGGAGTTTATAAGTACTCCCACTTCTCAATTTCCTGGTTAACATCATTCGCTCAGATGATAGCGTTATAAATTATTTCAGACTAGTTCTTTCTGTCTCTATTTAAAAGCAGTATGACCTCACCGCAGCATCTCTTTGGCTTAGTTCATCCTGCATTTCAAAGCTTCATAGAAAATGCTTCCTAGAAGAAAAGAAGATCCTGGGGCTCACGAGGGTTTTTGGTTTCAGGAATTGGACACAGTGTGACTGAAACTGTAAGAGGTATTGAGGGCACGCCATGCAGACAGGGAGCTGGAATAACACGAGCCTCAGGTTTTTAAGCTTTATCCTTATCTGAGAGCCCTCCCCGAATGACTGGTGCTGTCTGAGTGCTAACCAGAGGAGTCTGATAACTCCACTGCACCAAACACCTGCCAAGTCAAAATCCAGAAACAAAAGAATTAGTTTCAAAAGCCCACCATGGTTTCTAAGCAATGTATTTACTTGTCACATCATTTGTAAAATCCAAACATTTGCAAGTAAGGATATGAATAGTTTAGAACATTGTAAATCTCACACTACCCATATTATGAGCCACATTTCATTAAGTATAAAAACACACATTTCAAAAATTCATAACCTTCGTTTTGACTCATAGTTTGCATGTTTTGTTTTTGTTTTAAATGTAGTGCTAGTATTTTAATGTACTGTTTTTCTTCTGTGAATGAGTGATTGTTTTGAAATATTTGCTGCTTTTTTCAGCTCTTGAGTGCATTTGATTACTATTTGAGCTTTCTTTAATGGGAGGAAAAACAATTTTCTAGACCTCATTATTATTGAGAAAAAACTTGAAAATATGATCTGAACAGCTCAAAAAACAAGGCACATAAATCCCCTCATGCATTAAAAAACCTGATGATTTTGGGAACTGGAATCCTGCTTTTTCTGTGCTAGCTATCAGCAATGCCATTTTGTCCAATTGTCCTGCGTTTTTGCAAAACACTTTCTTCTTTTCATCAAGAATAAACCTTGAATTTTTCAGACCTGAGAAACCTTCCAAGTCAAAGCCAATAAAGGAGCTGAAATGGAAACTGATTGCAGCCTTGACTACGTAGAAACTTCCATCCCTCTCTAATAGCATGATCTGAAATGCTTATTGTCTTTACTTTCAATCTCTTTCCCCTTATTAGATTTCAAATTTAACTCAGCTATACAGCATTCCTAGTGAGCAGTTTGCTTTTATTAACTGAGGGTCTATTTGCTCTACCTAAACATCTGAAATCAAAGAGTAATGGTGAGGAAATGGGTGGCAGTTTCTTGCAGATTAGTGTCACATAATGAGCTATAGTTTTGAATTATAGACACAAGTTGTATATATGCCACCACGGCAGAAGAGCCGCAGAGGAGATTATTCTGGTACCAGAACAAAGGCTAGAAGACTGGGACAGCGCTCTTTTGTCAGTAATACAGCTGGTGAATGGACTGGGAAGAACAGCTTGAATGAGCTGCTGTATAATAAATGGTTTAACAAAGGAGATAAGCTGAATTTCCTAACTCGATGGGCCAGCAAAAGAGACCTATGTTAAAAAGTGGTGACTTGAAAGATGCAACTGTTTGAACTGATGGTATCTGCTTGCTGTAGCTCAAGGTCAGATCTAGACGCTGTCAGAAGCCATGGAGAGCAGCAGCCTGCCTGGGCAGCCAGGCAGCCACAGACCCTTTGCCCTATGCCAGTGTGCCCATGCTATGATGGGGATGTCGGAAGTAATGGTGGTGGGGCAGGAGGAAGCCTCCATCCCCATTCCTGCAGGATGTCCCAGCTCAACTCTCCAACGTTCTTCATTTGTCCTTCCCTTCTCTGTCTGTGGCAGAGACATTCTGGCCTTCTCCCATCCCCACAGCAATGATTTCACCTGCATGTTGGAGAAGCAATGCTCTGCTCTCTCAACTGTGCTGTAGGCAGGGTGCCCAATCCCCAGGGAGGGAAGGTTTTGTGGAGGAGGTACATAGTGTAGCTGTGACATCCCACCTTCTCGAGGAGCCTTACTCCTCAAGACTATCTCATTACTGGCTGGGCAGAGACAGGAGCCAGTAAAGAAATTATGATATGAAAGACCCTGCTTGGAGTCAAGCCAAAAAGCATGCTTCACAAGAGCTCTCTGGCGAGGAGAACATAAAAGATTTAAAGGAGGACGGTTGGGACACCGTGTGACAATCTGGCACGATGGCGAGCTGAAGGGAAACAGCTTGGACAACAGGAGGATGGTACCCAAACAAATGGCTGCACAGAGAGTGCCTGGGAAGCCCTAAGGGAAACATTTGACTTTTCCCAGAAGGAAACTGTGGGGGTGTCAGCTCGGGGCAGTAGCCTGCCGGGGCTGCGGCTGTGAGAGACATGGCTACAAGGGTTGGCCATTCGCAGCAAGTGGAGGTGTTACTGTAGAAAACCAGCCAGAAAGCATCATGACCAGAAGTCTTCATAGTTCTGCCTGCCAAGGGGGCTGTCAGCTCCATCAGGAGATGGGAAAGGATCATCTCTCATGGTTGTCGCACGGGGAACTGCAGCTCAGGAGCCCTTGTCACAAACAGTCATTACCAAGAAGAGCCTGGGGGTAGAGGGTAGTGAGCAAAGGCTGCATGAAGGGACTTAAAACTGGCAATAAAGTGCACGTCATTCTAGACTGCCAGACTTCTCTGCGGTAAATGTAAAGCTACTAAGCTGCTGGTGGTGCAAGCCTGGGTGCTTTGATGCGGGTGATTTTCATACTTGATTTAGAGCTGAGCTGAATGTGCCTGTTAATACCAAGTAGGTAGGTGCAAGAAAGGAGATATAGTTAGTTTGAGGAGCAGGGAAGGGGCTATATGAACTTACAAAGGTTGTTTTAGGGGGACCCCAGCAGCCTGGGTGCACCCCTTCCTGCCCATTATTGCTTCTGGCTGTATAAGCATTAAAACAACGCTGGATCACGCAGGCTTAGGAGCTGAAGACTGAATGGAGTGACTGATGTCCCAAAAGAGTTGCTTCAGGTTGCAGCTTGCAGAAATATGGCAAATTGTAAATATACCCTAGGACCCTCAACCAGCAGGTTTGGCACCCTAAGTTTATTGAAAGTCTCCGGTGTATGATAGATTAGTTTGTCAGACACCAGGTTTCATGCAGATTTCTGGCTGAACATAGGCTCTTTCCTGCTTGCTTGGCAGAAAGCTCCAGAGCACTGCAGTAAAACTCTCAAAACCTGTGCTGCTTGGAAAATATCACTTTTACCCTTGGGCACCTTCAATCCTGTCCAGATCTGGGCTGCCACTGAACCCTGAAGAGAATAAGTCTCAGCAGATTATGTTGCCTGGGCAAAAAGCAGTTTGCAAACCAGGAAATTCAGTGGCAGAAGTTGGGTCAGAGTTGATCTGCAGATTTAGACTATCAGCATTGGGTCTAAACTCTGTCAAGAATACTTTCTGTTGCCAAATGATCAGGGCCCCTCACCAACATTTATCCTCATAGGGCTTCTGTGAGGCAGGAAAGCAGTAATAATTTCACACTATAGATGAGAATCCGAGGCCCAGAGGGATTAAGAGCAAGCCTGCCCTCTGAAAAGGCTGTGATGCCGAGACATGTGAGTTTATAGTAGATCTGAAAGGTAATGCAGTGCTGCACCTAACACAGCTACTCCTGCAGCAAGACTGTGCTTTTTGAAGGTACCAGTCGAAGTCTGCACAACCTCAGAGGTGTCTACGCTTGGCTAATGTGGACATAGCCAAAGCTCTTTATGGACTCACAGAAAACCTGTCGCAGAGGTGGGATTGGGACCCTTTACTGGTGTATTTCCACCTGGTAGTTAAATCACTTGCCCTCAGCCTTGCATCTCCAAAGAAGACGTAAGTCTCCAAAATGCTCATGAAACTCTGTGAGTCCCACACACTTACACCGGGACAGTGGGGCTTCAGCATGGCTGAAAGAGTAAAGTCTCACATAGCATGGAGAGACTAACATGCAAACAAGTTAACATTGACCACAACCACATGGCATAGCCAAAGGTTAAATAGTCCACAGGCTTGTCCTGCTGTTGGCCAGGAATGATGTGCCATTCATCCCTGACTACAGGATTTGACTCAATACTTTCCTGAGACAAAATGACTGAGCTGAGTTGCTGCCATTTCTGATGGCTTGCATTAGTATCGCACTGTCTTACGCCAGCTTTACCCCCTACTAAGTCACGTTTGGCTGAGAAATTACCTTGCCAGTTGAGGTATTAATGAGGACGTGAGCAAGCAAAGAGCATGATAATGTTTTTTATTATATCCAGATCGTAGGAGGGTAGCTGAAAGCGCTGCTGCGGAGAAACCTAGAAAAACAAATACCATCCTTGCTCACTGTGATTTTTCCTATCAGACAAAAGTATGCTCTAATTAAAGTTGCATCCTTGGCTCGGGGGCTGGAGGGGGGCAGATAACATGGTGGTGTGAGAAAAAAAGGGAGAATCAGTCTCTGAAATTAACAGAAACTTTCAAAGGACCATTGATGTTTTTTAAAGAAGCTGCCTGACCTGCATGGTAAAGAATATGGTGAAGGTGAGAAACCTGTCATTAGACATTGCAGCTATTTAAATCCATAATTGGGGGTGCACAGTTTCTTTACACAGGGAACAAAAGTGTGATTGAAAGTGCAGGTTTTAACCTCTCTGGTTGAGCCTGGGATAGTTCAGAGGGAGATTTTCCTCTCTGATATTGTGCCAGGTGAGGTCAGCTCAGCCCTTGTATAAGCGTGGAGGGGTGAAGCCCCACTGGGGTGCCTGATCCTTACCTATAGAGTTTGCTTTCCTCTGCCAGTCTGCAAGGAATCCAAATCTGCCATACCCCAAATCTGTGCTATCGCTGACTTATACCCCTTGGGGAGGAGGGGAAGAGGTGTGGACAGGAAAGGACGGAAGGAGAATTTTTGTAATTATGGGATTCTGGGAACTTTGGAGTCTGGCCCAAATTTTGTTCAAAGTGTAATTTTTTTTCTTAGTTAAAATTTGTGCATTTGCTCAAGCACAGAATGGGAATTTTAATTGACTCAGAATAAATAAATCGAATCAAATGCTATGCTGCAGCACTGTCAGGTTGCTGGGCTGGACCAATGCACAGGAGAAGCTGCAGCTATAGGACAGCAAAGAGGCAGCTTTGCCCCAGATGTTGTACGTGGACAAGAGGGTGAGGCAACAGCTGTCTCTGGTCTGTCATCTTTGTTGCCAGAGAAAACAGTTGGTCCTTCAAATCCCCTGCAAGGCAGTACCATCTACCTCTCTGCAAATGACCTCACCGGCGTGGCAGTCTGTGCGCTTTTGCCCATCATCGGGGGAACCAGATTTTTGGCTGACTCATGGCCAGTGCCTGCCCAGCCAGTGCTGTGAGAAAGGCAATCTTGGAGCAGCACAGGCTGATGGGAAGCATCCTTATACAGTGAATTGCAGGCCTGACTGGCAAAATATCTCATATTCCAGATAAAATGAAAATTGGTGATACCCTATCACAAAAGCAGCCACCCATGAGAGGCTCACTTGTTTTAATAACACACTGAGAATAACTAAGTTTGAAGACTGTATTTCAGAGAGCGGGGTGTGAGCAAACACAAGGTCAGGATATTTTGGCAAAAGCCTTGGAGGCTTGGACCTAATGTGTTTTAACGGCATTACGGGATGGGGCTGCAGAGCAGATTCCTTTTGCATTACTGAAAATACTCTCTCTTGCTCTGGTTAAGTTGGTGATATGTCAGTTTTATATGGCAGGGTTCACCACAGTGACTTGCATATCACTTTATATCCAGATGTTTAGGTGCTAGGCCTACTGTTCTGTGCCACCGCAAAGGTATAAAAACCACAGAAAAGAGAAGGGATTGGTTAGCAATAACTTAAGCTCACCAGCCAACTCTGTCAGTATTTGCATACAAGTCATGTTGAACTCATCCAGAGTTTGAGGAAAGCCTGACAGAACTGAGCATGTTTATCAGCATAAGTAGGCAGGTGGGGGTGCTGCCAGGGAATATTTGAACGATAATCAGTGCATCAGGAGAAGAGGAATTTTGCAGTATGACTTTTAGATAGCACATCTAAAAGTGATGGGCAAATAGGAGATCAAAGGTCCCCGTGTGGCTCGGGGCCATATCAAGGTGCTGTAAGTGCTCTGTGACTCTGTCAACTGGATGAGAGGGGGAGAGAAGAGCTGTCAGCGCATGTCAAGAGAGACTTGAGGTGGCATGTGGGATAATATGTGATGGTCTGAGAGATGGACTCACTCTTCCAGGAAAATAGGAACAAACCCACACACCAGTTTTGAAAATTTGGCTCAGTTTCCATCTCTGAGGTTTTGAAGAAACTCATCTACTGAAACAGAGGGAGGGAAATGTAACAACAAAAAAAAGCACATTGGCCCAGGTTTTATAAATATGTTCAAACAATATTACAAAAAAATCCCACTCCCCATTCTCTGAAGTGTGTACATACGGCTACCCTCCAGAAGACATCTGGTTCAGGGTGTCTCAGGAGCATAGCAAACACTGTCACCCCCAAGGAGGTGGGATCACATTGGAACAAAGCTTTTCCTCTTCTGCCCTGGGGAAAGAGAAGGGCCAGAGACACCAGAGCCAGCTTGCTGCTCCCCTTGCGAGCCGAAGAGGGGACATGTCTGTCAATCCAAGAGCCAATCCTCTTCCTGCTTCTCCCTCCCACAGCGGCAGCCATCCGTCTAGATTTCTGAATATTGGTGTAGTCCCAGGGTGCCACAGCTTTGCTGTTGGCCTGCATGCTCTGCAGCTATAAGCATCTGCCTCTTTTGACTCTTCCTAGAGCTGACCCCGAGTATACAGCATTGAGCCTGAGCAGATGTGTGACATGTACCCGGTGCCATTAAAGCTGATGGTAGTTCTCCTTTGACTGGGATATAGAGGATTCGCTTTTCATCCCTGTTTCCACTGAGGAGTACTAAACGGGCCTCAGCGGCAACCCAGAAGCAGTAGCTGGGACCCTGGCTTAATTTGGAAGCTGCTTAATCAGAATGATATGCTACTTGCATAAGGAGCCTCTTCTAAGAGGATGCTCCTCTAGCTCTGGCTGGATTTATCGCTGAGAAATGTTGCTTTGGGAAAAGCAATTGCTCATACAGCAACTGCATCATATTACTGTATGCCATTTAGTATGGTTCCCTGTTGAACATACATTGATTTTTAAGGAAGAATGATGTACCAGACAAGTTTTTCTTCAATAGAAACAAAATGTCTGGTGAATAAGGATCCAGCTCGTAATGGACATGCTGGCTATCCACCTTCTCTCCAGCATGTGTATGCCAGGCCCTTCAAACCAATCACTGGAGTAGCATTTGCAAACGGATCAGATTGTCACATCAACACTCCAGAGCAGGCATGTAATTAACGCCTTCTGAGAGCAAAGGCCAGACTCACCCTTCAGGAGCTGGGTTTCTTGGGATGGTTGGCTAGTTCAGAAATGTGGATAACCGTTTGAAAAGTTCAGCCACAGCTGGACCTGCACAGAGGCACTGTGCGTTAATCTAGCATGAGATTTGGTAGCCAAGAGCCCTGGGGTCTGATCTTGATTCCATCACTGACTTGCTGTGTGCTTTGGAGAAGGTCATTTAACCTTTCTCTGGCTCATTTTCTCCATTAGTATAAGGGGGGAATGATACTAACCAGCTCCCAGGGAGTCGTGAAGCATGACTAAGCTGTGTTTGTCATGTACTGTGGAAGTACAAAGTATATCTAAGGCCTCCAGAAGCAAAGATAGGAAGAGCTGACAGGAGTTGCTGGCTCCTAGCCTGAGGCTCAGCCCCGGCACGTGGCTTCCAGGAGTGCCAGAAGGGAGCATTAGGTTTGTCACATGCATAATTCTGTGTCTTGTTTTGTATTGCCCAAAGGACCCTGGTCTGTTAATTATTTTTCTTATTATCTATGCTGTGACAGTTGTGAGTCCCTCTTGCAGACCTGGCTCCTGATTGAAGCACATTCCCCTCCTGAGGAGGGGAAGTGTAGAGGGAAGTGCTGATCTTCTCTCCCTGGTATCCAGTGATAGGACAAGTGGGAATGGTTCAAAGCTGTGCCAGGGGAGGCTTAGACTGGACATTAGGAAGCATTTCTTTACCAGGAGGGTGGTCAAACACTGGAACAGGCTTCCTAGAAAGGTGGTCGATGCCGCAAACCTGTCAGTGTTTAAGAGGCATTTGGACAATGCCCTCAACAACATGCTTTCACTTTGGTCAGCCTTGGACAGTTGGACTAGATGATCGTTGTAGGTCCCTTCCAACTGAAATAGTCTATTCTATTCTACAAGCGCAGAGAACACCTTCCCAGAGCACCGCGAGCCTACTTGAGTCTCCAGTGCCTCACCTGGGCTCTGTTTGATGACTGTTTCAGTGCAGTAATAGCCCCCAAAAGGCAGAGTGACTGTTCACTTAGTTCTCTTCAGCTTTCCCTAAACGTTTTTTTTTAGTGTGATTAAACATTATTATCAGCTTCTGTTGGCTTTGTTTCTACTTGCAGTGTAATTGTCTGCATACAAAGAGAGGGGGCTTGAGATAGCCTGCCCTGTAACGAGGGAGGGGTGAGCTTTTCACGTCTGCTATAAGGTGCAGGCAAGTAGCAACATGCGAGCAGGTATACATGTCTTGTAGTGATACAGACCAGCTGAGATAAGGCAGCATATTGTTGGTCTCTGTATGCGTGTCAAAGTCCTGAGAGGTTCTGGTGGTGGTCAGCATTAGGGATCTTGTGGCTCCCGATTTGCTAGCAGGGGTTGTTGTGAAGCACAGAGAGATTATCTTACCTGCTTGGTGTGTGTGGAGGGGGACAGAGTTGGGTAATGTGAACAAACCTTGCTCATTTAAATAGAAAAAAGAATTGGAAGCTAGAGTAGCCTTTCATTTACACCTGTTCAGTCCATTGACTGCAGGGATGTTCCTCCCGATCTACCACAGCAGAACTGAAGCGTGCTCTCTTTTAATTAGAAGGAAGAACCTTTTAATCAGCCAGCACAGTGCTGACAGATGTAGTGCCTGAAAAGAGGCACTGAAAAAGAGGCCTGGATGAGTGTCTGAAGCATGTTGCAACCCTTATAATTTCAGAACTCCTAAGAGGAAGGGTCTCTGCTATTATTCAAGCACTCTTGTTGTGTGGCTTCCCATTGGAAAGGCTTGATTTATCTTGTAGCTCTGTTGCTCAGTGGCATCGTAGACGAAGTACTTTGCCTTCACTATAAATTGTTTCAAGGCCAGGCAATGTGTGAACAAGTGCACTGGCATCATGTTACAAAGTTCATCCAAGGTGCGCTTGGCTGTATGAAATAAACACTTAATAAACAGCTTTTACTTGGGAATGTCATGGCAAGCAGATATAAGTGGATATATTCTTCCACTCTTTCTTGAAACCCATCTCAGCTGCTCTCCTGCTGTTCTGGTACGTATGCTTTGTGGTACCAGGCACAGTGAGCACTTAATCATTTTACAAGGCAGCCAAATACAAATTATGAAGCCAATTAACAAATACTTTCATCTACAGGATTTATACTGCAGCTTGGCTCTGTTCATACGCAGACTCGCATAAAGGGCCCAGTTCAGGAAAGTAATTCGACATCTGCCCAATTTCCATGAGTGTAAATGGCACATCAGCACAGGTTTACATGCTGTGTCCCAACTTTGGGGGCAAGTTATTCTCCTAACCAGGGCATTGACTAATGTACCAGGAGATCAGCTCCTGGTTGTGCTGCAGATACGCTCTGTGATGTTGGCTAAGTTGCTCAATCTGTGTTTTAAATTTAAATGAGAACGATGTCTGTATATATTTAGATGGCAAATTCTTCAAGGCTAGGTTGTATAGAGCAGGAGAGTCTTAACAGCAGCTAACTTCATGCATCTGAGCTGGGGGATAATATACCCCTGCAATAAGAGGTGACAGAGAGAGGATTCACCCTCAGGTTGTTTAAATAGGCATCTGCTGTGAATCAGTCTCCAGAGGAACCACCATCAACCCACTCCATGTCTTAACGCAACAAAACCACAGTCTTGGCTGAGACTTCAGGGTATTACTGTTTAACATGGGCGTTTTCAGAAATGCACTGATGTTCATGAATAATAAGGTTAGCAGTAATAATAATTAGCGGTTTGAGGCACCTTTTAATGTGGATAATACCATTTGTCCCAGAGTACTTAGAGGAGGGTAGTCATTTGCTCTGGAGATGTCTGAAATGCAGCCAAGGCTGGGATGAAACAGAGCTCGTATTTTAATACCATGGAGTGAAGTTGCGTGACCTTTTAGGACAGGGAGTGAGTAAGAAGGTTTCCTATCCCTCCAAGTTTGTGCACCAGCTTTTTACACAGGAGAAGGAGGTTGTTAGAATAGCAGGTTGCACCAGGCAATTGGTCTTCTGGCCTAGTCCAGATGGGTTTAATTTAAGAGAGAAAGGAATTAGCCAATGTTCACTTACAAGACAAAATGGGAGGAAAAAAAAAGAGACCAAGAAGGCACCTCATCCATTCATGCAGAGATCTCAATGTTCTCGTATATTTCTTAATCCTACTCTTTCAGCTGCTTTAAATTATAGTTCAGCAAGGTATTAAATAGACATAGCTTCAAACACAAGCAGAAAAAAGGACACAAATGAGGCAATTCTAGGTACAATAAAGCATGCCTGTCATTCAGAGACCTTGCTCATTCTTGGACTGAAATTGCAGTTAAAACACAATTCATAAAAATGGCACTGTTTTATTCAGCAGATCTTTCCCCTTGGCTTTTTAGTTCTGGTATAGCTTTACAGAACAAGTATGGTTAAAAGAGCATGTTATTAATTAAGGATTAGTCAGTTCTAGCTGGGCAGGTCAACTGGAATCTGGAGGTGTCTCTGATAGCCTGGTCTGCCTACCAGAGTTCGTATTACTGCTGATGAGATGTGAGAAGGATCAAACAAACAAAAAGAAACTGCCAGTGGCTGTGCAGACACCAGGTGAGGCAAGCTGATGAAAAATGTAGGGAAACCCTCCTTTCTGTAAGGAAGCCACAAGGTCAGACTTAGAGAGCTGAGGTCAGTATGAAGCCTTTGGAAGATCATTGGGCTATTCACATTAGTACTATGTTCCTGTCTGGTTTAGGTCTCAGCCACCTAAGTGATCTCACCGCTAATGCTTTGTCCAGGTGCTACACAGCAGTCACTGAGAGGACAGACACTGGCTTTATTTAAATGGACACTATTCCTGCCTGCATCTGTTTTGTCTGAGTGCAACGAAAATTGTGTCCTTTAGATACGTCTCTTCCATTAAAGATATTTTGGTTGGATTTGCTCTGCAGTGCTATCAGGGAAAAAAAACTAATATTAAAATTTATTACTCAGTCAAACTGTCCAGCTTTTTACAAGGCTAAAACAAGGAGCTGAAATCTGCATTATAGGACTTCCAAAATCAATGCATTTAAATAGCATGCTTAACAACAGGATAGCAACTTCAAGTCCCTAGTTATGAGAACTTTCTCCTTAGGGTGTTGTAAGATTGGAGGCCAGTGACATGCTTAACTTCTCCAGGAGAAGATGTATTTCATGATCTCTCATGTCCTGGAGTTGCATTAATATTTTGGTGAGAGTAGCGTGCGCTTTTCTAAGGGAGCTGTCAGATCAGTCACTGGACGAGAATTTATCTCCATTTTGACATTTTAGCTGTATGTGAGCTTAGTGCCTCTGGTCTGCTGCATGCGCCTGCAGGACATAATCTTTAAGTCTGTAGCTGATGGTAAAGAGTTAATAACAAATTACTTGGGAAAGTATGCAGCCCTTTGAGACAGAATAGGGTTTCAGATTGTACAAAAGAGCTGCTGGATCTCCAGTGACAGGACTAGGAGAGAAGATGGAGATTCTGTGTATGTGTGTACTTCTGTCTGTACTTACAGGAGGTATAATAATTACTGATACATTTTGTTCAGATATTGCTAATGGGTCTCATTCTTTGCTGGGTAACCAGTCCCAGTATAGAACAGGATGGTGCAAATCAGAGCAAATCAACTGAAGATTCGGTACCAGGGAGACCATGGGGAACTTCCCAAGTTCCCCATCTTCCTTCTTCCCCAACTTCCCAAGTAGGGGAACTTCCCAAGTTCCCCATCGTCCTTGTTCCCATCCTCCTTTACTGATGGTCAGCAGCAGTTGAGACCTTTTGATTTATTTGCAGAACTGGGACAAAATATACAGGCAACTCTATGGTTATGACTTAGATGATATACAGGTGAGAAATAACAGAAGAAGGAAAAATTGCTCAAGCCTTGTAGTGGTCGTTGTGACCCAGTATGAATCCCTCATATGTCAAAGCTTGAATTACTTTGTTTGGGCAAAGTGTGCTGGTGACTACAGACCCTTAACAAGGCTCTTCAGAAGAGCCCTTAGAACCTTTTCATCACTGTAGGAGCTTTCCACTGATTTCTCTTGACTTCACTGACCTAAGACTGGAACTTGCATTTTACTAGGTAGGGGAATGTCTGTACGCTGGCACTTGTAGAGCAGATGAAGCTATATCATCAAAGCTGCACTTTCTATCATTTAAATAGAGCCACCTCCAAAAATGTAATTCACCTGGTATAATATAAACGTGTCTTCTTTGGGAGATTGTGGTGACAGGGATGTTGGAAAAGGATCACAGCTCTTCAGACCCCCTGACAGATGGGATACAAAAATATGAAGTTAGATGTGGCCACAACTCTCAAGCACACAATTAAGTCCGTATGGCTTAGTATGTCAACTGATTCCTGGTAACTGCATTGTGTTAGTAAGCAAAAATGTGAGATAAGTCCTGCTAAGTCTCATCCATAGATGTTTACGAAAATGTATGTTCCGTCCTATTTGTGATGGGATATGAACATGCAGAAGAAGGGTTACAGGAGCTCAGCTGATGTGCGGTATCTCATGCTACAGTGACTTCTGTCAAGAATTCCCTCGCTTTGCCTGTGGAGATGCAGATGACAGGAGAATTGGGAGTATCTGCAGTCACTGCCTTGATTTCCCTGCTGGTTTTATGTGCAGAGAAATTCTGCTGAGAAGCATCGGTCCTCTTCTCCTCCTTTTCCACAAAGTCCTGAATGGGAGTGCCCACAACGACAGGCTTGGGGGAAGCATACTACAGGAGTCAGCTTTGCTCCAGCTGGCTTCCGTCCAACCCCAGTTTTCACAGCATGCAGAGAAAAACATGAGCACAGACAATACGGGACTTCAACCAAAGTCCTTTGAGGGTTTGCAAACAGTCCCTGTGTTGTTGGGATTTCATTATGGTTCTTCATTACAGGTTCTGGAATATTTTACTCCAAACCTGCTCAGAACTTTGTTAAGAGATTCACAAAGACACTGAGAACAAGGGGCATAAAACTATTTTTGCATTCTATGGAGAGGAGTCCAAGAAAAGCTTGTTGTTTGTAGAAATGAATGACCAAAAAACAATGACTTGCTTTTATAACTTTTCCCTTCCTTCATTGGTAGCCTAACAGTTTGTAATTTTTCTGATTATTCATGCAGGAACTACCTCTTCAGACTTAGTCTACACAACATTTCTCTTATTCAGGTATGTTCACTTTTTACTCTCTTGTTTTATTTGACTTGCTAATGAATGTTCTGTAATATTTGATGTACATTTTGAGAAGGTTGTATAGTGTAAATTTGCCCAGAGTGATGGAGCACGGAGAAGACAAAGTCAGAACCAGATGCTTATTCCCACTCCAACAATAATGCTGGGGAAGGGCTCTTCTACACTTGCCCATTTGAACAGCACTCTCTGCTCTTGATTCTTGAGTGTTTGGGTAGTAACGGGATCTGCCAAAAATATGGCATCTTAAGGAACAAAGCATGTAGTGTGACTGATACAGGCTTAAACACAACAATCAATAGAAATCTTTGGCTTTCATTAGAGGAGATGTCAGCAACATAGGAGAAGCTTGTACTGTTCTTGTCCATCCTTATTTTTAACCATTGTTGGCCTTCGTGAACATGGATTGCTGAGGACCTGTGTTTTGCTGAATGCATTACTGAAACCAAGATTGGACTTGCAAGCATTCAAGAAGCAAAATGGGTTGAAAAATGTGTTACCTGTGGCAGAATGGAGGCAAAGCAACTAAAGCTTGAAAGGGCTTGCAAATATCCCGCAGTATTAGGACTTTCCTCCCACTGCACTGAATCTGGAATTGAAAGATGCAGCAAAAATTGTTACTGAAAACCCCAACTGCTTATCTTTAAATAAATAAATACTTATGCTCTGGGATATTTACCATCTTCTACAGTTGCTAGAGCACCAAAGATGTATTCAGCATTTTTCAGACAGGTTGAAGGACCTTCCTCCTGTACCTGACCACGCAAAAAAGCCATTAGAGTAGTATTGCCAGCCATTCTGATGGGCACAAGCCTTTTGCTGTTAGTAAGAGTTACAAGTATAGATGGAGAGAAGAAAAGATGTTTAATGGTTGTAAAATGCATTGAATCTTCCTTTAAAAAGGAAAACAAAGTCCGGAGTTACCAATGACAACAATAAAGAGTTAGAGAAGCTGATACTCCCATTTGGCAGTAGTTTCCCTTTGCAGAGCCATATTAGTATGGCTGGAAGGCTTCCAGAGAGCACACAGGAGAGGGAAGTCTCTGTAGTTATGCAAAGTGTCATACCTTCTGCAATGCCTGTTATCACACTGCCTGACACAGCCTCTTGTGCTTGTCAGACAAGGGTTCCCCTTCCACGAAACCCAATCACGAATCTTCCTTATACGCTTCTGAAGTCAGGCTTGGCTTGGGCCCTTTTCAGTGCAGCAAGTTTCCTTTCCTACTGCAAAACATGGGAAGTCTCCTTCTATGGCACTGGAGGATGCTGTGGGATCTCCGGTTAACATAATGAGCTTAGTTTGCTCCTGCTTTCTGGGTGTATCCGGTCACTTTGCCAAGACTTTTTGCATGACAAAGAAAGCATGGAATTATGTTGACACACGTGTTGGGAATGATGGAAGCGATTGTTTCCCGACCTAATGGTTGCCTAAGTAGCTGCTTGGCTTGTCTCCATAACGCACATGATGCGGCTTAGAGGCACCCCCCAACACTCTCCCTTCACCATGCATCATTTTAAAGATTAGATCAGAAAGCGAGACAAGAAATGCAAGGAATTTGCAGTTAGTTCTATAGGGGGGGAGAGTGCAGTTTAAAAAGTAAACGCAATGCTAATTTGGGTTGTTTTGTATCTCCTCTTTGCTTGTAAGTAAAATACTGTGTGGATCTTGTAAGGCTTGGTTTGGGGATAGTTTTTCATTTTGAGATTGTGGCCTGATTTATTTCTGTTCATGATACTTACTCTTCAGGTTGCCAGTGGTGCTAAACCTGCTTCAAGGTGCAGGATTGTGTTGACAGATGTCTTCTCCTTTGCATCTGTACTTGCATGAGGTGAGGGCAAGAATATGAGGAGCACAGTCTACAGAGACAGCAGGATATGCTGGTCGTGTGGCAAAGCCTGGCAGTGTGAGGAAGATACCTCTCTACAGCCGGGTTAGGTGAAGTTTAAAGCTGTTTTTCACTGAGTGTTCATGTGCAATCAGCTGTATCCCTCAGCTGCGCTGTCTCTGTGGGGAAAAGGCAAGGCTGTGTTTCAGCCCCACAGCTGTCATGGAAAGGAGAGGAGGCCAGGGTGTTCCTGTAAAGGAGATGACTCTTAATTGTCTTTTCAGCAAGGGTGGCAACAGCATCTCGCAGGAGCAATATCTCCGTGCCACCGCTTGCTAGCACAGCAAATTCAGTACTTTAGTCTCTCATTCTCTAATGGGTAGATTTACTAGCTCACTCTACCTAATGCATGTTTTCCTTGACAGTTATCTGTTCTTTAACCAGAAAATGAATATTTCCTGTCATTGAGCAGGCCATAATGTTTTTCATCACAGCATTACTTTATTCATTGCTTTCCAACGGGAATAAATTCTTCTTTTTCTGGATTATAATCCCCTTCATGAATATTGCGTATGACAAACCCAGTGTTAACCATGTCGTTACTCTCTGATTTTAGAAAGGTTTTCAGCTCCCAGGCATTAAAAAGCGGTGCTCTTCCCTTCCACCCATTGAATGACTGTGGAGGCCTTTCCTTTAAGCCCAATGCAAAATCAGTTCAAATGAGCAAGATTTCTACATCAACTTCAAGGATCATTTTGTGAAACTGTCGCTCCCGAAAATACATTTTAGGAGTTTTCAGTTCCAGAAGCTAGTTATGGTATTACTCCTGAGACTGTGTTGGACTACCATTAGTATAAACTTAATTTTGTAATCTCCACAGCAAAGAACACTCTGGAGTGTCGTGTAGCCACTCCACATAGTTTGGATATGAAGTTATTATCTTGAAATTGCAGTAGACTGAAAGACATAATTTAGCATTATATGGGCAAGTTACTGGATAAGAGCTGTGTAAAAGGATACCATTACCCTTTAGAACAGTTGAGATTTCGGGGGAAGGCAGGAAGAGAGGTAGCTTTTAGGATGTGTCAGCTGTTGGACCGTATTATAAAGGGGTCATAGAATCATAGAATGGTTTAGGTTGGAAGGGACCTTAAAGATCATCTAGTTCCAACCCCCCTGCCATGGGCAGGGGCACCTTCCACCAGACCAGGTTGCTCAAAGCCCCATCCAGCCTGGCCTTGAACACTTCCAGGGATGGGGCCTCCACAGCTCCCTGGGCAATTTGTTCCAGCGCCTCACTGGAACCCTCATAGTGAAAAACTTCTTCCTAATACCTATTCTAAATCTCCCCTCTTCCAGTTTGAAGCCATTACCCCTTGTCCTGTCACTACATGCCCTTCTAAATAGTCCCTCTCCAGCCTTCTTATAGGTGCCCTTCAGCTACTGGGAGCCTGCTATAAGGTCTGCCTGAAGTCATCTCTTCTCCAGGCTGAACAATCCCAACTCTCTCAGGCTGTCTTCATAGGAGAGGTGCTCTAGCCCTCTGATCATCTTCATGGCCCTCCTCTGGACCCACTCCAACAGGTCCATGTCGGGGGCTGCAGAGCTGGATGCAGTACTCCAGGTGAAGTCTCATGAAGGCGGATTAGAGGGGCAGAATCATATCCCTCAACCTGCTGGCCACACTTCTTTTGGTGCAGCCCAGGATATGGTTGACCTTCTGGGCTGCGAGCGCACGTTGCCGGCTCATGTTGAGTTTCTCATCAACCAGCAACCCCAAGTCCTCCTCAGGGCTGCTCTTAATCCATTCTCTGCCCAGCCTGTATTTGTGCTTGGGATTGCCCTGACCCATGTGCAGGACCCTGCACTTGGCCTTGTTGAGCGTCACGAGGTTTGCACAGGCCCACCTCTCCAGCCTGTCCAGGTCCCTCTGGATGGCATCCCTTCGCTCCAGCATGTTGACCGCTCCACACAGCTTGGTGGTGTTGGCAAACTTGCTGAGGGTGCACTTCATCCCAACATCATTTATTTTCCTTTCTTAGCTCTCAGCCGCTCTACCATGTGCTGAAGTTTTCTCCTCACCTTGAATTTTCTGTTGGTTCTGCTGAGGTTGTTTCTCCAGGACTGTAACACTGAGCTTTTACATAAGAACTAGTGAGTGGGGTGAAGCAGAAACTGAAGCGGAACAAGCTTGTTTCCAGCTCCGCAGAACAAAATGTCCCAACTTCTTTGACACTTTTCCCTCCCCTCTCTTTGTTTCTGAAATGTGTTTCAGAAATTCCATTTGGGACCTGAGAAACCTTTCACCAGATGAGGTTTAGTTGCATGAGGAACATTAACATTGGTGGTGGTTAATTTTTTTGTGAGAAACGTTTTTGGCTGAATGTCAATATCCACAAGGAAATTGAGGCCAAGGTATTTTGGGGATCACTTGTGATTTTGTCTACCTGTCTTTCTTGCCAAATTGAGGCACATTGTTAAAGTATTTCTGAAAATCAGCATCTTGAGATGCTGCAGGTGGAGTATCCAAAAGCACCTGTTAATTTTGGAAACTTTGGCATGTAGCATTCAAATTCTTGCAGCAGTCAAGAAACATAGTTTTAAAATGGATACTGTTCCATAAATCTGTTAGCGTCTCTTTTAAACAAAATCCCTGCAACATGTTTCATCTATGTCTTTAAATGGTCCTCTTGTATGCATTGTAAGCTGTAAGTATTAGACATTTTATAGAACATATTTTTAAAATTATGTGCAATTGAGGACATGCTGTTTAATTTATGCATGGGTCTGAAGCAAGGTTAGCTCCTAATCTGCAGCTTTCACAGTGAGGCCATAGAAAAGTCAGTTTTAAACTGGAGTTTGTAATTAATAGAGTAGGTGGAAGGGTCATTTTAAAAATATAAGCCTTTGAGCAAATTTTTAAAAATGCACGATGCTGATTAGGACTTCTTAGCAAGTAATGCTATTCTCTGGTGTGCGTTAAAAGCAGACTACTTGGCAGGCATTTCATAAATCCCAGTGCAGTGCCTACCCCCTGTTCACCTTGATTTTACCTGGAACTTAGAGTTCTCAATTGAACTGGGTGTGAAATGATTTTTCCAACCATTTTGCGATGCCAGGATTTCCAACCTCTTTGCACTGAGATAGAAACAAGACTTTTTGACATCTTTGTAAAGTCTGAAAGAGAAGGAGATAGACACATGGTTACTTGGGATGCAAATGTTCTGGGTCAAGTTATTTTCTGAAGCATCAAGAGAGGATTTGAATGGGCATTTCTCTCATCTCAAGTGACTGACCTGGTTTGTTGGGGCATCTTTTTTCCTTTCCTTTATGTTTGTGACCAAATATTTCCCTCTGGATCCAAGGTTCCCTTCTGGACTCTCATCTGATAAGTTTAATAGAAACTGTTAGAATTTCAGAAAATGTTTTGATTTCAATTATTTGTTTTAATGGAATATCTCTTGTGAAAAAGTTTCTAACCAGCCCTGTGAAGTTTCAGGTTAACAGTGTTTAAAATAGTTCAAGGGTCTGTGTGTATTCCCTTTCTTAAAAATAAACTGTATTTTAACAGAACATGAAAGAATAAAGGGGTGCACCTATTGTAAAACTATTTGGAAGACATTATTTTATTACTATTTTTATTACTATTTGGAAGAAGTTATTTCATCTGTTAAGAAAGACAGTGTGAAAATTTTGAAATTAAAATATGCTTTAATTAGCAATCTAACATTTTTTCCCCGAGGACAAAAAAAATAAGTGAGGACTAAGTTCAGAGACAGAGCGTGTTAGTTCCCCAATAGTCATAACCCTGAATTCGGTAGGATGTGCCTGTGGAGTTACGCACTGTCCAGTACCCCCTGGGCTGCCAGAGTCTAGAGCTCCAATTACTGATCTACAATTACCCCACTGCAAAACATGAAAATGCTACAAAACACACAACTTTACTTGCTTTTGAAATTTTGCTCCAAATTTATAAATAAGAGCACCTACATTCATGTGGGCGCTTTGGAGAACGTTACTCAGTCACCAGGGCAAAACTTGATGAACTTCTCAGTCCCGCTGGAGGCATAAGACTTAAACCCAAGCTTAAAGTTAGCAATGTGCTTAGGCAGCATCAGCTCATAAGGCTTGATCTGAAGCTTATTGAAATCAATTTCTTTCTGCTGATATCCTGGGGCTTTGGAATGGGCTTTTTTTCAAGCCTGAAATAGAGACAAAACATTTCCGTATGGCTCTGTAGCAGATGAACTGCAGCTACGGATCCAGTGCATTTCTAGTAAGAATGGTTTTACTCCAATTTTTCTTCCCTCAAGCTAAGAAGCAGAAATGTCCCTGTTACAGAGATGAAGCTCTTAAACTGCACAGCTGCTCCTGAAGACACACTTCCCTCCCTGCTAGTCCCTGGAGGAATCTTTAACTCTGTGGCATAATCACTGGTAAATCAACAGTATGTATCAACAAAGTATAGTTAATAATAATAAAACTTGCCTACCAGGCCTCAATATGTCACATAGCAACAAATGGAACAGGTTTCATAGTTTGCACTTTCAATCAAACCGAGCATTAAATGCATTATGTTCTACTTATTTAGGGCTCAGTAGTGCCACATTTATGTGTGCTGATGAGAAACATGCTCTGCAAGTGTATAAAAGTGTGAGGAGAGGTGGCAGAGTTTAACTTGGTTTTTCTCTGTATAGTTGAATAAAATATGATAAACAAAACCAACGGGGAGCAGTGAGTAATACAGTTTACAGCACAAATTGTCACTCAAGTAATCTTTCCTGGTAAAAATACTTCACTGGGAAATTTTAAGGATTCAGAATATGTTCACAAAGCCCTGGTGCTCATCAGAAAACTTACAAATAATAGATAAATCTTACATCCCCAAGAGATGCTGGATAGGCACCAGACAGGGCTTGGAGGGCGCAAATTTGTGCTGCTGGCTCTGCCCGTGGGTGCCTGAGGGAAAGTTAATCTGCCTGGTTTATCTGCCTGGTGTTCGCTCGTGTGCAAAATAGGGATATAGCACTCCTTTATAAAGTGCTGTGAGTTTTGTCAATAAGAAGAGGTAAAAGTATTGTATTTCAGATTTACTTGCGGAAACATCCTTGAACCAGAGCCGTTCCCATTTTTCAAAATATCCTTTCAATAATCATGAGGAAATGAGGCATCGATGTGACAGTGCAAACCCAGGGGTGCTCAGAAGTTGGCCCAAGTTTGCTGAATATATTTATTTCTTCAATCTAGTTGGAGCGTCAAGATTATCATCCAATTTAAAATCCAGTTTGGGAAGTAATTTCAGGAAAGAGTGAGAATACTTTGCCTGTCTTTATGTACCACTGAGCCGCCTGACAGCAACTCCATTTTGAAATGTTCAGGAATAAGCTTCACTTTCCAGAAATCATTTTCTTAAAAGCAGTTTATTATTTGTTTCTTGCAGATTCCCAGATACTTCTTTGAATTATATGACACATATTTCTAAATAAAACATTTATTTCTTTATTTTCAGGCCAGTGCAGTTCCCTCATTTAAAAACATAATCAAAACCTCTACTAGAGCAGATGCAGTCTTTAATATGTGGCTCGTAGCTGAGTTATGATTGTCACATATTTTATCAGTACGCTACATTTTTTATTAACAGATTAACATATAAATCTATTCATAAATCACCTTCCAAAGCTGCACCTAAAACCTCTCACTCTCAGCCTAGAGGTTTAAAGCTATTCTATAATAAAGCTTATATTGGCTGAACAAACTTTCTGGCAAATTCAGCTTTTTATTCTTATGATTTCAGGTTTCCAAATCAAATCTACTCCCCGAATACACTCTTCCTTAAAATGACTGATCAGGAGTTAGATTGTGGCTTTCAGGTGCAGGTCTCCCTTCTCAGGATTTATCTAAGAGAGAAATTTCTAACTGGAGTGGGAGATGGGGAAGAAAACAAGGCATGTTGGACTGGAGGTGGCCATGTCTGAAGGCCACACTTCATCCTCCAAGGACGTACTTGCCCAGCTCCTCGCTGCAGGGAACAGAACTTTACGCTCTTTGACAGGCTCCGGCATAAGCTGTTGGGAACCAAGCTTGTGCTGATGTTAGTCATCAGCTGAAATTCGGAGAGCAGAGAAAGCAAATCTCCTCTCACACTCCGTAATGTTGAGTGATTTCTCAACACAACATCCCCTCTGTCTGAGAGAACCCAGCTCAGGGTTCTCTGGCATTTATAGCCAGCAAAGCTTTTAAGCCCAGGTTTAGCTTTAAATAAATGCCTGTTTTCCTTTGAGAATTATCTGAGTTAAGAACATGCTGCATGTTCTGCCGAGTGAGAATACGTTTCAATGTGTGGATTCATAGATTTGCTAAACTGGCCCAGAGTGCAGTGCCTAGTTGTGATCAATGTAATTGCCCTCTAAAGTGAGTATTCAGGCATGGTATAGGAAGTTCTCTCATATATACTTATATATATACATATGTATGTACCCATACACAGGAAGATCATATACATAGGGTTGTAAAGCACATATAGGAGATTCAGGAGGTATACCCGTTTGGATTCATACTTGGCATTAAGCGGGGCAGCCTTCTTGGAGACCACGGAGCCGATTTACATCACTGTTACACTCACAGGTTTGCGTGATGACTGTCAGCCATGGATTACCAGCCCGCTTTCCTGGGTAATTTGTTAGTTGTCATTCCTTCCTTCCCTGCCTCACCCCACCTAAAAGCCAAAATTACTACAGGGGTTTTGGTCTTTGTCAGCAAACATTATGAACAGGATTCAGAAACTGAGAATTTAATTAGCTGCTGAAGTCACTTGCTGATAACAGTAGCATATTGGGCTCTTTATTTGATAAAACCCTGTCAGGCGTTTTATGTGTAGGGAATGAAGACTAATGTTCTTACTCCTTGCAACTTACAGTCAGGACCATTAAACATCCTTTAAAAAGGGGAGGGAAAAAAATGAAAATTAAAAAAAACCCAAACCCTTGGACTTCTCATTTCTAGTCACCAACGTTGCTTCTGTATCTTTGCAAAATGTATTTTGGTTTCCCTATTTACCCCTTTTTCTCTGTGGGCTGCTTCCCACTCCACCGGCTCTCAGGGATCTGCCCTGGCTGTCCCCTGCCCTGACACACGTGTTCATCTGTGGCTGCTGTCAACAAATCCAGCTCTGCTGATGTTCCTGAGAGGCAAATCAGCCTCTTGTTGTAGGCTACACCTTAGCTAAACTGGCACTTATAAAAACTGAGAATTATATAAAAATATGCTGCTTTTTTATTATTATTACTTTAGGTATGGGGGATATTTTTAGACACAGGAGAGGTTTATTCTCTAGCTGCAAATGCTGGCTTACCACAAGGCACAGCAAGCATTTCCTAGTTGCTCCTGTCCCAATTAGGGCACTCTGATGCGATCGTTAGTGAAGGCTCTAACGCAGGATGGGTTTAATGCAGCACCTTTGCTAAGAGCAGTCGATGTGGCAACAGCGACCTATTGAGTTTCACACGCTGAGCGAGGGGTTCACGCAGTCAGCTCCTGCTTCGTGCTCTGCTGGAGAGGAGGTGATACCTCCCACAGTCTCTCCTCCGTTCAGTGAGCCCAGGTTTGCAGAGGTGGTGAGCCGCCGATCGGTGGAGCCTGGGGAGAGGTCCTGGCACCCTGCTACAGCTGCCGCTGCGGTTTGCTGCTTCTCAGGGCTACGCACTCAGTGAAGTGCTGTTCCTACCTGGGACCCAGCACCCTGACCCATCCATGGCCTGGGAGCTGAGCTGCTGGGAAGTCAGAAGTAAGAGAAGTCCTTGATAACACAAAGGAATGCATCTTACAAGATGAACAATGGAGTATTTGGGCCAGTTACTGCCAAAAAGCAGCAATTTATTTTTTTTTTTTTTTTAAAGACTGAGAACATAGGGAAATATCTACATTTTATTCTCAAAGCAAAGCTTAAGAGAGATTTAAATGATTCACGTCCCTTGCACTGGCTCTCTGCACAGGATTAAGTTTGACCCTGATAGCATCCAGTCATTTATAAAGAGAGCATTAAAAATCACCATTTATTGATTTGCACCTCTCTAAAAGGGCCCATGAATGACCTCATATATTTTCTTTAGAACAAACTATTGAGCTCTTAGAAAAAAAAGAAAATAATTATTTTATAGTAAATACATTTCATGTCAGTGCACACGTTTTTTTCCCTAGATAAATAATCCTACTTTTCTCTGTTAGTAACAGTTTAGCTGATGTGTGTTTTACAGATTCTTTTAACTGTAACAGTTCTGAATGACTAATACGAGGGGATTATTGGAGCCTGGAGCTGCACAGCAGAGTCACTAACGTGGCCTGCACAGCTGTTACCAGAGACCCAGGCTGGGAAGCAGAGACAGGAACAGTTTGCTCATCGCTCCCACAGGACATCGATCCTGTCTCAGCATGGCAGGTGCAGCTTCCCTGAATCCTTTGAGAGCCCTAAAGAGCTTTGGCCTCCAAGGTTTCACCTACCTTTCCCAGGCTGAGCTCAAGAAAGCACAACCCATGCGCTAAGAGAACAGACAAGTAAACAAATATAAACTCAACTATGCCTACAGCATCTCCAGCTACCTTGACTGGAGAAAGATGGCAAGTTTTCAGGCCCAGAAGCCTTTCTTCAGGGCTGCAGGAGGAGAAGCAAACCTCCAAGTGAAACATCAGGCAACAGCTGCTGTGAGTTGGCTGCTAACTGGTGGGTAATGAGAGAGGATGGTTGGGTTGTATCACTGGAGGTGGGTGAAGGATGTGGCTGTGGGGTATAAATGAGTTGCTGGTGCCACCACAGCTTGAACGGTCTATAGGAGCAATGATATTACAGGTATTCTACTGTCACCGAAATGCTTCTTTCATCTAAAAGTTACCACACTATGGTTAAAGCTATCTGATATGTGTTTATTCGTAACATAACCAAGTAGAGACAAAGCTATTCTGAGGCTGGGGAGACGAAGCGTGGGGAGTCAGTGAAAGGAGATATGCAGAAAAATCACATCTTCTTCTCTATTGTCTATAAGGAGAGTTCAGATAGCATGAACTAGTTGTCTCACTTCTAGACAGCCGTGGTGAGGTGAGGTGGCTTACAGCCATCTCCAGTCTGAGCTTTCCTTTCTCTACACATGAAGCTGAGATAATGATACTTGTCTTTTTGAAGTGGTCTGAAATATGTGGCTTTCTGTTAAAGACCTAAGTATTATATGCGATGATATGCACTTGTAAGTATAGGGAATTTGCCTTAATCATGAGTCTGCGAAGTTGTTATATTCTGATTCATAGTACACGTAATGTTAAGCAGTTGTCTTCACCTCTGCTTTCTAGGTAAGCAATTTGCAACTTCAGCATGTCCACATGTTTAAAATGGACCCATTTTTCACTACTTTTTTTCTAAACTTCCTAAATGAAGACCTTTTAATGTAAAAATAGAGTAGCTGGGGTCTGGTAGGGGAAAAATGCAAGAAAAATATAGCCCTTCAGATAAAAAAACCTTATAAATAATTCTGTAAATTTGTTTAAAAAAGAGAACAGCTTGGAAAGAATTTGGGGGGAGGGTTAATAAAAATATGTTTTCATCAGAAACGCTTTTGTGTCAGGAACGTGGATCAAATTCCATACATTATTTTAATTATTAATTAATCACTTCAGACAGGAGATGAAGCATGGGTTCGAGGTTTTTGAAACAGTGTTTTAATTCCTTATAAGTAAAGAAAAAAGGAGTAACAGGGCTGCAGCCATTTGAATAGGCTGCAAGGTTTCTCAAAGAGAAGTGATTTAAGCTTTATTAAGAATGACAAAATGTTGTTAAGTTAGCCTGGGAGTATTAAGAGACAAAGTGCAGTTGCCTAAGAGGAGAGGATTTTGATGCATGGGGCAGAACAGAATGATCAATGGTTCATAAATATAATAGCGGTAAACACAGTGACAGGAGAAAAAAATGTATGTGGCTAGTATAATTGTTACAAATTTAGTAGCTTTTGCTGTGAGATCAGTTACTGAGGATTTAAGAACAAGGCAGAAAGAGAAAAAGATTTTTTTTTTCAACACAAGATAAATGTGAAAGCATTGAAAACCACCAAAAAGGAGTTTGACAGAAGCAGCACAAAGAAGTACGCTGCATTAATCCTGTTGGACAATCATTTTGTATTCCCTCATCTTCATTACAAGGCATATTCTCAAAACTCATTTGTGGAATCTTTGACCTTGATAGAGGTCAGATGCAAACGTGCTGGAGGGGAGGTGAGGGAAGAGACAGGTGGTGGGGGAATGCAAGGGCAGGACTCAAACTGAAGGAAATTGGAAAATAAATCCTGGGTTGGCAGGAGAGTGCAGACTGGAGAACAGAACAGAGGAGCTGGGAGGAAGGAATAAAAGACACTGCATCAGAGTCGTCTTTGCAGGAGAAGGACCAAATAAATTCCTTGTTGAGATGAAGCTTGGCAGAGCTCACTACGGCATCAGGTGCTGACGTCTGGTGTTGGAAAAGAGGAGGCAGAAGCAAGGCAAACTGTGACAGACCAAGCAGGGAGTCTGAAGGCATCTGCTTCCCAGCCTTAGGAGGACGCTGGGTGGATTGATGCTACACATAGTGGTGGGGTTCTGGCCGCTTACAGTGGCAGCAGGCAAGGGCTGTGTCCAGCTGGGCTGGGCGGCAAGGGGGCAGTAGGGGTTAGAAACACTTGAACTTTTGGTGGTGGGACAGGAGAGGAGGGGCGGAGAGCCACCTTCCCTAATGTTGCAGTCCAGTTTTGATTTAAGCTGTTGCGTGCTTCCGTTTTGCAGCAATAAACATAAGACTTGAGAAATATCTTTTGGATTATTGATAAATCAACACAACTGCTTTTTTTCCCAAACGAATTCCTTGTGCTTATCTGAGACAAGTATTTGATTTTCCGTTGATCAAGTGTTGAACTCAACCACTGCGTGTATTGCTGGTATTTGAAATGCGGAGCTTCTGATGTAAAGAAATGGAGAGGTTCAGGTCCTTTCTGGCTTGCCATTTCCCCACTGACCACTGAAAAGTGTTGCTGCATCTGTAGATAACTGTAGCCTGCTCAGAGCCTTCCAGTGTATTTAGGACTGGATGGATGTTGGCTTCACACTTAATTGGAAATGCTGGGGAGAGGAGTTGGGGGCAGCGTACGGGGAATTCAACACTGTTGGTTCTTCACTTTCTCTGTATTTAAGTGTTCCTTGCTGATGGAGCACAGATGGTCTTGGATTAAGGAAAAAACATGCCAGAACTGCAGGCTAGGCTCAGACTGGGGAGTTAAACTTGACATGAAATAAGCAGAAGGCTGTAATTAGCTTATCAAGAGCGTTAGGCACCTGGCAGAGGAAAGCAGATATATAATGCACAATGTAGCTATAGAACAATAAAAAAAAAAAATACCAAAATCTGTTTTATGAAACATGGGGGACTCTTCATCACTGACTTCCTCTTCCAGCCCAGCCTGGTAACATCTGAAAGGTCCTACTTATTCTTGGTTATTAGTGTTTTATCAGAAATGACATTTTCTGACAGTTTGTGATGCTGAGCACTAAACCGCATAGAAGCTAGAGAGTCTAAAGGTCAAAATCTAGGTGTGTTGCCAAAAAGTTTCCTGGGAAGCTTGCACCATACTTGCCTGTGCACCACGTGCACTCCCTGATTGCAAATATCAGTCATCTCACTGCTCCCTCTTGTTTTTTTCTGCTTGTTTTTTGCAGCCACACGTTGTCTTTCACCTTAACCCTAGGATTAAGGCTCACTGGGGCAAGGATTGACATTTAATTTTCAGCAGAAATACCTAGCAGAGCGCAGCCGAGTATTCCATGTGTTTCCACAATACATGTCAAAATCCTGGTGTCTAGGAACAGCAGCCTAGATCCTTTCTGTAGGTATGCAAAACACATGGAAATTCAGGCATACATCTGCTGAACTGAATAGGGAAAGTACAAAGGCTGCTTTTTAGCTGAGGATTTAGAAATTTTTGCCCATATTCTTGAAACTCAAAAACTATTACTTTAAAATGGGGAAGAGCAGGAGGGAGAGTCTGGTTTCACTTAAGTTGCTGTGGTACAGGCAGGCTCAGGCGGGATCTCTGTTTTCAGCCTGCCTTGCAAAACTTTCCCAGTCTCTCTGGCTTGCATGAAACTGGCCTTGGCTAATTAAAGTAGTCTGAAAGCTTTCGTTTGGTCTCAATAATGCATCTTTCACTTAATTAAAGATTTCCTGAGCCTTTTTTTCCTTTTGGTTGTACTACATCAAGCTTAAGAGCACAAACAGAAAAGAATGTTGATAGGATAAATTGAATCACACACACATTTATTTGTTTAATTGCACACTTCCCCCTTTTTTCAAGCCAAGACAGGACTCAAACCACGTTCAACCTCTTACACAATTTTAATGAGAATATATTGCAGTGTTTGTCATCTGAAAGAGTATTAGGCCCCCCTGATGCAATAAATGTGATTTCCCTAAAGAAAAACAGGAAGCATAGAACAGTGAAAATGTCATCCTGAGTTCTTCATTAGTCTCTTTAATACTGTAGGACATGCTGATTTTGATCCTGAATCTCAGCCTAATTGTTGAGAGAATCAGATCCAAATTGGGCATTTTCTCAAACTTATTTTAGCTCCTTCTCAAAGCAAACAAATAAATGCTGAACAAGAATGTTCAATGATGTAACCTGGAGAGGAATAAAGAATGCAAGACTTCCCCACTTTAGAAAGCTGGTAATACACAGGGGTTTCACATGTGCTTCAGTGATTACATTTTCAGTTTGAAGCATATATGGGAAGATTGCTTTTCATAGCTGAACTCCTAATGTGGGTGCACAAAAATGCACTCAGTTGACTGTGCAGGATTTGTCCAGTCAGTCTCAGGAGCAGGGGAGGGGGTAGGGAGAACACAAAAAACGTATAGTGGAGAACCCTTAACATCTCTGCATAGCAGTGAGCTTCAACGAGGCACAATGGCAAGGAAATCCAGAGTAGAAAAATGAAGGAGAATAAAATGCCTTGCTTGATGCAGAAATACAAAAGAGACTATAGCCATGGTAAATTGATTTTGTACTGAATATGGGCTGGTTCATTGGAAGGGTTTTTGAACCTCCTACTCTAGAAATCATTGTGCAAAACAGTAAGAGGTGGCTGCTTAGAAGTCTTGTCACATCCATCAGCGGAGCCCACAAAGAGGAAGGAGGGATTTAGTTCTGAATGGTGACTCTGCCAAAGAACATAAAGGGGTGGAGATGGACATCTTTTGGCGGTAGAGGGGCCTTGAAGTAAGAATTGCCTCCACTTTATCAAGGGCAACCATTGCTGTGACTCCGCTCATTGGCTCGCTTCTTAGAAATAGCTTGTTGTACCTTGTTTGTAGCAACTGAAGAAAAAAACCCCAAACCACAACAAAACCTGTTCTTTACAGAATAAACAGTGTTGGTGGTGTGAGAAATAGTGCTGTGTGGTGCCCACCTGGCCAGTGTCAACCAGACCTGCATGTGCATCGGCTGTGCTTGACGGCAGTGGAATTTTTCTTTAATAATTTTTGACTGAGTGTATTTTAACCTCTTTATTTAGTTATTTTATTGATTTGTCATATAATCTTATGTCTCTGTAATCTCCAGTACATTTAGTAAATGTTTGTTGTCATAAGCTATAAACTGAATGTGACATGGCAAGAAACCAAATTCCACTGTGGCTGTTAATTACCCAGTACGCTAAAAGTCTTGTCTCAGTTTCTGTATGCTTTTGATCTTCAGTTATAGGAAACACTGTAAGTCATCCTTCCTTAACATGCCCTGTGCTGTTCTCCAGTTCTGGATGTTGTCATTCATTCTAAACTGGCTACAGGTGAGAGCTGTCAAACGTCCCAGTTAACTAAGGCTATCAATTTGCGTTTGGCCCTGTCTATGCTTTTGCATGCTTAAAAGCAACAGAAATATCCAATAGATTAAGTTGTTTTCAAAAAAAGATAGGCATTCCCATATAGTAATTGCAGCTAAATCATTGCAGCGTTAAGCACATTCAAGCAAAATGAAGCAGATCATCAGCAAAATGAAATCTTTGTCACAGACTGACATTTTTCTTCATATAGAATGATAAAAATACAAACACTAGGTAGTGGAAACAGAAATCCAGTGCCCCCTGTATCTCTTCTTCAGAGCTGTATCTTTCTTCCAAAGTAACATGTTGGTGTGTTCATCTAACATTGCTGCATAAATACATAGCTGTCAGTCTAAGCTCGGCATATAGCCGCAGCAGTGTGTACTCATCCTTTCTTTGCCCTTATGGACAGCACTGCAATCCGATCTGTTGCTAAAACCTGTAGCGCGGGCATCATTCCTGGCTTTCACAAGCCCTTCTGTTCAGGTGAAGCATCGCATACATAGCTCCTCATGTTGCTGGATCACCAGTGTCTCTGCACCCTTCCACTAATTCCCCTATCCTTGTTGCATTACATTAGTGCTTGTATTAATTTTAAGGGTCTTTCAGAGACCTGCTTATCACTTCCCACAAAAGTCTCACCCCACTTCGAATCAGCCTATGAAGCCAGCATCTCTCTCCCTCTTGGTTAACGTGCCTTCTCCTCTTGCTTTCTCCCATGTGTCCTTCTTGTGTCTCGGAAGAATCCCATCCTTGATATACTAAAAATCTTCTGGTTCCCAAAACCTCAGGATGAGTTATGTGGCTGGTGAGCCGAAACCTTTCCCTGTTGTGTGGTTATGCTCCATTGTCTCTGTCCTCTGCCATCCACTGCTACCTGATGCTTTGTGTATAATTATGCTTTGCTTACAATGCATTTTGGCAAGGCTATACCTACACAGGCTTGCACAGGAAGTCCTGGGCTATGATGGAGGCTCACAGGTGCTATAAAAACTGCAAATTTGGATGACAAAGAAAGTTCCATTATGTAAAAAAGTTCAAAATCTCCTCTGGGGGGAATTCAGCATCAAGTTACAAATGTTTTAGACCAGGATTAATAAGTATGCTTAGAGTACTGGCAAGTCAGTCTGCTTGCTTCAGATATGAATTTTAATTTGACAGTACCTCCTCAAGGTTGAGCTGGGTGCTCCATTATAAGCTGTCCTTTGTACACTAAAATTCCCAAAGAGCTGAAAAGTACAGGTTGTAGCCTGGATGGGACTGCCTATATTTATTGTTTATCTTAGAAAACACTGTTTTAGTTTTAGTACTTGGTATCAAATGTTCTTTACTAAAGCTTTAGACAATTATCTTTAATAATAAAACTTTGTACTTGTACAGTACTTTCCATTTGGGTACACTGTAGAAACCATGATTTGTTAAGCCTCATATAATGCTCCTTTCAGATAAGGAAATGCATGGTCTGGAGTTGTAAATTCCTACCTGACACTGCAGAGAGGGGGGAATGTCTGATTTACAGGTGGTATGTTGTTTAATGGAATCTTCTGCAGCACAAATGGTTTTGTACATTAGACTGTGGCCTTGCCTGAAGATGTCAGAAAGAAGAGGATGGGATGCGTGGCATCTCTCCCATTGCTCTACTTTCTAAACCCGCTCCCTCTGGGCACCACCAATTCAGTGGATGCGTTTTGTGATACTAGCAAAAAAATGCTATCTAAGATCTCACTTTGTGCTAGACAGGAAAGTTTTTAGTCCTCAAGAGAGCAAAGTTCAGTGCTCATCTCTGCCTCTGACATGCTCAGTGGCTTTTCCTAGTCAGTTGACCTCTCTGTGCTTCTAGTTTTCCTTTCCTCTCATGTGCATGTGTTTTCTGTTTGGCTTGTAAGTGCTCTCAGGCAGAAATTCTCTCCCACAGCATGTTTGTGTATTGCCTAGAAATATGGGGTCACAATCTCAGTTCATGCCTCTACGTGATCCTATAATACAAGTAAATAACAAGGGATTTTGAAGCTGTGAAAGAGAGAAAATCAGTAGCATTGACCATCCAAGAAGAACTCAAACCAGCTGAAAACTTTTCCATCAAAAAGGAGTTAGTAACATTTGCAGTTGATAACCAGTTGTCTCTGTAGGCACAGACACACAACAGAGGTACAGGAGCTTACTGCTCGCCACAGAGCTGTGTTACTGGGATGTGCTTTCTGCGCCGGAGGAAGACTGTGAAGGATTTAAACATGTATTTTACCTTGTGTCTGAGATAAGACAGAACCATGAATGGAGTGAGTTACCACGACTCAGCTGATGTATAGTAGCTCATTGGGCTGGGATAACTTGATCAGAGAAAAGTAGAGCTCTCATACCTGGAGGCCCTGTTCTGCAGGGTGTTACAGTGATGCTCCTTCCATCTGTGCATACAGCCTGAAAACATAAGGTGGGAGGACAGACTCTACTCTAAATCAGTGAGGCTTAAGAATGAAACCAACAAAGAGAACGTAATCAGACCTCCTGGAAACTCTCCTCCCTGACTACTGGGTGCACATGTATACTGTTTATGTAATTTTTGTACAAGAGGTGAGCCAGGGCAGAGGGACTTCCTTCAGACTATTTCAGTTCTCTTTGTAAGGATGTGATAAGAGTCCGTGAGATAGAGGAACATGAATATCCAAAGATGGTATTATTTGGAGCTGAGTTAAAGATTCATTCTTAAAATGAGAAAGTCCTTCTTTCTCATGAATTATTCCATCCTTACTGTGCCAGTATGTAGCATCCACTTCTGCTCTGACATGAGCACAGTGAGCGATGGTGTTCAGCAGCCAATAAAGGCCGGGCCAAAATCAGTCCCAGTATAGTAAGAGGCTGACATTTGTTCATAGAGAGAAGGTCTGATTCAGAGATTAAGGTTACGGGAACTGGAACCCACTGATGGATTTTTTTTGGTGTGTTTGCCAGCCTCTGTCTTCTACGTGTTATATTTTGAGGTCTTTCCCAGCTGACTTACTTGTCCAGCCACACCATGTGACTGGGCCAGTCTGTTGGTAGGCTCTATGGGTGCTTAGTTTAAAAGAAGCAAACAGCTTTCGTTTTACCGTATCTTGAAGGATCTGAGCTGACTTAAGGGAAATCAATTAATAATTTGATAAAACACTAAGCAGTTCCCTTCATCCAAGCCCCTTCCTCTCCCCGCAATGAATTGACTGAATCCTGTGATCATTCCTCAAACCTGTCACTGCACACAGCAGTGATCTGTAATTTGTATCCTGCAGTATGTAGCAGAACTATTTATTGAAGCTTGGCATTATGTTCTTTCGGTATCAGTTATCTGTTTATCAGACATGTTTATCACAGTTTTAATGAATTACCAGTGTTGGAACTTCAGAAATGGCCTCTAGGGTATTAAGCTACTGTGCTTTATTATTAAGAAGCTAGATTTCAATAAGTTATTATTTATAGAGCACTGTAAATGTGCCTTGTCTTCAAGAGACAAAAGCTAATGCTTCAAAAAAGGAGTTTAACTTTCCACTTCTAGACTAAGGCAGCAAATCTTTATGGAGAGTCCTGGAGAATTAAATAGGGAATAAATAGCTAAAATGTTCTAGAAATGGTTTTACAGTACAAATCATAGAAACCTAAGTTAAACAAGAAACTTTTAATGGATTTGCTGGATCCAGCCTATAGAACTTCTTGCAAAGATTTTTTTCTTCTAAGTGCTGTAAGACTCAGCACGTACCAATTTCTTTTAAATGCTATAGGATTTGCCCAGGGAAGTGTAGATTTACATTGGTGCTATCTTGTGTAGAGACTGCAAAGTATATAGACACATAGAAATAAACTTAGGAAGTGGTTTTGTCATTATCAGAAAGAAGCTATGGGAGATATTTTACAGGTCAGAAATCTGTTAATCAATGTGGATGAAAAGATGACATCTTGTAGAGGAATGAACTGGTCTCTGAGCAGCCACTGCATGAAGGACTTGGTGTGCACCCCAATTTAGCAAAGTCCTTAAGCTAAACTGGTCTGGTAGGGCATGTAAATATGGGCTTTATTTCCATTAAAGTTGGCAGATATTAAATGCAGTGCAGAAACGTGGTCCCTCCATGTTCCTCTCTTCCCAGACCTGGAGAAAAGTTTCCATATCTTGCTGTGAAATGAGCTGATCCAAAAAATTTTGTAAATGTAAATAAGAAATGCAGAGATTTTGGGCCGATGTACGGAATCCAAGAAGGTGCCTTCAAAGGAAGTCTCTTTTTTTCTAGAGGTACATTTCTCTGAACATACTAGTGCCTTGTACAGTTACTGGAAAGGAAGATGTAAATAAATACACAGGGAAAGAAATGGCTCTGCCAGCTCAGGTCTCTAGTGAACAATAACTGTCATATCACAACACCTCCTGCCCTCCTTCCTCATGCATAACTCAGGAAAGGGTGATGTGACTGGCAGGCTCTGCTCGGGGTGCCCTGCGCGGCACAAGCGGAGAACCAAAATCACCTCTTACTCTGTGGGCAGACTGAGAAGTCTCCTGTGGGCACTGCGGAGGCTTGATGGAAAGGGAAGCTCCTGCCGTTGGCAATCCCTGCGGACCCGAGCCTGGGACACAAGGTGCTGCTTCTGATGACGTTAGCAGAAGCCTGAGGAATTCAGTACCTTTTAGGAAATGCTAGGCGTCTCACAGAATCAGTCCCTGGTTGGTTTTTTTTTGCAGTATGTCTGTACTTGGGTTTTTTTCATCTCCTTCCAAACATATACAATGTACATTTTTTTATTACACTTTTTTCCCCTAATAGTAAAGAGCAACATGATTCTTGGTCTGTCTGCAGGCATGCAAGGCTGCCAGTAGCTTGCGTGGAGTACTTATTTAATGGAAGTGAGGTTGGTAACAGATGGATAGGTTTGTAATAAAAGACTTTAGAAATTAATAACAGGTTTAATTTACCCGATAAATATGCATATAACCTATTCTCTTCCAGTCTTCACTTTCCAGTTTTATAGCAATGTTCTGGTTTTGCACAAAAACCTGCAACCTCTGTTGTACAAATACAGTGCAGGGATTAGTGTATGCTTAACCTATTAAATAGATATGTACTGTTTGAAGTAATTATAAATTGCTGGCCTCAATGTAAAGGCTGGTCCATAGAAGTCTGAGAGATTTTCACATCAGCATTTGGGGATGCACATAACTATTGATAACAGGACTTGCTTGTGACAGGCAGGTACTTTGGATGCCAACACTGGGATGTGCAGGTAATTAAATAAATGTATCTAGAAAGCTTCTCTCAGCAGTGTGTGCTGAATAACTGATTTGACAGCGCATGATGAGCTAGAATTTCTAGAGCACTGCTGATCTGCAGTCTGAACTGGGAGCTAACTGATGCTCATAATTTATTAGAAGAGACGTTAACTCTTTCTTTCTGTGTCTGAGTGTGACATTTGAATATTCAGAAATGCACTGAGCTTAGCCATTGTGGCCCATTTCTGTTAATTTCTAGTTGGGCAGTGTTGCCCCAGGTACATGACTGCTTCTCCTGTGATTGTTCTCCTTCATGTGACTTCCTAAAGATGCAGAGATCATAAAATCATAGAATGGTTTAGGTTGGAAAGGACCTTAAAGATCATCTAGTTCCAACCCCCCCTGCCATGGGCAGGGGCACCTTCCACTAAACCAGGTTGCTCAAAGCCCCATCCAGCCTGGCCTTCAACACCTCCAGGGATGGGGCCTCCACAGCTTCCCTGGGCAATTTGTTCCAGTGCCTCACCCCTCAGAGTGAAAAATTTCTTCCTAATATCTGTTCTAAATCTCCCTTTTTCCAATTTGAAGCCATTCCCCCTCATCCTATCACTACATGCCCTTGTAAAAAGTCCCTCTCCAGCTTTCTTGTAGGCACACTTCAAATACTAGGAGGCTGCTATAAGGTCTCCCAGGAGCCTTCTCTTCTCCAGGCTGAACAACCCCAACTCTCTCAGCCTGTCTTCATAGGAGAGGTGCTCCAACAGGTCCATGTCCTTCTTATGTTGAGGGCTTCAGAGCTGGATGCAACCCCCCCTTTTTTTTTTTATTGAGAAAATCTGTCTGCATAGAACTCAAGAACAGAAACAGAGATGTAAAGAACCAGGTGTCTATGCAAATAGGCTGAAGGAAGGCACATTTTCATTTCAGGGACAAAGTTGCTAGTACTGTCATGCCTGTGTGCACATGTGGCTGGGCAGTCCTCCTCGTGGTTTGCATGGCTCTTGTCTTACACAGCAGCTGCAACCCTGAGCTGGTTGTTTCATTCGTATGGCATACGAATTTGGTGTTCCCCCATTCTGC
This sequence comes from Pluvialis apricaria, assembly GCA_017639485.1. Classification (NCBI taxonomy): domain Eukaryota; kingdom Metazoa; phylum Chordata; class Aves; order Charadriiformes; family Charadriidae; genus Pluvialis; species Pluvialis apricaria. The sequence goes on along the minus strand of CM030011.1, from coordinate 69,145,711 downwards.
ACATGGGCCATGTGGTTGTAGAGGAGGTCCTCAAAGTGACTGGGAACACTGTTAGAAGCTGCATTTCTTCTGGAAATGCAGGAGGGAAGAGATGCTGGAGGGCTTGTAAGGAAGTCATGTGAGGAGCTGGAGTACTCTTGCTAAAGATGTAAGGGGAGAAATTGTGGACGTCCTGACAGCCTAAAAAAGTGTTTGCTTGGTTGCTTAAGCAAATGGCAAGTAGAGAAGCAGCTAGGAAAAAGTACATACTGTCCTGTGTTTGTATGTAGCCTTGCTGCCAGGTTTGTAACATCTTCATCCAGGCTCTGTTTTCCATGACCCACACCATGAAAGTTGCTTTATTACCACATGGGTCCAGAGGTGTCTTCTCTACTGCTTTTGACTGACATGTGTAGCAGGGGGTACAGAAATAATCCCAGATGTCTTTTCTGGACTTGGGAAACTGAAGTGTCTCAGACAACTGAGTAAGTGAATGATAAATTGAGGAATGACGCAAATGAATCACCAAAAACTTCTGGTGGATACAGTTTGTAGCTCATCCAAATGTGCAGAGGCAGCTTTCATCAGTAAAAAGAAATAGTATTAATTTGGTTTATTGAGGAAGATGAGGAAAGGGAGAGGAGGCACCTCAGTCAATGCACAAGAAATGTTATGATCAGGTCAGGAGGCAAAAGTACAAAGCATCTCTTACAGTGCTGCAGTGTTAGGCGAGTGTTAAGTAGGTGTCTGCTTCACTGAAAAACATATGGGTAGACACAGATGTACTCCAGAAGAGAGACCTTTCTGAAGGTTTCGCTGTCAAATGTCCAGGATGTAGTTTGATACTGGGGCAAACTGAATCTAAGGCGGAGGAATAAAATTTCATCCGGGAAGGAGGGGCTTGGGTTGGACATACCAGTGAGTTGCAGGAAGCATTCACAGGGAGTTTGCACAGAGTAGCTCAAGACAACAGAGATGACAAGAATGTGACATTTTGATCTGAAAAGACAACTGATCAGTCAAGTAAAGAAACCAAACAATGCTGGAAAGCTCATGTGAAAGCCCCAAGCTCAGAGGTCTGAGCCTGCCCAGGACCTCTTACCAGGTCCAACCCAAAGGCCACGATCACAGATGTGTGTGGGCTCCTGGGAGCCCAGCAGAAGGACTTGTCTAGGCTGTAGGTCAGCTGACTGGTGCATACTCATACCTTGCAGTACAATTACTTAAACACACATTAGCTTGTTGGCTTTGCAATTATATTTTGATTATTGACAAGATGTTCTGCTTTGCAGGGTCATGAGTATTTTCTTTGAGTCACTAGAGGTCATAGGAGTTACTCAGCCCTCAAACTAGCTCCTCCCTGTCCCACCAAAGACATGTGTGGGACTTGTAAAACATGCTCTGGATTGCCATATTGCTTAATTATCCTCTTAGCTCTAATGAAGTGCACCCTGACTAATGGTGCAGTCACAAACAGCATGTTCCTATAATTTGGGCCATCACCAAGAACTTCTGTTATCACTAGACTCATCAAGGTAGTGCTTCAGAAAGCTGAAGGGCAGTGTTGCCTAATAAAAGAAAACATTTAGGCACCAAGAACATAGCTGGAGGGGACCAGTGCTCTGACATGAGCTATGTTTTCAACGTGCCTCAAAGCTCTGCGGTGCAGGTGTCTGGCAGGAAGAGCTAGGTGTCCCCTAGGAGGCCAAATTCTTCTCTGTTGTGTTGCTGCAATCCCAGAAGACCCAGCGTATTTGCAGAGAAGCAGCATTGATTGCTGAAGTAACTAACGATTTTTGTTTTCATTTTGTCCTGTCAAGCACTGTTAAGATAAACTGGGCTGTATAATGGACTGTGCTCTGTCTCTGTTGTTCAAACGGGAAGAAGAGCCACCTAATAAGCGAATAAACGGTCTCTTTCCTGGATTTTTTTTTCTCTTTTTTTTTTTTTTTTTTTTGTTTGTATTAAGGCTATTGAAAATTGATCCAAGGTGCAAGGGTACTGTGGTTAGATGAGTATGGGCTAGATTTGGCACTGAGGATCAAAACGTTGCTGTGCAGTTGTTTTGCAGATGTCAAGGTTTCCTGGGAGTCACCACTCAAAATTCCTTGCCCTCCTACGATGGCTTATTGACGTGAGCTGTCTCATCCAGTGACATACCCCCTCTCAGGATATGGCTAAATGATCCTTTCCAGCAAGGACTTATCCCAGCTGTCACAAAAACACTTCTGAGGTGCAAGCTTTTGGACTTCAGCCTGGTTTGGACTGCAGTACGTGGGAGGTATTTCCCAAGTGACTCCCAGGGAAAGATCTATGCTCTGCCCTTCTCCCACCAGATCTTTGCACGTGCTCGTAAAGTCTTACTTCAAGCCAAATTGAACTGAATGCTCAGCTAATGGAGAAGATACCATTTTTTTGAGTAAGGTAGAAATATCCCTTCCCCCAATGTTGTGCATAAATGCATTTCCTGGATGGTGGCATTTCTTGCAGTTCTGAGCAAGTGTCTTCATGGACCTGAGCTGAGGGTGGGAAAATTGATTCCCTCTTCTTACTGGTCTTCCATCTTTCTCCTGCAAAGAGCAGGATTTATCATGTGTCGAGGGGACAATTTCTATGGAAGCCCAGAGTTTTAAAAAAAAAATATTGGCTACAGTGAGAAGGTTCAAGAAGAGTTCAGATCTGGACTGAACTTTGAAGCTGTTTCCTGCGTTGGTAATAGACTGGGGGGGAAAAAAAAGAAAACCTGGCTCTTTTAGGGGAGCTTTGGATCTGTATCTGAACTTTGTGAGCCTGGCCTTTCCCTATATAACAGAGCTATTTTTCTTGTACTCAGAATGATGTATTATGTATAGTATAGATGTTTATATGTATTTTCACCTCCAGCTAACAATACCTGCTTGAATTTGTTAGTACTATTTTTAAAAAGTGCTGAAGGGAGGAAAATTGTGGAGGGCACTGAATGGTTGGCTATGTTGTTGAATATTTTAAATCTAAAATTTCTCTCTAATGCAGCTTTGCTGGTCTTGACTTTTCTTGCAAAGGAAGGGGCCTCTTTGCTCCGAAGCAGTCAGTCAGCCACAGCTGACTGGGGGTCCCACATGCTCTCGGCCCCTGGTCAATAGTACCCTCAGCCCTAATGCATTTTACTCCACCTCAGGATCTGACCCCACTTGTCTGCCATCACCATCCAACCTTTCTCCCCGCTTCCCGTCTCTCCGGGTTTCGCCTGTCAGCTCCCAGTTGTTGTTTTATCCAGCTCACTTCACTGCAGGATTACTTGGAAGGTGATAATCTTGTGGGTAAATTTAAGGAGACCAGCAGATTTGTGCAGAACTACTGGACTTTGCTGTAGGGAAGGTTTTCATTTTGGTGATGAAAGCTGGCGTTTTTATACAGCGCTATCCTCTTTGAAAAAAGGTGATGGCTCTGCGTGTGGGGCTTATGTCTTGGACCTTCCAGTTGAATGATGATCAGGAGTTGTATTTACATGTAAATTAAAGTCTGTCCTCTGTTAACATTCCAGTTGCTTCTGGCTCTGGACTTCTCATCTATTTATCATTTGCGTGCACTGTGAGCACAGTGGGAGCGAGATACATGTTTACCGTCACAATGCTGCTTTTAAATTGGGCTATGTAAATTGGCTGGAGATACTTGCTCTTGTTTTGGGAGTCTCCAGCCATGGTGGTTGGTGACACTGTCATGTGACTTGTGCATTTTGGTTTCTCAGGCAACAGCATGGGGTTCAGATGAAGACACCAGGCGGTCCTGTCAAAGTAAAGGGAAAACAGAGGTAAGTTTTGCTTTGCTACAATGACGCTATGGGCATATTTATTTGCATCATGTGAAATCCACACAGGGAGCATCTGACACCAGCTTGAGCTTGTAAATTTGCAGCAGTTTAGATCTACCACCACAAGTGTGTAAGCACCACAGAGCAAGCCAATTCAAAGGCCCCCTGTCCAAGTTATTAAACTTGCTCTGCGTGAAATTTAAAGGTGATTTCACTGCTGGAGAGGACAGAATTTGTGACACATCAAGGAGCAGAGTGGTGGCAAGCCAGGGGTGACATCTTGCAGTGGGGTCTGAGGCTGGGCAGGTTGGCTTAGTCTCGGTAATCAGCAGTGAGCAGCTGGCATTTGGCCACGTGGGCTTCAACGCTTGTTTGCGAGAATTCATCTTACTATAATTCACTTGAACACGAGAATTGAATCTGCTAGCGCACTGCAGTCTGTTCAGGTGGAATTTCACAGAGCTGCTTTAGAGGCAGGTGCAGTCTGCTAAAATGCAGTTTAAAGCAAGAATTGCTTGAACCAAGGCGTGCTGTCCCAGAAGTCCAGAGTTTGCAGGCATTTCTAATCCAAGCACAGGTCCTTTCTGCCCCTTTTCTGGGAAGCTAAAACAAAATCATGTATCTAAAAGCAAAAAATATTGTGATTTTTCAAGCGTGGTGTTGGTACTGTTCAAAAATCTTCAGGCCTTGACTTGACTTGACTTGACAGACTATTGTCTGTCCTTAATACTACACTGCAAAGCGTTCTTAGTCTAAACCAAAAGAGTTGGACAAAGGATAAGAGAGGATAAGTACGATCATTGCTTACACATGGACAGTCCAGCAGAGAGCGAGTGTGTGGCTGGCCCAAAATGCTGGAATTCTACCAAGTTCCAGTTCAGTACTTTAAATACAGGATTATATGATCTTCCATTGACCACGTTCATTTTATATAATAAACTCTGTGTGATTGCTGTATTAACTTGTATATACAGAAAAAGGCTAGCTTGAATCTTGCCAGATAAGCAACAATTTACTTCATGTAGCTGTGGAGAACAAGACTATGGGTATCCTAGATCCTAGAACAACTGTTAGAGTTCCATGTGGGATCTACATTATGCAGGAAAATATCCATGGAGGCAAAATACATTGGGTTAGGTGAACACCAAACATGGCCAGCCACTAGAAGAAGAATCCAACAGAAGTTGGACAAAATGAAAAAACTCCAAAACACAAGACGAGGAATTTTTGAATTTGTAGTCTTTTTACTTTAAAATGTGTAAAGAAAAGATTTTCCTCTTTTCTTCCATTTTAAAGTTTGTGAGATTTAAATTGTACCCTATTGTTCATGAAGAATTTGAATTTATAACCCATAATTATTTTGTCAACCCATGGATAAAACCATGCATTTGACTGAACAAATTCTAGGATAATTTCAATTTATCTTTTTTACTGTCATGCCAAAAGAAAGCAATGGTCTGAGTATCTTCACTGCTGCTGCCTCCTCACACTGCAAAGAGTTTGCCAAAAACTTCATGAGGATAATGCTCTGAACAGCTGAGTTTACGCTGATTGTGATCCAGAGCTTGAAATTGTTTGGTGGGTGCAGTGGCCATGTGTGTAAAGTTCTGAGGAACAATAATTAAGCAGATTTTTAGAGAATTCTTGATATACAATTAGTGGCAAACAGAGGTGTTGACTAAGAGTATGACAAGAAGACATGAAGTTACAAATGAAGGCAGAAGGATGCTGCAGTAGCTAAGTAAACTCACATCTCCCAAGTCTGTATCTACTCTAACTTGTGTGTCCATGGCTGAGTCCCTCTTGGGGAGTCTACACATTCATTGTTTGTTACACTGCCATGAAATGACTTAGCGCTAACTCCAAAAATACCAAGTTTAGCCTAGCCAGCTGGTGAAGTGCCCTACTCCAGCTAAAAAGTCCAGCTCTGACCCAGCATCTCTGTCCTTGGCTGGGTAAATGCAGCAAGTGAGGGCAGCACTAATGTGAATATTTCTGATACTGCTGTGCAATGGTGGTACAAGATACAGAGCTCTGTCTGCCTCAGCTCTGCTTTGTCAAAACTTGACTTATGGCAGTTTTCTACCTAGCACAGATGATTTGATGATAAATATGTTATGGATTGTCAGGCACTTAGATATGTGGTGATAGAGGCTAGAAATAAGGAGGACCTTTGGCTCTTATATTAATTCACAGTGTAGTTTGAGTAAGTTATATGACTGGTCCATTTTCCTTGCCGATTTAATAATGTATGTATTTTAGGGTGAGGTTTTCAAAGCTACCACGTGTATTAAAATGCCTTTTTTTCCCCTTCATTCTTATGCCTGTTGAGTATCTAAATCAGATTCTTCCTGCTGCTTAGAAAATATATTCTAAAATGCTTAGAGCTTTACCATAAGAAAAATAAAAAGTGCAAGAATAAAAGCCACAAAATGCATATCAGAGAAGTATAATTATTATGGCATGATGGTTACTCCACATTTAAGTACCTATTGGCCAGAGATAAAGGGAGATGAGAAATCTGGGTCCCAAATTTGAGGTTAGAAGGTACCATTAGGTCATTTCTTCTGACACCCTGTGTAGCTCTAGTCACAAATTTCTCCTACTTATTCCTAAATGGAGCTCAGTAACTTGTGTTTGGCTGCTGCACCTTTTTGAGGAAGGCAAAAAGTTTTGAACTGAAGGCCTGAAGCAAATGGGCTGTGTGTTCTGCTGCCTTGTTCTAATGGCAGATCACCTTCCCTGTTAACAATATGCACTTTATTTCCTCTTTGGATCTGGCTTCAGTTTTGAGTGGCTGGGTCTCATTTTGCCCTTCTCTGCTAGATTAAAGAGCCCTTTAGTTACCAATATTTATTTTTTACAAAGGCACTTATATGCTCTTGTCAAATCAGTACTTAGGCTTTTTGATAAAGTAAAAAGCTGAGTTCTCCAAGCCTCTTTCTCCAAGTCATTTTTCTACTGCCCTTGAATATTTTTTGTGTCTGTTTTCTGCACACTCCAATTTTTCACCTGTATTCCCTTGTCAATCTCTCTAATGCCTGAGTGTGATTAAAACAGCCTTCCACCTCTTATTCACCCTCCTCTGTTCATATACCTGGCAGTTTCATAAGCTCTTCTGCCATAGGAGGTCGTGCAAAATTGCCTAGCCACTGTGACCACTGAATCCTTTTCACAGTTGCTAGTCTTGGGATGTAATCTCCCAGTCTATACATAGAGCCCTTTCGTTCTTTGCTCTTTAATGCATATCTTACAACAATTTATTTTTTTTGTTGGGTCCAGCTCACCAGCCTAGCATATATCACTATATATATAGTGAGACTTTGACCTCACTGGTAGTTGCTATTTTTGTAATATTTGGGTTATCTACAAATGTTCGTTAAGAAAAATGTCAATACTGGGCTAGTACCACCCCATCTGGGACCCTGCTAAAGTAGCAAATTTGTGAATGATTTCACTCTGAGGACTTTTTTCAGTCCAGTAATTTATCAGATTTTAATCCATTAATGTATATGTTCTTGAACCTGATTTTAAAATTAACTCTCTGCAATATGTCATGTGGTATTAAAACAAACACCTCAGAAAAGTCTTTTTCATTTCTGTCATATTTATCAACCAATACTTGTGGTTTCCTGAAAGGATTGTATATGCTTTATTGCCATGTCTCTAGAGATCCATGTGGGCTTCCACTAGTAATCATTCTTATTTTTGCAACATTTATAAAATGTGTCTTGATCAGCACCTTAAAACTGTCCCCTGGAAAACATCCACATTACTGAGAGACAATGCAGACAACAAAGTCAATGTGTTATGCTGCCTTTCTTTCTGTCTTCCAAATAATATCACCCAGAGGTTGCAGCTAAAATGAGCGATGGATAGAGCAGAAGGGGAAGAGGTGTATGTAATTTCATTAGAAGTTGCTCAGCTTCTAGATTGTAATTGGTTTGTCTCTGCATAATGGTCCACATCCACCACATCTAAGGAATTTTGCCTGGCATGCAAAGTTGTGGCTTTCTAAACAAGAGCACTTTGGTCTTTCTCTTGTCTAAGCACAGAATTATTTGTTAACTTTCCAAAAGCAGCACACTGTCATTTCAAAAAGTGAAAGGGACCCGTTTGTGAAAATGGCAGTGATCCAGCTCTAACATGCTGTCCTAAGAGCTTTGTGTAGCCAGGAGAAAGATGATGCACTAATAACATTTCTGGAGCAAGAAAGAACCAAGAGAAACATCTGATAGGCATCCAGCTACCAGTTGTCCCACTGTATTGCCAGTATAGTTTCTTCCATTTCTTGTATGATGTCCTGATACTGGGGGGGTCTTAAGATTCACACAAGGTTACAGGGAAATCCAAGCCCAAGGCTAGATACCACCTAAATGGGTTTGGAGCTAATGGAGGAATTTGCTGTTTCAGGCCTTCAAGCGGCTCCGTGTCACACAGAGGATGTGCCCCCTGGTTATCTAGCGGAGCTGGGAATCTCCACTCCACTTGCAAATAATAGGTATCCAGGTAGGACAGGCACCGTATAAATCCCCAGGCAAACAGAAATAACTGGGAGGCTGTCAGATATTTTTTCCCCCTTTGTAACTGTTCTTAGAGATCTGAACCTACATTCCTAGTACTTCTGCTAAGCTATCAGTGCAGAATCAGCCCCCAGATTTGATTTGAAGTCCATTAAAGAAAACTTGGCTGGAAAAATCATTAGCAATTCTCTTTGCTATCTATTGCACTCAAAGGAGAAAGACAGCTTGATTCGGGGTATTGGCTTAAACCGATTAATAGAATTGTTTGTCCAAAGAAATAAATATAGATATCTGAGAGCACATTAATAACAGTGCTTGAGAACATGTTAGGTCTTGATTATTTTTTAACAAATTGGGATGAACTGCAACAGATAAATGTTTGCTGCACTCTAAAATGTTGTTGAAGGGGTAACACGGAGTTCTGCTGGCTGATCTCTGAACTGCAGGTTGTGCTTCAGGAGTTTGTGTTTCTTTACTGAGGACAGCAGACCATCTGAAACATCTATTTTTCTCTTACAGCATGTAAATGTGTTTTTAATCTGTGATTAAAATATATCAGTTTGTGATGAAATAGTGTTAGCCTAAAAAAAAAAGAATTAAAACGGAGATCTCTGAAAACAGGACTTGAGTGGTGTATTCAAAGTAAAAGGGCAATTAAAGTAGTGCCTATATATGGTTATGCTTTCAAAGAAAAATACATCTGTACAATGAGATTAAGGGCTTATAACATTTCAGAACTCCAGTGTTCAGAGATGACAGATGAAACGACTCAAGAAGCGCTTACAGCTGGCTTATTCGCAGCATCCTGAAAATGTCTTTTTGAATTTTACCTCAAACCGAAGCCAGCAGGAGTTCAACCCTTCCATTTGCTGGTCTGTCCACATGAATGAAGGGAGTAATAGGGCACCACTCTTGGTTCTGGTTTGAAATGTGCTTTCAAAGCAGCCTGACATCTGTATGAGCTAGAAAGAGGCCTGGTCCTGTCTACAGTTGTGGACATTACACCATTCAGAGACAGACACATTTAAATCTAAATATTGCAAAAACTGCAATAAATGAGGATAGGCTTAAACTGGGGGCAGGTGGGAGGGCTTCAGTGAAGTTCATTCACTTAGTGACTGTGAGACCTTGTGCCCTGTAGGGTTGAGCATTAGAAGTCATGTACTCTCCTTTTCCAGGAAAACAAGGGTCATCAGACTGGAGACAAGTGGTATCTGCTCAATTTAAGGGCTCATCTCAAAAAAGGGACCAGTACTAGGTAATTTTGAGAAAGGAGCAAGAACCCCAAAGTGGGTAACACGCAATTCGTAGGAAAATTGGAGATATCCTTAATGCTCTGGCGATGAGCCACGGGTTTTTATCAGCTCTGCCATATATTTAATAATAATCCCAACTAATATAACTGGGTTATTCTCATTAACCGTATAAATACCCAGTCTTCCCCCTTTATTTAAATCCTTAATGTCTTGATCCCAATAATATCTTCTGGCGATGAGATTTGCAGACTGATCATACACAGATTTAACTGTCTGCTCCATAATGTGAGAGCAGGATCCAAATATTGTCTCGTCTGGACAGAGTTGGGATCAAGCTTGCCAGATTTTCTGGCTATATTAAAACCTGTCTGAATTTTGCCTCCTGTATGCCTAGAGTTTTCCAGCCACACGGAAGAAACTGTATTAAATAGCTCCTATTTTCTGCAAGGGTCTGTGAGATCATTTTACTAGCCAGTTGCCTCAGCTACGAATTGTTGCAGAGAGCAGCGTGTTGAATGATTTTTCGGAGCAAATCCAGGCTGGTTTAAAGAACACAGAGAGGAAGCTGTTCTTTGCTTGGTATTTTGAGAATAGGGTAGAAAGGAGATCTAATGTAAATCTCACCGGCAGTGTATTGAGAAAAATCCTGCAAGCTGGAGCATTTATGTGGGTCTTTTTCTTTTTTGCTTTTGTTGGAGGTTTTCATAGACTGACATGACTGGCAGTTGATGCAGCAATAAGAAATAACAGAGGAGTACAAGATTCCTCTTCAGGCCAGGCAGTCTAGAGAGGTGCAGTCTAGTAGTTAGATCTTTGTTGTTGTCCTTCAGGATCTCCTCTGACTCAGTGTGTCACCATGGGAAGTCCTTTAGCACCTGTGTGTTTTGATTTACCCAACTGAGAGGACAGGGCAGATAGGTAATGTACATCTGTTTCAGAACATTGCTTAAAGTTGTATGAATTGCTTTGAGACCAGCGGATGAAACATATGTGTTATCGTTGCTCTTCCTCCAGGAGCGTGGAGTTGTTACCACCATCAGTAAGGCAGGTCTAGAGAAAATGCCTACTCGGCTAATTCGTAGGAATAATTACAGTTGTATATGGACCATACCTACAGGCATCGTTATCTAAGCAGAATGGAAAGCATCCACTAGTCACCCCAATTTCTGCCTCTTACAGCCAATGAAATAATTAGTGAGCTTGGTGCATCCAGTTCCCTGAAAAGTATCAGCTGTGAAGTGTTTCTAGTCTAATGCCTCATCCTACTGACTGCGCTCTTTTTGCTCTTTGCTACCGCAGTTGGGTATGGGCTGGAAATCACAGATTAAATATTCTGGTGCAGGTTCAGACAGCATCAGATATATTTGTTCAGTATGGTTTTTCCTCTGTTTCAATAAATAACTTCTGCTTTGGATGGAATGGGTACAAATAAAACCATGCTTAATTAGGCTAAAATAACCCAATGTTTTACCAGCTTTCAGCATCCTTACCAACCCAGGCTACTGTGCCTTGGAGTAAAGTCTGCAGCAGGTGCATCACTGCCAGTAGACTCCAGAAGACCATCCAGCACGTGACCTTGCAAAGAAATTCTTTTTTGTGTACTGTCTTCTCAGCTGGGAAGATTTTTATAGAAATTGAAGTTTGTTAATCTGTAATATAGTTTTGCGCAAATAAAAGAATTTTAGATTTCTGCAGGACAGTATTTTACATAGGAGCATATTGAAATACCTAGGCAGGAAAGGGTGCAGCAACATAAATGATATTAGCTGGTTTCGGTCAGAAGCTACTACGCTCAGACTCTGCACAAAGCAGAGAAAGGTGGAAGCGGAGGGAGAGCAGATGGGTACTTCCTTATTGTGTGAAATTTGGGTGCAGAGCTGGATTCTGGGTTAGATGCCAAATCAATCATGTTCTGAAAACAAAACCCTGCTGGGAGAGGAGCCCATACATTTTTTTTTATAGCATCCCCTCAAGAATTTCTAGTACTTTGCAGTTAAATATATAGTGCTCCTAATATTATGTGGGATTGAATAACTGTGAAACTGTGAACTCTACAGAAAGAGGAATTACTTAACCCACTCATGAAATGCAGACATCTCTAGGGCAGGGAATAACTAGCGGGGCTCACAGCACCATGTAACAATGATGGGAGGGGGCAGAGAGGCTGGAAAGCCCTTCGTCTTGCTAAAGGAAGCGATGAGATCTGTGTTCTCAACACACAGCAGGTGGGACGGTGCTTCTCAAGGTCCTATTTGATAGTGATGCACAGTCACCATGACTGATCTGCTTCTGAAATAAGAAGTGCTGAACTGACCCAGCTATGAATTCAACCTCTCATTTTTGGGTGCCAGGCACTATGTATGCGATCCCCGATACCCCTGCTGAGACTCAAGACCGGCAGCACCTACTCTGCGGCACCCTGCAGCCTCTGCCCGGGCTGGGCGAGTGCTCCTGGGCTGGCTCCAGAGTGCAGTCCCTCTGATCTTCTCCATTCAAAAGCAAGCCTCACATGTCATGCCCATGCGGTCGCTTGTCTGGGGTTAACGCCGGTGGGGTTTCACTAAATGCCATCCTTCAACGAGTTGATTTCCATACAGCAAATGAAAGGAGATAGCGCATAATCCAGCTAAGCGAGCCTCTTCCTTCCCAGATGATAGGGAGTGTTTTTACACTGCTGAATCTTGCAAATGAAGTCTTCAGGGAAATGATCAACAGCGTGGAGCGCTGTGAGACAGGGAAGCTCGCAGAGTGATTGCTGCTTACAGAAGGAGAAGCGGTGTCTGCAGCTGTAGGCTCAGCTTAGTGGCAAATTATGATCTATTGGAGGGAGGAAAGCAAAGCAGCCAGGATAACCCAGCCAAAGTTGTTATTTTTTAACAAGTTTCCTTTTCTGTTTACAGTAGAATAGAATAGACCTTCTTCACTCAGAGGCCTGTGGGTGCCAGTCATTAGCCGTTGCTCATATCCTTTCCTCGGAGGTGCCCCCAGAGCCCAGGGCAGGCAGGCTGGTGCCAGGCTCGCTGTATATCTCTCATCAGGGCTGTTTGGATGAACCTTGGGGCAGGCAGCTCTCGAGCCTCTTGCACTGCCTGTGCGAGTCTGGCACCTCCCTTTCCCTGTGTGTACTGTTAGAAAGTCCCTGCCTTATGCGGCCTCTTCTTCCCCCACTGCTTAACTTCCTAAAGATGCTCAGCTAGCCCGATTCACAGCCCACGGGTCCCTGGATATGAGGCTGTGCAGAGAAAGAAAGGCTGTGGCTCTCTCCAACAGCATAAAGGAGATTTTCTGAAAAAAGCCAACTGCAGCCTTGTGCTGCCACCCTTACCCCAGCATGGGACATCTGGAGCCCCACACCTTTGGGGACTGGCAGGTGGAGGGAGTTGCCTATTTGTACCAGCAAGTGCTCGTGCAGCTGAGAAGAGGGGATTTGCTATTTCTCACTGGCCTGGCTGAAAGAGAAACTCCTTCTACCATGGAAAATCCTGAGCACACAATCCTTGTGGGAGGCAGAAAGTAACAGCCTGTTCAAGCACGAGATTCTCCTGACCAGCCTGGTCTATTAAAGAGAAGTTCCTGCTGTTTTCCTGCTGGCACTGGTGTGAATTAGAGTGCAGACGGACCCACTGTCCTTCACGGGAGTTTGTGTCTGGGTAATGTTTTCAAAGCTGCAGCATTACTGGGAAAAATAGGTCAGAAGTATCATCATGAAAAGAGGGAGGATTCCTCCTCCGGTCTACACAGAGCACAGAAGGAGGCACTTGTGTAGCTAATACAGAGCCAACCTGATGGATAACATCCTATCCAGGGACTCTGCAGAGCTGTGATTAGAGAAATAACCAGCAAATTGGGCTTGCTTGCTTAGACCGCTAGCTCCCTACAGGTGTGCACTGCTTGATGCAACAAATCTCAGTCTGAGGTAGAGCTAAGGAAGGTGTACTCCAGCTGCAATACAGGTAATTTTTTTAATGTAGTAAATAACCCCACAGTCTCCTTTTCAAAAATGCTTTGTCTCTGTCTTGTGTCCCTATAGGAAGAGTGCCAGAACTATGTCCGAGTGCTGATTGTTTATGGCAAGAAGGTTTTTACCTGTGGTACCAATGCCTTTTCGCCGGTGTGTTCCAGTCGACAGGTCTGTTTTGCCTCTTTTGCAGTGATGGAGAGGGCTGGATGTGTGCTCTGGGGAGGGCCAGTCGTTTGGTAGGGTATTGTGGCTGTAGAGAGTACGTTCCAAATGTAGCTGATCTGAAATTGTTTTGGTTTTGTTCTTTGGGCCCCTTTGTGCTACTTTGGAGCAGTGGGTGTATCTGCAGGTGGGGAGCGAAAAACTAATGAGTGAGCTGGATCTGGACAAAGTGCTGTTTGTGTAAATCTTGAGTATGCTGTTGAAAATGGGGCATATAGACAAGGTTAGCTGTGAGCGCCTCCTGAGCTGAATACTTAAATGTTTCCTTAAATTAAATGGCAAAACTCCCTTTGGCTTCAAGGGAGGAAGGAACAGGTCCAAAGCAATGTTATTTTAGTATTTTTTTAATGCCAGTATACATTCAGGAGGTGTCTATGGAAGATTAGAAACCTGTGCTAGCAGCAGGAGCACCTGATTACACTGAGTGGGTTGGGGCCTACCGGCTTTATGGGCTGGGGAATTACACTTCTTACAAAGGAATAGGATCAGAGAGGTTCAGACACAACTTCTGTTGGCAAACGATGGATGTAAAGATCAATTTACAGTCATCGCTGACATTACTTTCTTATAGCTGCCTGTTTTTTAAAAATCAGGGTTTTGCTCATAGGTACTTGTGAGCAAACTGAATTCTCTGTACCTCTCTCCTTTTAAATACAGGTAGGAAATCTTAGCAAAATCATTGACAGAATTAATGGAGTGGCTCGGTGCCCGTACGACCCCCCGGCATAACTCGACAGCTGTGATTACATCACGAGGAGAACTCTATGCTGCAACTGTAATTGATTTCTCTGGACGGGATCCTGCTATTTACCGCAGCCTTGGAAATGTTCCCCCACTTAGGACAGCACAATACAACTCCAAATGGCTGAATGGTAAAGTCATGTGGGTCATATCTGAGCAAGAGGTGTAGTAAAGTCTGCTTGGCAGGCTTGTAAATCTTTCCCTCTGTTTTCATATTGGGGTCCGGAGTTACGATGGGGAAGGGCTTCTGGTGCGATAATCGATGCAGCTTAGAAGACATAGCCTGGAAATATTTCAGAGAAATTGATTTAGAATATAGAAAGTGGGTCTTAAAGGCTACTTAACATATATATGGGTCTTTGTCTTGTGAGATGACCAAATACATCCTTTTAACAAGAAAACCACTGAAAGATTGGAAGATCAAAACCAACTTAAAGCATCATAGGGTTTACCCAGTTCTGCACGGTGTTAAGCACCCTCAACTTCCACTGACTCAGCTGAAGATGGTTTGTTTCAGTGCAAGATCAGTCCAAAAATGAGAAATTTCACAGCATGTTGTGTTCCACATGAACCCATGCTGTTCTGGACTTACAGTTATTAAAAGCAGCTGTTGTCCCAGTGTGATAATACCCTATATCAAACAAGCTATAGAATTTCAACCAGTAATTCCTGCAATGAGTCCACATGCTCTGACTGGGGCAAAGCACATCTTGTCTGAGCAGTAGTGATGGAGACCCTAGTATTCCCCTCCCCCCCTCTCCTTTGACCCAGGTAAGTTGACAAGATATTCAGAATCTTTCCATTGGATTTCAGGACCTTTCAATCAAAGATACAAGCAGTGGGACTGTGCACTCTCTGGAGCTTAATGAGACTGAACTAGGCTTCTGCAGGCATATTGAAGTCAGTACAGAGGTACGGAGTGGTGGGAAAGAGCGTCATCAGGCAAGACTGTGAATCAGGACCAAGAATCAACATAACCTGTATATGCTCACTAGAAGTACGTGCCTGTTGTCTGTGCACAAATGAAGAATTCAGAAAGAAGTCACATTGAAACAGGGGAGTTTAAGGAAAGACAATCTGAGTTTCTGTTCTGTGATTGGAAAAGCTAACATGACACTTGGATTTATAACCTTGTGCAGCATTGGTGACATTGGAGTAATTTCATCCTGTTCTGGCCACTTTTCAACAAGAAACAGAAAACTTGAAGATGATTCAGAGAAGAGCCATGGAGTGATTTGAAGTTTGGAAAGCCTGCCTCACAGCGAGAGACTTAAGGAGCTCAATTTATTTATCTTTCTGAAAAGGAGATAAAAGGTGTTTTGTTCATGATATGGAAGTACTTACATCAAGAGAAGATTTCTGGCAGGATAAAGTTCTTTAATCTAGCAGACAAGTCATGACAAGAGCCTGTGATTGGAAGCTGAAACCACATAATGTCAAATGGAAAAAGTACAGGTTGAAGCTGGGGCAGTCTTCAGTCATTTGAACAAGTCACTGAGGAAAGTGATGGATGTAAAGCCATGTGACATTGGCCAGTAAGAGCAGATCTCCTTCGAAAGATGTGGTCTAATTCTCCTGTTAGTTACAGGATCTGATGGTGGAATTACAGGGTGAAATTCTCTGGTTTGTCTTAGACAGAAGGTCAGATTGGTGATCACAACAGTCCCTTTAAGATTTGCTGTTTGTTTGAAGGAGAAAGTTTGATGGGAGATGCTTTGCAGTGCCCTCTCCTCTGTACCATCGTCTGCCTCCCAAACCTGGCTTGCAGCAGCATCAGCCTGCCTTCCTCTCCCTGAGCCACAACTCCCTTCTTCTTTCACTCCTGGGCTGCAGCATTAAAGGAATTGTACTTTCCTTGGAGCATTACTCAGAAATGAACATTGTAAAAGCACCGTATAAAAACAACAGGTTTTTTTTTTGTTTAGTCAAATATTATTCATTGGCCAATCTTTTCCCTTTCCCAAAGAAACTGTTGGGATAAAAGACCGTACACTTTAAAGCTTTGTTAAATATCCAGTTAAAATATTCACTACAAAACCAATTCCGGGTTCTTTTCAATTCTTGTGAAAATAATAAAAATAATTCTAGGAAAAAAAGAATTAAGGAGAGCTTGCTTCAATACTGTCAGCCTGTGGCATGGTTTTGTTTTACCGACATAGGATAGTCTTTTGTGCCTAGAAACTGGAAAGGCTCCGTGATAAAAGCCAGATGTGATTGCACTGGGAGAGTAGGTTCAATGTTTCACTGCAACGGTCTGGGGAATCAGGCGGATGCATGCAGCATATTTAACACACCATAAGGTGCACTTCAGAAGTGAGTAGGTGAAGGAATCCAATGGGAAGGCTTTATGTTGTAAAATGAGTATAGGTACAGAGAATAGTCATGCATATGCAAGGTGTTAAACTCTGCTTTCACTGAAGTCAGTAGCAGCTTTGGCAATAAAGTGGGGAAACAATGGGGTCTTTCCAAGATCTGGAAAATGGAACTAGAGCTATATCCCCATATATCATTATTCTCATCTACTGTTTTTATGTCATCTGCTGACTCCAAACTCCTCGTGGTCCCAGCTTTGACAGCCTGTGTAAAGGGAGCTGGCAGCGCAATGCATTGGGTGAGTCAGTGAGCACAGATTGATTTCTGACCTGCATAAATCTCTTCAAATGTTTGTTTTTCAGAGCCTAACTTTATTGCTGCCTATGACATCGGTTTGTTCACCTACTTCTTCTTCCGTGAGAATGCAGTAGAACATGACTGTGGGAAAACAGTGTATTCTCGTGTGGCAAGGGTTTGCAAAAATGATATTGGAGGGAGATTTTTGCTGGAGGACACATGGACAACTTTCATGAAGGCCAGGCTGAACTGCTCCCGTGCTGGAGAAATCCCTTTCTATTATAATGAATTGCAAAGCACCTTCTACCTTCCTGAACAAGATCTGATCTATGGTGTCTTCACTACTAATGTGTAAGTTGCACTGGTTTTACTGCCCTTCTTCTATCCCCAGCAGTCTGAGACTGACAATATCCTGATTTCTTAGACAGTCTGAGCAATCATTTTTGGATGATCCTTTGGTTAACATGAAGGAATAGATAGGTCTGTGTTATCCATCATGGCAATATAGCCTTTAGGACAATGTTTTTAATTCATGGTTCATAGATTCCTGGAGTCCATAAAGGTGACTGTGCAGGTCTAGGTTAACTTAGTTTGATATAAACCTGGGCTGTGATAGACTTCTGATTTGTTGTAGTGGCAACGCTACTTGTGTAGTTCAGAGAGCTGGTCTAAAAATGACCCAACAGAAAAACATCATTAATTTTCAGCCAGGTTAACTGCCTGGACAGTCTGCCACAACTGTGTGAACATTGGGGCTGGCCCATGAGATGGACAGGTACATATGCTTGGGAGAGAAGGACTGGAAGGAGAAGAACGAGACAGATGGGATCACAACAGCCTAGACTGAAATCAACATAAATTGCTGTTCAACACTCTCTAGAAGCAAGATCATGTGGGCTACACAGCATTTGGCATTTCCAAGGGGGACTATACCTCCACTACAGAGTGTTCCAGGTCCACAAATCAAAAGCAGCATTGGAACTCTAAGGGGAAGGCATGATTTCTAAAACTTCATAATCACCTCTTCTTGGCTTGATATTGAAAAAACTTGTAATTGGAATGATTTAGTGTAGCTGTGAAAGCAGAAAGGAGAAGAGGAGTTAATTAAAAAATATATTCAAAAACTCATAATGTATATTTTTAAGTCAGGAAAACTCAAATAACTTTTTCTCTGAAGCCCAAGGCTAGGATGATAAGTTTCAAGCTATAACCAGTCTGCGTGGTATTGAGTTTCAATAATACATGTTCTCCAGGGGGGTGTTATCCTGATGTGTAAACTAGAGAATGAAAATCTGAGTTAGTTACTCCACATGACAGACACTCAAAGTGTCTTTCTCATGCTGGGTAGCCAACTTCTTTGTGCGTTTTGTGTGCAATGGAGTACTGTTCAATATGAATAAGGGTCTGTTCCCAAGAAGCCCACAGCAAACCAAAGAAGTGAAGCCCCACTGAAGTACAGGACTTCCTATTTTAATGTGTCACTTGCTGGTGTGCCAGGGCTTGAACTTCAGCCCTTGAAGTCACAAAGCATCAGCCTCAACTTCTTGAACTAAAGCCCCGTTGGGAGTTTCACTATGAGAGTCAACAAAGCCCAAATGTTATTCCTGCTCTGTAAATGCCAAGAAGGAGGTAAGGGCTTGGCCACCCTCATCTGTCTTCGATGTTTTGTTTCTGCACTACCATTGCCAACATGCCAAAAGTGAGCCAGTGGAGAAGCAACTAGAAAAAATAAACATGACTGAGTGCTGCACCTTGACTGTGGACTTTGGGGAAAATCTGTCCGGGGATTGAAAGGAGCATGAGTCATTCTCTGAAAACATTTAAAAGATGTTAACCAAACTTCCTGAACGTTAAAAGGAAACCTGGCTACTGCTTCGGGCATTTGAGATGACACTTTTTTTTTTTTTTTCAATCAGAGAGGACTTCTATACCCATAGTGATAATGTTTTATCTATCCATTTTTCCATTCATCCAGCCAAGAACAGAAGTTGGAAATGGCAAAATTATCAATAACGGTATTACATTTATCAAATTGGTATAGGTTTTGGAATACAAGGTGGGGAGATACAGGCTACCTCTGGTTGGAAGTGTTCTCATCTGCTGATTCTGTCTCCCAGCTTTAATGTGAGACATGATGAGTGTTACCTATCTCCTCGGGGTTACACTTAAGTCACTCTTCATACGTTACGGGTGTACGTTCTCTCTTGTATCTTTGGAGGACAATATAATATGTAACGTTTGTGCAATTGAAGAAATGAGTTATTGATAATAGCTGAAGTTAGATCAAGTAGCGTTTTGGGTCTACAGATGATGTTCTTTTGAGAGTTCAAAGCGAAAATGTTCCAATTTGTCATCCGACTAGAGAAATAATGGTAATTATTCTTTTAACTTCCACTGGGACTTATATCATGCTGCATGAGCTCTGCATACCAAAGAGGGTTGATGTACGCTCCAGTCTGAGTTTCTTTATAATAGAATACCGATGCACCACAAAACTTAATTTTTTTATTTAAAGGTATTTTTAGTTTGGAAGGATCATGTTTAATGAATTTAGGGTCATCTTATAACAAAGGGGTATTAGTGGTTGTGGTAACACTCACGTATAGATTTATTGCTTCATGTTCTGTTATACCCAGCTGAATCAGTGGGAAAGAGAGCTTTTTGGGGAAGCTGCTGATGAAATATTCAATAAGTTTTTATTAAAATTTTGTCTGGGAGGTAATGGAGACAATGTTAAAACCTTGAACTTAACCCTTTCTCTAAACCACCTAGTTACTAACAGGAAGTAGGAGGTGGGAATAAAGGAGGTCGCACTTCACACCAGGACAACACAGGGGCCAGCCACACAAGTTGATGTCACTGGCTTGAGACTGGGATCAAACTTTTCATAGGGAGGGATGGGAAATATGCCTGGCCACAGATGGAAAGGAAAACAGGCCGCAGATTCATCGAAAACCTCTTTCCTTTCTCCGCTCTAGCAAAGGGAAAGGGCTAAACTGTGGAGTCCTTAGCAGGGCCCCAAAAATATCCTTTCTTTATTTTAAAAGAAGTGGTTTTGTTAGACTAGTGGGGTTTTATTCTTTCTTTTCCTTTTTCGTTTTCTTTCTCATTCTCTTTTTTTTTTTTTCCCATGTGTGCCTCAAGGCATTTACTTGTCATCCATCATTAGCTTTGTCTTAAGAGCTGCCGTCTGTGAGCATGCACTGCGTCAGCGGTGTTCAGACAGAAGTGGAGAAAGGTTCACCCGGCGTTGCTTTGACATGTTCAAAGTGAGCTGCTCCATCACTCTGGGGATGGAAGGGGCAGGGGCAGGGGCAGGAGTGGAGAATGGGAAGGCAAAGTAAGAAGTTCTTCCTGATGTTGTATCACTCGGAAGAAATATGCTGTGAAAGAATCTGTTCTTCTGCTTCCCAGTCTGGGATTGTGGAGCAAGGCACTTTTTTTTGTGCAAGAGAGTATAATTATTGGTTTAGTAAAAAAAAAAGTGTTCTTTTCAGAGCATGCAAATTGCTTTAATTAGCAGAAAGATACATACAGCAGGGCTTGGGTTATTTAAAAGGCACCGTGACGAGTCAGTCTCTTGTGCTAGCCCTATTTTTAGTTTTATTCTGATATCTTTTTCTCTAAACATTGTTCTTTTCCTTTAAAAAAAAAAGCAGGGGGGAAGCAGAGAGCTGGGAGCAGATTTGAATTTCAGGTTACCACTTAGCAAAAGTCCCTCTTTTGGCTGGCTTCCCTGAGGTGCCATCACCATCTGAGAAGCTCCCTCCAACCCTCTTGAGGCAAAAGGAGCTGATCCTGCTCGGTACCTTGCAGAAATGGGACAGCGAAGGCCAACTGATCTGTGTGCGAGTCTGACTGGGCAACAGAGCATCCCTAAAACATACTCCCTTCCAAAGAGTCTTTCCTACAGTGGCATTTCCCTAGCCATGCCTCCGCTGGCGGGTGCATGCATAGCGAACAGCCTGCCCAAGAGAGATGCTATCCCCAGCTGGGAACACAAAGAAGTGAACTGTGATCATGGAAAACAGAGGCCTTTCACATTTTAGCAAGACCTTTTTGCATGCTGAGCTGCTGTAACAACCAGCCTGGTTTGCATTGTCACCCTCTCCCTTCCCCTGCATGCGTGTGTATGCGTGTGTGTATTTTTTTATATATATATAAAAAGATATTAGGGGATATAATTTATAGCTGAAGATTTCAGGAGCTTGTAGAAACAGAATTTCACCTTGAGAAACACCAAGAGATTAAAAATTAGGTTGTTTGTAATCAATAAAGATAGATGTGTTGTTAAAAAAATAAAAATAAAATCAGACACAAATAATCCATGCAAATTGAACTGTATTCACCTTTCTTGTCAGAACTGCTTCCATGGCCTTAAATCACAGACATTTTAAAACCATGCTTAAAATTCATTCTCAAAATTGTCATGCAAGCCATCTGCATTTTACAATTTATTTATTTATTTTTACTCCTCATGAGGTTGGTATCACTGTACATCTACCTAGCAATTTACATGTATTTTATTTGAGTAGAGTTTGATGGCTGTTATGATGAAAATGTCAATGTTCTAATGATTAAATTGATTTTTTTCTCCCCTTTTCCAGAAACAGCATAGCTGCCTCAGCAGTGTGTGCCTTCAATCTGAGTGCCATTACTCAGGCATTTAATGGCCCTTTCCGTTACCAAGAAAACCCAAGATCAGCCTGGCTGCCAACGTTAAACCCCATCCCTAATTTCCAGGTACTACTGCTGCCCTTCAGTTTACTCCAGTCCCTTTTACCTTCTGTCACTCCACTGGGCTGATTTGCGTGGGGCTCATTTTTCCAGGTAGACTCATGGTGAAGATAAATTGGATTTCTCCACATTTATGAGTAGTTTAGTCTGTGGAACTCCTTGCCACTTGTTATTGAGACCATGGGAT
This sequence comes from Pluvialis apricaria, assembly GCA_017639485.1. Lineage (NCBI taxonomy): Eukaryota > Metazoa > Chordata > Aves > Charadriiformes > Charadriidae > Pluvialis > Pluvialis apricaria. The sequence goes on along the minus strand of CM030011.1, from coordinate 69,123,705 downwards.
TCTTGGCAAAAATTGAATGTTTTTATAGATAATAAGAATGTTCAGAGTTTTTATAACAATGAAGAACTTAAAATATCTGTGGCCCAGAGATGTTCTTCTAGGTTAAACTGTTGGAGGATTTTTTCCTCAGGATATACCACTCAAATCCTCCCACTGGAAAATCTTGCAAACCACTATCTGAGACAACCAATACTTGCTTATGGTAGGAATTGTGTTTGTTAAGCTCTGACACAGCAAAGGAAGTCCATTCTTCCTACTTTTATATCTCTGTTATGCTCATCACTGACATGTGAACTGCAAGAATGTGATCCTCACAAAGGGACATGGAGATATGGCCCCACCAAAACTGGGAAGGATTGAAAGCTGAAGGCGGACAAAGTCAAACTAGAAAGGAGACAACCTGTATTTTGAAACATAAATTAACCACTGGGACTGTGTAAGGATGTGATGAGTTTTTCATCACTTCATAGGGCCCCTAAGGCTACCAGTGTTTCAGTGTAAGACAGATGTCTTTCCAAGACACAGTAGCTCAGCCAGACGTTATGGACATGTTGCAGCAGTAACTGGTGGAAAAAGACACATGAGGGTGGTCACAGTGGTTCCTTCTCACCTTAAAAATCTTTGTTTTCATGAATGAGCAGCTTTCCAGGATTGTCAGTTAAGGCCAATTTGAAAATTATAGAACAACTTCTGTCACTTTATGCCCGGATTCAGTCAGTGCAGTGCGGACTATGTGTGTGACAGCCCCAGCCAACCTGAGTCTTCTGAAGCATGAGCCCATTTTACAGCTCAGTCCCTTCCCAGCTGGGCAATTCTAGGAAGGATGGACTTGTCTTCCTGTCCTCACTTCCCCGTGGTGAATCCTTTCAGCCCAATTGTGTGAATCTGGCTCTCTATTATTATGGCAAAGGTGCTGAGGCTGCCTGCAAATGCCATCTGCCTTCAAGCTGGTGATGTCAGGGACCTTCCAAAAAGGACTCTGCAGTCACCTGAAATCACAGCAAGAGCAGATGGGAGGCAGGTCCATGCTGCAGGCAGGGAAGTGCTTGGGTTCTTGCTGAGGAACCTGATTTCTCCCCCTGAGTTCCCTCATGGCACCAAACGGAGGGCTTCTGCCTGTACAAGGTGGGACAGGTTTGGGCTCTTGATCACCCCCTCAGTTTGGTGCACTCAAAACCAAGAAACAACGCTTCACTGAAGGCCCAGCCATGCCAAACGCGGCCAGGCTTTTTTTTTTTTTTTTGAGTTTAAGGGCAATATTAAGGTTAACTGAGAATCAAGGGCTTTCTGTCCCTTGCTGGGCTAACCCGGGAGTATCAGATAAAATGTGGAGTGCAAAGATTGCAGCAGCAAGATGAAAGAAAAGGGTCAGAGGAAAATAAGGAAAGGAAAAGGTGGTATGTGGCAGACAATAGGAAGATTGCAAGAAGAGATTAAGATGTTTTTCAAGTACAGGAGGAACAAGAGGTCAGTGAAGGGCCTTCAGGAGATGACAAGGGTAATTTAGTGACAGAAGAGGCAGATATTGCAAAAAAATTAAATTAATTTTTTTTGCCTCAGTGTTCACAAAGAAGGATGAGGGAAGCATGCCAGAATATTTTTTTCTTGCAGAGAGGAAGGAGAAATACTGAAGGATATAGAGGATCAGGGCAGTGCAGATCATCAGGAAATTAGAACAAAACAAAATAAAACCAAACCAGAGGGATGCTGCGTCAGCTCACAGGCTGCCAATAGTCCAAAAGGATTATCTGTGACTTGATGAGAACAGAAAACAAAACCAATAATGACATTCCTGCCACTGGGACTCCTCCTTCAGTGATGCTCTAGAAAAGAAAGTGAGTGGAGAGAAAAGCATCCAAAACAAGACAGTAGTGTAAACCAGAAGGAGTATAGGAGACAGCAGGAGAGAGAGATCTAAAAACTCTTTAGAACGTGAGATGAGTCATGAACTAAAAAACAGTATTGCAATAGGAAAAAAACCATTAAAACCCACCTGAGGACACATCAAAAACCCACAGATGTTTCCTTAGTCTGGCTACTCAGGAAAATGCTTAAGTTGATAAAAAATTGTACATGTTCATAGGTGGTGGGAATTAGTATCACCCTGTTCACCTAGTTCACACAAGCTCAAAATGTTGTAGAGCCGTTAGGATCCGTATTTATTTTAGTACATTGAAAGAGAAGCTCTCCATGTTACACCTCGAAAAGGCAGCCACACTGCAAAGAGTTGCTTTGATGCATATCGAGAGTATGCACATGGGAAATTTATACACTGTAGCTGAAGTGCTATAAATCTACATCCTAATTCACAATATACTAACTGCTCTTCCAAGGAAAGCCCAAACACTTGGACCCAAAATGAAGGAAAAGAAACTTGTGGGGTTTTTTTTTCTAGTGAAATTACTTGGGTGCGAGCTTCACTTAGTGAGAAGCAAAGTTGTCCATGGACTGAGTATGGGAGTTGGCAGGATTTCTAGTTGTACCACTGACTCCCATGGCCTTGGGCAGGATAAATAACCAGTCACACAGCTGTTTTTCGGAATAATAAATCTGCCCATCATGCATGGCACTGTGGGGAAGAGTGAAGATCCAGCCCTGGCTACAGACATGGACCACAAAACTCCATGGAGGGTTTAATCTTGCATTGGCTTTTGAAAATGCTGAATAGAGATTAGCGTGAGACAAAAACTCAGGCCTTAAAATGCGCCAGCCACCTGGTAGGACTTACACTGGTGTTTAAAAGACACAAGATGAGCTGTCTTCTTCCCGCCTATTCTGGATGGACAAGGGCATTGAGTCCTATTTCAGTGCGTCCTTTGGTGCTGGAGGATGGATGGACACGGGTTCACTGTGAGGATAGAAGAGCTGCGTGTGGGGAGGGGGGAGCTAGTGGCTAACCTGCCTTGCTTCAGATGAAGCCGGATGGGTCTGTTCAGAACATCAGAGCACATCAGAGAAAAGCACTGTGGTGAGTTGGGTTCTGTGATGCAAAATCAACCCATTTTTCAGGTTTTTAACCTCCAGTTTTCGTGCGTTGTACAGTCTGAGATGCCAAGTAGAGTCTGGAGATTATTTGAAATGCTTCAAGGATTTATCACCACAAAAACTTTCTCTCCACTGCTAGCTGTAAATCTTTCTGTAGCCAGTGTTAATTCTTTATTTTCCTCCTCGGTTTGTTAATGCCTTTTGTCCTTCTGGTGTGCTGCCTCCCATGTATCACAAGGGAATGAAACGCCACATCGCTGGTCAGTGGACCAGCTGAGATAAACATTTTGAAAGAGTGGGCTACAGGCCAAAGCTAGGCTAAGGACCTCTGATCAGGCTAAGAGCCTGATCCTTTAACCTCACACAGACCCACCTCCCCAGGAAGTCAACAGGACATGGGCTTCAGAAGAAGAATTTCAGGGTTTGGTCTTGGGCTGCTGGAGATGGGAGAAAATGCAGGTACTGAAGTTCAATCTTCTGTGTTTAGTGTGGGACGCTGAGTGATGACAGCCCTAATGAGAACCTGACGGAGAGAGTCCTGCAGGATGCGCAGCGCTTGTTCCTGATGAATGATGTCGTGCAGCCGGTGACTGTAGATCCATACGTGACTCAGGACAGCATTCGATTTTCCAAACTGGTGGTTGATATTGTCCAGGGGAAGGATACTCTCTACCACGTGATGTATATTGGGACAGGTAAGAGCATCAGGGCTTAAGAAAGTTCCCTCCGCTTGCTCATAGACCTAGCAGCCCTGGGACCCTGATCGTGATGTCATTACGTAGTTGTCATTCAATATCATTTTGGAAAAAAACTGCATGGAAGTTAGTTTACCTGAGTAAATTAAAAGCAGGATGGAGGACTTGAGGCAGAGTCCCAAGTGAACAGACCATCAATCTACATTGTGTTTAAAAACAACAATAACATTTTTCTCCCATTTGTAAAAATGTGTTTCGACTAATCAGACTAATACATAGCAGTGGGGAGGAGCAAAGGTCACTGAAATGCTCTGTGATTTCATGCACGTAAGTTGCCTTTCTGCACTATGACATACTCATCTCTAAATAAGCAATAATAATACTTAACCTCCAGGCTTGCCCAAGGTTTTAATTATTTCTTTCTTTGCACTTCCGTGTGCCTACTGGTGTATGACTCCCAGTGCTTTCGGGAATGGGCATGCACTGAAATGTAATGCAGATGGGGAAGCTGAGGCAAGTGCTTTTTTGTGGTAGCATAGCAGCCAGTGGTAGAATTAAGTATATGATTTAGTCTCTTGATTTTTACTGCCATCCTCTAATTAGCAGGACACATTGCCTCTTCTGAAAAGCGCAGATATCTTGGATAAATGAAAGATGCCGAAGAAGGATAAAGTGTTATAAATGGTTGTCTTAGCCCATATTCATACTAATGATAGAGGTTAAATTAAATAGTTTGATTAATCAGAGCATATGGCCAGCCTCATGGGTATAATGTTGTTATCCTCTATTGCAGAAGCTTTGACTTTAGAATAAGATGGATTGCCTCCGTAAGGGTTAGTTTAATCTCACATCTGAATGCAGAGTCATTGCCTCATTCTCATGTTACCACCTTCTAGGACTGTGTCATAATTTATGCAATTTTTACCACCACTTACTTCAAAAGTGATCATCTTGGATGTGTTCTAGTAACATTCCCACTGTGGGAGCCTCCATGGACGTTGATTATGGTGAGAGTGTACTTAAGTGGAAACACAACATGGTTCTGCCATTTTGATATCTTGATATTTGAAGAGAGGAGTCCCAGCTACAAAGCCTGAGAGAAAGCTGGAATGCTTTCTGCCTCATATCACTTGTATGGAAAGGTCTGCTGCCATAACCTTACCTCCTTATTCATGTTTGCTTTCTGGCCCTGGTGAGTGGTGACTGAAGAGTAAGCTCTGCTGGACCTGAAACGTTTGAACTAGTCAAATGCTTCAGTAGAGACAGCCCTGCCCAGAGGCAGCCCTGAACACAAACCCAGTCCCGAGACAAACCGAGCTCAAACTTGGGCCTCAGTCTTGTTCCACACTTAAGGCCCTCCTAAGTGAAAGAGAAGCTTCACACAGCAGCTAACCCCGCCACTGTAAATTGCTGAGCTTCGGCACCAATACAGAAATTATCGGGATAGAAAGCTTAAGCTTCAGGAACAATCAGGGCTGACAGACCTCTTTGGGGTTTTAATGAAAAATGGTGTGGTTGCCCCCTTTTCCCCAGCATAAATCTCCCACAGTTTGTCAGATCTTTAAATTGTTTAGGTAAGAGCACTGTGAACACAAACATATATGTTTCTGTGTATGCACTGCTCATGCCGTAACATCCCCTTGTCAAGCTGGCAGCACGGCTTCTTCCAGGAAGAGGATCAATTAGATCCGTGACCCATGCAATCATTACAGAGGCCTCTGAAATTTCCAGCAGGGCTGCTGCATCTGTTGTCATTTGTCATGGCATCAAATCACACCGATCTGCTCCATAAACCAAAAGAAATATAGACTCGAGGCACCAGAAATGATCCCTGCTATCTCGGGTCACCTTGCTGTATAACTCACTGGTAACAGGACCAGAGTCTTTTCTGCCTCAGTGCTCCAACTGGGAAATATTTCCAGGTACTCACTGTCCAGATGGTTCACATCCTTCTGGTTTCCCATTGAAGTGTATTCACAGACGGTTTCTGTAATGTCTGAGAACTGATGAGGATTGTAACCATGTAGCTAGAGCTCTCCCTACCATGGGCAGCAGGTGACCCAGAACTAGGTTTAAAGCAGCTGTGTAAAGATGACACTAATATTTCACTTTTTAGGCAGGTATGAAATGAAGTCAATGCCTCCAAGATTTACTTGTGCCTTGTTTCTCGTTCCATTAGAGTATGGCACCATCTTGAAGGCCCTTTCTACCACTAACAGGAGTCTGAGGAGCTGTTATTTAGAGGAAATGCAGATCCTCCCTGACGGACAACGGGAAGCAATCAAGAGTCTCCAAATCCTGCACAGCGACAGGTCGCTCTTTGTGGGCTTAAATAATGGAGTGCTAAAAATTCCTCTGGAGAGATGCTCCATGTACAGAACAGAAGGGTAAGCAAATTTACAGCTCTGATATATTCCACTTCAGCCTAAAAAGAAAAGCACCAGGGAAACATATTCCAGTCTGATTTGGTTTAGAAAGCTTTTTTTCATCACTACAAGACAAAAGACACTGTTGGAAGTGCATCTCCTGATAGATACATTCATGACAGGAGCAATGAGAATGAGTAATATTTTTTTTGGTAAATATTAATTAATCCTCATCAGAAATTAATTGTGTGTTTACCACAGAAGGACTTAAAATATTTACTTCTTTTTTTTAACTTGACATTTCAGTGTTGCTTTTATTAACTCCGTGTGTTTTGCTGGTGGTTCTTATTGGCAATATGGCTGCAGGTTTCTCAATTTGGGTTGCAGCCAGCCTATCCTGACTTATCCGAGGGATCACCTCTCAAACATCTGATGAGGCAGGGCTGAGCTGCGTGGCAAGTTGTTATTGCTTTTGGAACCCAATAGCTCATCTCAACTATGTGTGACACCTCTCACACCTGGATAGATTCTATGCCTTGATTGTACCTTTTAAAGGGAGTAGGAAAAAAGACTTTTTTTAATTGTCAGCCCTGGCTCCAGAGCAGTTTTCCACCCAGAAATGTGTGTAGAAGGATTTTGCATCCAAATGGTGTCCCCTCATTTAAGCAGATGAAAGAGTGTGATACCAAGTGATTGAGACATCTGCCCAAATAATCTCCCTGAGTGTGTAGTGGGGTCTGCTGCGGGTAATTGCTTGTTTACATCTATTAAAAACATTCTTCCTTCTCCTTTCTTGCTTTTGCCTTGCTTTCCTTGATGAGAGTTTTGTCTGAAACTGGTGTCCTCTGTGCTAGACGAGAGGAAGGAATTTGTTAACAACGTCTAAACGGATTCCCTCTTTCATGGCCTATTGCAAGATGTCCCTGTTCTTTTGCCAGAAAAAAACTGATACAGAAAATGTCATCATCATTTTATTTTCAACAAGTAGAGTTTATCTATCAGCTTGTACTAAATTCATGTCTGTCTAAATATAAAAATGCCAGCTCTTTCTATTTTCGCTGAACCTCTTAATTATCCCTTTCAGAAAATACAACTTGGTTATTACTGCAAGTTTGACACAGAAGTGTTTAACGTGTAAAGGTTTAGTTGCTTATACAGACAGGCTGACACAGAAGTGTTTAGTAAGACAAAGAGAACCACAGCTGGAAAATGCCTTCCTGTCCTCAGCCCTTAAAAGCAGAGATTTTAAAAGGTAGAACATAACAGCTGTCCTCTTCAGGCTGTCCTGGAGAGCTTCAGTGTGAGAATATTTATGTGTGTATACATATATATGATCCAGTTTCAAGAGAAACGAGTTCTTCCTTTTCTTTCTTTCCCTAATCTTGAGTTCAGCTTTCCGGTAATTTATAGATCATGTCCCAGTTTCAGCCTGCATAAGTACTCTGTATGCCACTTCCATTAAAACTCAAATGGTGAAGGTTTGCTCAGCTGCCTAAAAAAGGGAGAAGCAGGGAAAAAGCAGCAGTGGCTGGAGGGCAGAAGGGTGGGGGTACCTCACAGGAGCACCATCTATTTAGGACCTGAGGGCCTCAGGGTAGTCACCTGCTATTATAAGCTTATCCCAGCAAGACACAAACCTGGCTCCAAAGAGGTTCCCTCACACGCTGGTGGCCACAAGCAGCCTCAGTTTTATGCATTGTACGGCACCAAGTCCTGGCTGAAATTACTGGGAAGCTTGTGTACCAACGCTGGTTTTTTCTAAACCAAACTTTCTGTGGAGGCATTTTGCAGTGAAATAAGGAAGCAATCCAGCTCTTTGGGGGATGGACACTCAAACTGGGCTTCTTTTGACTAGTTTCATGATAGTTTTAGGCAATTTAAGCTAGTCGCTAAGCTATACCAAAGTATACCAGATAGGGTCTTTTGACAGCTTGGTGGGTGCATACATTTGGCAACGTGGGACGTCAGAATTTGTTGAATTTGGGTGCTGGCCGGGTAGTGGGCTTGTGTACGTTGCAATGGATCCTTTTCCCCAAGGCTGAGTCTTGTGGAGGGACTGTGTATTTGAAAAAAGCAGGAAAAAAAGAAGAAAAATTAGGAAAGCCAAGGAAGGCCATTATTTATTTATTTGTTTAAAAGAATGTTTGTGATATTATTATTACTTTTTAAGCTAAGGGGATATTTTTTTTGCAGGAAACTATTCAACTGCAAATTCTTCAGCTGCAAATGTCGGAACCCTTTTTCCCCTTAGCATCCTGGCTATGGAGGTGATAAGTCAACTTGGCCTCTGTATTTCTTTCAATACCAAACTGTATCGAGAAGGATGTTTTAATTTCCTCCAGTGCATTCCACCTGGCACTTCTCCTGGGCTGTGATTTATTGCTTATTGTTGTGTCTATGTTTAATACATGCCAATATACAGCCACCACGGGAAGAAGGGCTCCCACCCCTAAAACACCCCCCTGCTTACTATTTGGTGGTGCTGTGACTCCTTGACTGGCCTCCCTGAAAAGCTCTGGTTTCAGCAGTTTTTATAATCTAATCGTTTTGATGGGGGCTCAGGAAGCTTGGAGGTGATGGAGAATTTTTGCCTCCCAGGCAGGAATACCACAACACTGTTTGTTTTCTTTGGCTCTGCCTCATGTTATCAGGAAACTTTGCAGCTTTTTACACCCCGGGGGCTGATGTGGGTTTGTGATTGCTGATGTGGAGCTCTTGCCTTTACTTGGCCTTCTCCTTTCTCCCTGGAACAGGCGGTCTTGTATCAAGAGAAAATTGATCCTAGCATTGATCCTCTCCAGCCATCCTTGCCGTTGTGCTGCTTTAAAACCTTGGGGCTTGGTACCGAGGCTCAGAAATGAGGCAGAGGAAAAAGCAGCAGTGAAGGGAAGAGATGGAAAGGGAAAAGGATTTCTGCCATCTCCTTTACTGTTTGTTTATTGACACGGCACCAATTTAATGTCTTAAATGGTGGCCAGTAACTCAGCCCCATGTCTTGATGGTGTTCGTTGACCCAGTATATTTCTGGGTGTCTGAGCAGTGTTTTGTGTATGCCCACTGACCTGTCACAATCTGTCTTTTCAGAACAGCCAGTCTTAGCAACAGGGCAACGGGAAGACATCTGTAATGTCAGCTGCCCAAATTTACAGGCTGGACTTGGCTGCAAGGAACTTGCCTTGTGTGTGTGTTTTCCTGTTGTGCTTCAGTGCTGCCGTTCCCCGCTCTCGCTGGAGAGTGTTAGGAAGATGTCCAAACCTACAAGCCCTTTGAACACGCAGCATGTTTTGAAGGCTGCTTTGCTGGGTGGTAGCTTGGCTGTGCCTGCTGCTGGATTTTGCATGGCTTTGAAATCTTTGTAACCTCCCTGCAATTTTCAAATGAGCTTGGATTTTTACCTCAAGTTGCCCCCAAGCTTTGGGGAGGGATGTTTGGAGAGCCAGCACTGCAGCTTTATCGCTTACACCACCATATCTCCAGAATGTGTCTGAACAAAATCCTGAGTCTGAATTTGAGGGAGGTGAGGACTTCAGATCTGGACCATTGTTTTCAGGTGGGGCCTACTGTAGGGGTAACATAGTAATTTTTTCAAAGGGTGGGGTGAGATTATTCATTTTAGGAATTGCAATCAAACAGGTAGGAAAATGAAGCGGGTTGTTGCAGGGAACACTTTGTATTGCCCCTTGGCAGCATCAGGGCCGTGGGCCTCTGAGCAGACAGAAACCCTGAGGCGGGTCTTGGAGTGATTTTGTGGCCACTTTTTGATTACACATTCAAGTGAGGAAAAGAAAATGTGCTTGGGAATGAGACCAGAGGGTCTCTTGAATACCCACCTTTTCTGCTCTCCCTGTCCTGAGCAGTTTATTTTATGTTGATAATAATTCTTTCCTTTTCCTCCCTCCAATTTCCTGCATAAAATCTGCAGTTTGCATAATGCAAGTTGCAATTTTGGGATGTTCAGTGTGGTTCTGAGGGTAGTTTGGCTTGCTTGTCCTCTCCCTGTCGTGCTGTGCTCTCATGTGGGATCCCATCAGGTTGTGTGAGTGCCACCTCAGGTCAGCCTCATGCCAATGGAGATAGTCCTGCTTCCGAGGCTACGGGGAGAGCCAGATCCTCTTGTGTGCAACTGTGACACGCTCTCATTTGAACTCTGCCTGCTTTTCTGACCTGGTTGCAGAGAGTTTGCTGTTGAGTGACGCTGAGCTTTTTGCCCTCCTACTTGGCCTAAATTCTGCCGTACATCCCCTTCGGCCATGGTGCTTAATGCAAAGCTAGCAGAAATGACTCAGCTGACAAGTACTCTTATTTGCTGACTTGAGATCTGTTTGAGAAACACAATTCACCTCTAAATAGCTCTGGGCCAGTGATCAGACAACTAAGTACATATAGGTGAGTAACTCCTGAAATGGCTCCAGGGAGTTCTTGGAAGAAAAGGGTCAGCAGCTGCAGTAAAGAAGCAGAGAGTTTTTTGCCCTCTTTCTCTCTTCCGTGCTTGCCTTCCAATGTGGAAAACTGGAGTTCCAAGCACGGCCCCTGTACTACTTCCATAGCACACTTTAAGGCGGTTGAGATACCGCACGGAGGATTGCTTTGGTGGTTATTGTTATTGTCGTCTTTTTTTTTTTTTTTTTTACTGCTTATGTAGAAAAGGAATGAAGTACTTGATTTTAGGATTGCAAAAACAGAATTACAGGATTACCAGATTTCAGGACTGAAACTGTTGGGAAACTTAGTTAAAGGAATAACACAGTGTGGGAAGAGATCTAAAAATTTCCCAGTTTCAGGGAAGGAGTGAATTGAATATGGGCTGGAAATCTTCTGACCTCTTCATCAGAATGACGATAGTTCCTCAAAGGACAAACAAGGAACTATTGTTGGATAAAAAGCACGGCAGAAAAAATGTTAAAAGAGGTAGGGGAGGGAACAAAGCAGAGACTGTTGTTGTGTGGAGCCCAGCAACCAGCAGATTGCTGAGGTCATGTTGATGGCCTGACTGTTCGTCGAAGACCTCAAAAATCCTGCCCTTTTTTCTGAGCTGAGGGTGCTGAAAATCTGGCCCAGATTTTGTTTTGAAAATCTTCTCCCCTGAGTCTTAAGAAATATCCAACACATTGAACATCCTTTTAAAAATAGAGGCAAAAGGAAAGGTAAGAGCCTACAAAAATGTTGTGATAAAGCTTAATCATCAATTTCCATCTGCTTTGGCTGATATGGCCTCTCCAAAATTAAGGGAATTAGCTAATTATTGTACCACCAATAATGCTGAAAAGCTTTGGAAGACTTCATAGGCGGAAAGGAGATTGTTCAGCCCAATCTTTTGTCATCCACAGTATCCAATAATACATCAGAATAAATCACTAAACATCTGGTTTGGCATTCTGGTTGCATTTAAGTAAATAGCAAGACTCCCACTGACAGAGAATGAAGACATCAAACAGAACCATGATCACTAAAGCTCTTGGAAAGAATGAAGTTTGGTAGATGAAATGGATCTGTGTTCTTTAAATAGAAGTACAAAATTATACCATTTTCTCTATTCTGAAAACACATTTGCATCTGCTGTAGCAGGCAATTACTCCTGTTTTCTTTAATGTAGCTTCCTATATATGTAAAGTTAAGCACATCCATACTTTTTGCAGGATATGGACCTTTAAGATTCATGGACATGGTGCAGGTCTAAGAAACCTGTATTTCAGGGTAGCAGTTGAAGAGCTTCGTCTGAACAGTCTGGGAAAGGGACGTGGCCATGTGTGTCTGAAACTGGAAAAAAAAAGGAAGGCAAGGGTAAGCGGTAATGTAGTGAGCAGGGGCATGTTTCCAGTAAGATGCCAGGGAGATTGGTTTTCAGTTTCATCTTATTTGACATTATTTTTAATGGCATGGAAGAAAGAAAATAGCATACTTTGTAGATGGCATTTAACTATGAGGGAATCACAAATAACAGTGAGGAGAGAAATGCAATGCAGGGCCAGTAGGGAAACCAGCAAGAGGCTGAGTTTGAGAAATAAGCCTGTGCTGAGATTGCCGGTGTTTGCATCACTGAAAAAGAGAACAGAGAATGAAAGAGTGGAAATGAGCTTTGCTCCAAACCAGATGAATTATTACAGTTTTTCCTGTTTCTATTAAATGCTCAAACCAATGGCAAGCTTTACATTCATTTTAAGCTGTCTGTACACTTTTAGGCTTCTACTTTTAGCTCCAAACTATGTAAATGGTCCCGAGTGAATGGTATTGTGGCAGAAGGGGAATTTAGGAGTAGCCAGAGTCTGGGGTTATACAACTGCTGAAACAGATGAAGGTCACTTCAGAAACATCCAAACAAGATCAGCTAATTTCAGGGCTCACTGGCTTTTGTCTCCTTACTATCATGACTAGGTTGCCAATTTGTTTCGGGGGGCTTTGGATTTGCTAGGAGGGAGGAAAAAGTGGGAAGGTTGAGTGTGCTGAGGGCTTTTATTTGCTTCTTATTTTTAAAGTGCACTGCCAGCATGGCTTAGCTCGCAAGATCGGGAACGGTTTAGCATATGGATCCCTTTACCTCTAGCAGGCTGACTTTAGGCCAGCTCAGATCAATGATGTCTAAAAGTCATTACCATCTGATGCCTGCTAGGTGGGCTATGTGAATTTGCTTTCAACACAGTGGCGACTGACAGGAAAGCAGGTAGTTTTCTTGGAATATGTAATGTTAGGATGACATTGATGCTATTGTTATACAACAAGATTAATAACTAATGCTACCAGCAAGCCCCAGGGCAGATATCCATTGCATCTGTCAATTCTTGCAATTTGCTACTATTATGTCATCAGATTTGTATTCTAGGCAATGGTTATATTCAGCGATGTGGCTCCTGGTGCAAAGAGTCTACAGCCTTGCTGCTGCTGTGGCTGGTTTGCTTCATGTCTCAAGCTTCCAGTCAGCATTTGCGGTGTAAAACGCGAATGTGTCCAGTGTAAATACTGAATTAATATATTGCTACAGATGCATCATTAACTTTTTATTAGGAGATGTGCTGTTTTACCTGTTTGTGTAGGCGGAAGTGTTTGAAGCCAAATTTGTTATTGTTGGTTTAAGTTTAAAATTCAAGTACATGTAAGTACATAAAATATGTATGGGTTGTAGAAAAGCACAACGTTGTACTGTCTAGTGTCTTTTACATGTCAAAATACCTAAGTACTGTAGATCTATGGGAACACTGCAGTCTGCAAAGGGGTAGGGCTGGATTTCAAGAACATCCATTTACTTAAGTGATGTTATCTCATGTTAAAAAGTGGAATTGACATGGTTTGATGCCGTTTTTATAACTGCATGGGGAAAAAGCAATGGAGAATATGTTGGCAGGACCATTTTGCCCCTTATACATTGTTAAAATAGCCCTGCGTTGGGCAAGAGATGTGTTAGATCCTCAGGGTGTAGTATGTGGTCTAATATTTATTTGCCTTTTGCAACACACGTTAATCTACAAAGGCTCTGTCTAGTTGAATCTACATCTTGTTGAGCAGAAAATAATTACCCAGAGCTTAGCAAAATCTAGCTTTCACAAAGGAGCCGCTTGAATATGGATTACTTTGTGCAGCCTGGGCGACAACTGTAGACTGTTTTCAGGTTTCTTTATCATCACTCACATTTCTCTCTAAGTTTTCTGCCTTTACAGTTTTCTTTCCCTTCCTAAATTCCCATTTTAGCATAATTTGTGTTCTTAAATCATCAGCATCTCTCAGAGGCTATGTAAAGCACCTCTCCGTGTCCCTTGCAGTGGATTTGCTCTTGCCTAAACCACCCTTTTTCCCGTACCCACCTACGCCATCAGACTACAGGAATTTGCCATGTTCACACAGAACTCTCAGATCTGCAACCACAGAGCAGAAACGCAGGAGCAGAGCACATCTTAATCTGACAGCCGCCTCCAGACACTGACTGACACAGGGCAGAGACAGGGAATAACACTTGAGTGCACTGATTTGCCCAGGCTGCCTTTCCAAAAGGATGTCTAGTCCCCTCTGCCTCTTTCCATATGGCAGCCCTGGAGGGCATGTTTTCTTAAGGCTCAAAAGCCTGCTGAGGCTAGGAAATGGTTGTGCTTCGCAATCCAGACAAATATGCCCCGCTTTCAGGAATTCCTTCTGGCTATTCCTTTCATTAGGACTTTAATAGTATCTGAGTTTTCTTGTGGATGACTGATCCCATCACTGGTAGTCAGAGGCCCTCTGTACTTCTGTTTTTATTAGAGGTCAGTTTTGTTTGGCACAGTGACAAGAGTTTCTAAAAGTGTTTGTGGAGCAACACATTCTTTTTAATAACCTGCTTTACTGATGTAAACATAAATCTAGATTTAATCAGAATTTTTCTTGGGATGACATTAATCTTCATATTTGAATAAATGCAATGTTGTTTTATTTCACAGCTTTAAAAATAAAGATAAACACCTGTCCAATAAAGAAGTCACTGTTGCTAAAAGATGATGGAATGGGAGCCAGAAAGTAAGAATTGGAATAGTTTGTTGTGTAGATTGTGCGAGGCCATAATCTATAAACCACAATCGATTAAAGTGATATTGAAAATGGTAAGGCAGGAGGTAGAAACTGGCAAGCCAAGGTCCCTGATGTGGAAAGGAAAACGAGGTGAAACTGCATCTGAAAATCCTCTGTCTGTGCACTGCTTCTTTCCAATAAGTTACATGTGTTTGGCTCATAAATGGACTTCAGTTTGAGAGGTTGTTTTACACCATGGCTTTAATTTATGCATTCAAAACAAATCATGTGCAGAGCAGCAATCACTGATGCTAAGCATGTGTGGGTGATAAATTACACACGCACACAACACACGCACACTTCAGCTTCTCTGCCTCTGCGTCCAATATCAAATGCCAAAATACCAAACCTTGTCTGTCCAGATTAGCATCAACTGTAGCTCTCACAGTGGTGGTACCTGTGAGCTGTAGTATGCTATTCCTGAGTAGCGCCCTGCTCCACAAATAGCCCCATTAATTGCTTATGAAATACATGGCTACTCGTCTTGAGGAAAGGGCAGTAGCATCTGGCGCGGAATATGTTGTATTCACCAGCTGAGAAATGAAGCTGCTACTTGACCAGCGTCTGACTAAAGCAGCTCAGTTCCACTTGGCTTCTCTTCTCAGTGGGGAAAGATAATGGATTTGTACAGATCACTAACTCATCTCTGCAGTTTGAATTTTTAAAGGTATCAAAATTAGAGGGATTGTTTGAAGGTCTGGTGCTTTTTTCCCCTTTCTAATCTTATTTTCTTAAGCCACGAACATCCTTTTGATTCTTATTCTTCTCTTTTCATGCCATCTGGCTTTAGGGAAGACAGAAGTCCGCTCTTCCTTGCACGGGCTATTGAGGTTGTCAGTAATTATGATTTGGTTGGCTGGAAGCTAAAATGATTATTTGTTTAGTTCATCCCCTCCGCAGGTTGATAGCAATGGGACAGTAAGCTAACCTCGTCAGGAAATGTCTGTCTGCCAAACACAGCCTCGTGCTTGCAGCTAACAGACACAGCTAAAGCCCCCTTATTGCTTGCAAAGGGCTGTTCGCTCAAAGTTACCTGCTCAAAGAGTGCAACAAACCAGTGCGAAATTCTGAGGTCTTATGCCCCAAAAAGAGCAAGATGAACTCTTGTGCTGCCCATGCTCCTGAGATGCTGAGCAGAGGTGAGCATAGGTTGCTCAGTGCTTTGTGGGATCAGGCTTATAAATGTTTGCACCGCACCAGTTGATAGCACTGCAGTCTCTGTGCCTCTAATGAACTAACCGGTGATATGCATCGGGGTTTAAAGGACTAGGTGCTATGACAGTTATCATGCATCCCCGGTGAACGTGATGTTCACTGCAGGTTCCAAACTCATCAGCAAAAGTGCAGAACCCTCTCTGGGCACAGTGGCAGGGTTTTGTTAGCAAACGCAGTTTGGAAAGGGAGTTTCTCAGTCTTTGGCTCTAGAGCCCTGCCTCTGCAGATCGTCACCTCCTCTCATTCCATTCCCATTTTCTTTTAGTCATCAAAAAGGAGTGAGAAAGAGGTAAATGAAAAGAGAGGGAACAAAAACTGGGAGAGCAGGTGCATCCTGACAGATGAGAGGAGCAGAGTCCTTCAGTGTGAATGCTTTGGATGACAGTTTTTTCCATTCTTACTACCAGACAGAAGACACAAAAATGTGCCATTTTGTACCAAAAGCCACAAAACTGTCCAATGGGACTGGCTTTTGGTACAAAATGGCACATTTTTGTGTCTTCTGTCTGGTAGTAAGAATGGAAAGAAGGTCCAGTAATTCTTTCCTTTGGTCCCCTGAAGCCTAATCTCTTGGGTCTGGTTCTATTGATTTGGTGATCCATTTATTACACAGTCTAAAGCTTTTTAACTCTCCGGGAAAAATGACCAAAAGATGA
This sequence comes from Pluvialis apricaria, assembly GCA_017639485.1. NCBI lineage: Eukaryota > Metazoa > Chordata > Aves > Charadriiformes > Charadriidae > Pluvialis > Pluvialis apricaria. The sequence continues at coordinate 69,107,262 of CM030011.1, read as the reverse complement.
AGTCACCTAGACCCAGAGCAAATTAGAGCAGATATGAAAAACTTTTGAACTACAGATGTTTAAGCTTTAATGAAGATTCTGAAAGAAGACCTAATTCAGGCTAATAGAAAAAAGGAGATCTTGGGCAGGACCAGCATCTTGGAAGCAGAAGCCTTTTTACAGCACTTGCTATTCATGAAGGCTCAGCACCACCAGCCTTCAAAGGCCCTGTAAAAACTCTTTTGAGTCATAGTTAAGAGTTTCCATTGACTTCACTGGGCTGTGGATAGCGCTCCACTTGCAGAGTTGTAATCCTTTGTGTTATCCCAGATCACTGCTGTAGAAATGATTGCAACAGCCGACAACAGGGAGGCTTACAGCTCCCAGACAGCAGGCAGCAGGTGAGCTCTTATGAGTAAGATCTTATTTTCATGCAAATGTCCTTGGTAAGTGAGAATAAGGAACCGGAGAGAAAAATACCTTGAATAGGAGATACAAATGGAATTGTTTTTCAATTGAGCGTTGTCAGTGTGTGACTTTATGCCTCGGATAAGACATTTATTGCGAGGCAATGAATTAAAGTGAATCGCTATTGATAGTAATGCCCTGTCATAATAAATCCAACCTCTTAGATATCCATCAAGAGGTATTCTCCCGAGTCCTCACTGAATGCGCTATGGTTAGTAGATGGCCAGAGGGGAACTGAGGACATGGACCATGTGGTATCATCACCATCTTACTTCCACAAGTATCCCACTTTGTGGGATTTCATTAACTAAGTCATTAGCATTAATATAGCCAGTGTTAACCTGGTATGCTTGAGTAGTCTTCTGGGATAATGGGTTCCCTCTACCTGTGTGAATTATGATGGGAGACAATAGTGTGTCATTAGCTCCTTGAGGCATTCCCAGCCTGCCACTGGGGAGACCTAAGTGTGGTGTTCCCTGTATGTATGGCCCCACTGAGCCAGTGGCAGAAGTCCCATTGCCTTGAAACATCAGAATTTCATTATAGCATGTAAACTCCTTTGTATCTTATTTCACAGTATTTACACACTGCCCTGCGAGACTTTGGGTCCCCTGGCCTCTGTGAGACTTTTCAGTGGTATCATAATACAAAATGATATTTAAATGTAAACATTTCAATTTAGCGTTCTGAGCACAGGGAAGTACTGTGATATCTTTACGTTTTCCACACCATGGTGCCTGATCTACTAAGAATAGCAGCATACTTCTGATGCATTTTGATCTGTGTGTACATGTATGCATACATATATTTGTCTTTTGGTGTGTGTTTACTGGTGTGGTTTTATCTTTTAATGATATAAATAAGGACATATATTCTAACGCTATTGTAAGGATATAAATTAGGGTGGATTTTGAAGTGTTCACTTAAAGTGTTTGCCAGAAATGTTGTTTTCTTGTATTAATGCACATTGTAATGCTTTTCCTGCTTACAAAAAGAAAAAAAAAAGGAGCAAATTGTGTGTGAGTAAATACATTCCTCCTCACCCTTAAGTGTATCGCTGTCAGCTGATATAATAGGCTTCTCACCAGAGCTGAGGCAGATGAGTGGGCTCCAGATCCTGAAGGGAGGCAGACAGCATAGCTATTTTGTTTTTAGATTTCAAATGGTTTTGAGGGCCTGCCGTCAGACGGGGAGAAGTCCCAGGCTTTGATGGTTGTTAAATTATAGAGTGCTCGTTTTGACAACCCAGCAGAGCCCGGGCTGGGTAGGAATTCATTACACCCAGGATGCAGCGAGCAGGGATGGCGCGGGATGGCCATAGCTCCCTACCAACATGCTCCACGCCGGGCTTTTGCCGGGGCCCAGCACCGTGGCCTTCTGGCGGTTCTGCAGCTCGGTTACTGATGGCCCGTCAGCTGGGGGTCAGTGGCGGCGCAGGGGACCACAGGCTGTGATTCATTGAGTGCACCGTTAGGGATCTGTAGCTCGCCGCTCTCAGCCAAGAGCAGCACATTAGCTACATGACATACATTATGATAGTGCCAGCAAAGTGGTCAGTGCCTAACCGGGATATATTGCAGCCTGTGGAGTGGCTGAGGGCTGCAGCACAGAACATATGGAGATTATTTCCTGAATTTATGCAGCACATGTTTTCCTATAAATTAAATTCAGGGAAAATGTGTATCATAATAGGGTGATGCTCACAACAGCCTTCCCTGTTATGAATTACAATGACCTCTCTCAGCTCGCTGGGTGCCCAGCGAAATGGCTTCATGCAGTTGGAAACAATAGCATTTACGTGGTGTCAGGGTCTGAAAGCCTGACCAAAAGGCTCTCTAACTAAAAGCGGGGTTTTTCTCTCCCCCCGCTTCCACTGTGGCTTCTCTCATTCTTATTCTTCTCTCTAGAAACTTCCCAGTTTCGTCCTGAAGGGCCGAGTTACTGAGAGGTTGGGCAGATGCCCCAGTGTCCGCTCCGTAATTAACTGGGCGCTGCCCTCGCTGAGGGGCCGCTGGATGGCAAGGGCAGCTCTGGATGTGGCATCAGCCCCACTTCATGGATGAGGGCGGTGTATGTTGCCAAAACAGCAGGATAGGGGGTCCTTAGAGAGAATAATGAGCAAAGCAACACGTGTCCCTTCTGTGTCCTTGGACTGAGAATCCTAAGTCTTTTCTAGGCAAATATTTGGTGTTCTGTTGCCTGGGGCTGGGACAAAATCATCTTTGCCTTTTCCTTGGGTGTGTTGAAGCAGCTGAAGGAAAAATGTAGTAGATAGATAGATAGATAGTCATTTTAACTACCTTCCTAAAGCGTGAAAGATAAAGTTATGTTCCTGACAACTCTGTGTGTGAAATCTTTAGTAGAGGAAATATTGGAGCTGCCATGTAGGAGCAAACTGGAAATTCATAATTAAAATATAAATATATACATATGTGTCTGTGCCTGTGTGTGTGTATATATACACACACACACACACATATATATATAAAGCAATGGGTACCAGACAGCAAAACAATCCAGGGTTTGCTTTGGGGCAAATTGTTGTGGAGTCAGTACAGACTGATAGAGTGTTTTCAGCTGTGCTTAAGGGACTTGCTTTTTCATTTGTGGCTGATTACAGGCTAATAGGATTTCAAAGATTTCTGGGAGGGAACAGTTCACATCTCATTGCATTTGATTATTTTTTATTTTTTTTTACGTTTCATTTATCATACTGATACCTGCCCTTAGAATAAATTTTATTATTCTCCTGTTTAGCTTCTTGAACTGAATTTTTCCCCTTGGTCCCTTGCTGCTGTCTAATTGGCAGTTTTCAAATCGTTTGGGACTTTTGGAAAGATCCTATCAGCCTTTTGTGTGATAGAAGAGAATGGATCATTGGAATAAAAAATCGTGTTGCAAATCTTTTTAGGTTTAGTCCTCTCTTCTTTGTCTTTCACTAATACATGCATGATGTGGCTTGTACTGTTATGTTTTCTTAATGAAAATTAACAATTTGAAAGCAACTCATGGGAACAACCAATACAGCTGAATTTTATCGGTACAGACTAATTCTGTGACTGACCTTCTCTGTTTAGCAGCAGTAGTAACCCTAGTTATTTTTCTTTAGCAGCTCACATGTTGGGAACACACACTTAGCCTGTAAATATGGATTCAGGAGGAAAATGAATACAGCAGTGTTCAAAGCAGCCAAAAGCTTAGAAATAATGTTCTGCTGTGACTTTTCCAAACTGACATCTTGATGTTGGGATTATAAATGAAACCATTGTTCCAGCAAAGGCCAAGACTAATAGAAAGCCTTTATTACTGGTCCATTGGCTAATTCTGCTTGTCTAACCCCTTTGGATGGACACAGTGTCAGAAAACATACTCACAGAGGTTGCTTTGTGTGAGATTTGGCCTGCTGAGTGATTACATGGGGGCACAAAGATATCTCAATGACAAGTGTTCTTTGACTAAAATTTGTAAAGTCATTTTCTTTCTCTAGGCCTTGGAGAGGAGTGAACTGATTTTTAATCTACAGTTTCTATGAGTGATATTTGCTTTGTGTTCTATCACCTTCTATTCAGCCATTCTCCCCTTCCAAGCAGGTAAACCTCTGCTTAGAAGAAATTGTTTCTTCTGCTAAGCCTCCGTGCAGTTGACAGCTGTCATATACAAGCACTATACTTGAATACGTGTCTTTAGAGCTAGACAGTCTTAAAGAGCTTTAATCTTTTCTCTTTGCACATGCAGGGAATGCCTAGGAGCCAGAGACCCCTATTGTGGCTGGGATAACAAGCAGAAGCGTTGCACCACCATTGAGGACAGCTCCAACATGAGCCTGTGGACTCAAAATATTACTGAGTGCCCAGTAAGTGGAAAGAGTGCAAATAGTTTATATATACTGGGTTTATATATACTGGTGTGTGACTGTGTATGCATGTGTAGAATGGGGGAGAGAAAGTGAGTGTGTGGCAGCCTGATGAGGACTGGCTGTTAGGAGAGCTTGGAAATCCTAGTATCTGTGCATAGCCACTTGTTTAGAGCACGGAGACCCCAAATGTATTTGTTTGCTCCAAAAAGGGCATCCCAAAGCAAGCATTCTGTCCTCCTGATACCCACCCATGCCTTAAGAAGATTGGATCACGCTGTTGGGTTACTGCTGAAAACCGTGTAAGCCCCAGATGAAACTTGAGCTTTCTCAGGGCTGGTCCACTGTCGGCACCATTTGCTTGGCTGCCCTGCAGGTCAGGGAAATCAGAATAGCTGATGTACACCGTCCTTAGGCAGCATCCGGATCATTTTCCTCTTGGCTCCCTGAGCTGGGCCCAGGAGACAATACTGGTGAAGAAGTGTTGCACTGACAGGAGGAGGCATCTAGGGAGCAGCAGAGAAACAGGGCATGTATGGATGGTTTGCAGAGGGAGCAAAAAGATGCATTATGTACAAGAGAACAATAGGGAATGAGAGAGTGTATCCAAGAGAGGGAGCATGAGAAAAAGGGTGTTCGATTCTAAACTTAATTTGGCAAACCAAAGCACAGGTGGGCATGAGGAGGACTGAACACTTGCTTTGGGATGCCCCTTTTGGGCAAACAAATTAATCTGGGGTTTCTGTGTTGCACACAAAATCTATGTGATATTTCAAGGAGATGGTCTTCTTTCCTTGCCCTGGTCTCCATGAGATGCAGCAGTTAAAAAAATGTGTCTCTGCTTGAATCCGTTTGAGTTGGCTCACCAGCTCCCTTCCCACTCACCCATCCTCCTCTGACGACAGTATCCAGTTCCTGGCTGTGATCCCCAGAAGCCGTCTGGCCAAATTTAATTCCTGCTGCTTGAACTGTACCTGCAAGGTGGTTGGGGAGGAAAAGCAGTCTTGTTAAATAAATTGGGGGCGGGGGGAGAAATTCTCATTAATGTCCATCGTTATTATCTAACGTCAATTAGCATGTTAATACTGCTAAATCCAGTAGATAGAAAGAGAGGACTGGATGGGTTATATCTTCAGTATGCTATTTCTGTCTGGAGGTGCTGGGATGTTTATTCCCCTTATCTTCCTTACTTCTTAGATATTTTCCTAGGAAATATTAGTCATTACTTCAATCCATCCTCAGCTTGGCAGGCTTAAGTTTTTCACTGCTGGATTTAGAGGCTTGCGTGTTTATAACCCTCCTGTGTTGAACTGGGATGCAGTGCTTCTTGATTGCCCATGCTGTTATCTCGTCCTGCTTAATGCCTGTGTCTGTTGATAGGTGTGTGAGGTGTTAATCCTCTAGTTTGAACATGTCTGCTGTGGTGCACACTAGGGAACAGGCTACTCCAGATCATTGTTTCAAGGTCATAAAAATCCAGTGCAGAATATTCAGGAGCTTTGGCTGGTTTTGGGGTGCTAGTTTTACATTTGTTTTAGCATTTCCGTTGTAGATTATTTTCTGTTTAGGTGCTCTCATTCTGGCGCATCAGCCTTGTGCTCTTTGACTGATGGGCTGCCAAGCTGTTTAAAATCCACATGCAAGTGGATTCTTTCTCCTCTGCCCCTTGCCGGAATGAATTCAGCTCTGGCATGGAGTGGAATGGCTCATTTAAGCACCTACATCAGCAATATCCAAGTATTTCCTTGTGTTCAGTGCAGGATAAAGGTTGTGGTGAACAGTGGCAAGAGTCTAGGGCAGCATGTGCAAATGACCACTGGAAAGGTAGGGGAATGCAGTGACCCAATGTCAGATTTCACTGTTGAAAAAGGCCTCTCTGGGAGTTTAGTTGGATGAGTTACTGTCTTAAGAAGTAGCTTCTCTAACCCCACTTTCCTGGGCTGAGCACCAGGCGCTCAGCTGTGCTGGTACAGCTGTATGTGAGATCACGCTCAAGTGTGACATGGCGGAGATTAAAAGCACCCCTCCCAAATAAACTTTTCCTAACCCAGATAATGTGAGTGAGTTCTTCTGCAGCCTAGCCCACAAACAGATGTCCTGGCACAGCTCAGAGACTGGCATGCAGCAACTTTTAAAGCCAGAACTGGCATATTATTGAATTATATCCTACAGGGGCCAGGCATTTGTGTGAGTCAACCACAACACTAACACAACTTGACTGCTGCTCTTGTGCAACCGTGCTTGTTCAGAGCTAGTCTGAACATCTTTGTACAGCACTACATTGTACCACAGATTCCCGCTCTCCAGCTTTAATATTAAGGGATCTTAGATAAAGGGTTAATTATACAGTGTTAACATAGTACCTTGGGCAATGGTTAATATATGTTATTAGCAGGTAACACCCAGAACCTCCTAAAGATTTGCTTCTAAGGTTGCAACGTCAAACATTTTAGTATTAAGAAGTGATAGGACACAAATTGCACATACTGCTCTTCTTTTCCCTACTTGTGCAGGTCATATCAGGGAGTCCTGAATACATGATTGCATGCTGTTTCTTCTTAGGCTTGGGAGAAGGGAGTAATGTGCCTTTTGGTTTCAGGAAAACTGAAAAAAGGCACAACCTACTTTATAATATCTTACTGATGCCAACATGAGCCACCAGCAGGAAAGGAAGTTTAGATTTGGCTAACAAACTCCATTAGCCAAGTTCATGGGGTCACTGTTGATGGTGGTTGGCAAGTCAGGAATTGAGAATTCAGAATGAAGTGTACAGACCTCATTATCCTGAGTCAAATGTGCTGTTCCTCACATGTTTTCATCCCAGTCCCACTCTGTGTGTCCAGCAAACCCCTATCTCAGTCATCTGGCATCGGCTCCATGCCACCCCATTTTCTTGCTGATCAGTGCCAGTCTCCCCACTCCTTTTTCGGGGCATCTAGCAGACTTGTACCCTGCTCTCAATTCCTGTGGGCTCAGCCATGCAGAGCTGCAGTGTCGGGGATAATCCTGCTCTGGCCTACACTGGAGCATGCCCAGTACACAGAGACGACTTCAGGTGCCAAGAGCAAAATCTGTGAGTCTCTGAAAACTGCAAATTTTCCTCTCCACCTCCCAAGGATTTTATACCCTAGACAGATCTGAATCACTTTTCATGAAAATTGTGAAAAGGTGTTACAATGACATAAAGTTCAGTTCCTTGCTCTGAACACTAACTTATTTCAAGGAAAAGGTTGCTACTTGTGGACGTTCTTTTTCCGTAGTTTTGATTTTAGAAATGTTTGAAATAGTTTGCCTGAAACTTTGCAAGAATTTTCAGCTTCTATCAGACAGCCAGCATGGAAACTTCCAGCTGAAACAACTGAGGCTTGGCAAAGTTATAAGCAGTTGACATCTAAATCCTAAGAGGAAGTGTAGATGAATCAAAAGAACAAGGAATGCCTCTAGCCTTATCTGTAATATCAGAATAAACATTGAAAATATCCTGGCAGTGGGGTGTAGGAATGGTCAGTCTGAATTTTTAGATCCTGCACTTGAGCCTTTAGATGGTACAAGGAAGAAATGAAAAGGTGACGCCTTTGGTGGGAGTATGGCTGTTTACAGAATATGAGAGCTCTGGAATTGGTAATAGTGTCAGATGTTTTTAAAGATGTCCCCCCTGTCTGATGGGCACTGTGTTGGCTACAAAGGATTTGCCTTGTAAAGATATTCCTGAAAAAGATCAATGCACATGGGTTTTTATCCCACATCCCAAGTTTGCTCTTTTGAAGATATTTTTATGAATTTAAAGATGGAATAATAATCCATATGTAATTTCTTAAGTATAAAAACTTCCCACAGTCACAATGTGACATGTTTATAAATCTCAGCATTTTGGTTATGGCTGCTTATTTGTTTTATTTTTGGGTTGCTTCCCAGTATCACTTATGAGCCAATAATTATTTGTCAGCTTTTTTTTTTTTTTTAATTGAAGCCACGGGCCATATCATACCATTGATTTCTGAACAGAACTCCCTGCTGGAATCAGTAAGGCTTTCTGGCTCAAAAATGAATAGAAGTGATCCAATACTTGGATTATGACTTTTGTAAGGCAGGAGGAAAAAGGAGATAAAAATCTAGTATTAAATATCTCAAAGTAGTTCTTTTGATTCTCCCCCCTCCCCCGACTTTTAGCAACCCAACTGTATTGATTTTTGACTGCATGCATGTTTAAAACAACAAACTCAACAAGAAGAAAACTCAGTGTTCTTTTCTCTGGGCATCTTGCCTTGTAACCTGCAGCCCAGAGCAAATTTTTACGACAACATGATAATCTATTGCAAACAAAGGTTTGCAACAGATGCTTGAACCCCCCCCGACTACACCCTGACGAGCATAGTAACAGATCTAAATTACTTCCATGCCACTGCTGCATATTTTTGATGCTGCTGTGGATGGGTGAGAGGGGAAGATGACAGCCTACCAGAGGTGCATTGTGAGTGTTTAACATAGTGCCAGACTTGGAGAATAAGCAGAGCAGGGTGTTTCAGGGGATAAGAGTTTGAAAGCACTACTCCCATGGCTGTGGTTGGCTCCCTGCGTGGCTCCCAAGCAGGCTCACAGCTTCTCCGTGCCTTGGTTTTCTTGTCTGTAGAGCAGGAGAAATTATTTCCCCCCAAGGACAGCCCAGGGGACTCATCCTGCTGACTGCAGAGCTCAGTGAAGCATGGCACAATGGGGTTTGTCAGCCATAGCTGGCTCAGATTTGGGGCCAGGACTGCTCGCCAGGCCCCCAGCCTTTTCCTTTCTTCACCCTTCATTGCATGTGACACAGAGGCCAAGTCTAGTGTTGCCTTTGCCAGCGGTTTTACCAAAGCTGCCGAGCGTCCCACCACCCCATGGGTGGCACCAGTGGGGATGAGCCACTTGCAGGCAGCTGCCGTCTGTGCCATCCCACCTGCAAGGCCCAGCACTTTGGGACATGGAGTGGTGAGGATGGAGGTAGCCACCAGGGGAGACAGCATCATGGTGCTATGCTGTAGCAAGGAAATAGCTGTACCTAGTCAGGGCCAGCATGGATGTCTTTCTGCCCTTTGTTTCTGAAGTCAGGAGCAGAGGGGAAGCCAGGACAGGGGTGTTCAGGGCAGTCTCCCAGGCACGGTCCTGGAGTTGCTGGATATTGCAGTAGTGGTGGAGTGGGCATGAGAAGGCAGTGGTGGCCTGGGAGCGATCCTGGCAGCAGCAGGCAGCACCCGTCTTCTCAAAGTCAGCCTGGGTTGTGAGGGCCAATGCAGCTTGCTCTCCCAGCCCTCGGCGTAGGACTCACCTAGCAGCACCGGTTAAAACAAGGCACAGGGGAGCAAGCTCTGACACCCCATCTCCTGGAAGATCTTCACCAGTCGTGGGCTGAAACAGTTCTGTTTCTCATGCTTTTGCTCTGCCAGGACTACCATACTTTTACTTCGTTGCAGCGCACAGGAAGCTCAAGCCCCAGCCTGTTCAGGGCTGTACAGGCATGAAGCAAAGGGCAGAGGAAGCCGATAGCAGCGTGGTCTGGTCTATAAATTGTCTTGAGTTGAATTCTTGCTCTTTAGCCCACTATGTCATCCTCAGCATTAATTCTAGTCACCACCGTCTCCTTCACTTTCTATCCTTCACCCCACTTAGCCATTTAGGCTGAAGCTGTGCAGCGTGGGACGAGGGAGTGTGATGGTTTTGTGGTGTGGCAGATGGATGCTTGTGCCTGATGTGGTGCTGGCTGGGTCGGCTCGGGTGCCTGTGCGCACATGTTAGGTATGTGGGGTGGAATTTGGAGGGTAAATATTGATGCAGCATTGTCTGAAAACAACCCTCTGTTTTGAATCCCGCTCACAAGCACAGACAGCTCCCATCTAAGCTGCATCCTAATCCCCCCGGCAGCTTTGTTTGGCATTTCTATTGTGGGGCTGTCTCCAGAAATGTAAAACTTGCTATTAATGACCTTTTTTTCTTTAAAAACTAGGTGAAAAACCTGACAACAAATGGAAGACTGGGGCCTTGGTCCCCATGGCAACTCTGTGAGCATTCGGATGGGGACAGCACAGGCTCCTGTATGTGTAGGTCACGTTCATGTGACAGCCCTCGTCCTCGCTGTGGAGGTCGCGGCTGTGAAGGGGCCAGGATTGAGGTCGCAAATTGCTCAAGGTACCTCACTCATCATCTTTGTGCTTTTTAGGAAGGGAGCAAGAGTTGTGCCTGTCCACAGCTTCGCTCCTTCCTTGTGTTTCTGTGACCATGTTGTTGTATCCCAGCCAAACTGAGCTATGTGAGGTCCAGCTTGAAGTCAGTGAAAAATGAAGGAGCCCAAGGGCTCTGAGAGAAGGGCCTTCAGCCAGAGCTCTTGGAAGACAAGCACCCCAAATTAGTGTACACATTAACCTTCCCTACACTGTGCCTTGGGTATCCCTCACCCGTACAATGAGCAGTGACCATCAGGAGGAGGTGAGTAAGGCAGAGGTAGTTATTGGCCAACTGAACAGCAATAAGCTAAAAAAGTCCAGTAAGCTTATCGTTTTTTGGAGTTTGCATTCCAAGGTTGCCTTGCCAAAAGGAGCAGAGCTCCTTCAGAGCAATGCTTGTAAAGACAGGGCCTAGCCTAGCTCCGAGCAAGGCTCGTTTGCCTTGTTCTGCGAGTCTGTGAATTGTCTGCAGCACACTGGCTAGGTGAAAGCAACCGATCATCGTCTGGCAGCGAGCGGCGCTTAGGAGGCATGCCTGCCAGGGACAGCACTTAAACAACACGTGCAGCTCAGCTTGTGCCGAAGTGCCGCCTTTCCAGGGAAGCCTGAAGCTCATGTTTGAGCAGTATGGAAGATAAATATCCTCCAGTCGGGTGCCCAAACATAGCCGCGGTGTTTGTGTCCATGTTATGCCACCACCCTCAGACTACATCATGTCATGACTCAAGGAAAGATGATGCAATAGTGTAAGCACTACTTAACCAGGGTGGGCCCAGCCAATATATGGTAAATATTGGGTCAATACAGTTTTTATCTACTATATCTTCTCCATAAATATTCATTCCATGAAGGACAGCTGTCTCTTGACTCCTCCCTGGAGATCAGTGCTGGTCTTGGCACCAAAAATTCAGCAATACTCATGTTTTTTTGGCATCTCTCCTTCCAGTTGTGGGCTGTGCTGCCCAAAAGGCATGCAGTCATTCCTGCCTGTGTGCTGCCACCGTGGGCTGAGCCGAGCGGAGCCTTCCCCAGGCAGGCTTTTTATGTCGGAGGCAAATGGAAAGCATGCCAGTGGGATGGGTTTCTCAGCACTGCTCTGATGGCAAAAGAGGCAGGAACAGCTTCTAAGAAGGGGATGAAAAATAGATTATTCAATCTTAAGACACAGGAAAACAGCATGGTTTGAAAAATAGGGACATCTGGTCATCCTACATCCGCCTCAGCCCTCAAATTTCCTTTAATTGACTTCATCTGGCATTGAGATTTCTTTTTGCAGAGGGAGCAGGATGCTTAAAGATGAGTTCTATTAGAAAGCTGGAGATCTGAAAATGGAAGGTGTCTTTATTTCTGTTAAAAATCCTGAAATGCAAATAGATGCTGAGAATTGTTGGGGTTTTTGAGGAGTTTTTACTAGAAATTACTTTCCCTTTTTTTGTTGCAATAACAGCAACCTTCTATTTGATTTTTTCTTTTCATGATTTTTACATATAAACTTTCTTTTGGGTTAAGGAGTGGGGAGGTAGTAGGTGGGTTAAAACATGGCAGAATAAGATGGAATGGTAGGATTTTTATATAAGTGAGTTTCTTGTTCTTTGACCTTGTTTGGGGCGGGAGAGGGGAAGGGAAGGAGGGAGAGGGATGAGAGAACAAGAGGAGGAGGGGAGAAACATCTAACAGGGTTCTGAAATAAAGCTGCCAAGAACAGGCAAGAGTTGATAACAAATACAAAAAGTGTGAAGGGCAATGTGGGTTTTAACTTTCATCCTCTGCCCTGATTGGTGCTATGCCAGAAGATATTTCTTGCCAGCACTGTTATTAGTTCAGTAAATGCTTTGAAAATTAACATCTGTTTTCAAGCTTAGCTTTCAAGAACCAGAGAGCACCTGAGTTGTTTTTTGACTAGATTTTTTAGAAAGGTTTTTCTTTATAAAAAAAAAAAAAACACCCTAAAACAAATGAGATTTTTTGGCTTAAGGCAGTGAAGTGTCAAGATTAGGCAGTTCTGTAAGACAGAGCGTTGCCACTGGCTCCGTACGAAGTGAAACCTGCAGCCCAGAAGAGATGAGATACAGTTCCTCCTCTCCTGCTCCAAGGTTCAGTAGTGCTGCCAAATCAGAGGAAGGTGAGCTTTAATAAATGTGAGATTTTAAAGATGAAAATGTTGGCTTCCATGTAAGCATGCGGCTGAGTTACTCCATGGCAGCAGCGTCGCAGGAACTGGCCACCTGCACATGCTCAGCCTGTCGCAAGAGCAAGGCACAGAGCTTCAACATCTTTGTCACTGAGGTGTGAACTGAGAGGTTTTACATCACATTTGCTTCAGGCTAAGTTACCCCTGCTCAGCAGAGATGTGATCACTCATTAAACCATGAAACTTGATCCTGCCTCTGAGCTCTTAATTGCCTTCTGGTTTCTACAGATTTAAAGTCACACTACAATGACGTCTGCAGGCGGCCATGAATGCTAGAAGCAATTATTGTTATTTTTAATGAAATTTGAGATTTTCACTTAATAGGATTCAATGCTAAAGGCTTTAGGAAAACACCAAATATTACGAGGTTTGTGATAAAACCATGGGAGCTGGCAGTAGTACTGCTGTAGGAGATTTAAAGCATCAGTACCTACTGAATTAGCAGAGCAGGGTTTTTTTACGTCCTTTGACACAACTGGCATTTGTGAGCCTCAAAACCTGCACTCTTTGTGCAGAAGAGTCCAGGAGATACAACTTTGGCATCAGCCATAGGCTCAGAAAGGGGAGGTTATGAAACATGGGGGAGATAATAGGGGAATAGTCAGTGAGAGCTGTAGCAACTACACCGTTGCCCAGCAAATCCTAGGAGACGTTTTCAAAATCATTCAGCATTGGCTTCATTCTCTTCCTTTCCAATTCTTGAAGGCTTCGATGGGAGGAAAGTTAGGCCAATGCTAAGCGCTTTTGAAACTCCCTTTTCTAGATCTCTGCTGATGTAAAGTCTGGTTGAAATGAATAATCTCTTCTTGAATAAGTTCAGCCATTCTCTGTCAGTGCCTTATGTGTTTTGTTGTTAAGTATGGCATGACATGGGCAAGACCGTTAGGTCACCCCCATACTCTGTTCTCTCTCACCTCCTTTGTTAGGAATGGCGCTTGGACACCATGGTCTTCCTGGGCCCCATGTAGCACCTCCTGTGGGATTGGCTTTCAGGTCCGCCAGCGATCCTGCAGCAACCCCGCTCCACGGTACGGGGGCAGAGTCTGCGTTGGACAGAGCAGGGAAGAAAGGTAAGAGATGTCCACAACGCCATGTGTTCGCTTCTGTGGTTATTATGCTGGCAGCTGGAAGTGGTGGCTCTTATGTGAATGCAGATTAAGACTGGTTTTGGCTGAATGCACAAAGTGGAAGGAATTCCAGAGCCTGGGAGGAATAAGGTTGCTCACATGCATGTCCACTCTCTTTCAATGAGCCTGTGGCCATCAGAGTCTTCAGAGCTGCCCCCCCCCTCAAGCAGGACCTTTGAGACCTTCGTGAGTATTCCCATCTCCCAAACAGAGAGCTGACCTCCTCAATGAAAGGAGAAGCTGTGCCTGCTCTTAGCAGTGTAGAGTTTATAGATACAGTTACACTGTTCTGTTCCATTCCTGAGGAGGCAGTTGAATATGTGCATCTTCCATTATCAATTGCACCATTCCTGTCTCTATTAATTGTGCTGATGCACCAAAAGAATTTCAAGACAAAATATAGCTTAACTCACAGATTCAGGGTTGAGTTTTTGCAGGGATTGGCATCAGAAAAACATCTTTTTCTCCCTCTAAACTAAGCAAATTTCATGCAAAATCAATAAAAGACAATACTTTTTGAACCTACAGAGCCATCTGCACTATTACGCTTCTTCAAGCCCGGCCCCACATTAAACACATGCTTCAAGGCATCCCAATTTGGTTTCCAGATTTGACATTTCATTAAAGGCCACCTCTGCTTGGCAGTAGGCTGTTGCCTGTCCCTTGAGTGGTCACTTAAGACAGATCTCTCTGCATTTCTCAGAATACAAAGGGCAATTCATTTAGCTTCCTTGATTCAGGACATTTTAATGTTTGGTTTGATTTGTGGCCATTCAGAGTGGTCCTTTTTGGGTTTTAAAGACTACATCTGAGTCAATTGCAGTCCTGTGTGATTCAATTTGAGAACAATATTGATTAAAAAGCTGAACAAAATTAAAGTTACCTTTTGAAAAAGGAATGTGAAATAGCATTAATTTGGGGCCTGCTTTTAGATGCTTATAACATCTAGTTCAACTCCAGTTGCAAACACCAATGTTTTAGGGTCCAAACAGCAGTAAAGGCCAGATTGTGGGGAGAGGAGATTGTCAAGCATTTAGCACCCGCCATTAGTGACAGATCACTGCTGGGTTGACCTCCCACTAGTCATCCCATTGAAAATATTTACCATCCACTGTCTCTCTTTATGACAAGTGGGCTTCAGCTTATGAACTCTTTTGTGAATTCAGTGCATAAAATTAGGAGCTTTGAGCACTTTCAAAAACCCAATCTTGACCATTTATTCCAGCTGTCTCAGTGAGCTCAGCCTGCTTAACCACTCCTTATTCTGAACAAAGGGTACAGTTCTCTTCTGTGAACAGGAATATTGCTAACCTGATTGTTGTGTCAGCCTTCTGCTGGCTTTCTGTGCATGCGTGAATTGCACACAAACGTAGTGTGTAGTCTTGCGTCCATCACCATTTTGTCCCTCAGATGTGCTGACATGAATGTGTTTTGAGCAATGCGCTTTCTTATTTCAGATTCTGTAATGAGAACAGTCCATGTCCATTACCAATTTTTTGGTCTTCATGGGGTCCTTGGAATAAATGTAGTGTGAATTGTGGTGGAGGGATTCATTCAAGGCAGAGGTCCTGTGAAAATGGAAATACATGTCCAGGCTGTGCTGTGGTATGTATTTTTTATTGACATTGCATAAGGGGCACCTATTGACATCTAGCATCTAGGAACTTGGTATTTAACTCCTCTCTCCATCTTGGTTTTATTTCTTAAACTAGAAGAAAATTCTATCCTCAGCTTTTGCGAGAGAGGGTGCTGAAATGCACTGGGAAGCAGAGAGGTGACAGATTCCCGAGTTAGGGAAGTTGGTGTAAAAGTGTGTGTGTGTCAGTCTGTGTGTGTGTGTGTGTGTACATGTAAAGGTAAGGACAGACTGGTAGACAGAGGAGTTCCTTAGGCCTCTGTATGCTTAGGTATCAAGTCCTTTACCTGAAAGCACTGTACTTTTTTTTTTTTCTTTTATCCCACTCCCACTGAGTCAAGGAGGCCCTAATGCATTAGAAATTAGTCTTATTGCCATGCTTGAGTAAACAACAGGTCAAACACCTAGTTAACCCATCAGTGAGGCAATGGCTACCCATTTTCTCTCTTTATTTTCCTTTTCCTATTCTGGCAGCTGTTTCATGCAGCTGTTTTAATTAGTTTTATGGAGAGTTTTCTTTCAGTGTAAGCAGATTTGATCTGGAACCTCCCATCTGTTCACAAGCTGTTTGGCATTTACTCTAGAATCATAAAGTCCTGAAGCATTACATTTCTTTCCCTCTGCCAGAAAAGACTGGTTGTTTATTTATTTATTTTTAAACGAGAGCACAATGTTTGTCACTGGAGTTCCTCCCACTAGTGGCAAGAATTGTAAAGACCCTAAATCATCCCATCCCGATCCAGCCAGAGTGTTGACTGTACTCAATGGATGCTCATCTCTACACCAAGCATGGCAAATGGTTCATAGTCCTCGCTAGAGAGTTCAAAAGCCAACCAAACAAAAATAGCTGTAAAAAGAGATAATCTAAACCCATCTTAAAAATAAAGCAATTAACTTTTCAAGGAATAAACCTCACTAACATTTTGTCCTCATGGGGCTCCTCTAGGCTGACCTGAGAGCAGCATCTCAGGGCCACAGCAGAAAACTTGTTTGCTGTTATTATTATCTACTGCCTGAATTATTCTGCTGCCCATAACGTACCAAGCTTTCGAAGCCTCACAGGACTTTGAGTCAGCAAAGAAACACAAATCTGGGGGAGACATAAAAATAGCAAGCATAGTTCATCCTTGAGGTCCACCTGAAGCTATGCACCACCACTGCCTCCATAGTCACCACATTTTGTGTGTCTGTGAGGCCACATAAGGTGGACAGAGGTTGTTTTAGATCCAGAGGGTACCCCCTTATTTTCTGGAGTGTAACTAAATCTCTATCAGTTAGGCTGCTGCTGTTTAATAAGTAAGGAGAGAGTGGTTTTCCTTCTTGGCAGGAATATAAGACCTGCAACCCAGAGAGCTGCCCGGAGGTGCGCAGGAACACACCCTGGACCCCTTGGATGCCTGTCAACATCACCCAGAATGGTGCCCGCCAGGAGCAACGCTTCCGCTACACGTGTCGTGCCCAGCTGTCCGATCCCCACGAGCTGCAGTTTGGGAGGAAGAAAACTGAGAGTCGATTCTGCCCCAATGATGGCTCAGCAGTGTGTGATACTGACTGTACGTCTTGCCAGCTCTGGGGGACCGTAGGGCAAACCTAGATTTGGTGGTGGAAGGGGGATCCTGTCAGAACAACAAGAACCTGATTGTGTCTGCATAAGTCTCGACATGTATGACTAGTGTCACTGACAAATGGCAGGGATGGAGAGAGCCCTGTGACTTAGAGATCAATACGATTGTGAGCTCTGTGCTTATGGCAGTGTATAGATTTGTTCTTGCTACTGCCAAGCTGCCCCTAAGAGAACAGGGAAGTAATGAGGGTGTAGAGCAGAAGAGAAACGTCATTCTACAGGACAGTGTGTCTTTATTCTTTCCCTCTGGAGGTCCCCTTGTGCACTGCTCTGGGGTTATTCCCTTCAGTACCGCTGTGATGCAACGCAGTGTCCTGAGGGCACAGCCTCGACTGCCACAGTTTGCTGCCCAGAAAGGCGATTTATCAAGATTATCAGTAGACTCGGTTTGTGTGTGTACAGATTTTATTTTGTGTCTAACTTAGCTGTAACCCTGTGGAGCAAAACTTTTGCTAAGAGCTTTCCACAGAAACTCTTCCCCAGGGCACATAAATCCTGATTTTATTCATGAGCTGAAGCCCTTTTTAAAAGCCCAACAACTGATTAATTTGTGATCTTGTGGTGTTTTGTTTGTTTTCCTTGAAGCTCTTGTTGATGACCTCCTCAAGACCGGTAAGACCACTGCACGGATTATCAATGGGGGCTGGTCCTTTTGGGGGGCCTGGTCTTCCTGTTCCAGGGACTGTGAGTTGGGCTTTAGGATCAGGAAGAGAACATGCACAAATCCTGAACCTAAAAATGGTGGCTTGCCCTGCGTGGGTTCAGCGATGGAGTACCAAGACTGCAATCCGCATCCCTGCCCAGGTAATCACGATCAGCTTCCTGCATTAAACTCAGAGGTGTTTTTCCCCTTCTTAATGGTAGAGCCACAAAAAAAAAATAATAAATCAGTATTTCCAAGCTGCTTTTTTTTTTTTTATTTGGGGGATTTTTCCTTAATTTTTTTTCAAGCTACTGTAATGACCCATGTATGTGATCTTTAGCACTATGACTTATGTTTCACCTCGGCTCAGAGGGTAACACAGCCACATCCTCTAGAGGAAGTAGTATCGTGGCTTGTTTAGCAATTTTTTGCTTCAAAAAGGTTTGATGCTCCATCCAGTGGAGGGCATCACGGTGCATCTGCACCTTGATGAGGAGACAGGCTTAATAAATGTGGCTTAATACTGTGTAGAGATGCTTGATGTGGCGGTTCTTCTTGTGAACACTTGTT
The DNA here is from genome assembly GCA_017639485.1 of Pluvialis apricaria. Taxonomy (NCBI): domain Eukaryota; kingdom Metazoa; phylum Chordata; class Aves; order Charadriiformes; family Charadriidae; genus Pluvialis; species Pluvialis apricaria. The sequence goes on along the minus strand of CM030011.1, from coordinate 69,088,977 downwards.
TCTTCCCCCTCTCCTGCTTACGTATTGTTCTTGCGATGGGCATCTACTCTTGACATCAGTTACCATTTCCTGCACAGCCAGCAGGGAGTATTCTTGCCTGGTTTCCTGGTTTTCGAGTTTGTCCTCATGTTTATGTTGCACTCCTGGTCCAGAATAGTAATAATAGACCATTGACTACTGTATTCTCTCTCACTTATCCTTCTCCTTGCTCTGTAGGAACTATCTAAACTAAATTTAAGTGATCTTACACAAATTACCTCGCCTCTTTGCAGTTCTAGCAATTATCTACTTCTGGCAATATAGTTTGTGGCCTGCACTTGAAAATGATATATTATAATAGTATTATTATGATTCTAAAATTCAATACAAACATAAAATTCCAATGCAGATATGATCAGAATGTGCAGCGGGAGCGTAGCAGGAGTGTCAAATAGTGCACTCTATGGCCTATAAAAAGAAAATAACTCCAGCAGTATAAAGGCAGCTATTAGTACTATTTTGGAAGCTCTCAGTGGCTTTTCACTAATGTCTGTGCCCTTCTTCTGTGCTGTTTTCTCCCCTTGGACACTATGATGTTTTACAACCTGTTCTGAGTGCATGATGACTATTTCTCTGTGTCTCCCACCTTCCCTGCCTCACTCAATGTGTATACACAAATCCTGGGTTTATCTTGCATTAAGTCATCAGGTTATTATCTTCTGAATTAATGGCATGTGGACCTGCAAATCAGTCAGTCTAGTAGCCTGACAAGGTGGGGTGGAAATTTTAAGTCTAAGATCTAAGGATCTTAAGTCCCTCCCTAGTTTTATTATTAACCTGTTATGGGGCTGTACTTAGATCATAGAATGGTTTGGGTTGGAAGGGACCTTTAAAAGTCATCTAGTCCAACCTCTCCTGCAATGAGCAGAGACAATAAATAAAGCCTCTGAGTTTCTGTTTCCTGAAGGTTGGAAGTAGAGACTTGGGGCCCTCACAGAAAGGTGCCATATAAGCTCCGTTTAGGTTGTACAGCACTTTTTTTCCAGGTAAATCTGTCATTGCTGTAGATGAAGCATCAAGAAACAATATAATAATAATTCTGTTTTATAAAAAGTTGTGGGATAGAATAGAATAGAACAGAACAGAACAGAATATTTCAGTGACTACCCTAAAGAATAATTTCTATTTTGGCACTTTATGATGCAGAGTCTTTTTGTGCATAGACTCCATTCTGCATCCGCAGGGTTCTTGTTGTAAGGCCCAAATGTCCTGGGGTGCAAGAAACTGCTAGCCAGTCTGGGCAGGGTGGATCTGGAAGGTGAGATACTGGGGCTCTCCAGCTTTGTCACAGTGAGAAGAGTAACCAACAGCATCTACCTCTCTCTGCTTGCTTTTCAATGTCCTTCAGTGAAAGGCTCATGGTCTTGCTGGACTCCTTGGTCTCACTGCTCAGCAACCTGTGGAGGAGGACACTACCAGCGCACGCGGACTTGCACCAATCCAGCACCGTCTAGCGGAGAGGACATCTGCATCGGTCTGCACACTGAGGAGGCCCTTTGCAACACACACCCATGCGAAGGTAGCCAGTTCTCATCCCTGCTGCAGCTGGCTTGGGTGGTAGTGGGAGCAAGGCACATCTGCAAAATGTTTAAAAAATAAATCAGAAACACCACCAGTTAGAAGCTTTTCTGGCCATTCAGTAAATGTCTGTTGAACCAGGGAAAAAGGAGACATCCCAGTGTTCAACTGCAATGCATTACCTTTCTCTTTACCTGTTCACTAGCCCATGCTCTGGCATTCTGGTGCTAGACAGGCAAAATCTTGTTAACAGCTGATCCATTTAAAGTAATTGAAAAAGCAGGAGCTTGGTTCTTCAATGTGGGAGCTTGCAAGACAAACAAAAGGAGTCACGAAGCATCAATCTGTACAGTTGCTGAAGGGGCAATCCATCCTTTTTCTTACATGGACAGGCAGATGAGCACATGCTACAACTCAGAGGACAGGAGTTAGATCTGTGCTGGTTTTAAACCACCTTTGCGTATTTCTGATCCAGCGCAGGCTGACTCCTGCCCTTGGGAACCTCAGCAAAATGCTCTAACTGCTGTAACTTGTGCTGGCTGCTTGAGGTATCCGTGGGAGGCCACCTCAAAACTTGGAGGTCCTGGCGCAGCATTGCACCATCCAGCTCCTTCTATGTCTTTAACCAGAGACCTGATATAGGAGCTTTCAAGGCCACTCCATGCTGTGAAGTGCTCCATCAATGGTGGGTTCAGGCCGTATTGGGAAACCTACAATCTGACAAGTAGGGTATGAAGCTTGCGCTGTTATTTGCGTTGAGAAAATTAAATCCGCTAAAGGCCCCTGTATTAGATGTGCAAGAGAGGCCCAGGCCAGGATCTAGACATCCTTCAGCATGAGAGAAATTTGGTATCTGCAAGGGATGCTTTCCTTCTTGGTGACATTGTCTGTTTTCTTGATCTTGGATTTCAGGTGGCTGGTCGGAGTGGTCAGAGTGGAGCCTGTGTAATGAAGAGGGCATCCAATACCGCAGCCGTTATTGCGAGGTACACAGCCCAGACTCTTCTCAGTGCGTCGGAAACAGCACACAGTACCAGGATTGCCTGTATAATGAAATTCCTGGTATGTACAGTGTCATCGAGGAGGGAGAGGGTGGGCCAATTCAGGAGAGCAGCTCGTGCCCGGACTGTCAAGTTAGGCTGAGATTTTCTCTACTATAAATTGGGTTTGGATGCTTCTAGAAAAACAAGCAAACAACCATGTTATAAACTCCCTTGTGGCAGGCACAGGGTAACTGGCATTCCTTTAAGGCAGCTTAGCTTTTCTTTGAAACAGAATTACTTAGCTCTGTAATAAATAACTAGTATTGCTTCACCTGAATTGAAGCTTTTAACTTTGCGTAGTTCATCTCGGGTTGGTTTATAAAAATGATCTCTGTTCTCAGTATGCATACAGGCAGCAGAAGGTCCTTGAGTTCAGGTATCAAAAGAAACATCCCAAAAGAGTGAAGAATATGGTGAAGCAGATGGAGAACATTGGTGTGTGAAGTGGGGAGTTTAATCAAGGGTCTAACAGAACACCACTGTTGATGTACAGATGGTCATCAATATCTTCCACCCTGTGTTTTGTGGAGATCTCTCAGGCAAATGTTTGATATGGGTCTAGACTGAATAACCCGTTTCCACATGTTCTTTTCTGGATTACAGTGCCCTGACTTAAAAATCTGAGATCTCTAGGCAATGGTACTCTCCCTTTTCATGGTTTTCTCAGCTTTCTTCTTTCCCCTAAATCGAAGAAGCTAAACAGTGATCAGGTAACAGTACCGGAATTGTCAGGTCTTTGGAGAGGTTTTGTTGCCTGTGTTTCACACTCTGAGCTTATCATTCAATTTAGTGAGACTCTCAGCTTGCTGCAGAACATGTGAGCGGCTTCTCGTGTCTGGAGCACAGAGTGTGTAATTACTTAAAGAAGTAAAGCGATGGCAAAATGACAACTTTCTCCAATCTTCTCTTTGTTTAGTGATCCTGCCAGCCTCCAGCATTGATGAGAGCACGAACTGTGGAGGTAGGTTACCACTAACTATATATCTTATTTTTGTCTTAACCTGGCTTCTTTTCTCCCTGTGCACTATCAACCAAACCATTAATCTATACAGCTTGTATCCCACCGATAGCCTTAATTCCACTGGAGTCTTGCTGTCTGAGTTAGACTGGAGGAATGTATCGCATGTCCACTTGTCGGTTCCAAGATTTTTATTTATTTTGGGGTTTGGGTTTGCCACTGAGGCTCATTAATTACCAGAGCACGCATTGCTTGTCTGTCTCTACCCATAGGGTAAATGGTTCAGGAGAAAGGAAGGGATATTCTTCATTCCACCGCTGTAAGCCTCCAGCTGTTTGGAGACAGGTGTTTTTAAATAACCTATAAAGATTTCAGTGCACAGGGTCTCTTTGCTGATAGAGGATGAGATTAGAGCTTATACTTATCCTCCAAGCACTTCCTTTCATTCAAGTCCTCACCTCACCTCACCTCACCTCACCTCACGACAGAAGTCGTGTCTCCTTTCTGCATGTAACTTGGAAAGATCCAGTCATTAGTGTCACTTTTCCACTGCCCTAGGAGCCCCCGTGATAAAAATGCAGACTGAAGAAAATGGCAGGTTCCTTCAACATTTTAAAATACTAGTTTCTCACTAATGACCATGTCAATTCCTGCTAGTGTCACATCCCTGCTCTCCTGAAATCTAGATGGTCTGCAGGCTGCCAAAAACCTCTTCTCCCTGTGGACATCACGGCAAAAAAAGGCATGCCACCTGTGGCATGGAAATGTGGCCTCTCGGTTTGTGACTGTGGGACAATCAACGGAATTAAGATTTCGGCACCTGCAATGTAGCAGTTGGCTTTCTGCGTCACTCCTCCCTCAGAGGGTGCCACGTATCTGCTTCAGTTCCAGGACTCCTGGCTACAGCTTGCACTCTGCTGTTGTGCACTGTATCCACATTTCCTTCTTTCACCACCACCACTGTATTTGCTGTTGCAATCTACATTTTACCATAGCTAATATTATTTATTACTTAGTGTTCTACAATATTTGACAAAGAAGCCAATCAATAGAAATTCTGGTGACGCATCTCAGAAAATCTATATTTTCATGATGAATCAGAAGGCTTCCCCCCTGGGGACTCACATACTGCAAACAAAATAATTTGTTTTTTGCCTAAGATACAGCTAAAAGTCCCCTGAAAAATGAGATGGGTCCTTTAAAGGTGAAATGTAAGAGCGCTTTATGTTTTAGAAAGGATTTCCTACTGTAGTGACTTGCAAATGTAGCGGTGAAATGGAACATTCACTGCAATATAAGCAAAGCTGGGCATGAAGAGAATGTGACAGAGTGTCTTGTGGCTTTACTGAGCACAGTTGCATATTCTGTGTTTTAGCTCTCATGAGTGACGTAAAGCAGGCAGAGCTTTATAGAAAGAAAATGTCTTTTCCAAAAAGTCTTGTAACGTTTAGTAGGAAATTATCATCTTTCTGCTGGTTTTTTGGACCATCATCCAAAACACAATAGAAAGTGGTAATCTTGCAATAGAATTTTATAGTGTGGTTTAAAAAATAAATGTAGCTCTTCAGTCTAATAAATTCTGTATGTTCCTTACTATAATTATGATTGAAGTCCATTACTTTGCTGTAGAACTCTATTGGTTTTGTTCTTTTTAAACTCAGGAGGATATTTTTTAACTAAAGATTAGAGAGCAGTAGACTAATGTGCAGAATTCTCTATTTGAAAAGCATATCAGTTAAAATGTAAGATGGCACCAAAAAAAAATGCACACCGTGATCAGACTAAGAATGAACCTCATTTAAAGCCACTCTCTGAGTTGTCCCTTCCATTTCTCTGCACACAGTCCAGTCAACACAGCAGTCTGTCCAAATGAATTGGCTCTTTAAGTATTATGAGAATTTTACCACTGCAATCCCCACCGAGCTGATGTGGCTGTTCCCTGGGGCAGCTGCCCTGGGGGCCCAGGAGTTGAAGTCCCCCCCAGGCACTAGAGGCCCTGTCACTCCTGTTTGAAAGATGATGAAGCAAAGGCAGAGGAAAGGCAGTAGCATTTGGACTCATCATTGCTGATTCTTTTTCTGTAGATCCCCCCCTGCACATAGCAAAAGAAAAGGGTCATAAAGTTTCGCCACCCAAGATTGCCTCTGGTTGCTTCGTTAACTTGGTGGCTGTAAAGGTCGCTACTGTTTGTTCCGTTGTCAGTGGAGATCTGTCGGTGGTTGGTTTTAACGTGGGGTTTTAGAGTCTCTGATGTGAGGGAGGAATGAGGAGCGCTATTTGACTTTGTCTTCCCCCCACCAGCCGGAGTTGTGAGCGTGTGGGATGCACAACTCCAGCTCCTTCCAGAGGTCAGCACTGTGCTTGGAGGGTGCTGCTGCAATCCCACGTGGAGAGATCTCTGTGGGAGGCTTTTACGGTCCAAGAGCTTTTCTGTTTGAAATATTTGCAGTGTGGCTACCCTGCCGGCACCTGCCTGCAACTGGATTCCTATCTTTGCATTTTGTTGAGAAAGCCAACAAAGAAGTGTTTTTCAAGCAGTTCCCCCTTTTGCTTTTCCCACCTTATCTTGCCTATTCCCCTGAGGACCCCTGTTTCACTGTTAGCGGTACAAATACACCTCCGAGGTAGTGCAGACATGGCCAAGGCAATGCCGCCCCGTGAGTAAGCAAGAATGCCGAGCACACTCGGATTACATGGGGAAAGAATGCGTATCTCGCCCACCCCACACATAGTCCCATAGGCATTTTGGGCAGCCGACAGAAAGGGTTTCCCCTCCCTTCCTTCCCCTTCAGAGAAACACTGAGCATTTTTATCCCCTTATTTCCATGACACACACATACTTTGGAATCCATTAATGTGCATTGTTTGTATGGCTCATTTCTTTAGCTGTCAGCTTAACATAATGTTTAGTTTCAATATCAATAGTGGGGAGAGAGGAGAGACAGGGAGGGAGCTTTGAGAGAACAATGCATGAACCTGTTAAACTGCACAAGGCAGAGCTGCAGTGGGGAGACCGATTTGCAGGGAGATTATGTCAGTTTATGTTAGAACGTAAGACTGGCTTCAACAGCTTATTAATGTTGATCCCGAGATGTCATAGCTCTGATTTACACCTGTGGTCTTGTCGGCAGAGGGAAAAAGGCTGTTCTTTAAAAATAGCATCTCTTGTCTTTTCCCTTGCAGGTTTTAGTCTCATCCATCTGATTGCCACTGGGGTCTCCTGTTTCTTCGGCTCTAGCCTCTTAACGTTTGTGATTTACGTGTACTGCCAGCGCTGTCAGAGGCAGTCCCAGGAGTCGACTGTCATCCACCCAACCACTCCCAACCATCTCCATTACAAGGGCAACACAACCCCCAAGAATGAGAAGTACACCCCTATGGAGTTCAAGGTAGGGTACTTGATGAGAAATACCGCAAATAGCTTGATACTACCAAAAAAATTCTGTATTTATGTCATGGTTGGAATTGGGTAGGTTTGTGTTTCTGAGCCCAGCTGTTGGCATTACACGTGGGGTTGAAGGGGCATTTAACCATACTGTCACAAAGGGGTTAAAAAGTCCCATTACTGCAGTGGGTTTTGTTCTGTTTCACAGTCCTGATGAATGCCAGTCTGGCAAGTACATACCAAGATACTCCAGCCCATTCTGACTATTTTATGTATACAAATTGTCCTCTTAAGAAATCAGTAAGAGCTCAGTTCAGTGCATTGTTAGTGCGTGGTAAGAGGAAATGGAGGGGAGGAAGAATAAAAATGGAAACTTCATTAGACAAATAGCTGGGAAAATGCTTATTGGTAGGATGAGATTCTGGAAATGCTTTGGGAGCTGCCAAATTGGAGAGAAGAGAAGAGAAAGCAGAAAGGGTTCTGCCCCCGCTATCAGTACTGGACAGAACTTACCCCAGGCAGCCATGCAGAATTCAATGATAACAGCAGGATTGGGAGCTGAAGCCTTAGGAGAAGATGAGTGTTGAAGTGGCATACTCTGTTGGCAAGTCTGCTTGCTATAGAGGACATCAGAGATGACAGGACTAAGGGTGCGAGAGACAATATGCTGAGACAGTAGCGCATTGTTGTATTTGAGCATCAGTCTCCAGGTGAAGTGTGGGATCAGAGAAGCGAGCAGTGGGATGGGTGAAGTGGCTTCATGTCACCACGGGAGGAATGGCCTGCCTAAGGTCACTTGAACAGTGTGGAACGTTATTTGGGACATGAACACAAAACAGAAGGAAGCCCTGCAGCTGCTTGTTCCTTCGTATAGCTATGTGCTGTTGACATTTTGATTGTTTCTGCTGATCTGGCCTGGCTTCGGACTGAGACCCAACAACAAGATCAGTGGTGGGACCATAGCCGTAGTCTAAATTCCCTGGGTGTTGGGGACTGCTTCTATGTAGGGGTTTTACAATGCTGGGCACAGGATAACTCCTGATACATGGCCATGATTTGCGATGTGAATACGCATCAGAACTAAGAACTTGCATCAAATCATTTGAAAAAAGTCAATATTGTTTTGGTGTTTTAAGGGGAAACAGTTTGAGCTGGAAAATAACAGACTAGTTTGGCAATAAGCATGTGCTGAATTCCTTGTGTTGGGCATTCCAGCCCCTCAGAGGATCCCGCTGCCTATAAATGCAGTCTCAAAAATACAATTTCCTAGCAGCATACGGCTACAGTTGCATAAAGTTTAATAAGGGTGCAGCATCATAATGCGAGTCAGCATGGATTTGTGGAAAGTAAATCACGTCAAGCAAATTGGATTCCTTTTTTAAATTAAATAAATATTGATCTAGATAGGAGGGAAGCAGCAGACATATTGGGATTTTCAGAGCCTTTTAACAAAGTTTCACAGGATGTATTATTCTATACGCTCTGCATATACGGGTTAGGTAATAAATTATTAAGACAGGTAAAGAACTGGGACCTGATCCTGGAAGCTTCAAACTATGAGAGTAATCCTTTCAGTTATGGGAATAGTTGTGGCAAAGTCAATAGGAAGACCCAGGTGAGGAAAGCTTGCAGGAGTGGAGACGAGCTAGGGTATCCCCTTGTTTCTTACATAGCAAACAGTGAAGAAAAGAGGCAAATTTATTTTTGTGGCCAAAAGCAGGTAGTTACAGGGTTGGCTTTGTGTTAACAGTTTCTTCATGATTTATATGGTGCTGTCATATATTATCAGATGATGCTAAAATAGGGAGAATAGTTAAAATTCAGAAGGATGAAGTTCGCAGAACGAACTTGGTCAATTGGGTAAATGGATTATGAAAAGCAATATGTCTATGCCAAGTGGTGCAGTGGTGTAGAAGTAATAACAAAGCTAAGCAAAGTTTAAAATAGCAGCAGATTAGTTAATGTAGTATCAGGAGGGAGTTGACCTCTTTGATAGGTCCATCTCTGAATACTTGATCTAGTGTGTAGTAACAGTGAGCAGCTGTTAAGAGTCTTCTTTCGAGGGACATAAAGAGCCTAGGCATTAGATCAAGTTTTGAAAAGTCTCGTTTATTTAAAGGAAGGCATTAGCTAACTGGGACTGTATGAGTTAGGCTGGGGGGAGAAGGGACTTGGATGCAAGGAGAGATAGACCAGATGGGACTTATTTATAGAATGTTAGGAAGTGAAAGAGTTCAAGTGCATAAATCTGCAGTCATTGGACAGACCAAAACTAAATGTTTAGGAGCAAGGGGCTACTTGCTGAGAAGAACTCCTACTCTTTCAGAGTGGTGAATGAGGCAAAGAGATTTACAGAAAGGGTAAAATATGTTTATCAAGTGAAGCCCCTTTTTTCTGTTCCTGTTGAATATTTCCTTATGTTCATCTTTTCTGTTGGCGCCACTTTCTTAAACTCGTCTGAAAATGTCTCATTTGATACTACAAATTTGCCACTTCTCAGTGTTCCCTTGAAGAATATAGCGTTAGTGCAGTAAGAGGAAGGCTCTGTGTGCTCTGTGCTGTGTAATTACTTACAGAACTTGTTATTAGCCAGCTTTATATTTAGGAATAACTGGCAGATTTTTCTAAGGGTCAGGAGGGAGTTTTTCATGCCTTCAAGGAACATGTGTGGTTTTATTGTGATGCTACACAATTAACATTCAAATGATGGAGGAACTAAAATTCACCTTCTGGAAAATAAGGGCTGGATTTAGCTTGGATGTGGGCCCACCTGAATTTAAAATGTGTATGTATGAAAGAAAGTGAAGACACCTAAAATTACAGATTCTAAACCCAAGTAAGTTTCTATTCAGCAGATACCAAGAAAACTTCCCCCAACATTTTGAGTTAACGAAAGCAAAATCATTGTAAGTTTGTGTGTGTGTGTGTGAAAGAGTTAATAAATCCATGACTAAGGAAATACATGGTGTGTAGACTACTTTTCAGTAACAGAAAATGATAATACACAGTGACATGATGGGAGGCAGAAGGCTGAGCATATGCACAAGTCTATTATTTTCCATTCTTTGATAATAATAAGCCTTCTGCAACCATCTTTAGTTTGTTTTCATCTTGAAATATCTCTGCTCTCCAACCAGCAGGTGAACACAGTAGAAAGTTTGGCAGTGTTACATTCAAATGTACAGCACTGAATGCAAACTTATAAATCAAGGTGAATTTTATATGAAGGCAGATTTTAATGAAGGAAGTGCTAGCTGATATGAGCCTTGTTGGACATTTCAGCACAGCAATGCAGTAATGCAGATCAGATGTAAATATCATACATGATGGTGACCTATTGATCATTTAGCTGATGCTAACTTGCTTAGGCAGTGTTTTGCAGAAGAATGTTTTATTTTTGCTGGCTTGTTTTCCCTTCCTGTTTTGCTTTCTCAAGAATGCCGTGAGGTTTATTATTAGCTATTTTAGCCATGATGTCTTAAAAGATTTCATGCATATACATTTACCAGCAGCACGTTGATTTTGATTTGTTATTCACAGATTGTACAGGAGAGACCTTTTGGGTCACCTAATAAGCAGTTCATGTTTCATTAATTGGTTAAAGTTCATACAGCACTCTGACAATATTGAAGACTGTGCAGAACATGAGCATAATGAAATAAAAATTATCTGCTCTTCACGTTGTGGCATGATGGGTTACAGAACCACCTACAACCTTCCCAGTACTGCCACACCGATTAGTTAATAACTGGCTATCAAAGCAGAGAGGGAATCCTCTTTTTTAACGTCTTACTTCAGCTACTTGGTGACTTACTCATGTAAGTTACTCGTTAGCGTCATGCTGATGGAAAGCCAGATGATACTGCAGTACAAGGCGGAGGATGAAGGGTCAAGGTTGAGCCCTTGTGAATTAGGAGGTCTTGGAACAGCCACACATGGAGAAAGGGTTTGGACTGAAATTCTTCCTATTGCTAAATCCTCTGCCCATAAAGAGAGCCAACTTTTTATTCCACACGGGATTTGGATAGGGAAAGGAGTCTGCATGTTGGTCCAAATCCAAAATCCAGTGGCCTTTGGATCAGGCCAGATTGGATCAGTGAGAAAATTAAGTTTACAGGATGGTTGTGATGATGATTCTGCAGATTTTCTTCTTGATTGTGCTGGACAGACCTTCCTCTGTCCTTTCCTCCTTAAACACAGCTTTAGTCATGAGTCACGCAATCAAAATCTTTCTGTACCGATGTCTCAAATAAGCTGGGGAAGCACTTGAGCATTGTTCTGGGCATCGCTGCTGCTCTAGTAGAAGCTCAGGGCCAAACACTAAAGTTGTGCTCAAGCAAAACAGTCATTTATATCAATGAGCAAACTTATTGTGAGGGAAGATGAGGTGAGAACTGAGTGAGATTGCAGGCTATGGCATTGAAAGAGGGAAGCTAAATATTGATCACCTGATCAATATCACCTGATACCTGAAGTTTCTAGGAAGACACCAGAACAATACACATTAACTTGAGTAGGATTCCGAGTCCTGCACTTGCTCAAAATTATACAGCAAAGACAAATGCGGCTACCAGAAAATGGGAGAAATATTCAGTAGATCACTTGGGACTCTGTATAAATTAGAAGCTACAATGAATATTTTTTAATAAAATGAGAACAATGCTGTTGAGAATCAAATAACAGTGCAGAGCAGACATCTGCTGTGAAGGACTCCGGACTCGGTGATCCACATTTCATTACTAATCCCAAATAATTCATAGCAATAAAATATCAACATGGAGGGTTATGAGACAGAAACCAATTCTGTCTTTGGAAGAAGAGTCTTTCTGAATAAAATAACAGGGCATTTGGTGTGGCTTCCAACATTGCAATAGAAAATAAAGCTCAGGGTTTAGGAAAGTGGATCCCTGTATGGCTTTTAAATGTCTCTCTCTTGGTGATGGTCATTTTCACTGTCGCTGAAAATCACGCCTTTTTATAGTGGTGAGACAGCCAGTGGTTCAAGTTTAAATGAGCTTTAACTGCTGTCAGGTGCCCTAGAGGAATGTTCATCTAAGTCAGCCTTGGTCTCTGAGGATGTTTGTTTCCCTCTGCCATGGGAAACTTAGGGCTTCAGTGGCCTATTGCTTAATTTGATATGTTGCTACTTCAACTAAAATTGGCTAGCCCATTTATTTGCAGTGATCACAGCACATACATTGATAGCACTGTGATATAAGCTTTTTTCTTTTCCCAGTGACCCTTTCACTGTGCATCATTCAAACCCCAGGAAGTGGCTGTAAAGTTCAGACATAAGCCAGCAGTTGATGATACCCAACATCATCAATAAGTTATCAACAGCCTCCCTTAAGTGTTTGCTTTAGCAACATGGCATTTTAGAGAGAGATTTAGCTGATGTAATCAGGTGGAAAAAATAAATACATATATATATATAAAAATATAGTAGATCAGATTGAAACATAAATTTTGTTCCCAGTGAATTTCATGTTTAACAAAGACTATTTCCCCTGAACAAAGTGGCATTTAAGAACATTAAGTGCTTGAATGGTAGAGTACATATTTTTAGTACTTACCATGAGTATAGTATTATTTGAAAAAGAATAGTGGGGGCAGGGGGTTGTATTGGCAAAGGAGCATTGTGCCCTTTCTTGTATGATCCTGCAGTTGCAAATATCACTTCAGGGGACTCTCAATTTACATAATGCCTGCTAGGAAGGGAAGGCAAGAGAGCTTACTGATGGGGAAAAAAGGATTAAGTGGTGCGTCTCAGTCAAAATCTATTAGTGTCTTTTCTCCTCTTTATATCATTGGGTCGCGTCAAATTGAGCAGTCAAGCATGCCTGGAGGTGTGGCTGTCCTAGGATGATTGCGCCTGTAGAGTGATGTGCGTCTCTTGGAGGTGTCCTCACCCCATGGCAGCAGTGGCTCAGCGGGTTGCTGTGTGCAAGTCACAGATATGTCCCTCTCATAGATACATTATTTAGGAGTAGAGAAGACTGCCAATTCGGATCTGAATGTTTCCTTGCTCCTTCTCCCTCTGGGATGCTAAGCAGCTGCTCACAATGGTCCCCCAATGGGAAATGGTCCCCGCTCCATCCGCTTTTCATACAAACTCTTCATGACTTCGCAGGGCCATTGCTGCTCACTGTGGGGTGGGAATCCACATTGTTCCACCTCCCTCACTGTTTTGAGAGAGTCCAGCTTTTGGGATGACCTTTTGTTTTCCTCTTTAAGTCATACTGAAAAGTTTTAAGTGACACTGGGGATAGATGCTTCACATTCATCCTGTAATGTTGTTCTTTGTTCACTCAGTCTTCTGTCCTCCTCCTTGTATGACCAGGCGCGTCTCCTCTACACCCAGGTCAGGGATATATATGGTCCATGCTCTGCCTTCTTACAGACTAGACTAGCCATCATGCATGCTCACGCTAGCCATTCTTTGGGGTTGTGTTACTGCAGCTGTGATAATCTGTGGATGCAGGCAAGACAGGCTTGTAGGCAGACAAGTTTTGTTTTGTTTGTTTTTTTAATTAGATCAATGAGTATAGCTGGAAAAAGCTGGCAGGTTTTGGAGCATGTGAGCTGCTATTTCAGACCTGAAGACAGACAGATGTGTTCAAAAGTTTATCTGATTTTTCCAGCTACACTAATTGATCTAATAATTGATATTACCTTGTTCTTGCAATTTTTGCCTTTCCTAATTTCTCTGAGGTTGACATGTATCTGCCCCCACCCACCCACCTGTGCTGGAAGAAGGAGAATTAAATGAAGAAAAACTGCAGGAAAAGGAATAACAAAATAGCACTGCGATGACTGCTGTGTATTTACATGACTTCCCTCTACTGGTCAGAAGAGGAATATTGCAAATGTACCCTAGCCCCATTTGCTAGAAGTTAACTGTTCTCCCTTGGTCCAGGTGCTTGAAGTGGTTCTTCCCTCCTTGTCTCCATGAAGCTCTGGCTGGCAGTGTTATGCGCATTAGATGAACTGGGAAATCCTCAGTGCCTCCAAGATGTGCAGGAGGAATTAATTATGTATTTGCAGAAGAGTTTAAAGGGAGCCATGAAAAAGGCAGAGAGCTAAAGTAAAGGGAGAGGATAGTATTAGACAAATGATAAATACCAGAAAACATGTAAAACCTTTGTGGTACACTTGGAGTGGAGCTGCCTTGCTATTCATCTGTGAATCACGAGTGAAAAATGGATTTTTAAGTAGAATTATAAAAAAATAGAGCTGTGTACATACAAAACAAAGATAGCCATGTCAGTATGCAGAACTGGAGCTCAATGTCCAGAACATGTTTGGCAACTCTGAGAGATGACAGGCAAAATACCTGAGCTGTTTTTTCACGATCCATGACCGCCCTGTCCTAAAGAGCAATTGAGAGCTCAGGGCTGCTCAGGATGTGCTGGCTGCTGCCACGGCTCAGGCTGCACAGGCTGCAGCAACACTACATCTGTTGCCACCTTTCCCTGGTGCATGATTTATATATGCACAATAGGTTTCGCGTAGGGTAAGCAGGAGTAGTTCTGCCTGCATTCCCCTGTAGCTGGGGGAATCCTCATTAAGTCAGCTCTAACGTCGTCCTGAGATTTGGCACAAAGCATGTGAATAAAGGAAAGAACTGAAAATCTGCGGATGAAGGAATCTAGATGGAGCGTATCCCAGAGTCCATGAGAACCAGCTAATGAACAACTCCAATTACCTTTATAAATATCATGGATCTTGGGCAACCCCCCAGTGCCATGAAATGCAAAGGTAATACAAAAGCGTTTGTAAGAAAGCAGGCCAATTTCCTCCCAGCTAATTGAGCCACTGTTAAGCTATCAAAGTCTGATGCACTAAAGTCACACGAGTAGCTCCAGTAAGTCTGTGTGGGAAAGGCCACTTGGATTTGGGGATAAGAGAAACTGTCTGTAATCACACAGGCCCACAGTCGATAGAGTGCGCCTGAACCTTCCCCACTCAACAAAGCATATCATTGGGGTATGAAATCCCGCTTGGTCTTTAAAGTTTGGCAGAGTTGGGGCCATACTGGAGAGGGAAACCAGGAGAAACAAAAGGGATTGACTTGACCATGCTTTCAGTTACAGTGATGGAAACTCATTGAAACAAATCCGTGTCAGTGTTAATATGCAGGGAAATCTGAATTAATATTTGAGAGGCAACATGTCACATACCCTGATGAAATGAAAGGTGGTTGGGCTGAACTGACAGCTGAGCCGGGACCATAATGCTGAGCAGAAAGAAATCAAACATGATTACTTTTTGCACAGACTTTCAAGCGTTAGATGATGAAGGGAAAGCACGAGACTGAGCTGCATAAGGGCAGATTCTCAGCTGGTTAAAAATCTGACTTCACTGGTCCATACAGCTAAAGAAAAGACGATGATGTTCGTGTCTTAAATAATCTTGTGACGTGTAAGTAGAAATTGGCTTGGACAGGAATGCTGCTGCAGAGATTGAAACCTGGCTAATGGACTGTGAACATTGGGCAATCGTTAATGGGAACATACGGGGCTACAGGGAGGAGTTGTTTGGGGCACTTGCAAGCAGTAATGCAAGGTTTGGCTTTATTTAATATCTTCATTAACGAGCTTGGAGAGGGTGCATTCAGGGTGTTAATTAAACTAGCAGAAGATATTAAATTGGGAGGTGTGTCAAAAAAACAGCCATTGCTATAGAAATAATGGAAAATGACCTGGGGAGATTATAAATGTAGAGGGGAAATAACAAGGTGAGATGCAGCATGGGGAGAAAACAAAGCAATCTTGAGGAAAATAATCAAAAAGCAGCTATTTAGAGGGCGGGAGATACTTGGAAAGCAATAAGACTATGAGAGACTGAACGGAGTTAGCAGATGGCAAATTAGGCCAGTTTTTACTTTTATTTCTATTTTTACTACTTTTTTTTTTGCACCACTGCAGTTACACCTTTGCAATTCTCAGTCTAAATGTAGCACTGTGGGCTGGCACCAGACTGCATGACTTGTGTTGGTAATTCACCAGAATAAGCAGCTCTGAGACCATCTGAAAACTCTGGGCTGCTTATTCCAATATAACTGCAATGAGGCAGTGAGAACTGCCTTCCCCGGCCAGACCTACAGCCGGCCACTGTGGCTTTACTAGTTACCAGCAGTGACTGAAGCCCAGTTGCTCTGGATGATCATCTGCACCCAATGTGAACTGTGAAACTTAGTTTTAGAAGGCAGTCACAGAATCACAGTGTGATAAGGGTTGGAAGGGACCTCTGGAGATCATCTAGTCCAACCCCCCTGCCACAGCAGGGACACCTACAGCAGTTGCACAGGACGGCGTCCAGGCGGGTTTTGAATGTCTCCAGTGTGGGAGACTCCACAACCTCTCTGGGCAGCCTGTGCCAGTGCTCTGCCACCCTCAAAGTAGAGAAGTTCATCCTCATATTTAGATGGAACTTCCTCTGTTCAAGTTTGTGCCGTTACCTCTTGTCCTATCACTGGGCACCACTGAAGAAAGACTGTTTCCATCCTCCTGGCACCCTCCCTTTAAGTATTTAAGTATAAGCATTGATAAGATCCGCCCTGAGTCTTCTCTTCTCCAGACTAAAAAGACCCAAGTCCCTCAGCCTTTCCTCATAAGAAAGATATTCCAGTCCCCTAATCATCTTAGTAGCCCTTTGCTGGACCCTCTGCAGAAGTTCCCTGTCCTTCTTGAACCGGGGAGCCCAGAACTGCACACAGTACTCCAGATGCGGCCTCATCAGGGCAGAGTAGAGGGGGAGGATGACCTCCCTCGACCTGCTGGCCACACTCTTCTTGATGCACCCCAGGATGCCATTGGCCTTCTTGGCCACCAGGGCACATTGCTGGCTCATGGTCATCTTGTTGTCCACCAGGACTCCCAGGTCCCTTTCCACAGAGCTGCTTTCCATGATATACCTCTGGTGCGTTAGTCTGAGTATGAGAGCATGCACAAGGGCAAGTGCCGTAGCTCAACTGATGAGCCTCTCTAGTAACACTATAGTATATGTGAGGGACCCAAAAAGAGGGGAGGAAGTTCACACACCGAATCATAGTAGTGCAGCAAGGAGACAGTTTGCACCTTCCCACACAGCTGAGATCATGTCTGCTGTATCCTGTGCACCAGCTATATTGGGAAGCAGCTTGGGGCAGCCCTGAATTCCTCTTTTGTGTCTGGACGCCACGTCATGGGTGTTTGCCACCACCAAATTACTGGCAAGCCAGGAATAAATAGCAAGCTCTAGGCTAGACACCTGCACTTGCCAGTGGGAAGATTTCAACTGACTCCTTGGTCTTCAGTTGCCAGTTCAGAAAAATACTTAAACCTGGATTTAGCTCTAAGCAGGGACTCACTTCAGTTTGCCTTACTATTTCGTACAATTTGTTTTGTCATCTTACTCTTGTGCTTAAAGTCAGAGATGTGCCAAGGCATCTTTCTGACAATGGTCCTTTATGTTGCCAACCCTGAAGGTTTTTATAAGTTTAAAATGGCAGTAATATAACCTCACTCCCTCCTAAGTATAAGGATAAAATAGCTATTTTCAAACAGCTATAGAAAACTGTAGCTATTCATTTTCTTATAATTGAATGTTAGTTCCATTGCCAACCTGAGCACATCTACAGATGCTGCCATCGTTTGGGGGTTGTTTAATTTATTTACCAATAACACTGAACAAAGAATTTCCCATCTAAAAATATGGTAAGCTTCCATCCAAAACGAACATGCAATCATAAGTTTAGTGTCCCAGTGGGATTTTTTTTGTATCTCTTTTTGAGAGGAAAAACCTTCTTATATAGAAAATGGGTTCCTCATCTGTACATCTACACTTCACTGTAAATCCTGCAAACAGCCTTATTGAATTAATCAGAAAAAACTCAATACATAAACCCTGGCCACTGCTACCTTTGACTTCAGTGCAGGCAGAGCTCAAGAGATTTTATAAAAGCATCAGGTGAGATAGTTTGTTTAGAGTAAGACGCTAAGCAGATTTTTAAGAAAGATTGGAAAGAAGACTATTAAAGTCTTAAAAATCGCTCGTAGCTTGCAGTAAATACATGGGTCTCATAAGGTCTTTCTGGCAACTCTCCGTCTTTCCAGGGTCATTTGCAATGCATAGCTCGAGAGGCACAGCAGTGTTGCGGCATCCGGTGGATCAGAAGAAAGGGAGCATGTGGGTGGGCCAGACGTCATTTATTTTCCTGATGTCAATTATTGCCAAAAGAGGTTATTTTAGTTGTATGGTTTATTTTGTTGAAATGTAATGATTATGCTAATTATTTCCAAATTTACTGGTTAATTATAATTCTGAGATCTCTGCCTTGGTACTTCCAGAGATGTACAAGCTGTGGGAAATGTTTCATAATATTAATATATATCCACACCCCTAAGTCATTTGGCTAATGTTCCTAGAACACAAAAAGTAACATCCTTTAACAAGAGGCATGGCTAGCTCCATAAAACAGCTGATCTGCATCCAAAAGGCTTTTTGCTCAATCTGATTTCACTGCAGGAAACAAACAAAGGAGCACAAAAGAAGCTAAATGTTGGATCTAGACTTCCTTACATCATTGCACAATTCCCTTATCCCACCATTTTCCTGGGGGATGAGGGGGAGTAATAGCCATCCCACTGTTGCTACAGGAAGTCTGTTGGATGCTGTTCCAAGGAAAATTGGAAATTCTACTTTAATTCTTTTAGGGCTAATTGTGCGACTGAGTTCGATGGGAATTTTGTCCCTGATTTTTGCAGAGGCGGGATGCAGGATGCACAAGGGCTTCGTTCAGATATTGCTGAGAAATGGGTTGACTACAAAGTTGCCATCTGCTACCTAATTTTAGACATTTGCCTCTGTCCACAGTGGATGGCCAGGCTTAGCAGTGATTGGAGTTGCCTTTGGTTCCTTAGGGCCTGCACTCGCTTTGTGACAAAGGAAAGGGGAATTTTGTCTTTGTTGTTGTACACTGGGACATTTAACATTACAAACAAACTTGCAAGATGGAAACTTCCAGCGATGCAGTCAGTCCTGGCACAGGCGACACATCTCTGATGATTCATGCCCGTTGGAAAGGGGTGCACTGCGTTGTTCAGCCTCTTCAGGGGTTGAAGTGGTGATAACTTAACCATAAATGCTAGACATGGTGGTTGGAAGCTGCCCAGGAAGGTCTCCCAACTTTTTCTTTCTTCTTTTTACCTTTGTAAAGAGGAAATTGTCATGGGTGGGTGGTGGAAGAACTGAAATAACTCCTGTTGACAGAGAAATAGTGGAGAAACTCTGAGGCTGGGGGAAATTGTCCTCGCTCATTGACTTCACAGGGACTGTGGTGCTGGATAGCTGGTGAAGATTAAGCTGCAAAAGTCTTGGGAAACTTGTTGATTGTTCTTCCATACCACCCCCAAAACAGAAAAGAAGACCTGGAGCTCAAAGAGAACACTGAGGTCCAGAAACCTCAGTGCTTTCCACGTGAGGAGATTCAGGAAATCGTGCCATTGCACGTCATCCTGTGGGAATGACTTTATGGCCCTTACTTTGGTGTTAGTTGTATGTATATCAGATGCTTTTAGAAGCATCCTTTTCACTTTAGCTTCTCAAAAACTACACGGAATTTCTTTTAATTGGGGGTGGGGAGATGTTCATCCCCTTTTAAAATCAAGTTTTGAAATTTTCTTGATTGTTTATTGAAAATTGAAACATTTGATCTGTTTATGTGTGTTAGATGTTTATACAGCTTGTACATGCAGCTGTAGGATGGGAGTAATGCTGAAAGTCTCATGCTGTTGTGCATGAAGATGTTTTGATACATCTGGGAGAATGTAAGCAAGTAGGTCAGTGGATTATGACTTAATGATTTGGAGCAGAGGCAGGATTTGGGGGAGTAGTGGGAAGGCATTGCTGGAGAAAAAGTAACAAATGGAAAATCTGAATGATGACTTAGGCTAAAAATATCAATGGGGAAAGCTGAACAAAATTAAATGTATGCATACAGCACAATGCAGTCATGTTTAACACATCCGATGCTTGGCTTTACCTTGGGATAAACAGCCTGCGAGTGCATGTCGGTATTTTGCCTGCAGTATGGATACCAGGGGGCAGAGCAGCACACGAGGGGGGATATACTGTAAACTTTCCCCTCAGACTTTTCCAGTTCTAACTAATTGCTAATACAGTAGCAAGAGTGATAACAAATTGTTCATATATTTCTACAAATATTGAACTACTCAGGATTCTGTTGTGCTTGGCATAGACATGCAATTCACTGGCAGCAAGATTGGACCTTGTGATGAGCTGACAGATCACATACAATGGAGAAAGCTGCTGCTATTTTACATGCTCTTAAAACCATATCCATCTTAGTCTGTCTGAAAACATCCCTGCTTGACAAAGCAGAGTTCCTGGATCAGAGATTTTTTTTTATATATTAGTTATATATTAATGCAACATAATAAGGAGTCTTTTAAAGAAAGCAGTTGAAGTTGTGCCTGTTTTTGGGTGATCCACTTGGTTGGCTTAGTGTGTGCTGGTGGCTTACCCTCTGCTAAACAGGTTCTTGGATTGAGGTTAGTGGTGAAGAGACCAGAAGAAACAAGTATCAAATATGCCAGGATGGCACGGCCCATACTGGAAGGGAGGAAGCAGGTAAAAGTATTTGATTGATGCATGTTGAGTTTCTAGTTATTAGTTGGATGGAACACTTTTTCTAAGCATACCCCACAGGTTTTCGTATTAGATCAGGATCTGGCCTCACTTTTGCATGGGGAATTTTATGCTTTCACACCTACCAGAAGCTTCTTTCTTCTCAAGGCAGGATAGGACCAAAATGAGGGCCTGAAATATGTTTCCCTCAGTGTTTGAAATACATCGTGTGTATGGCATAGAGATTTTGGACCAAGTGATGTTTCAGCAGTAGATGTTGATCAAGCTTTTAGTCTTTTCGGATCCTGTTTATTCAGCAACCAGTCCTAAGTGGTTGTAGCTGTAGGCAGGGGGAGGTATTAGTGTTTGATATGGGGAGGAAGCAGACAACAAGAAGGGGAAAATACAGGTTGAGTATCAGGAAAATTGTCATCAGTAAGGTCTGGTGAGTGCATAGATGACTGACAGATCTCCCTGAAGGGTGCAGGATGACCGTGCAGAAGGGCTCAGGCAGCACAGGCAAGTTTTCCTTCTCTGAAACCTCTACTGGGGACAGCCCGAGCTGTAGTGCTCACCACGCTGCTCTAGCCAGCTTAGTTTGTGCAGCCACAGGTAAGTCCCAGCGAAAGCACTGAAGGATTGTCCCTTCTAAGATGACTTACTGGGCATTGTCTTCAGCAACCACTTCTTGGCCACTGTAATACTGGGGACTTGGCTCAGAGGTGGCTGAGGTGAAGAGGCCCTTGTAGGAGTTGGACTGTGAGCAAGGGTTGGGTCTGTGTTAGTTTCTGCGATCGACTGTAGTTGTGTGGTGGTGACAACTCTTGGCCTTTACCATTGGGACGGATAAATATTGGTGGGAACACCTATGGGTGCAGCAGGCTTTTTTCATCCCCACAGTAACTCCAGTGAGTTCAAGTTGTCAGGAGGCTCTGACCTTGACAGCATAACCCATATGGCGTTGGGGAATATTTTCCAAAGGGAAAGTCATTGGCTATGTCCGTAGTGTCACAGCAAAGAACTGCAGAATGAGAGCAAGGGTTAAAATGCTGAGTAAAACAGGATGGGAGTCCACCCAGAGAGATGTAACTGCACACCTCTTCTCCTGCAGTGTATGCATGAGTATGTATGTGTACATCTCTAAAATTCACTGCTGCCTAATTTCCCTTCTTCAAAATACCAACCAATTTCTAGTGCCAAGGAACCTAATAATCTATTTATTAAAATGAGACAGACAATAAGTTTGTGTGGGGAAATGTTAAGGCAGTGCGCATTGATCATGCTGATTTAGGACTGTACTGCCATCACAGCGTTTCCAGAGACAAATTCTTTGCAGCTAATTGCATTATAAATTCCACTAAACCATTTTCATAAGGTATTTCCCAAAGATATAAGCCCTCCATTGAAAATAAAACCAAAAAAAGCAAAGGACCAGTTGTGGGTTTTTTTCCTAATTAAATGTTATATGAAAGTAAGACGAGAGAGAGAAAAAAATGCAAATCATGTTAATTAAATACTAAGTCTGCTGTAAGGGGCTAGTTTTAAACACCATGGGACATGTTGAAACTCGTACAGATTTTCCAACTGAAAGTCAAAAAAGTAGAGTCCTGTGGTTCTTGTCCTCAGATTGAGATGGTCCTGAGCCATCCAAAGTCAGGATTTTGATGTCACCAAATTTCAGATGTGGTAATCTGGCATGTTGTGAATCTTAACCATCCCAAAAAGTCACCTGGATGCTGGACCACCTTCAGGCGACATCAGGGAGTGCTGCAGTGGGAACTGGCCTCCTCCTCCTGCTGTGGGAGCCCGTGGCTGTGGGGTTACGCCGCCTGCAGTGGGTATCCTGGGCTAGAGACACTGATAGGAGATAGCAGTCATCGTGCGCAGCCACTGTGAAGACCTGTGTTGTTCACCAGAGAGCAGTTCTCCCAAATACTCAGTGGTAGTACCCAGCAAAGTACATTTTTACAGGGGATCTCAATCGTTTTTATCAAGCTGGGTCAGAAGACACTGAAGCAGAGAGCAGTTAATTAGATTTCCCAAGGAAGCATAGCAAGTGGCAGAGAACTGAGCCTGGCTTCCTCGTTTCCCAGCCTCCAGCACAAAGCAGCAGTCTGTTGCCCACACTCTTTTAAAATTTCTTTGGGTGACTGGGAGTGAAGCATGGCATTTCTTTCCTTCTTTCCATATTGAAGGGAACAAATTCTCATTCCTTGGAAGTATTTGTCACTTTGAGCATGCCTATACAAATTCTACCCTTGGTTCCTTCAAGTGATACGCTGTGAGCTCGATTTAGAGAGTCCAGGCAGGGAGAGATCGCAGTCAGACCCGGAGGAGGCTGGGTCTCCTCCAGTTTTCATGTATGAGATGTTTCAGGTAGTGTTCATTTCCAAAAAAAGTTATCCGGTAGTTCAGCAATTGGGAAGTTTCTTTGCCAGGGTACTTATGCCATAGGAAAGCCTTTCCTCCTAATGTCATGTGTGAAGCTGTATGAGTTGCAGCTCCCAGCTGTGAGCTTGCTATTGGATTAGAAGAAAGCATTTTCTTTTCTTCCTCCTCCTCTCCCCCTCCCCATGCATTAAAATTACTCGATTACAAAGAAATTGGGAGATAAATGTACTGCCTGTGGTCTTGTCTTGAGCCTAGGGGTAGCTCTGATCATTTCAGCAGTCACAGTTGGGATGCGGCTAAGCCCTGACTGTGCCACGCGCTCACCTAACTGTAGCCTCCTAAAAGTTGAGCACCCACTGTCAGCAGGTCGCCCCGCTGCTGCCAGGGCCGGGGGGGGACAGGGGGTCCCCCAGAAGGCAGTATTCATCTGTACCTGCCTTCACCCAGGAAGGAGACCTCTCCTTGCCTTGCTGACGGAGCCCCCATGCCTGAAGTTTGGGTGGCTGAAGTTAGATGGGTCGACTAAAGCTAACGGAGCTGGGTATTTCGTGGGCTTGAGCATTGGTTAATTAATTTTCATCTTGCCTTGAGCTGGGTCGGGTATGTCTCAAGGGGGAACTGAGGTGAAATGGTTCCCCCAGCAGCATCAGGTTGTAGCAGAACAACCATTAGGTCCCAGGAGTAGTTGCCTTATTAGACCTCTCCATCTCTCTGCTCCAGACAGGAGAGACGCTGATGCCCTCTTTAAAGGTGCTGTGTCCCGATCATGAGGATGCCATAGCCAACACGCCTAGTGTTTGCTAGTGTAAAGAAATTTAAGCCAGGGGCTAGTTGAAAAAAACTGTCATAAATGTTCTTCAGCCAAATTCACAGAAATCAGATGACTATAAAGGAGAAAGCTTCATAAAATTATTGCATCCCCCCCAAATGGGATTTTATCTTTGTGCATAGGTAATGGCTGGCATAGCGATGGGCTTTCACCTGGGGGGAAGGGGGACATCTGCTTGCTGGTGGGAAGAGTAATAGCAATTCTTGCAAAAAACAAAGAAGGGGGGGAAGAGGGGAGGGAGAAAAACCCTATTTCTAAATTTTTACGGTAAAAGGGGCGTTTGTGGTTCTAATTTTTTATGTTGTTGTTGCCAACAATTGTTACGTGGTTGTTAAATTTTTTTTAAGTCATTTTAGTTTTTCCAAAAGTGACCATGATTTGTTACTTATACTGTAGCTTACAGAAGTGACACACTTAATATCGGGGGGTCCAAACCTGGATATCTACCAATGGAGATGGAGATCAGGTAAATGCACACCTGCTCTTCCAAAGAGAAAAAGCTGCCGTTTGGCAAGTGGTTTGAGAGGGAGCCACAGGCTATAACATGAGCATTTTGGAAGAGATTAGATTGAGCGCTGCCATTAATCACCAAGTTTCATGTAGGCCCAGCATGGATTTGTGTGACAATGACGTTCAGAAAACATGCCAGCTTCCAGGAGACTCCAGGTCCCTGGAGAAGGCTCTGGGTTCTGGCCCTAGCAGTAGCTGAGCACAGGTCCACCGAAGGAGACCTGGCAGGAGCTGTGGTCCCCTGCAGACTAGCCCCGTAGCAAGTATGATGTACTGTCTTACTCTCCCAGCCGGAGGGAAGGCGGTGGTGGCTGCAGCAGAGACCGTGATGGAGAAGGCAGGTGAGAGGGAGGTGTCTGCAGGTAGATAAGAGAAATTCTGTGGCCCCAGTGCCATGCCTGTCATTTTCTCTTCTCTTTTACAGACACTTAACAAGAACAATTTGATACCGGATGACAGGACCAACTTCTACCCATTGCAGCAAACCAATGTGTACACAACAACCTATTATCCCAGTACACTGAACAAATATGACTACAGGCCCGAGGCCTCCCCTGGAAGGACCTTTACCAACAGCTGATGATGGACAGATCCTACAGGACTGCATCACTTCCTATATGAATTTTTTTTAATTGATTTCATGGACCAAATACTGGCCCAGCCTCTAGATGTAAATATTGTACAGTAGGGTCTTTTTTTTTTTTCCTTTGGTTAATTGTATTTCTTGTAAACAGCACATCTCCTTACAAGGACAAAAATGCATATGGACCATTCTGCAGAGCTTTTGTGGACATTTGGCTGGAGATGGCTCTTACTACTGCAACTGTTTATGGCTGGAAGATCAGCATTGCTGTCCAAGGCCAACGTTGTCAAGGAGGTGGCTGTGCACTGGGCTCAGTGGCCACCACGCAGCAGCACACGACACACGGGTGCACTCTAAGCAAGGCAAGAGGTGGCCTCCTGGGGCAAGGGTCTCTGTCTGGTGAGGAGCATCCTTCCTGAGACAGGGTAGCAATGGTGCACTGGATGACATGCAGCTCATGAAACAGGCCGAGCGGGACTCCATCGTGCCAACAACTTGAAGAACGTTTTCTTTTTCTTTTCCTTTTTTTTATTTTTTATTTTTTTTTATGTTTATGCAAAAAAAAAAAAAAAAAAGTGACTTTCTAGGGCAGTGTTCCCTGTATCTTCAACAGAATCTTTTCGTATTACAGGAAATACTCTCCGCAGCCTTCTTTGGTAATATGCAGTTCAGCTGATGAGAAACAACACACAAACAAAGTGCATTACCCAAAGAAGCTTTCTAGAATGTTTCCAGTCTTAATTAAAAGAAAATTATATAGGCAGTGAGACACTGAGAAAAGTAAATGTTGGAATAACATCGGAGACATGAACTTGGAGTGCCTAACAAACAAAGATGTTTATATCGCTGGAAAAAAAGATGTGATGATTGCCGCACAAGAGCCATGGGCTTTTTTTCTTTCTTGCTTGTTCTTTTTTTTTTTTCCTGAGACAGCGTTAACTCTTTTTGTTCTAGCTTTGATCCTGATTGCATCTGCCAGGAAAGGCAACTTTAGAGGCCGTGCTCTTCTTGTGGGAAATCACCATGCTTTGGGCTAGTTTTTCCTCTTGTTTTATTGTTGGTTTTTAGTTCGTTTACTTTCAAAGAGTGAATAATTCTGACTTTGCAGGGGGAGGGTATTTTTAAGGAATGTTTCCATAGTCTGACATGACCCAGAAAGTCTGCTGCACATTCTTATAGCGTCTTCCAGTCAGTACTCTATGAAATAGTAACACAGCTGAGTAATGTGTGTTGTTTGCCAGTATTTCTTTAATTTTTCTGAAAAAAACCAACCCAACAAACAAATGCTGCTGCAGCTATTGAGGTAAATTGGGGCAGTAGCATTATTAAACAGTATATCCAGCCTTGAAATGTAATTTTGTGTATGTGTGTGACTGTGTCTATAAGAACTGTATTAGTTTGATGCAGAAGCCATGTTGTCTACAACCAGATGTTTGTCTGACATAATTGTTTGGCAAAAAGGAAACTTATTGCTGGTGCTTAATGTACAATTACATCCAATGTGTTAGCAACGTGAACAAGTTCACTGCTGTTATCATTCAGTGTTTCTAAATATTTATAATGAACTCCTGATGCTAAGGATTTTAGAATGTCGCAATACTGAGCATGAGATAAAAGTACCCCCCGAAACGCGCATGAGCTCCACATGGTCCCGAGCTTGGCTTTGTCGTCTGCATCTTACTTGAGCAATTGCCATGCCCATGCTTGGCCATTGACTCGGCCGTGTTCCCAGCAGTCCCGTTTGTCTTCGCTTTATTTCAGATTTCGCTGTTAAGCCGACACTGGTCATTGCTCAGTGCTGTTCCTTTGCTTGTTTGGAAGCCCAGCTTGGGCTGTGTGCTCAGCTCTTTCACGTAGGCAGCTGGTAGGAGATGAAGAAAGACTGTGTTGCTCGTGACAAGTATATTGCCTTTCCTGCGAGGAAAAGCCAACATGGCTCTGTAAGCCTGTGTTATGGTGGTTTGACCAGAAGGCAAGAATAAAGTAGTCTCCCATTTTTTAAATTACTTTGTTCGACTTCAGTTTGCAGTGATGGAAGGCTGTAGGGATATTTGTAATAAAGTGGGGTCATTAGCACTGCCACGAGGATGCCTTAGGCTCAGTGGTGCCCATCATTTCCAGCTGCTGTTTTTCTAATTTAGCAGATCACCCTGCTTCTGCTCTGGTCTCACCGGGTGAAATAGAGGGAACAGAGAAAGAGAGAGAGAGAGGTGCCCTTAAATAGGTATACTGACATTTGAAGCAGTGGGGCCAGGAGCTGATGCAGACCTCGAAGCTCTGTCTGAAGCAACCTGCTGCAACCCTCCAAGTAGGCACAGTGGCTCGATGGCCCTAACACCGCTGGCAGCACGGCCAGGGTGAGAGCGGCAGGAGTGAAGCAAGATCGCTGGGGAAACAGAAGAGCACTGGTAGCAGGTACCAGCGCCTGCGGGGGGGCTCTTCCCAGGCCCCTAAACCCCATTTGAGGAGTGATGCCTTTGTGCCTCATGCCATAACAAGTTCATCCCTGTTTCACTGAATTTCCCTCTCCACCTCAGCAACATTGAAAGTCCTGACTTAAAGTAGTTCTAACAAGTATGTAGCCCAGGGGTTGAACATTATTACATTAGACTATCAGGGTGGGATTTCCCAGCTTTAATTTATGTGAGTTAGAAGATAACATTGGCTCCCAAGATCACTCTAGCCATTAAAGCCATCTCTGAGCTTCCCCTTCAGAAGATTCCCTGTATTGACACATTCTGCAATTACCATGCACGTGGCAGGATTGTAGCTGGAGCTTGTGGGGGAAGTGCAAGCGAGTCAAACCTTGCAATTATTTTAATTTTCAGTCTTTCTTTTTTTTTTTTCCCCCTTAAACATTTTTCCATTTTCAGCTTTGCAGAATAACACAATGTAAACTGAATTTTTCCCCCCAAAGCGCTGAAATTATTTAAATGTTCAGCTCACCAAGATAGGTCATTACTGCCATTGCGCTCAGGAGGTGGATATTTTGTAGGCTATTGGAGGGCAGGTGCTTCGAGGGTGGTGCATGTGGCTGTAGTTTCATCAGGACATTCCTTCTTACCAACCATCCAAATGGATTCAGCCCTTCTTCATATAATTGGCAATCACAGCAAGGGACTGTAGGCTCCATTTGAGCAGAAAGTAGAATCCAGGAGACTGCGAGACAGTGCAAAAGAAAGAAATCAGAATGCTTATTGCTCAATTAATGTTTGCATGAGAGTGCGGTTCTTTAAGGACAATGTTAATGCGGTGTGAGGGTTGCATTTTTTATGAGCTCTCTAAAGCATGGCAGGTTAATGACACCATGTACAGTGATACTCTTGTGATCCAGGTAATTCGGCAGCTTGATCATCAGGTCTGTGCTATCTGTAGCAGCTCGAATTGCTCCTGCAGCTGCATGTTAAACTTCCTAAAATTTCCTATTCCTAAGGGCATCTTACAGTACACTGGAAATGCATTTGGTTCGGGAGCATTGCTTTCTAAAAGATTCATGTTGCTATATATACAGTTTTTTTCTTTCACGGCTAAGACAGAGAAGGGGAACCCTGGGCAATTCCCGTGTTGGTCTAGAGACACTGGTTCTCTGCAAACCCTTTGGATAGGATTCAGGTATACCATATGTAAAATATGATGGGAATCTTACAGCAAAGTATGTAGCAGAAGCATCTTTCATTAGGCCGTTCTTTCTTTTTCCATGGAAGTGGCTGCCTTTCTCCCTCCAGAAGGGGCGTGCGTTACGGTGTTATCCAGCATGTGTTGTGCTGTTGCTGTCGGGCTTTACTCGATCAGCTGCCACCCAGCAGAAATAACTCGTGCAGCTCACTAATAGACAAACCACTTGACGATCAAACCACAGTGTAAGAGGTGCTGTTTCTCTAATGGTGCATTTGAATGTTCAGCATATGAGCCAGGGCTGCTCTTAAATATGTGAACTGTACAGATACTATAGGAGAAGAATGTGTATTGTCTTACCACCACTGTTCCTAATGCCTTATGTTCAGAAAAACGAGATGGTTGGTTTGAAATCAACAGAGAGTAGGAATGGAGTCCACGTCTGATGCAGACAATTTGACGCCTCCAGTGTTAAACTGATGTTAAGCCCACCTGGAGAGGAAATTGCTGTCCACTGAGATTGATTTATTCTTTGTACCAAATGTAGTGGGGGGAGAGTTATATATATATAAATATATATATAAAAAAAAATGTAAATGTAAAGTTTGTGTAACAACTTACTCTTTTTTTTTTTTTTTGTAATAGTGTATACATCTATCAGTGGATAGATACAGTATATATTTATAATATATACACACACAATATATATATTTAGCAAAATGCCTGCAGAGAAAACTTAGAATAAGAAAGGCAGTGCTGGTATTCAAATTCCACAGAGACAAAGTGAAGAAAAAAAACCTGTAAAAATCTAGTATTGTTTCCATTAGGTTTAAAAAAACACTTTTGAGGTAAATGAAATATAATTTTTTAATTGAAAAGAAAATTGATTTTTCTAGTTAGAAATGCTGATTCTCCCCTAAATCATTCTGGTTAAGAATGATTAAGAAAAAGATTCTTGTTACTGCTTATATTTTCTGAATAAGCCTCCCAAATCTCTCATGTGTATCTCTCTATTGTTTTTGTAATTATAAGTAGGGAGTAATTGTGCAAAGAAAATTAAAATAGCAAGTAGGAGTAACAAATATTGTACCATTAGAGGAAAAGATATCATCTATTAGAACGTGAAAAATGTCATCTTCTATGTTAAAGAAGTCAGCAACTGCTTTCTGAGTTATTGATCGGCATTATAAGCCTTGCCTTAGAGTCACACTGGGAGGTTTTAGTACAAAATTTAGGGCAGAGAAATCCTGCAAACTCATGGCTTTCGGTTTCCAGAGTGGTCCAAAAAAGCCACCAGGCCATGGGAGTCAGGCCCCTGATGCCCTGGGTGTCTCTGGAGCTTCCAGCGTTAGCGGCCAAGGATCTGCATCCAGTCCTCGCCCCGTCCCTGCCGCGAGCCAGCCCGCGTGCACGGCGGGGCACAGCACCCCTTGGACCATAACAGAGAAATACCCAGTAAATTGGGTTGGAAGGATTTATTTTTTTCAACAGATCACTTTAAAGCCCTGGTGACCAAGGCCCAGGCTCCTACGGGTCAATCTTCCCCTTAAGCTTCTTAGGAAAAAAAGACTTCAGGCGGCTTCAAGAACAGATTTGGGGTAGGTGAGCAAATCCACAAATTTTGATGCTTCCTGATGGCCAGAGCCTTCAAAACTGGACAGAAACCTCTCTGGAGCTGGGTCCGTGTGGAGCTTATCCAGTCTCAGCCGTTCTGCCTGGAAATTCCTCCTTTGGGCCCTTTGGGACATTTTCGTGTCAGCATTAGTCCTGGCTGGAGGAGCAAACCCAGCAACCGTACTGTTTAGATAGCCACAAATATAACTGCTCTATAGCATTCAACACAAGTTTGGGTCTTGAACTTGATTTTTTTTCTGTTCTGCCTCCAGCCTCAGCTGCAAATTCACCCCTGCTATTCGAGAGGGCTGAGTGCTGTAAGAGCAGCGTTTGGCTCGCTGCAAGCCCCAGCCGCCATTTGGTTTTAAACAAATTTGATCGTGAAAAGTATTAACACCGCACTGTAGTAACTCCGAAACCTCCATGAACGGGGTGCTGTTAATTCGCGTGCCGTGGAGTCAAGCAGAGGTCAGCGTGGATGGGCCATTAATAACTGAAGCAAAAATGTTTTTAGTACCAAAATGTCAAACAACGTAAAAGCCAGCCAGCTGCACGGCAGCGTGGTTTCCATCCACACACCCCTCCTTAGACAACTTCCAAACCTGCGCGTACTTAAAAGCGATGCGGTTAATTAGGAGCATTCATACGGGGGAAGGTTTAGGGAGGATGGATGGTATGTGAGATGGAAATGATAGGATTTAGCTTGTAATTGAGGTGGGAGAGCGACAGATGCAATACTGGATCTCGGATACATGGGAAGTTATACGTGAACACAAGAATACTTGCCCCAAAACAGCAAAACCTGGAGAGCATTATTGGACTCGGTTGTGAAGGCACATCACCCTTCCTATGCAATTGAACTTGATGGTACTTTAGTATAAAGGTGACCTAGACTGTAATCACTGCCTTTAGACACTGTGAATTTTTTTGGGGTACTCTGTATTTTTATATATTGTACAATGTAAAGAATAATTCAGAAATAAAACAGACCAACCTGGCACCCCTGCGAGTTGTTTCCCCTTTGTGGCTGATGCGCGGTGGGGCCGGGGCTCCTGAGCAGCCCTGGCAGGACGGGTCAGAGGCAATGTGGAGGAGATTCCTCCTGACGGTGGGGGGCCAAAGGCAGCACAAAATTCACTCAGCCGCTTCTGCAGGGACGGGAATTTATAGCATACATCTGCCTGCGCTCCGGCTGCATCCCGAGGCCCCAGTTTGGATTATATTTGTCATGAGTTGTAGACTACGTGGTTACAAAATTGTGTTACTGAGGAGTATAACGCCAAAGTCTGTCGCTGCAATTCAACGCCCCTCCCACACAAGCCTGAATGTAGGAGTACAGCTCCACACCAGACTTTGGGTGCGTTTCAAAAATGGTATTTCTGAGTAAGGTGCCCAATGAGGTAGGATCAAATCTGTCTGAAATTCGGGATGCCAAATCCATGTCCGGTTCTGCAATACGTGGCTCCCCTCTGGTCCCCAGCATGTCACACCAAGTCTCCAAGGACACAGCTGCTCACCGTGCCAAGGAGACTGGCTGGCTGCCGCGAGCAAAAATACACTCGTCTTCTACAGAGCCTTTCAGGTGTATGTGTGCAGTTGCGCTGGAATCCTATCGCTGCTCCTTCTCAAGCCCTACCTATTGCTGCGAAAAGTTATAAAAAGCTGAGGGCCGCATTTGGATTGAAGGATGATCGTAGCCTCGTATTGAAGAACATTATAGCTCCTGTTGCATTTATTAATCAAAGTAAAGACCATGAAAAGTGACAGAGTCAGGAACATTTTAGTTTATGTTCCGATACAGCTCAAGACTTATATTGAAGTTTCATACAGAAAATTACACTATAATGTCGTAAAAAATAGATTGGATTACTAATAACCTGAAACGTGCTACACCTGCATACATAATACTTTAATCCTACTAAATCATAAGCTATCATTTGGGTGTTTTCATATTCTCAAGTGTGCATACAGGAATTTCTTTTCAATGCAGACCATTAAAAAGTAATTGAGAGGCACAAGATCAGTAAAAGCAAACTTGCTGTGAATAAGATGGATTTTTTTTCCCAGTTAGTTTGCACGCTAACACGGGGAGGCCATTCTGAATGGATTTGTTTTGCTTCAAGACACCTCTGCACACAATTAGAGTGAAGTATCACATTGGAACCTCTTTCCAATTTCCTTTAAGTCTGTCTACCACAACTGTTTTTTTTTTTTTCCTAGTTGCTAATTTGATTCATTAACATAACAGTTTCACTCATAGCCCCAGTGCATTTTGTTGTCTCACCTTCACTACACATCCCTACTGGACCCCTTTTCTTCTTTAATTCTTAACTGGGTGTAGTAAACAGCAAAAACTTCATTACCTTGCAGGTTCCCCGTTGGCTTTTCATTAGGCCAAAGCCTTGAGGCTGCGCTGCGGGCGCTGGACTGCCGAGCAGCACCCGCTGCCCACGGGGTTTGCTGGGGAGGCAAACGCGGGGGCCCGGGCCAGGGTGCAGAGCCCTCTGTGGGGACCGCAGCCCCTGTGGCCCCCCCTCCAACCTGCCTTCAGCATCGCTCGGGGGTGAGTAGAAGAAATGGAGGAAAAGAAAAAAAGCAGAAGGCTCCTTGTGATGCATGTCTACGTGTTTCCTCTAAATGCAGTAAATGCTTTTAGGGGTGCCCTGAGCCTGATGTTGCAGTGACGGACCTGCACATCCATATGAATCCCTTCTGATGGGGTTTTCTTTTCCATCAACAGCTGGAAACATCCATGGCTAGTGGGGCACAGCCAACACCGGGCGTTATGGAGGAAAGGAGGGGCAGGGAATCACAGCCGGGCCCAGTTAAGGTCAGTGTTTGTGGCAATGCTGGAGCAGGGACTCGGGGGAAGGAGCTGTAACACCGCAGAGCGGCTGAGCAGCCGCGTGTTGGCACCAGGGCATTACCAACAGCAAGTCGTGTCAGACCGAGTTAATTTTCTCCTCTCAACAGGCATCAAGTCCTGCAGATAGCGCAGAAATAAGAAACAGCCGGCAGCCTGATTTTTAGGAAAGTTTTCAACTCTCTCATACACGATCTTCATCTGCTGCTGGGAGCTGTGGCCGGGCAGAGCATCATGCAGACACCTTCCTCGGAAAGCAGTCAAGCTGCGGCAATGAAAAAAAGCACCAAATGAGTGTCCTACTGACATGCCCAGTACCCCCACCAGTGTCCCCAACACCACCAGTGTCCCCAATCTCCCCATCATGACGTGATCACAAGCCCTGACTCCAACTCCTGAGTTTCCCTCTGCCCACACAGGCGGTTCACTCAGCTGTGAGGACCCACACGGCCGTGCTGCTGTGAGCAGGCAGGGGGACAGTCCCCAAGCTCAGGGGCCGTCCCTGAGTCAGCTTAAATCAGCTCAGTGCAGCCACCCTGGTGCGGAGCTCAGCACAGAGCAACATCCTCAATGTGCATAAGAGTCAACGTTCTCCCACAAAAGCATCGCTTTCCATCACGTCTCGTGTATTTTCCCCTCAAGAGTACAGCCAAGAGACTACGCACTCTCAAACACACAGATCAATTACCAGAAGCTTTGGAGATTCATTAAAAATGCTGTTTTTCTAACAGTTGAAATGAGTTTTGACATGGTTTGTTTTGCTCATTCATAAAAAGCCACTCGTGGAGTTGCCATTGCACTTTCTGTTTAAAAAGCTGACTTTCAAATTAACCAAGAGGAAGGCAGAGCTCACCGTTGCCCAAGTCTGTATCCAAAAGAAACCCCCACCCACCCCACACCCTCCCGCCATCCTCCCAGCACGTGCAGGAAGGACCGACAACAAATTCCTCACATTGTCAGGAATGGGGAGAATCAGGCTACGAGGGTGAGACATCAGCCCATTTCCCAGGACACCCCGCACACACAGCCCATCTTTGGTCAGGTTTCAACCCTTCAGTCTACGATTTCCCCAAACCAAACCATTTTCCTCTGGAGAAGGGACTGAATCGGGCTGAGGTAATTTTCTTAGTTGAGATAAAACGGTGACGCTGCTCACGGTGGGCTGATGGGGCTGGGCAGACTCTCCCCTTTTCCTGCTTCGCGGTGGCGTGTGGCAGGGCAGGTTTATACTGTGAGCCAGAGTTTCATCACCCTCTTTTTTCTTGTGACTGACCCTACACTGGCCGCCCCATCGCATCAACTCAAGTGCCTGAAAGATTAGTTTGCTCTTTAGAGTTTTAAAACCATAAAGCCGACAAGGAAACGTGAGCGTGCTGTACTCAGCCACTGGCCACATCCACCCCTCACCTCCACGGCGTGTCTCCGCTGCACACAGAAGACTCAGCTCATCGGATCCTTGCACCAGCTGCAGCCTGTCCGGTATCCAGCAAATGCTTAAAGCTCCTTCTGGCTGCGGCGCAGGGGCGTCTCCCGGCTGAGGAGCTTTGTCGTACCACTGTCATGCCTCAAAGTAAGTTTTCTGGAGATTTTCAAGGTCAAACTTTGCAGTTTATGAACTGGCAATTAGCTGGAAGCAAAAAGTAGTCCTGGCTTTCCATCAGTCTGCAGACAGTGTGGTGTCTCCCAGACATGGGGTTAGCATTGACCACTGCAAACGGCAACAGGCTGTCAAGGTTCGATCCATCTAACCTTGCTGTATTTTTTCATTTTTAAACCTCCCATAGTCATTTCCTTGCTGTCGTGGCAATAATGGAGCCAGCAATGGATTGCTCCCCTCTCAAGCGCAGGGTAATGCACAGCCATCAGAAACATTTGATATTTCCATGATGTGAAGCATCAATGGCCACGGAGAAAACCGTACCCATTTTTGCAGTACTTAATTTACTGTCACGAGCAAGCGATCTGTACGAGAGAGCAGGCAGAACGCTGATACACTTTTATTACCCTGGCAGGAGCCACATTATTGTTTTCTGTTTTCACATTTCTTAGCAACAACATCTTTTTGTTCATAGGTTTCTTCATAGGAGCTCATCTGAAATTATTTTTATGTTGTACCCAATTTACATGCTGACTTACATCAGCCTGTCCACGAGCGAGAGCCTCGCTTTCTGCCTGAAAGCCTCCTGGCAATTACTGCTGTCTTCTGCTGATCCATCGCTCCTCTGGCGCTGGAAGAGACAACCCTCGCCGCTTGGCGGAGGCCGCCCGTCCTGGGGAGCGGCTCGGTCCCTGGGGGTCCCCGCCATGCCGGGCACTGTCGCAGCCGCGGAGGGTCCGGAGCTAACAGGTACAGACCTGCTCCCTGAGCAGCGCTGCTGCGCGCCAGCCCAGAGACCCGCAGTCCCGTCCCAGCCAAGACATAATCATCTTTCGGTGCCACATGAGTGTACAGGGTAGGACGAGCTGCGACGCCTTCGCATAGGCTAAGAGCTATTCTGAAAATCTCCCTCAAAAGGGTCTTTTCTGCACTTCAGTGGCAGTTGAAGTCGTTTCTGGATGAAGTTGTGCTGTTTTAATACGCACTTCTGCTGCTCGTCCACTCATCACGAACCCTTCAGAGCTGCCCCTCCCTTTGCCCACCAGAGATACTCTTTCAGCACCAAAACTCGGCCACAAAGCGACGTGCAGAATGCCCACCCTCGGCTCTGCGGTCAAAAGCAGGTTTAGGAGAGCCACAGAATCACAGAATGGTCAGGGTTGGAAGGGACCTCTGGAGATCATCTAGTCCACCCCCCCTGCCACAGCAGGGACACCTACAGCAGTTGCACAGGACGGCGTCCAGGCGGGTTTGGAATGTCTCCAGTGTGGGAGACTCCACCACCTCTCTGGGCAGCCTGTGCCAGAGCCCCAGGGAGAGGTTGAGGTTCAGGACACGGTGGGCTCAGTTCGTCGGCCGCTGGCCTTTCCTCTGCCTGCACTCGCCTGGGCCCCCCTCACTGGGGTCCCACCAAGGCGGCGTGTCCCCACGTGCCGCCTGTGGGGAGGTTGGCATCCACTGCCTTTTAATGCCTGAGCCGGGTACTTACCGTGGCTGTAGGTCTGCGGCCAGGCAGATGGACAGCCAGACGGATGGACGGACAGGCTTACTCACGGCACAGCCCCTGCAGCCCCCGGGGGAGGGCTCCAGCCCATCCCGGTGCCAGCGGCAGAGCCCCTCCAGCCCCGGGACCTGCCTGCAGGTACGGAGCAAAGCTGAAAGCTCCCCGAAGAGGAACCTCGCTGCGGCCACGGAACCTGCTGAGAGTGCGGGATGACCCGGGGCTGCCCCGCCGCCGTGGGGCCGTGCTCCCGTGCTCATTTGGCTCCCGAAGAGTTAAGATGGTTTTTGCAGCCCTCGTCCAAGGATGACTTCACTGGGTGACCGGCTGTTCCGCAGAGGAGGAGAGGAGAGCTGCTGCCGGCAGCTTGCGTGAGGAGTGCTGGCATGGTGCGCGCTCTTGGGGTTCCCCTCTGCCTGCTCAAGCCCAGGTTGTAGAAAAAAAAAAAAAAAGTCCCAAGTCCCCTGGTTGTAAATCTGCGTTCGTATGAACAACGTCAGTAGCGTGTGTCAGGTAAAGGCCGGTGCCGTCCTTCCCGATGAAACTCCCCGGCTGCAGCCCAAACGGTGCTCCTGGCGCAGGCAAAGCACCGCGGCCGCCCGCCCCTCGGGACCCCCGGCAGGAGAGCAAAGGAGGGCAGGAGGCCCAGCGGCACTGCGGCGCTGACGCTGCTCTTCCCCAGCGCCAGCACCCCCCGGCGCTGGGCTGCGGCCCAGAGATGCCAAAACCCCCAGAGATGGCATTTACAAGTGGCCCTGACTTTTTCCCCCACCTTCTGCTGGTCCCGCAGCCGTTAGATAGGAGGGATCTGTGAGTGGCTCCCCCACATCTGGGCACATCTGGGCACAGCACCAAGTGCCTGCACCCAGCCCGGCCCCCAGCCCAGCGGCTGCCCCAGGTCCCGTCTGCCCATGTGCAACTCCAACGGGGTTGGAGAAGGAGTCACCAGCGAGCGCCCAGCAAGAATGTGCTGATCAGGAAAGAGAGAATAAATGTCATTTACATGCCAGGGAAACAGCAGATTTCAACAGCAGCAAAGATAAAATAGAAACCGGCTAAAAGAAAAAAAACTACTCTGAGAAAGAATGAGCAGAGTGGGTTCACCAATACACAAAACTACGGCAGGGATCTGAGATGGGGGACGGATCAGCTCTCATTCCCCCTAAAGGATGGAGATTTCTGTAACACCGCAAAGATAAATACGACGAGGAACTGTATCATTAGAAGAGCCTTAAGCTCCCATATATAGCTTGGAAAGAGACTGTTGCTAAGAATAGTGGGGCCCAGATATTCCACGATCTGAGAGTTGACAGATTTCTTCCCAGAACTAATAGGTCGTGAGGCTATTTTAAACTTGCCCTGGTAAGTAGTCGGGGCGTTATTGAAGAGCTGGTCCTAGAAAATAAACACGGATCAAGAGATCCTGGGTTGTGTGTGTTTCAATTAAAAGCAGAATAAACACAAAGGAAGGTTATTACGAAGGGTCTCCTTTCCGAAAGCACGAACAGAGATGTTAACGATGGGAACCAGCAAAATTAACCGGCTTGCAGCATCCTGAGCCGCGAGCCCAGACGAGGCGGGATGTGAAATCAGTCAGGAGGGTGTGATGGGGCAGCGGGGGCCGCCGCCGCCGCCAACACCTTCCCCTCCCTTGGTCCCCCGCTTGCCAGCGGCCCCTCCGCCCCAGCCCCCTCCCTGCGCCCCTCGGTCTGCGGGGACCCTCGGTCCAGCAGCAGTGACAGTACAGTCCCCCACCCTAAAGCCCCGCTGAAAGCCGAGGAAATTTTTCTGTTGGCTGCGTTGGGCTTTAGGTGAGGCCCCGTTCATGTAGACTAAGCATTCCCCATTTCGTCGCAGTATCTGCAGTGGTTTGTGGCGATATTATAGCAGAAATAAATTACTCCCATGTGTTTTCTTGGAATTAATGCACAGTGATGGCAGCACATCTGAGTAACCTCTTTAATGTGCAACAACCAGTACGTAAAGTAGCACGCACTTCATGTTTTAAAAAGTTTTAAAACATGATTCCAGTTTTAAAAAGAAACGACCCGGTGGATGTGTTACGTTGACAAGTATATAGTGGTTCCGACATTATTTTCTTAAAAATAAAAATACATCACATCAGAATATTGCATACAAAAAGTAGAATTTGCCCTAAAATAAAATTCTATCAAATCATTAAAAAAATTACAAAAGTAAAATGCATACAAACTCCAGTAAAATTGAACAGTCTTACAGGTCGAGGATAGTTTACAAAGATGCCCTCCAACATGTAAAACGCTCTTCCTTCTCACTATGTTCGTGCAGTTCAAAAAACCCCAACCATTAGGTGCGTCACATAATTAAAAGCCATTTTTTCCACCTTATCAAGTACTTGTTTCTAAAATGCACAGCGGAAGACATTAAACTTGGTAGGGGAAAAAGAGACTTTAATCTAGCAAATATCATAGGCAGAGAAAATAAATATATGTGGAAAATACATCGCTGTCCCAGGGGGGAGCAGCAGCTGGTGGCCGCCCACCCATGGGGACACCCTGCGGCTCTGCGGGGCTCGCTCAGCCCAGGGCACGGGTGGGAGCAGAAACATTGGGGCAGGCAGGAAAGGTGCAGGCAGGAGAGGTGCAGGCAGGGGCGAGGGCAACGGAACCAACTCTGTTTTCATATAGTGGCTTTGATTGTCCATCCAGAGCGTCCAGAGAGCGCTGGATCCAGCCCAGGGGCAGCGCACCCCCCGAGCGCCCCGGGCAGACCCTCTCTCTGAGCCTCCCTACCATAGACATAACCACTTCCCACCAGTTTGTTAATGCAACCCGTCCCGCCAGAGGGGTCTGCCCTCTATAGAGCACGTACTGTCTGTGCCCCGTACGTTACGCTGGCCAGGCACAGAAAGCCAAGGTCTGTGTTCCCCACAGCAGTCTCAGGGCTGAGGACACGGGGCATTTCCCAGGCCCTGCCGCAGCCCCTCTCCCTCACGGGATCCCAACGCACTTCCCAGCCCCGACCACAGCGTCTCCCTGCCCCGGGAGGTACACGGTACCTTTTAGCGGTGGGGGGAACGAGGTACCCCACGCATGAGCACCCCCTCCCCAAGCCCCCGCGCAGCTCTGCGACCGAGCAGGGGCATTGCCCAGGCTCTCGCTACCCGTCCCAGCGTCACACAAACCCGCGCATCCCCTCTGCAAAAGAAAACATGGGGTTTGGGGCCCTTTTGGCTTTTACAGACAGACGGACTATGGTCAGAGAAGTGGCCTGAACCTAAAAGGAAAAACTCTCCATAAAGAAAAAAAAGGTATTTTCTTCCTGTAGCAACAGAAAGCGAGCGCAATGAGCCTGTCCAGATCTAACAAGCGGAGAAATCGCATGGGGGAAGCTACTGGGGTGAGAGACCACGGAAGGAAAAGCTTTCATCGCAGAGCAAGTCCCACCCGCCTTCTCTGCCGCACCTTGAAAAACCAGCGCCTCTACGCCGTGCGCCACAGCCACAGCTGTTCCTGCAGCACAAACGGTGTCACAAACATAAAACGAAGGTCAGAACCTCACCCTTGAGAAAGTGAAAATGAGATCCTGCTACACTGGGCCATAGAAGACATCCCCCCTGCGCAAATAACCCAGGCGCCCACCAGCATCGCACCTTCTGGGCATCCCGGCTGGAGCGCTTCCCTTCTCCCCCTCCGGCCCCATCGCTGCCCCCGGCTCCGGCACGGAGCTTCCCACGGCGCTGCTGGGGGCTGAGCGGCGGCAGGAGGAGGGCTGCGGGAAGGGGTCCACGCTCCAGGCAAGCGCCGATTGCTCCAAACACGTTGCCATCCCAAGTAAAAGGCAGAAGCCAGCACATCTGTGCAAATATTTGCTTTTGCTTGTCAAAACTTTGGAGAGAGTTACATTTCTTCCCCTATTTATTAGTTTTATCTGTCTTGAAACACAAACTGCAAAAATCATAAGCAGATTGACACCGTCTTCTGACTTCACTGGGGCTGCCGCCTGCTCTGCGGCAATTCGCCGCCGCTGTCTGAAATGACACTCCTGGAAGAAGCAAGGCAGATATTCCCATGCCACCTACGACCCTCCGTTGACGTTTACGATGTCTCACCCCTGAAGCAGTAAAAGCCTGGCGGCTGTCGCTCCATCAGAAGGGAGGCAGCAACCAGGATGAGGCTTTTTCCCCCCAATGTGTGCTCCCTTCCTCCTCCCTGCCCCGGCGCTGGGACCCACGGAGGAAGATGATGAAGCTCTTGTTCATCCTGGCAGGGGCAGCATCCACCCTCGCGACTGTGCGCCCAGGAGCGCCGCCGCCTCCTCGCACACGCCGCAGCCCCGCTCCCCAACAACACTTCGACAACACTGAGAACAGTGGCCCCGACATCAAATACCGAATTGATACCAAACACTAATGTATGATTTCACCCAAGGGTAGCAGTGGTCTTGCCAAATTATTACAACGATCCGAATTTAGCCTAAAAGAAGCCCCCAAAAAACTAATGAAACATAAAACCACCTTTGTCATAATTATTAATATTTGACCCAACAGAAGAAATGAAGATGAAAAATTAAAACCCTGCTGTCATAGCATTATAGGATAGTTTTATCCACTGTGCAAACTGTCTCATTCCCATTCATATTTCAGTCAATCCTCACAATTAGGCAGCACTTCTCTTTCTAATAACAGCCAATATATGCCTATCAATCAATTCAGCTTATTTATATTACACTGTCGGGCTACACAGTCACTTGCTAAGTTTACTGCAGAACAAGCCAGCCATTAACATCCCTGTCATCACAAAACTTTACATTTTATACGGATTTGATAACCTCAACGCAGCATTTCAGTGTTGAAATGCCCCCTGGAAACCCCCATCCCCTCACTCACTCCATCAGCCTGGCACTCCCCGGCGTTCCCGGTGCAAACACTGACGCAGTCTGGGGTTTTCCAACCCACTCCGAGATTACGGACGTCCCACTCCCATTCATTCCACCTCTGTCAGATGGGTGGGAATAACTCCGTGATGCTGTGAACCTGAATGCTAACACGCACGGTACCCATCAGCTTGGCCTCTCTAGGTGCGGGGGCTAAAATTACACGTTTCAGGCAAATTATAATCTGCTCACAACAGACTATCTGCTCATGTATGTGCAAAATCCTTTAGGTCTGCACTTTCTTCAAGCTTGCATGATTTTCTAAGAAACACTATTTTTATGCATATTGAGGAGATGGTCGGCCAACCCATCCCTCTGAAATTGGCTTGGGAGCACGGAAGCTCTTTGCCATGCCTCCTGCACGGACTCCAGCTCAGGAGAGCAGGCGGCCACACGGGAAGGCAAAGGAACCAAAAGGAAACTGATGCAGTGAAGAGAGACAGTAAAGAGCGTCGTAAGACGAGCCTACGCCTACCAACCCCGAGCTTCCTCCTCAGCAGCATGAAAGCGAGCACAGCTCCACGGCTCGCAAGAAGAAAGCCACTGGCGCCAAGCAGAAACCCAAGGAGCAGCCCATACTTAAAATGAAGAACTATTAAGAGAGCGGCATCACTACAGAGCATCCTTCCTAGCATTTTCAATATAAAACTTAGACTAATTATTTGCATTTTAGGGGACTCTGCGCTGCTGGGAAAAAAATGTTCTTCAGAGCCATGAAGAGAAGCAAATATGATAACTTCCCCAGGCACCTTCCTCTGTGCGCAAGTCAAAGGCCAAGCAGCAGCCAACGTCAGCTACTCTGCGGCAGTGCAAGGTAATGCCTCATTTAGATATAAAACCCCATTGTTGATCACTCAGAAGCTATAGAGGGATTTAGAACTTTAAGTAATTAATACGAGAAATATTAACCGTTTTGAGCCTGTTCTGTGCTACTGCTAATTGTATCAGCATTGCTTAGAGCCCTCTCCTGCTCTCCCTCCCAAACTCAAACTTCCATCAAAGCATGGTTAACCTGACAGCTCAGACCCTCGGGAAATCCAAAGGCAGACCTAGTGATAACCCATATCCAAAAAATATTCCCACGGGTTCAGTTGGGTTACTGGCATGAACTGGACTGCTCCTCTGGAGAGGAATGCTGTTGCTGGGCACAGAGGATCAAACGTTTTTCAGAGATCTCAGCAAGCACATTTGCAACCCCCACCTCCGTCCCGAGCCAGACTTGCTAATCTAATAAAATCCTAAAGCCTGAACATTGTGTGTGTGGAATGCAGCAGCGTCCTGCACAACTTCAAGTAATTTGGGAGCGATCCTTTGGTTTTCACTCAAGCAGATTTCCATCAGACTTGCTGGGAACTCTGGTTGAGCCCCGACTGCAGAACGGTGCCCGCAACACCAGCGCAGGTCTCCAGCAGAGCCCTGCCGTGCCGCTCGCCTCTGGATAACGTCTCTGTTTAGGTGCAAAGACATCGAGGGCTGTAATTAAGACCACACACTACAGTGCCCAAGACAGACACAGCAACTTTTACCAAAGAATCAAAGTTCAGGAGAGCGGTGAGCAATTCACACCGACTCAGAAAAACAATCAACGGGGTTTAAAATAAGATGTTCACTCTTCTCCCCTGACTGTAGGGAGAGTCTGCATCTGGCAACACTGACAAATATTTTGAATTGTTCGATGCTTTCTGGAACAGAGGCAGAATAGGTTATAGCCTGAATACTGCCTGAAGAGCTTCTCCATCTTAAAATAGTCAGGACAGTGAAAGGATTAGAAACCTCTGTCACTCGGGACAGTGCCTGAACTATGCAATTTTAATCTTAATATAGCTACAGTAAATTGCAGAAGCAGAGCTCCGAAAAGCCATCTGAGCTTGCAATTCTGCCATGACAATGCAACTCCAATCAGACTCTTGGCAAGCGATCCTTGGTTTCAGAAGACAATAGGTAGCAGCAGCTACTGGATACTGAAACTATTCCAGGCACTAAAACATAGTAAAAAGAAGTTGGACAGTTAATACCATTCATCTGAAAAACAGTAAGAGGATGATGCCAGCAGTTCTGAACGCTCTGGTTAGATTGATTTAGTTATCCCAATGTAGGTTAGCTCCATTTCTACAAAGAGCCTGCTTCAAGATAGAAAAGATCATTTAGTAGCTAATATAGGCAATGAGCTAAGTCAATTTTCTGTTACTACAGTAAATACATCCATTGCTCTGAAAACATAAAAGCAGGGAACAGCGTGTTTTATTTTACTGCACAGATACACTCCTGAGTCGAAGGTATTAGTGGCATATTCTCTCTGCAAAAGGAGAGCAGACAGAATGAAGAGATCCGTGTCTGAAAGGCAGCGCTCAGTTCAGGGTTTATTTGAGTGAGTTTACAGTGTTGTTGTCACCCCAAGCCGGCAGAGAAAAGCCCCGTGCGGGAGCAAAGGGTGTTTGATTGAGACTTCTACGGACGCAGAACCCTGCACGCCAGCCACCTCCAACGCGTGACAGCACCCCCTGCGATAAAATTGCCACGGTAGGAAACCATTCACCCCCTGAAAAAAAATCCACGTCACAGACAGCATAGGTATGCATTTCCATTCACAGCAGTGACTGGTGTAGTTACTAACAGCGGCATACCACCATCCGGAGACATGAGTATTTAAAATAAACCTATGTAAACACATACCCTTATATAACTTATATATATATAAGATATATATAAGTTTTATTTGTGTATACATAGCTATAAATACGCACATGCACACACGCACACACACACACAAATACACACCCCTAACACAAAGCACAGAACACACACACGGAAATACTATAAATGATGCTGAACTGAAATATAAGAATATAATTAAGAAATTATTAGCAGGTTTAAAATTGAGTTAAAAAACTATTCAAAGTGTCTTTAATATTTATGTTCAAGTAAGGGCCAGAACGACCACAGATTAGTACTGATAAAAAGAGTTGGCATGATATTTCCCGTATTATGCCAAAACTCATGAGTTATTTCTCATTGTCTAACTCATTGTCGTTTCGCCATCAGGGCACCTCATCAACTAGAAAGATTTTTTTTTTTTTTTAGGAAACGGTGATTTTAAAGACTTGAGTTAACAAACAATATTGTTTAGGCACCCTCAATCATAAACTAACCCTAAAAACCATGCACACCTTAGAGCATGAGAAGAGAACTAGTGGGACTTGGGACATCCACACCCACAGTATTCAGTGGCACGAACAGGTCTTCACAGTAAAAAAGGCAGTACTGGAGACGGGGGATGAAAAGGTGACACAGTGGCGGCCCTTAAAACAGCGACATTTACCGAGAGTGACACTCCAGTAAACTTCTGAGACACCACAGACGCTCCGTGTTCAGGAGATACAGAGCCACGGTGGTATTTCAGAGGCGACTGTGGGTGCAAGCTGGGTTTCAGTGGCAGCCAAAGCTATCGTTTACATGTGCTCCAGGGTGATAACAAACACCTCTAACAACACTGCAAGGATTGTTTGGGATATTTAGTATGGCTAAAAACCCTGGTACCAGTGTCTTATATCAGAAATCACTTTATTAGAATGTAAATGTAGTGTACAAGCACCAAA
The DNA here is from genome assembly GCA_017639485.1 of Pluvialis apricaria. Lineage (NCBI taxonomy): Eukaryota > Metazoa > Chordata > Aves > Charadriiformes > Charadriidae > Pluvialis > Pluvialis apricaria. Next base: position 69,044,392 of record CM030011.1, on the reverse strand, counting down.
TCGTTTTAGCTTAACTGTTTAATGGACATTCATTACATAAATGACTAGTGATTTAAAAGAGAGATCTTTAAAAAATGAAAAAAAAAATCTTTTTTTAATCTTTTTTTTTTTCCTTTAGTTAAGATTATTCACTATTTCTGTTCTGATAGAAGACTCTGAAGATTACTGGTACCCCGGTGTGTACAACCTTGAGTCGGCACACATGCACACACACGCACGCCCACACAACTGCACACCTCACTGCTACATCAACAGCCTTTTAAATAGAGAGCCCCAGCTCTGGCGCTGGGACCCGTACATCATATATATTCTCTTTGTGCATTTCGGCATCATTATTACCACTCAAGTTCCACGTTTATCACAAATCAAGGTGGTCTTGAATGTAAGAACAGCCTGTCCCTCACCCTCCCTAATGAAGCCACAATTAAGTCTTGTAATTTCTTTGTTTTTCCGCTGTTCAGCCGTGCAAATCCAGGCAGATGTGCAGACTGCAAAGTTGACTTTCAGCCTCTTCCAACCTCTCACCACTCCGGCGTTATCACACAGAGACGACGACATCGAGATAGAGTCTGTCGTAGGACTCGCGGAAGCAGAGGATGAGGAGCAGGCTGAGCAGACACGATCCTGGCAGGCACCAGTTGAACCAGGAAAACTCTGTAAAGCAGAAAACAGACCCAACCTCAGAGTTATCAAACGTACTCCATGTTTAAAGGGGCCACAACTTTGATTAATGGCAGGTTTGAAAGAAATTGCAGCGTTCTGAACAAAATCCTGACAGCTCTCAATCAATAGATGGTTAACATGGTCTATGGAACTTATCCATGGATGCCTTTTGTATAAAGGTTTTATATATATACACGTATATAAAAAACAGCAATGCCTCCAGCTAATGTTAATCCTCCTTATTCAACCCGTCAATGGAGAAAACGTCACGAAAAAAAATAATCTATCATTGCTAATGGAGAATAAACCACTTCTGAAGATTGTACTCATTAGTTCTTTGATTTCTATGGAGTGAAAACTAAAACAAATTAAAAGTGTAAGAAGAAGCAGGATTTGATTTTGAATCAAACCTGCTACACGGTTTGAGACGGGAAAACCAATTCCTCAGAAGAAACTTGTAAGTAGTACGATCAATTCAATTTAAAACCAGTTTCACAAACGGCTCCTCAGAAGCCTCTTTTTAGCTGTTAGGCATAATATACTGCTCTTAAAAATCTGTGTTCCACATTCAAGAAATCCTATCATCTGATATTTGACTACTAATTAGCAGTTTATTCAGGTTTTTTTTTTCCTTTAAAACAAGTGCACCACAATTTTTTTTTTTGGTAAATCTGTCAACTTACCAAAGAAACATTACTTTTACTGGAGATAGTGTTTGATTTTATTTTTTTTTAATTTCCTTTATTATTATTACCTATTTATTTTTAAACTCTCCCTTAAGGTCTGAGTTAATCAAGACTTCAGCACTGTTACTTTCTTAAATCTGTAATTTATATTGTTAAAAGAAAAAACACGATTTATATTACATAATGCAAAGACCAAAAGTCAGAAAGCCTAAAAAACCAAGCTTCCAAAACCAGTAATGTTCAACACCACCCTCCGTCATCCACCAAAAAGCCCTTACAGATTTGTTTACGCAGCAATCTTATTAAAACCTCAGGGAAATTTTCCTAGGCTTGGAGAAGACCATGTTATGCGATGCTGGAAGTCAAAAGGTAAATGCTTTGCTATTACTTTCTTTATAAAACATCCAGAGGCTGCGGCTTTGGGTCTCAGGGTGCAGCGCTAGCTCAGCTAGCCTGAGCTTTAGAAAGGTTTACATCTCACGGAATGGTCAGGGTTGGAAGGGACCTCTGGAGATGATCTAGTCCAACCCCCCTGCCAGAGCAGGGTCACCTACAGCAGGTTGCACGGGATGGCACACTCCACTGTGCCAGCTGGACCAAAACCTTCAATACATCGGAAAGTTTCCAGGGCTTGGCTCTTTCACAGCCTTTGCAATATCAGAGTACCAGGAGAAAAAGAGAGAAATCCGAATTAAAACTACTAAAGATTATTTGGCCTAAAAAGCAATACTGAGGGCACAAGATAAATTCGACTGAGTCCTGGTTTATCTGTAAGCTTCTTAAATGCCATTAGACAATGTATTTGAATCAAATGAAAGGCAAATGTTTAAGATCGTTATCTACCTTCTCAACGATTTTTTTATCAAAGGAGCCAATAGCACACACTGGCATTGATCCCCCCCACCCCGTTACCCCGTGCGCTCTTGTACTTTTGATCATTTGTGAAACTGCATCACGGAGAATGGATCGTCCTAAGCATAAATCACTTCCCCGCCTTAACCCCTCCACCTTTGAAGAAATAGGGAAAATATTCCAAGTTTAAGGATACACCAATTTCAGGTTTATCCTTACCTGGATTTATGGATACCTGCTAGGGAAAGAAATATGTGAGACCAAAAAAGGGCCCCAAATACCCTATTTATGAGGGAACAAGTTCACTTTATCATAATTCTTCAGTCAGAAGAATTCACTTTATCATAATTCTTCAGACATTGTATCCCCATTGTCAATTTTTAAGTAATTCCAAACACTGGAGTGTTACTCTGAAAAATGCTGAAAAAATTCTCAGAATTCTCAGAATATTCTGCGTAATCTTTTCAGCTCAGGTGTAAGTGTTGGAAATAATAGTACATGTGAACAAAGTTCACACCACTTAATACTAATCATAAAAGCATTCTTTCAAATGTAAAGACTAAATATGACGCCACCTGAGGCTAGAAGGGATGGAACGATGCAGTTCAGTGTCAATATTTAAAAAAAAAAACAACCTAAAAAAAAATAATAATTTCTTTCAGTTTGTGTTCACAGACCACAATTTGGAATGGGGTTGTCTGCTTGCGATTCCCTGGCAGAAAGACACACAAACCATGCTGAAAATTTGCGCCAGGCTGTAACCTTCACAATTTCAAGCACAATTCATTCTGAAATGTGTCAGTCTCCTCTTCGTTATAAAACACACCACCTTAAGAAGTACATGCACTCATGATAGTATATAAAAGCTCACAGTTTCTAATGCTTCCAAAGCAAAACATTGCTTTACAAATTTTGTGTCATGAAGTAAACGTTTACTGCAATAACAAAATACAAACCAAAAATCTGCATCTTTGAAAACCATTAATAAAGACCACTTCTCTTTGAAAGCAAGATGGGTTCTTATTTTACAGCTTAGAGCAATAACATATATTATAGTCTCCCAAATAGCAAGCTGAAAGTTACAATTATGAATTATGAGGAAGCAAATAATACTCAAGAGATGAGAGTCTGAAGCAGTTGATGAAAATATCAAGCAAAACACTGTTGTGCCCAATTAGGCCACTGGATTACTCTAAAGGAAGGAATATTTTGTCTTCGAGCAGTGGTCAAGAGATGTTCTCTCCCCTGCAATGGTACGTCCAACCCACTGAGCAGAGCTGACCATAAATGGGACGTTTCTGCTCGGCGCCTCCTGGGCAATACAGTTATACCCTGAAGCATGAGACTGGATTAGCTCTACTGTGGTTTTGAACACCCATAGATACGAACATTATTAATGATCACATTATTCAGGCCTTTATAAAAATATGATGACAGTGTGTATCTTGATGGTTTCTGGCTACAGCAAATTTTAAGTGGAATATGACTATATACATCTTGCACTAAAGCATTTCATTTTTATTAGCATGCATACAGAAAAGAACAATTAAAGTTCTCCCTTGCTGCTACGCAGGGGGATTCAAACATTTGGTTATTAACAGAAATTGTACGTACAAATCCTCCTTTCACTGACAAAGGTATGTCTTCATGCAGAATTATATTTTCAAAGTAGCTTATATTTCTTACCTGTATGGTAAAATGTGAGGAAAAACAAAAGCACTCCCATAAACACATTACTCAAAAAGGTGACAACTCCGCAGGTAATTCCTTCTGGAACAGGGTAGACTGTCTCCACAAAGAGCTCAAAGAATATTGGTACGCTGCTGTTGAGGAATATACCCAATAAAATGCAGGATGTGTACAGTGTAGCTATAACAGAAACAAAAACAGTTATTAATTTCATGCTGGCATTTTTTCCCCCTATTCAGAGCTGCCAAGAATACTAATACTTGAGTAACTGAAAAATGCATAAACTTATTTTTATCCTCTGTGTATCACAAAGCATATCAATCCCACTAGTTTTAGATAGAATGCATGCATTGATTTGAAAAAAAAAATTAGAAATACTGATTTTTTTTTTAAATTTTTTAAACAGAACCCATGAAGACACATTCAGTGATTTGAAATTCACTTGTAAGTAAAACAAACAGAACAAAATTTTGAATGCAAAGCATCACCTACAGTTTAATTTATCTCTGAAATGAACAGAAACTATTGTCCTATACACAATTAGGACCGGGAGCAACTAATGCACCAAATCGGAAATGGACATGGATTAACCTTTTGACTTAGCTCTAAAGGTCAAAAGTAATTTTGCTTCCATTTTACAAATAAAAACTAATGATCTACCAGATATCAAGACATTAGTATTCATCACGGCCTGAGCTGCAACATGTTGAGTCCCTTTTGGCTTCAAAAGGAAATGAAGGGCACCCGGCGCCTGGCAGGAACGGGACATATTTGATAATGCAGATTATTCACTGCCGGACAACAAATTCTTTTTCTTGGATGAACCAAGAGAAGAATACAGACATTTCTTCAGCAGCCTCAGATATTTTGTTCTACAATTTCTGAGACTGCCAAATACTTTACAGTGCTTAACATCTTAACAGAGATGCCCAATATACGGGTATTGTCTATTAATAAACCTAGTATATCTATTTAAGAGAAAAAGAAGACTTCAGAAGAATTTAGTACCTATATAGAAATGTAAATAAGTCTTTGCTAAGTGCTGTCTTGGGAAGGAGAAGATTTCCTGACCTGCAGCCTCAACAACCTGAGGTTACTGATCAAGTAAAAATTATAAGGAAACCAGTACAAGGCTTGGAAAAAAAAGAGAAAAGTCTGGAACATTTTCTGAAGTTTCTACCAAAAGTGACAAGAAAACGTAAAGCGAAATTTTTCAGACGCAAAAGTGTTACCGAGTCACAGGGAAATTACTTATAACATCTTTTCACTCCAGAATCGTACAAAATCCTTAGACAATTTACTTTCATATGGATATAGATGTTTATATAAAATAGAATCCGCATTTTCAGTTTAATTTATGTCCTTCTGTCTTGGAGAGGGGAGAACTGAAACAGTTCTGCTTGATCTCCTGTTAAGCGTTGCTCGATTTTTCAATTGAGAAACTGTTAGAAAGCAGAAAACCTCCAGCTTTAAATAAATAAATAAACAAATCAGTTTCTCAAAATATGAACAAACGTGGAAAAGAGGTAAAGGCATTAAGAAGAAGAAAGGGCTATCTATCAGATCCTCCATTTGATGTGGTTTGCTTCCAAGGCACAAAGACATATTTCTCTACAGAGGATTTGCCTGGACAGGAAAAAGAGGACAGAAGACTCAGCCAGAAAGATGATACAGATGGCACGACTTCAGGAGGGACAGCTGGCCCCCACTTTTTTTTTTTTTAAATATAACAAAATGTTCCAAGTTGTTAAGAAAAAAAGAAAGAAAGAAAGAAAAAGAATAAATAAACCACAATAACTTTTTCAACTCTCAAATTCCCTTGTTATAAACTACAAAATAAGAGTCAAAGAAATGGATGTCAGAGATGTTCAAGAGTTCTCAGAGAGGAAGGAGAAAACCAAACCAGTATTAGCATGGTCTTCCTAATGGGCTCTTCTCGCTAACACTGAAGAACCGATTCCCTAGTTAGAAGATCCATAGAGTTTTGCTGCAAGTCCTTACCAGTACTTAAAATTTCACGAACCTCTCTTGGAATTCCTGTTTACCTCAAACGGGACTGCACGCTGCTCTAACTGTCTCTAACCGCCACCAGGTGTAGCCAGCAAATCCCAGCACTGAATTCAGCTATTTGATATTTTTGTGTTGGCTTGAGAAACCAACACACAAATGAAATCGAAGTACATCTCAAGACAAATGAACATCCACCCCTCATTACACTCAGTTAAAGATATCTATACATAAGTACTTGTAACTTCTAGAGAAAAAATCCAGAAATTTCCCCTAAAGAAGAAAGGTGGTAGCCAGCACTAATTCTGTGTTAGAAACTCCAACAGTGGAAAAAGTCATGGAGCTGCTGAAAGGCACAACAGCACCATCAAAAGTGGAGCTGCATATAGAGAGCAGCAGAAGCAACACCTTCCCAGGAAGAATGAAAGCACTTCCATAAGCAGCAACAGCCCGAAAAGGGGAATCACGTGCCTGTGAACAATCTCTAGACATATAATTTCCAGAAACTTAGATTCACTTGAGTTGAAGGCAAAAATATGCATCTAAGACTAGCAGCCATTTAAAAGATCAAGACTTCCAATTTTAGTCAATACAGTAGATGCAAAAGTTTCCATAAAACAAACAGAAGCCTTCAAAATAAATTTGATAGGTTAAAATATGCTAGTTGAATTACATCATTGCTCATCACTTACTAAAATGCATTGAGAAGACCAGACCATGAGCAAGTAAGCACAACTCCTCTGTACTACAGAAACTAAATACATCCTTACATTTCCTTGCCACTACAGCTTGCGTTAGTCATACATTTAGCAAATACACCCACCAGCACACGGCTCACACTTCCATCCTACTGTGAGCAAAGCAGCTTTAGCATTACCTTTTGTTTTCCCTAACACATAGCCTGCCTCGTGCGTGCACACCAAATGCTGAATACCAACAACAAAACCTCTGCTGAGATCACAGATAATACTTATACAACAAGGTGTATGTATATGTACACGTATATTTGGAAACTAGTAAGAGGAAATGGCAAAGCAAAAGGACAGGCAGAATACAGCGTCTGGTAGATGCCAATTTAAATTCTAAGATCTAATGGAAATGACAGCTTTACCGGGTAAACCTCAAAAAGCCGCTCTGAAAGTGAAGGAGGTTGTCCTGGTTTGAGGACAGTCCAGCGCAAACCACAACAGAGGTGTACGCATCCAAAAGCCTTCCGAGTTCTCCCTTAATGGGTACATACTGCAGTGATGTGAAAATATTTATTTCACGTTTCTGTAAATCATCCAGGGTCTTCCTGAATGCTATACAAATAAACTTATTCTATTAACTTGCGATTAAGTCACAAATTCAATTGGTCAACTAGATAGAAAGTCAAAAGATAAGATACGCAGTTTCAGAAAAATAAGTTCTATGAAAAAGTCAAATAAGAGTTCAGAAGTGGTTTTTGCCTTTCATTTCATGCACTAAGTAGCACACTTCGTATTCCAGCTCATGGGCAACAGGATACTGCAGCAGGGAGAATACCACCTATTAACAGAGACCATTTACTTTCCATTACAGCGACCTTGCATTGAAAGAACACAAACAATTACCATGATTTTATAATGTAGAAGAACAGCTGCTAAAGTTACAGAGAATGTTTTTTCAATTAAGACAATCGTGATGACAGTCATTGGAAATGAATACAAGGATATAAAAGCACTGATTAAAAAAAAAAAAAAAAAGAAAAGAGAGATGATTTACCAAGAAGCTAACATTATGTCCTAAAGCCTAACAAGGACAACTAGCTTAGACAGGCATACGCTGGGGAAGCGTGTCATGCTGTTAGTATAAAAAAAGATCACTTTGTCTTAGGAAAAAGAACTAACTGCCTATGAAGCTACGCACAAAGTAGTACCCGAGACAGTGACAGCTGTGGACATCAATAAATAATGGAACTGGGCTGGGTTTCTTTAAACCACTTTGATTAATGTCACATTTTAAAGATGTTTGTGTGAATTAAGCAGCTATTTCACAGGTTGGCCACTGCAAAAAGAGCAGGAAAGGCAAAACACCCATCCAAAGCACAGCTGCTTCAGAGAATTGGCCTGGAGCTGCTGCAGCAGGAGGCTCGGGCTCAGCTTCGTCACGTCATGTTCATGCTTGAGGTGTGAGGCAACCCATGCTATTCCCTCAGCGCTCATCCTCCTTCTCCTGGCCAGGATGGAAGCAAGAAATGAAACTACCCTTAACAATAGCACCAGGGATGTTACTAGTTAGATGAAGCAAGGTAACAGCCAGGGACTGACGGTGATACAGTGGCTTAGCACAAAGAGGAGAAAAAGTGGTAAGTAGTTACATTTCTTCCTCGCTTCTTATCCCCTGAAGGTCTTCAGCTACAGGACAGCACATACATGCCCATGCCCCAGAAACAAACTTTCTCTTCTCTCAGCCACAAAATTGTGGCAAAAAAAAAGAAGAGAGAACCAGGGGAAAAAATTAGGAATGCAAACACGGATGTGATTTAAATGACGGCGTGCACTTGATGTCCCCAGATGAGCTTGCAACACAGCAGAAGGAGTCTCAAGTATCTCTGACATTCAAACGAGTTCCCAGAACTTCCCAGGATGTTCTGCAACATATTTAGCAATTTACTCTTAAATTACACCATCGCTAAATTTATAACTACAGAATCTGATCCAACCCCAAACAAAATTAATGGGAGGAGCTCCACTGATCTAAATGGTTCTTATCAGCCCACCGGCACATAAACCTTGGCTGATTTTTAACAAAGAATATGAAATATTACCCTTTCTTTAAAAAGAGAAAAGTATTTTGCAGATAAATTTACAAAAGAAATGCAGACACTCTAGAGCAGTATCAAGTGCAAGCAGGTGGTATAGCAGCTTCTTCCAAAGTCCTCTGCCAGAAACTCTTGAACTCTGTACATCTTGTAAAAGTTCTATTCTCAGACAAACCAAGCCAAGACTTACACAGATTTCTTATAGATAAACAAGAAAGTAAATACAACTGAACATGTTCTTTTGGGTGCAGCATACAATTTAAAGTGAAACCTCCAAAGATCTAGGGCATTTTGTTATCCTCCATTAAAACAACATCCCAAATGCCAAAATGAAAGGCTAATGCCTCATGTGGATGCATGCTTCATTGACTTTAGTATCTCCACAAATGCTTTGAACAATTCAAAGTTAGTTCCTATCAAACTCTCTAAAGTCTGTTAAAGTGGAATGAAACTTCCATACAATTTAATTCTTGCTACTGGCCATAGAAAGAACAGTCACAAAAAAAGTACCTCTAAATTTTTCCATGAGAAATGTGACTCCCTCAAGGTAAGACAATAATTTTTACTGTAATTCACTTACAGGAACAAAAAACACAATAGAATGTGGATGTCCCTGTAGTGCACGTTTATAACATCAGTAAGTTTCATTGCCTGGATTTCCATTTCAGCACATGCTGATCAAATTCCTGTCTCATGATATAGTTATGAAAGTAACCAAAAATCTGATCAAATTGGATTTGTTCTATATACTTCCCAAGAGAAAAGCAAGTGGAACTCACTTTGAAAGCAGAGCATTCACTTTGGAGAACTAAAAAGTTCAGAAATTACTGAGTGAGCCTCAAAAAAAAAAAAAAAAAGAAACAAAGGGGTGCTGGAATTCATACAATATTTGAGGCTTGCTATCGATGGATATTTAAAGTGACCAGATTTATAGATTTCATCCCTGAAATGCTCCTCCCAAATGTCAAGCATTGTACACTATTTAACACTGAGGTTTTTAACTGTTTTTAAATATACCCCTTAAATAAGTTGTTCTTTAAGCACTTCTATCTGTGGATTTACAGTAGCCTTCACAAAGACAAAGGTCATTGTTCCCTTCTTATGAGTGGCAAAAGCACAACCTGAGCACGGGTAATGATTTGCTTACAGCTGTAAGCAGGTTAATGCTGAAGCTGGAAAAAGAAATGTTTTCAGGCCACTGTTTTATCCTCTGGGTCCTCCTGCCTCATACTTATCAAGCACATCTTGTTTATAGTAAAGAAATTAAACTCAAATTAAACTAATTAGTATTAAATAATAAACATCTCTGTTTTTTCAATACTGTGCTTTGTAGATGAGGACAGGGAGACAGATGTGTTTATAATGTTCAATCTGTTGAACCTGAAAGTAAAGAGTAGACTGCTTAACCTAAATATAGTCATCAACTCACGGAGTTGCCACCGTATTCAGAGTATCTGCCATGCAGCACTAGAAAAGATTTTGTAAAGCAAAATTCTGCTGAATGTGCTCATAAATATTAGAATATTCTTGATATGCTATGCTGAAAACATTCAATCTGAGCTGCGAGCAACTAGCGTTGCATATCAATTTTTGGAAAATGCTAGTATTTGTATCCAGAGATGCTACCAGCAATACAAAGTGGCAAGATACTGAAACGGGCATTACAATGCCTTACACAATTATTTTGGGTCACAGTATCCCATTGTACATAAATTCACATAATGAAGCTCAGTACAAAGCAAACTAACAATGGGCTTGGCACAGAGAAACAGATCAGCAGCTGCATTGGGAATTCAATGGAGAAAACTATTTTAATGCTCAATGTGTACATAAAACTGTCTTTGAAACTTGCCGAAAAATGCAAATAATATACATTAAAATTAAAATTTCTTAAAAGAAAATTCAAGCTTGCTTAAAATATAAAACCCCTTGATTCTGGAATTGGTTTAAGAGCTGTGATTAGCTGATGAGAGGTGTTTTAGACAGATGATATAGTAGCTATGATAGCACTATATCATTATTGCCTTGCTTTCTTTTTTCCCCTCACTGGCTGTTACAGTTCATACACATGACTCCGAATACACTTTTTACAAAATCTTTTGGAGACGCATTAAGAAGTCAGCAAATGACAGAAAACTTGTCTTGCTCTGTGGCAGGAGGAAAAACCGAGCATATTATGGTAATGCAGAGCAATGCAGGCATTACACAATACAAACAATGCTAAACAGTAACATTTAAAGAAAACACAAAGCAGTCATTGGTTTTTAATATCTGCATTAAAGGTCTCCATTCTAAGTAATTACATTCTGTAGGAAATATCTTTAAATGATGTCGTGCCTATTTACAAGGAATTAGGAGAACATTATACAAACAAGTGCAGGAAAAAACATTTTTCTGTGACCATTTTTTCAAATACAATTCTTCCATATATTCAATATTTAAACCAGACATTACTACAACTGCTACAAAGAATACTGATTAAAAGAGGGGAGATGATTTGTTTGCATTTTAAAAACAAATCTTCAGAGATTTTCTTCCCTTCCCTTTAGGGTGAATAATTGGCCAAACTCTCTCATCTTTTTAGCATTTCAAAAGCCTGCTTCCACGCAAATGTACCCACCTGCGTGCTTACTCTGGAGACCAGGTGAGAGACAGGCAGAGGGTTTTCAGAAGAGGGGAACAAGCATGTATGCCACACAATATCCACATGCTAAAGGAAAAAATTCTTTTTGGACCTAGGAAAACCACTGGCAAGGTCTACCTATGGATGCAAACTTCATTCGTGGATCAATCAGCTGCCAGGCGAGATGAACAGGATGCCGATGGTCTCTAACCAGCCTTCATCTCTAGGGTGAAGCCTACCTTTACACACAAAGACTCCCACCAGGTGTCTTGCTTCCTCATCAAAATTGACTGTTCTGTCCCACGGAAGAGCTCCCTTTTAACTGTACCACCAGTCCATCAGGTCATGTGGATACTTCAGAAGTTTCCAGGTATTGCTGAAGATGGCAACGCTTACTGTTTTGTAGGGCAAAAACTGACGTGCTCATTGAGAACACTGAAGGGCAAGAGAGGAGGGGGAAGGCCCTCACAAAATGGGAGCTAGATAGCTGAAAGGGAAAACCTCCTTGCAAGATCAAACATAAACCCCCACAAGTTTCCATACCGGTCAGTTTTGAACCCTGCTTGCTCTGCCTCAGCATTTGAATGAGGCTGAAAGTGAGGACCGAGATCCATCACTGTCTCTGTAGCACCACCAAGCCTAACACTTGTGCTCTTTGCCACGGGCAGAAGGAAGTTGAGGAGCCTATTAACCTTCTGGAACATCAAATTCTGTTGCCCTCAATAACACAATGATCTCTGCTTTGCAGCAGGTGTTCAGTAACGCCTGCAAAGTAGCTCTGGGGTACAAAGCATTACATGGACCTCTACTACAAAAAAAACCCCAAACACCAAAGCCAAAAAAAACACAATGATGGGTGCTTTTGTTTTGCACATCTTCCAGCTCTACAAAAACACACAGAGGATAACTACCTGGAAGTCTACTGTCAACACTGGTCCACTGAATATGCAGTGACTTCCACCTTTACCTCAAATCTCTTCCCAAAGCTGCCAGCTAACAGCCTGCATTTGACCTCCTACATTTATACTCTGATATATTCTACATCTCAAACTTTTAATTAAAAGAAGAAAAAAAAAAAGTTCATCAAAATCAATTCAAATGTACTGTTTCTCCCAATTACTGTGGAATGCAGAGGTCATAATCATATTGCGTCATTACATTGAGGAATAATCTAGCATGAAGTCCTATAAATTAGCTGAAATAGCTTGTGTGTTTTCATCCATAACAGCATATTTCATGAAGATATACCACTGCTTTTCTGTGTGCAAGGATCTAAATTGAACAGGCGTATTACATCTATTTTATATGAACTTTAATGAGAAAAGGCTGATATGAAACCCCCGCAACCTATCTATGAAGTTTAAACATTATGCCACAGAAGGAAAAAAGAGATCTTATTTGGTGGCTGCACATTAGGCCCTGATGCTTTAGATTGCCTTTTTTAGGGGAATGCACCATATTGCTAGCATTTCTATTCAAAACAAGCTTGTGTTTTATAGAAAACGGTTCAACATTTACAGTGACATCTATAAGAACAGCACAAACAGAAAACTCTAAAATATAATTTACAACTCAATCTAAGGAATCATCCATTTTAAAAGAAGCAATAACTGCATGATAAAAGCAACCCAATCCCTAGATTTTTATCACGGGATGTTAGTTTAGGATACTTTATATCGAACCCCAAATACCTTAGGTACTTTTATGTCCTGATAGCGGATCACCTTTCCGAAAATACCCACTGTAATGCACCTACATACTATAAACAAGAAAGAATTCTTCTAGAATCTATTTTGCATGCAGAGTTCCTTAGAAAAACATAAAATCAGAGACAGAGTTCCATCAGTTTTGTTTTGGATCATTGGTGAGTACATACGCAATGACTTTCACCTCTTGAAACCTCTCTGCTTCATTCTTATGCATAGACTTGAAGGGACATTTATGTGTTTGGCTTGTTGCATCAATTCAGAGGATAGAGTTACTGTAAAAATTTACATTACTGCAGGCTTGTAGTGATGAAGCAGGCAAGCACAAGAAATAAGCTTTTATTGCATTTATTCTAGATTTGATGGAAAAGAAAAGTGTAGTGATTTGGTATGACAATAGACACCATGAGATTTGATTTATTGATTAAATTACGTTTTATTTAAGCAGATTTTTTTTTGAAAAAGTTGAAATTTCAAGATAAATCACAAATTTGACCTATCCATCCAGATGGTGTTTCTCCTGAATTGATCATGTATTTCAATTTCCTGTACCCACTTTAGTTTATAGTTGTGACATATGCAATGCACCGAGGACACTTACTGAAACTCAAAGTTAATTTGAGTAAAGCAGTATTTTATATACTACTCTCCACACCAAACCATTTATCAAAAATGGGAATAAACCAATTTTCCTTTCTCCTATAATGCATAAACTTGCCTATAACAAAGATGGCACTTTATTTAAAATGGATTTACACAATTCTTAAATAAATATTTTTAAAAATCTCAATGGCTAAGTTTTACTGTAACTCATTACTCTGTTGAGGTTCTCAGAATCACAGGTGGATCAATCCTTTGGTGCAGAGAGTAAGGTGAAGGACAGATTAAAAAAAAAAAGAACAAACCAATGTTAATTTTCAACTAAGGGTACAGCTCGCTGGCAGCTCAAATAGACCTCTGAACTTTTCCCCCAACTCCTGACAACAGCTTTTTTCCCACCTTTTTGAGGCATGGGCTGAGGTAATTTTGGGCTAGAAGAGTTTCCTGAACCTGCACGCAGCTGCAAAAAAGAGGAGAGCACAGTGCAGGGGCAGATTTAGATGGCCCAAAATACTATGGGTCACCTTGGCTTGAACCACACCATGTGTTTCCAATAATTAACATAAGTTTCCAAACCCTAAATTCCCAGACATGTCACTGTTTCTTATACATAATGCTACTCCCATCCATCTGATTTTTCTTGGTTTATTTCTCACCTCTGTTATTCCAAAACACTCAAATCAGAAAAATACTCAGTCCCCAAATCAATTTTAAATGTATATTCTGGGTTCTTATTATTGGGTTTTGTTAGTTTTTAACCTTTTTATGAAGTTATTCAAAGCTGGTAAAGAGATTTCAGATTCAGTAGGTTTTCTAAATCTTTTCCTTTGTCTTGGTAAAACTACTGTATTACTAAAGTTACCAAACCAGGTTATAATATAGTTAAGAGTGCAAATATTCGCCTGCAATACCAATTATAAGTAAGAGGAATTAAAATCATTGTTGATACCTGTGGTTAAAGGCAGATGAGTGACACTGGTTAGACAGGTGAGAGTGAACCAGGTTGATGCTAACGTTGCTCCAGATAAAAGCAGCAGCAGTATAAACTTCAGCATGCCCCTGATAAAATCTGCAAATCTAAAATAAAAGCACAGATCATAGCAGTACAAATGCTGATTTTCTCATTATTTAAATGTGATGCTTGACAATTAACTCAGTATATTCTCATTAAACATTTCGGAGACTATAAAACCAATTTAAAAATCATTTCTCATTTTCAGAGCTAGAAAAAAAAACCATTTTTATAGAATGGCGATATTTCTAGCTGTCAAGCTAAAGAGCCATGGATTTTTCAGCTGTCACAAAATAACAACCAAACTAGAACAATTCTCAAGGCATCAATTGAAAACACTTGGTATACAGGAAGGGTTTTTTTTTTTCCCCTTCTGCATTTGTTGGACACAACATCACACCACTACTTACATTGCTGTTTTGTCAGCGTTTGCCAGTCTCCCTTGGCAGACACACCGCTCAATTAGCATGTGAGGAAGCTGGTGCATTTCATTCAAGACATAGCTAAGTGTCAAGATTCATTCCTGTGGGAAATGACAAAACTCCAAATACCAGAATCCCTAGATCGAAGATGACATGAAACAGGCTCTGAACCCTCGGATGCATTGGTGATGAAGCTCTTGGTGACTTAGGCAAAGGAGGAACTCTTTACACAGGCAGTCACCGCCCGTGGCTGGTTTGGGTTGAAACGTTCTAGAAACCAAGAGGTTGGTGCCACTCCTCTCCTACACGCGTGCCCCACTGACAGTCTAGGGGAGGACAGCCCCACAAGTCCTTGGGCAGTCTGACTGTTACACAGAGGGAAACATAATCCTTATACCACCTGACAGTACAATTGCTTTTTTCATATTTTTTTCTTTTTCTTTCAAGGAGACAGAATGCATTTGACCAGCGCTCACATGGCATAATTATCAGTGCATCTGCTCTTTTCAAAAGGGATTTCAACACAGCTACCAAAAAAGATATATTAGGAAAAGGCAATGCCGTTTATCCACTAGTAATTTTCCATAATCTCCTGCTTAGGAGATGTGATTTTGGGCTGGCTGGGTTAGGTATGCATGTCTAAAGAGTGTCTTCTGCCCTCGTAGCCTCATGCCCTCGATTAGGCTAACAGCAGCACAATCCACCCAGGTTGGTCCATGATGAAATCTGTCCTTTCAGCTAACTGCCTCCTCTCCCCTCACAAAGATCACTTCACAGGCAGATACCATATAGCTTACTTGATAAAACAGATAATGCTACCGACATTTTGAGAACTAGGAATCCTAACTTTACATACACCACAAGAGATGTACACGTAATGCAATCCAAAAAAGAAAAAAACAAACCACAAACCAAAAAATGCCCCCGCTTCTTTCCTCTTATTTTGATTCTCCCTGTGCTTTAATTCCACATTGAATTTAGCAGTGAGTAATTCAATAAGCAGTAGAGGAAGATCAATGCTGCATATAATCTTAAAAGTTTATGACTGTAGTGTTCAAGTGGCTTATGCATTAATCTCTAACAGTCAGAGGTTAGCTGCTACTGTTGTTTTTTTCTGACAATCCAAATCCAGCAATCAGGATCACCTCCTCTCAGTGGTTTGCCAGTTTCTTTAATTATTCTTTGGGATCACTGGGGTCAAAATCAGCAATTTTAAAAGCTTCTCAGAAGCATCTCAAAGTGCAAACTTTAGATTTCTTCCACAGGGACTCCGCACTTTGCCTGCCGGCAAACATCACTCTTCCCTCTCCTTACAGGCAAGAGCAGCTACGTATATCTCATCTAATGAAACACAGGGTGAGAAATACCAGCCTTCAGGGAGGGACATACACAGACAACAAGCCCGGAAGGGATCTCTAGGGGGTCCTCCGTCTCCTTCCTACCACCAGGGATATGTGGGGATGGGAGGACAATACGCAACTAAACCATTCAAGGTAATTAGTTAAGCAGAGCAAATATCCACCTTTCCTGAGCAGCTGCAACTCTTTTTGACACCAAGATCCTGGTTTGGGTATCAGTGGTAGCAGCGTGCTCCAAGGAGCTCTCAGATATCACAGGACTACAGAAGGGTAAAATACAAACTGAAAGGTTTATGCAGCTACTGAATTCAGCCAGCAACAGAAATAATGGGGAAAAAAGACATCGCAAACTAGCCTGAACTTGGTAATCAAGGGACTTCTGCATCTTGTCTGGTTACAGGAGAATAAGGAAGACCGTAAATCCAGCCAACTCTTCAGAATACTTGTTTCAATCAAAAAATGAGAGAAATTATTTTTATCCTCTGACCCCAGTATCTGCTTTCAAAACCCTCTATTCTGTTTATATCCTTCTTCATCATCTAGCATGTAAGGGGATGTCTGCAGCTGCTGAAGAAGTAGGCACACCGGGACAGAAGGTGTATTCTTACTCAGACGCAGACCTCTGAGCCTACTGCTGGTAATAGTCTGCTGCAACCCAGCAAATCCAGCCTGAGGCTGCAGCCTACAGTTAAAAATCACAAACCTGCATTGCTGACAACACTGTCTGTTGCTAAGGAAATTATCACCATGTCATAAAGTTTCAGCATTTTGACTACACTGTAAGTTAAAAGCAGTAAGAAAAACTGAGCCATGGAAGACAAAACCTCACAAATCTCTACGATCATTAGCAAATGTGGCAAAAAAAAAAAATCTGAGAAAAGGGAATAGATTTGTGTTTCCATACAATGATATGAATGTCGTTCTTTGACACTGCTTTTCTTCAAACCAGTATCATCTGAAAGCTGCCAGCAAAGGGTACAGCACCTGCCAGCTGCCCAAAATAACCCAGGCTTTTCAATTATAAAAATGCATTGCACAAATTAGCTAAATATATCCAAGTTCACAGCTATCAGGACAGCAGTGGGTGAAGAGCAGGAGAATTTATGTATTGTGCTGAGGAAACCTTGCACCATTTTGGAAAATGAGATAGATAAACAAATTTCCAAACTGGGCATTACTTTATATATAGATGGTTTAACACCAACTGTGACGTGCAGGACCAAATACTCCAGGGCAAGGCTCAGGTTGTTACAGTTCTAAATGGCAGAATCTGCATTGACAAAAATGGAAGGAGCAAATTCCTAAACTGCACCAATTTTGCTTTGATAAATTAGCAGGAAAAAGAAATTAGAAAAAAAAAAACCCACACCAAAACCCAACAGCTTCTTGAGAGGTGGTTAAGGGACAGAGCTGCTTGCTTGGCAAATCACAATTCTGACACTGAAATACATCAACTTGTCAGCCTTGACAAGAATCATTACTTAATTTTCCTAATTACAACTTTCAGCAGATTACAGTCAGACTCGTCATTGATTCAACCCTACACAGATAGATGCTGAATGGGCCTAGGAGGGAGAGTCATCCATCAGGAGTGACAAATCACCTCCTCCCTCCCCTTCTGTGTGCAAACCCTCCCAATTGAGCTGTGTATCGCCCAAGTTAGAAAGACATATTTGGAGGCAGACTGTTGGTATTTTTTTAATTTACTCAAAAGCAAAGCTCTGAATGCTACAAAATACTGGTATTCAACAAGGTTTGAAATCAATTTTAAAGCAGTTAGAGAGACTGTCAGCATTTCCTGAAACTTAACCCAGGCCATATATTAAATAAATTAATCTACCATAAAGATTGAGATTTGCATGTTGGCATCGCGTCAGCAGATTCTCTCCTAACAAAGTTAAGTGAGCTGCTAAGGGTGCCCCTCTACTATTGAAATGTTGCAAATACACGAGAGATTAACCCATGATTGAAAGGATTAAACTGGCAGTGCTACCTGCTTCAGCACATGACCTGCTGCGGCATCTGTGTCATTTACAGCAGTTGCTTTAAACACCTACTTCTCTTGGAGACAAAACCTCATATTTGAGCTTAGCTAATCAAGAGTAGCTCTTTCTAGAGGAAATCAGGGTGCGAACTTTGTTTCAATAGATTAAGTCCTTTGGCCTGCATCTGGAGTGGACGGGAGGGAAGCGCTTGTTTCTTTTCTCTAGGTCAGGAGTTTTTTCCTCTCCCTCCGTCGCAGTTGCTAGGCAGCCTGTAAATGTCAGCATGAGAAACCTCGCGTTTCTTTATGCATTGTGTACTCTGATGATGCACAGCAAGTGGAAAAATAAAAAAAAAAAGAGCGCTTCAATTTCCATCCTAAAAAGATGCCTCTCTGGGTCCGCAATCCCACAATGACTGCAATGATGACAGACCCCTGCACTTGTGCTAAACTCTTTGCAGAGCTGGAGTCTAAAGAGTGGACATAGAGAAGCCAGGACAATGCTTTGATATCCACCAGATGCAAGGAGAACATGCGACTGGTTTTAATCAGTTTTATAAACTCACTGCTCGAGTACCTCTTAAAAGACTTTTTCTTCTCCCCCCCACCTTTTTCTTTTTTTAATAAAAAGGGAAACTCAATGAAAAAATGCAGCATTGTGGAAGGGCAATCCATTCCTTGCTTTTCCGCTCCCCAGGTCATCAGCATTCATGATGGCCAGAGCGCTCTGTGTCTGGATATTTAAAAAGTGTAGGTATAAGCATATTACCCATAGCAGTATAGCAAAAAATAGTTAGGCTATACAGGAATCCAGCAACCTGGTCAAAACAGACCCAGATTAATTTCTTTGTCGAGGAACGTAACGCTACTGTGGGTAGGCTGCTTGTGCTACATTCCCAATAACCCTTCCGGAATCAATATGCCCAAAAGCGTTGATGGAAGCAGACAGACACTAATTTCCTCAATGCTTTCCAAACGTGCTACAATGGGTTCTCCCTCATAGCAGGCAGCTGAATTCACAAGAAATGTGTTTTAAAGGAGCACGCAGGAAGCGCTTGTCAGGAGTAAGAGTATGACTTGCCAAATTGAGGCACACACATGTGGAGTTCTCAACCCCCAGTAGCCACTAACATGGAATACACAAATCATTGCTCTACAAGAAATACATCATAACCCCAGAACTATGCTTTTTCCATTTCGAGTACGTAGAAGATGAGAGAAAACAAGTTATGTTATTAAGAGGACAAGCTAAATGACAATCACAGCTGAAGAATGGAGAAGGACATGTAATTATTCCTACCTTGCCATTGCTATGCCAACAACACAACCTCCAACTATAGACCAAAATCCAATCCAGCCTGCATCTACCTGACAGGAAAAAAATGAAAACAAAACAGAGAAATGCGTTAAAGCTGAGAAAATAAAATGATAAGATGTTACTTCCAAAACAAATGGTGTGCAGGAGCTGCAAACTGCTAGCAACAGCCCCCAACAACAATCTGAAGTCCAAGACTTTTTCTAGTATATTCAGAAGGAAATAAATTCACTAAAAGAAAGTATGACTAAGTAGCCTATGCCCTAAATGTGACCTCTCTTTACAGAATCTGAGTAATGTTCTCTGGATTTTTATAACACTCTATCAAAACCTTAGAAATCCTCTTCTCCTCACTTCATCTTTTCCACCTGGTAAACATTATCTTATTTTACTAGAGGTGCAGCAGCCAACAATACTTCTGTTTGTTTATGTACCTCTTCCTGCTTGTCAAAAGGTGTGTACAGTTCTGTAAACACCCACCTCTGGTGGAGAGTCAGCAGGGAGAATCGTGACAGTTTGGGATGCCAAAGCTACAGCTTATTTTGTTTAAAATTTCAAGAGAAAAGTGGTCCATATGTATTAATACAAGCTTAAACATAAAAACCTGATAAAATTGTATGCTAGTGCAAAATAAAAACATGCCACTTACAAAATAGCTGCTGATTATCAGTGAAGAGATACTTACTTGGCTTACGTGAACTGGTGTTAATATCAAATCCAGAACACCAGACCAGCCAGAGAAAACACCCAGTGGTATAGCATAGGCTAAAGCAATCA